>CM077151.1:252893838-253641338 GCA_039583875.1 Platanthera guangdongensis | reverse complement strand
GGATCAGCATTCTGTGGTTTCTGGAGCGTATCCTCCTTTTTGTGCAAGCCAACTTGTATTTGTTCCATTCCCCTTTGTCGCAGTATAGTTCACTCTTTTCTCCTCCAAGATCGACCAAGGAAAATGTATCCAAGATGATTCTTCTGGAAATTGGGCTCCACATCTCTTCCATTTCTCTGTCTCTGGCAGGTAGAACTCTGGCAGGGTCCGATCTTGCAGCAGATGGACCTTCACCATACTTTCTCCTCTTGTAGACTGGAGCAGAGGGAATCTCTTCAACAGCAGCAGTAGTAGTGTCTTGAAAGAATTCTTGTGTGTCTATCCATTATTTAGAGTAATCCTCGAGAGGATGTACTTAACCAGGAATGGGCACAACAGGTGCTTGAAAGCTTATCAACTGACCATGTAGCCACATGCAATTGTCATAGCCATAGTCAATAGTCTTTTAAAGTTTTCTACCATGGTAGCTTCAACGAAAATCAGCTTAGCTTTCATAGCCTCCTCCCCATTTCTGACTTCGTTAATGACAGTATTAGAATAAGCAGGAAGAATGCTGTCAAAGTGAGCCATAGATCTGTTGTAGGCATCTATCATTGTCTTTGCATTTGTGTCCACATTACCAACAAATTCTTTAGTGTATTGGAGGCCATCCATGTTCATCTTTATGTCTTTAACTCCCTCGACAAATAGTAAGTCAACCTTGGTGTCAAGTGCTTCGATCTTAATTTTAACTTCAGCAAGGCCTTTGTTAACGTCTTGTTCAGTCTCTTTGACCTTGTCCAGAACTTTCTTCATTGTCACTTCAAACTGCGCTTGATGTCTTGCTAACATGACCTCTATTGTCTTCAGAATTGAACTATTAGCACTGGAGGTGGAAATTGTCTCAGAAGCAATATGTGGGAGAGAAGGCAGATCTTCATTGGGGGACTCATAGATCAGAGATAATCGTGCTTTAGAACTCAACAAAGGCATTGCAATAGCTAGGACAGGAGTATGCACCTATGCATCTCCTTCCTCATCAGAAACATTGACTACCTCCTCAGGAACAACTGTAGGAATATCTATCGCCTCAGCAACTCATTTCTCAAGGTTGCGGATAAACCTATCAACCTTAGTAGCAACTAATATCGAGGGCCTAGTGACCTCTCCCTCAAAAGATGAAGCAGGAACAATCACTGGGAGAGGGACAATCAGGTTCTCTATTGAAACTAAATCAGACCCATTATTTGGCATTATTAGTATCTTTGGGCTCATCAGCAACAAACATTTCCTCATCAATATCTATCTCATAGTCATCCACAGTCAAATCATCATCATCAATAGCATCATCCTCAATCCCAGCAGGCACTTACTCCTCAATAGCAGTCTAAGCAATCTGAGCAACCTATGTTAGAAGATTCTCTGTCTCTTGAAATGGAACTGGACTCTCTGCAACCGAAGTAACAGCGGACTCCCCCTCAGCTCCTGCACACAATCTATCCGGGGCATCACTGGGGTGTGGAGTAGGAATCATTTCCTGAGGTAGTTGTTGGCCCTCCTCCACTATCAATTCTAGGGCTCCCCATTTCCTCGCAATCCTCCTTTCCCATCTTGAGAAGATGGTAGAGTCTATCTTCTTTAGATGGTGGATAGTCACACCTTTGGTCATATCAAACCTGTCACCATCTAATTGATTCAGGTACAAGATGATAATCCTTTCAAAGTTGGGAGTTCAAAGGTTGTCCTTGATCTTTTTCAAACAATAGTGCACCCCAATCTATCCTCTTCCTACAGATGATTGCAACTAAAGTCTTGAAAATTTCAGTAGAGATATAGTCATGAGAGCATGTCTTGCACAATAACACTTTCCAATGATGTTTGAAAGAAGCTTGCCTTCTTCATTCATCCCTTTTCGCTTGACTGCTTGTGTGCCTCTGGGCAGTCTACAGAATTGAAGAGCTCTGGAGAAGTCATCCTCGCCAAGGTAATCGCCCTCATCACATGTAGGAATCCGCAAGTACTTGGAGAGAAGTGATGCTTTCACTTTTAATTTTGTCTTCTAAATTTTGCGCTTTATGACTGAATCGTCATAACGAAGCTTGGCATTCTGGAAGAACTCAAGAACTTCCTTGTCTAGGACCTTGATTGGGTGTTCTAGGACAAAGGAAAGTCCTGCAGTTTCCAACATCAGTAGAACATTTCTGAACTCATCAAAAGCATCTGCAAAGCCTGAGCGAACAAGTTCTCCTACCCCTAGCAAACCTCTTGTGCTTCCGGGAGCATTGGAAAATGTTGAATATGCAATGAACTAGATTTCTGAACTTGGTGGGAGGCAGCGACAATGTGGTTTCAGGAACACACCACGAGAAGAAACTATCGGGAAATCCTTGTTGTACTGTCAGCTAGGGTTAGGAAGTAGTTCACAACCCTAATCGAAGAGGAATGAGCCCCAGACCACGGAAGGAAGAATATCCAGTTGCGCGGGAGCCGAACAGTCGCGATTTCTGATTCTGCGAGTCGGCTGAGGGTTTTGTCAAAATTGACTGTGCGGTTGCCCCTAGACTATATATATATACACATATATATAATTTTAAAATTGTCTAAAAGCACGTACCTGAATTCGACGGTATTTCAGATACAATATAGTAAGATAGAAATTTGCATAAGTTGAGTTCGACAAGATTCATTGGACGCAAAGTCTGATTCGGCGAGTGTACATTGATATCCGATGAATTGGCGAGTTTGCCGCCCGATATTCGCGTAATTTTCCTTGGAAAATTTTCTGCCTTTCTAAAGTAGTTCCTGAGTGAGTCCTTCATCAAGAGTCCATGTTCAGCATGCCTAGTTCCATTTTGAAAAATGAGAAATTTCCCTCGTCTAGCGGCTTTGTAAAAATATATACCATCTGCTTGTCCGCCTGGACATAGCTGAGAGTCATGTCCTTGTTCTCCACATGCTCTTAGATGAAGTGATATCGCACCTCGATATGCTTTGTCCGGCTATAAGATACTGGGTTGTATGCGATCGCTATTGCGCTGGATGACTCGCAATATATAGGAATTTCCTTGAACTTCAGATTGTAGTCTTCTAGTTGATTCCTTATCCATAAAAGTTGTGCTCAACAACTACCTGCAGAGATATACTCTTACTCGGTAGTAGAAGTTGCCACATAATTCTGCTTCTTATAGGCTATCTTCCGAGGAATTGACACGTCCCGGAAGTGCTTTTCATGTCATCCCTGCTTCCTGCAAAATAGGCATCTGAAAAATCAATTAGCTTGACATCATTATTTCTCGGGTATCATAAGCCAAGATTATGTGTACCTTTAAGGTATCTTAAAATTCGCTTGGCAGTGATGTAATGAGATTCCTTAGAGTTCACCTGGAATCTAGCGCAGACACATGTTGAAAACATTATATCTGGTCTACTGACAGAGAGGTAGAGGAAGGATCCAATTATGCTTCTGTACTTGGTTTCATCAAAGGGTTTCCCTTTCTCATCCTTGTCCAGAGACACAGTTAAATCCATTGGAGTGCTCATAGAGTTTGCATTCTCCACTCTGAATTTCTTAAGAAGATCCTTGGTGAACTTCGTCTGAGGGATGAAAATTCCATCTTCAAATTATTTCATCTGAAGTCCTAAGAAATAATTCAGCTCTCCCATACTGCTCATTTCAAACTTCTCTTGCATAAGTTTGGAAAACTTCTTGCAAAGGCTGTCTCCGTAGAGCCAAAAAATAATATCATCGACATAGATTTGCACTAGAAGAACCTTGTCTTTTACTTCCCTAAGAAAAATGTCTTGTCTATCTTTCCTCTTGTGAACTTGTTCTCAAGAAGAAAGCTAGACAACGTCTCATACCAAGTTTGGGGAGCTTTCTTTAAACTGTATAGAGATTTATTTAAAAAATAAACATAATCAGGGAAATTGGAATTAACAAAACCTGGGGGTTGCGCTACGTATACTTGCTCTTTCAGATTCTTGTTGAAAAATGTTGACTTCACGTCCATTTTGTAGATGGTGAAGCCTTTGAGGACAGCATACGCAAGAAACAACCTGATCGCCTCGAGCCTAGCCACTGGATCAAAGGTCTGGTCGAAGTCGATCCCTTCTTCTTGTCTGTATCCTTGAGCTACAAGACTTGCTTTATTCTTGATTATGACTTCATTATCATCCAGCTTGTTTCTAAAAGTCCACTTGGTGCCGATTGTTGAAAATTGTGAAGTGAAAATGGGTGAATGGAGGACTTAGGCAACCTATCCAAGCGGACTACGTGGATAGGGTTGGCGGACAGCCAGGTCGGCAGGGTTGGTGTAGACGGCTTGTTCTGCGGCGGCCTGGGCAGTCTGTTCGCACAGACTACGCGAACAGCAGCGGAGGTTAGCTAGGCCGGCTTGTGCTCAGCAGGCAGTTGGATCCCAGAAAGTAATCGGGTGGATAGCATCTCTATCCGCAGAGTCCGGCAAGAAGCGGACTAGAGGACTAGAGCTCGGTAGACCGGCTTTGCTGAAGTCTTGGTCTTGCTATGGTGAAGTGGCAAGTGGAAGCAGTGGAAATCGCCAGTCAGCGTGGACAGGTGTTGGAGTTCACCGTAGTAGGCGGACTGGCCCTTGTGGCTAGTGGTGTGGACTTGGTTGGTTCTGAACCAAGTCCAGGTTAGGCTCAGTTAGGCGAGATCGCGCAGTGGAGCGCGGACTGCTTCTTAGTCCGTCAGGCTCCGCAAAAGTGTTGTGTGCCTTGGTTGCGAGTTTTGGGATATGCGGACTGGAGTTGCGTCCACAAGTGCGTGCGTACTGGAGCTGTGTCCGCTGAGTCCGACAGCTACCTTGCTGGCGTGGCTGTGGACATGGGTTTTGCAGACTAGAGCAGTTTGCGGGATATGCATACTAGAGCAGTCTGCGGGATATGTGGACTGGAGGTGTTTGCAGTGTAAGTAGACTGGAGCAATATCCGCTGAGTCTGGTAGGTGTCTTAGTGACAAGGCTATGGACTCAGGGTATGCAGACTGGAGCTGTCTGCAGGGTTATGCACACTAGAGCTGTCCACAGTATGAGCGGACTGGAGCTGTGTCCCTGAGTCTGGTAGCTGCCTTGCTGGCATGGCTGTGGACTCGGGTTTTGCGGACTGAAGTTGTGTCCGCAGATATGCGGACATATGTTGCTGTAGAGTCCGACTGTGGAGATCTTGGCTTGGCCTTTGGCGACAAGGCGGACTGGTGTTGTTATCCTGCCTTGGTGAAGCAATGGCGCTGGCTTGGCCTTTGGAGACAAGGCGGACTGACGAGGTGTCCGGCATTGGTGATGTATTGGCGGAGTGGCAATCCTGCACAGGTCGCGGTAGACTGGAATGTATCCGCGGACTGCGGAGACGTCTTGCTACGGGATGTGGCGGTGTTCCTATTAGCTAGGGCGGTGACAATACCCCTCATCGTGCCTATAAATAGGACCCATGTCACATCAGGAATTGTAACCTGTGTAACCAAGTGAACAGTAAGTGAGTCCGTGATAAGTTGCTGCGGACTGACCTTTGGTGTCCGCGCAGTTTGATAGAGTTGACCAGGTTGTGTTGTGCAGGTTGTGTGGATAGCACTGGAAAGCCAGGACTTGGCTCTGATTACGGTCAGGGATAGTGTGGACTCTTCGGTTAAGAAATAGGCGGTAAACAGCAGGTCGCAGACAGCGACCAGATGGTTTTCTCTTTTGCAACTTGATTCGGGGTTCAATAAGTCGTCTGCTTCAGGCAGACTGTTCTATTCGGCATCGCAGCTTGTGCAGTCTGGCGGCTAGGCGACCTCGCGGTTAGGCGGCTTGTAGATCGGCGGCTAGAGCTAGCATTGGAATAAGGAGCAGTCCACGCAGTTTGGTTTGCGGTCTGGCGACCTGGCGGATTGTGAGGACTCCACAGCAGTAGTCCGCGTGGCTTGGTGTTTGAGTTCACGTGGTTTGTATTGACTTGTCTTTGTATTTGTCTGTGCTTTCCCTGTGATGGTTTGGCGAATCATGTCTCGCCATGTATGTATCGCCTTGTAAAGAAGTTTGTTGTTAATCAATAAAGACTATTATGCTGCATGTGTTTCTGGTTGTGACTATCTTTGGTTGAGATAACCTCTGCTAACTCCAAGGTCCGAGAAAATTCAACATGGTATCAAAGCTGGTTTGGAGTGGATAAGCAGTGATCAATTGAAGTGGTTGTTGCTCTTGTTGAAGAGGGAACTAGTGGTAGAACCATGGTAGTGGAAGATGCAAGTGGTCTTGGAATTGAACTCCTTACAGAGACGAACTTTGATAAGTGGAAGTCTTGTATGGAGAGCTTTATTCTTGGCGAGGACCTTTGGGAGGTTGTGTGCGGAGTAGAAAGACAAGAGGCTACTGCTGGCAATGCTGAAGTGATGAGAGCTTGGAAGGAGACAAATGCGAGAGCAGAGTCTATTCTCAAGCAGGTGATCTCATCGGAGCTCTTGGACCATATCAGTGGATGTTGGTCAGCTGCGGAGGTATTGAACTTCCCTTGATGGGTTGTTCAGGAAGGAGGTGAAGGTTGTTGCAGAGGATGGTCCTTCTACTTCATATCAGCAAGAGAAGAGTGTTTCTCCTAGGCATGATGGGAAGAGGAAGGAAGGACCAAGGTGCTATAGATACAAGCAGCATGGTCATCTCAGGAAGGAGTGCAAGATTGTCCTGCTCTCGGCGAATGTTGCTCATGTTGGGAGGAAGGAGAAGAACTTGGTTGGGTCGTCAACAAGTTCTGATGCTGATTGGATGAAGTCCGGTGATAGTGCAGCTATCTGGCATGAAAGACTTGGGCATGTAGGGATGGACAAGCTGAAAGCTATGGCAGGAAGAAGACTCGTAAGCGACTTTGCCTAGATGGTCATCCTACGACAACGGTCAAGCATGCGCGGGATGTCAGCATGGTGAAGCTTTATGCTTTATGGTTGATAAGGCGCAATCCAGTTGTAAAGCACCTTTGGAGGTTGTCCATTGTGCTCTGGTGGGACCGACCGTTACTACCAGTCTTGGAGGCAGCAGGTTCACGCTGATTTTGGTTGATGACTATTCGAGGTATACTTGGGTATGCTTCATGAAGGAGAAGTCGAACATGTTCCGCTTGTTTGTGAAGTTCAAGAAGCTTGCAGAAGGCCAGCTTGGCCTGCGGATCAAGAAGTTGAGGACAAGTATCGGTGGTGAGTTTGGCTCAATCGAGTTCTCGAACTTTTGCAGGAAGCATGGGATCCGAAGGGAGCTATCTCGTGGGCGTACTTCACAGCAAGGCGGTGTTGCAGCTCGGACGATCCATCTGTTGACGGAGACCTGCAAGTGTTGGCTTCAGTGCAAAGGCATTCCTAAGGCCTTTTGGGCGGAAGGGATGGCCTGTGCGGCACATGTCATCAATCAGATGCCTCTTAGTTCGATCATGGTAAAGACTCCGGTTAAGCTGATATTCGGGGTAAAGCCCAGTATGAAGTACCTACGGGTGTTTGGATCTACCTGCTATATATACGCTCAGGATGCTCTCAAGACGAAGCTAGTCTTTGTTGGGTATGATGAGCAGAGGAGAAGATGGAGGTGTATGGATCCTGCGACGAAGAGGTCCATCGTGTCGAGAGACGTTGTCTTCGATGAGCTGACATGGTATTAGGATAGCTTATGTGTGGAGCTAGAGATGAGCCGGTAAGATGGTGGGCTGAAGGAGGCTGCTGCTAAGGATCAAAGGGAGCTGCATGTGTCACCAGGAGCTCCAAGTTGTTCTAGCTCCGGGGCCAAGGCATCAGGGTCGGGAAGTAGGGGGCGCGATGCTCCAGATACTTTTGGCTCGAAGACGGAGACTTCCAGTTCAGGAAGCAGGGGGAGCGATGTTCCAAGTATTTCTTGTTTGAGAGCGGAGACTTCTAGTTCAGGTAGCAGGGGGAGAGTTGCTCCAGGTGCTCCTGGTTCCAGTGAGGTGGCGTCTTGTTCGGAAAGCAAGGGGAGCATTGTTCCGGTATTGTCCGGGAACGGAACTGGTTCAGGAGAAGCAGTGGAGGTGGTTAGCTGTGATCAGGTTCTTCGGAGGTCGAAGAGGATCAGTAACCCACCAGCTCGATATAGTGAAGGGAACGCGGTGAGCTTGGTCTCATGTTTCCTTGCAAGCCCTCAGGTCGAGCGAGTACCTTCTAGTTGTGATAACACCACTGGAGTCAAGGAGGTGGATGACGCCAAGGCTGAGGATGTGACTACTCTTAGAGGTGATAAGGCTTGGTCCCTTGTGCCCAAGGTTGATGCCGATACTCCTGTGACGCACGAGTGGAGGTCGAAGCTGAAAAAGGTAGAAGGAAGCATGGCTCCTTTTTGGAGATGCTGGATGGCTCCCTCATGGTACATGATATGCAGGGCGGGGACTATGTCTTGGACATCTCCTCGAAGGTGCTATCGGAGGGACCAGGTGCAAGGTTACGGGAGCTACTGTAGTTGTTCACCACTTCTCACTTCAAGGGGGAGTGTTGAAAATTGTGAAGTGAGAGTGGGTGAATGGAGGACTTGGGCAACCTATCCTGGCGGACAGACAAGTCGGTAGGACTGGTGCAGACAACGTGTTCTATGGCGGCCTGGGCAGTTTGTTCGCGCGGACTATGTGAACAGCAGCGGCGGTTATCCAGGTCGGCTTGTGCTCAGCAGGCAGTTGGATCACAGGAAGTAATCGGGCAGATAGTATCTCTATCCGCGAAGTTCGGCAAGAAGCGGACTGGAGGACTGGAGCTCGGTATACCGACTTGGCTGAAGTCTTGGCCTTGCTCTAGTGAAGTGGCAAGTGGAAGCCGCGGAGATCGCCAGTCAGTGCGGACAGGTGCTGGAGTTCGCCGTGGCAGGCGGACTGGATTTAGTGTTCGCTAGTAAGTGCGGACTGGCCCTTGTGGCCAGTGGTGTGGACTTGGTTAGTTCTGAACCAAGTACAGGTTAGGCTCAGTCCGAAGAGATCATGCAGTGGAGCGCGGACTGCGTCTCAGTCCGCCAAGCTCGACAGTACTGTGTGCCTTGGTTGCGAGTTTGGGGATATGCGGACTGGAGTTGCGTTCGCAAGTCCGTGCGGACTGGAGCTGTGTTTGCTGAGTCCGGCGGCTGCCTTGCTGGCGTGGCTGCGGACTCATGTTTTGCATACTAAAGCAGTCTGCGGGATATGCGGACTAGAGAAGTCTGCGGGATATGCGGACTAGAGCAGTCTGCGGGATATGCGGACTGAAGGTGCCTGCATTGTAAGCAGACTGGAGCAGTGTCCGCTGAGTCCAATAGGTGTCTTGGTGACAAGGCTATGGACTCAGGGTATGCGGACTGGAGCTGTTTGCAGGGATATGCGGAATAGAGCTGTCCGCAGGGATATGCGGACTAGAGCTGTCCGCAGTATGAGCGGGCTGGAGCTGTGTCCGCTGAGTCTGGCAGCTGCCTTGCTGGCATGGTTGTGGACTCGGGTTTTGCGGACTGAAGCTGTGTCCGCGGATAGCCGGACATATATTGCTGCAGAGTCTGACTGTGGGGATCTTGGATTGGCCTTTGGCGACAAGGCGGACTTGTGTTGTTGTCCGGCCTTGATGAAGCAATGGAGCTGGCTTGTCCTTTGGCGACAAGGCGGAGTGGCGAGGTGTCCGGCCTTGGTGATGCTTTGGCGGACTAGCTATCCTGCACAGGTCGTGGCGGACTGGAATGTATCCGCAGACTGTGGAGATGTCTTGCTGTGGGATATGGTGGTGTTCCTATCAGTTAGGGCGGTGACCACACTCCTCATTGTGCCTATAAATAGGACTCATGCCACATCAGAAATAGTAACCTGAGTAACCAAGTGAACATTTAGTGTACCCGCGATAAGTTTCTATGGACTAACTTTTGGTGTCCGCGCGGTTTGATAAAGTTGACCGGGTTGTGCTGTGCCGGTTGTGCGGATGCGCCAGAAAGCCAGGAGTTGGCTCTAATTGTGGTCAGGGACAGTGCGGACTCTGCTGTTAAGCAACAGGCAGTAAACAGCAGGTCGCGGACAGCGACCAGACGGTTTTCTCTTTGGCAACTTGGTTTGAGGTTCAATAAGTCGCCTGCTTCAGATGGACTGTTCTATTCGGCATCACAGCTTGTACGGTCTGGCAGCTAGGCGACCTCGCGGTTAGGAGGCTTACAGATCGGCAGCTAGAGCTAGCATTAGAATAAGGGGCAGTCCGCACGGCTTGAGTTGCGGTCTAGCGACCTGGCAGATTGTGCGGACTCCAGAGCAGTAGTCCGCACGACTTGGTGTTTGAGTCCGCACGGCTTGTATTGACTTGTCTTTGTATTTGTCTCTGCTTTCCCTGTGATGGTTTGGCGAATCATGTCTCGCCATGTATGTCTATCCTTGTAAAGAAGTTTGTTGTTAATCAATAAAGACTCTTGTGTTGCATGTGTTTGTGGTTGTGACTATCTTTGGTTGAGATAACCCCTGCTAACTCCAAGGTCCGGGAAAATTTAACATCGATCACGTTCTATCCCTTAAGCCTGGGTACCAACTCCCAGACTTTGTAACGTTCAAATTGATTGAGCTCCTCTTGCATTGACAAAATCCAAGAAGCATCCTTGTTTGCTTCTTCGAACTTCTTCGGCTCAACCTGAGACGGAAAACTAAGATGCATAATCTCATTAGCTGTACCTCTTCTGTTTCTAACTTCGTCGCCTGGCTCTCCAATAATTTGATCAATAGGGTGATCTCTTATGTGTCTGAACACAAGATTTCTTCCTCTGCCACCCGCAGATTCTGTATCATCCTGTGCATCCTCTGGGGTTAGTTCATCATGTTGTTCTTCATCCACCAAGCCTGGATCGATGATCTTGGCCGAGCTAGGAGTTTCTTCCTTGACAGCTTCATCCAAGCTTAGTTTCTTGAACCAGGTACTTGCATCTGCACAAATAACACTAGACGAGCTGCTTTGGAGCATGCTTGTCTCATCAAATATAACTTTTATTGACTCTTCTACCACAAGAGTTTTCTTATTAAAAATCATATATGTCTTATTATGGCTACTATAACCTACAAAAATACCTTCAAAACATTTTTCATTAAACTTCGTGTGGTAATGCTTCTCATTATTAAGTACAAAGTATTTACTTCCAAAGATTCTAAAATAGGACACAGTCAGCTTTTTGCCCTTCAATAGCTCATAGGGGGTCTTATAATAGCTTTTGTTGATAAGTGCTTTGTTTTGCACGTGACAAGCTGTGCAAACTACTTCAGCCCAGAAGTACTCCGAAAGAGAAGCATTGTTTAACAAAGTTGTACCTGCTTTAATTACGGTTCTATTCCTTCTCTCAGCAACTCCATTTTGTTGTGGAGTGCGTGGGGAGAAAAACTCATGAAAGATACCTTGACTTTCACAAAATTTTGTCATGGAACCAGACTCAAACTCGGTTTCGTGGTCACTTCTGATTTTGACCACTGAGCAGTTCAATTCATTCTGAACTTGTCAGACAAAATTAGTGAAAGATTCAAAGGTGTCTGACTTGTCTTTCGGAAAGAACACCTAACTAAAATGCGAGTAGTCATCAACAATTACCAACGTGTAGACCTTGCCTCCTAAACTGTAAATATGCATAGGACTGAATAAGTCCATATGAAGCAAGTATAAACTTCTCATAGAATCTTTTTAGCAATACCCTTGAAGGTAGCCCTTGTCTGCTTACCCATTTGGCATGAGTGACATGGACTCTCTTTAAGACACTTAATGCTGGGGGCATCACGCACTAAGTTATGAGAAAATAACATATTTATTATTTTAAAATTAATACGTGCTAATCTCTTGTGTCATTGGGCACAGAGAGATGCATTACTTTTAGCCATAAAACACACTGATGTAGAATTGTCTAAGCAAAGAAAATTCAAACAGAAAATATTTCTGCTTTGAGTGCTTGTTAAGACCGTCTCCAAATTTGTAGACGATCTTATCAAACATTTGTCCTTGTAGAACTCAACGATGTAGCCTTTATCACATAGCTGACTTATGCTTATAAGATTATGGTGTAATCCTTCAACATAAGTCATGTCTGTGAAAGAGACTACTCCATTGGAGATCATACCATAGCCTTTTATAGTTTCCCGGTCTGACCCTCCAGAGATGACTTTTGGTCTGTCTTTGATTGGGGTGAAATCAAGCAACAGGCTTCTTATCCGGTCATATGCTGAGAGCATCCACTGTCCAAATACTAGATAGAATTTTTGTTGACCTTTGAACATACCTGCAAAGGCAATTCACTTTACCTTAGGAACCCAAACGTATTTAGGTCCTTGGTTCCTGGTCAGCTTAACACCACTAGGAACATTAACCTTGCGATTGGTCGGTCTCACATTGCTAATTTGAGGGGTTACATAATTAGCAGGGTTATACCAACAATCTACACCAAAATGACCAATTTTGCCACAGCACCAACAGTCGAACATGTTGTACCTTCTTTTGAACTCCTGCTTTACCGTTTGGAGCTGAGGTATAGCAGGGGCATCATTCTTTGAGGTGGAGGCCTCCGGGTTGCAGCATATATAGGAGCTCGTCATCTCCTTAGCTTTAAGCATAACTGATTTGGCTTTATGTGCCTTCTTAATATTGTGTCCATGGACATATGGACCATAACTCTTCATCTAAATTTCTTCATATGGTGCTTTGAAAACACTCGTACCATAGTCACGGGGATGGGTCCATCCCTGATATTTGTTCTTGGGCTCTACATAAGTTGTCCTAGCATGATGACCATAGGATGACTCCAGGTCAAACTTGTTCGTTGGGAAGATTACTTTCCTAAATGAGGGTTGACCCATGAGTGCCTTCCCCTTTTCTTTAGCACTAGCTTTCTTGGTAGTCTTACCCTTTCCAGCTACGTGGCCAAGAGCACTACCCTTCTTTGGAGTTGAGAACTCATCAATGAGAGGGAGAATATTCTTAGGCTTGGAATAACTCTCAACGAGTTTTCTCTCCACCAAGTACTTTTCTTCCAGCTCATCAAGATATTTCTCTTTTTGCATTAATATTTTAGCTGAGCTTTTGAGTTCCTCTTGCAAGGAGTGGATTTCGCTTTTGAGAGGAGTCAATTCTACAATTTCCTCCCTTATGCTTGACTCCACTGCCTCGAGAGAAGCAATTTCTTTTGCTTGGTTTTTGACTATCTTTCGGCATTTGTCAAATTCCTTCAAAAGGTTCTCATGTTGAACCATTAACTCAGACTCGCCCTCTTCTGAAGAATAGCCTTCCTGACCATTAGTGGATGTTTCTGATTTCGAGACTATAGTGTGTGAGTTTACCTTCCTGCGATACTCTGAATCACTCACTTCCTTGCTAGAATGAGCCATGAGCCCGAAGTAGGCTTCCTCGATCATTTTCTGAGCTCGAATCACTTGAGTCACTGTCGCTGAGAGTTTTAGACTTGTTAACGACGAAGCTCTTTTCTTATTTTCTCTTGTCCTTAAAGGATTTTTCTCCTCTCTCTTGGAGCCTTCCTTCTTCTTATATGAGCACTCCACAATTATGTGACCTGGCCTATTACAATAATAGCAAACAATGTCAGAGGAAAACTGTTTGTTCGATTTTGATTTATACTCACCCTCCTTGTTGTAGCTTTTCTTCGTTCGATCACAGTCATGATGTTATCTCCTGAAATCAGAAGAGGATGACTAATTTTTCATTGTCTCCTCTTACTCAGTAGTTTCTTGAACTGTTTGGAAATGAGGGAGAACTCTCTGTCAGATAGCTCAGAGTCTAACGTGCTTGGCTCAGAGTCTTTAGGAGTATCTAGAGCTCGTGTCCTTATGGGTGACACAGCTCTAGATTTTCTAGAACCTTCGGCCTTCAAAGTAACTGACTTGTCTCTTCTTAAAGTTCTATTGTTCTGCAACTTATTTCCAGTGTTCATTTGAAGCTCGTAGGAGAGCAGCTTACCAAACAGGTTCTGGGGGTCTATCTCTGGTAGTATCCCAAACTCCCTAATGGCAACAAGTTTGGTATCCAAGTCCTTTGTTAGGGATCTCAGAAATTTGTCGTTCAGCTCGCCATTAGTGAATGTGTGACCGTAGTTCCTAAGACCGTTGATGATCTTGAAAAATTCCTCAAATCTATCATCAATAGTATCACTTGATCCTTGCTTAAAAGCTTCGTACTCTTGATTCAATAATTATCTATGATCGTCACGAACTTCTTCAGTCCCTTCCATCAACACTAAAAGGTAGTCCCACATTTCCTTTGCAGATTTGCAGTGGAATAGGTTTTGCAACATCGAGTCATCCACTGCACTGGCGATGATATTCTTTGCCTTCTTGTCTCGGGAGACTGGAGTAATCTCATCCTTCATGAGATCAATCATATTCTTGGGAATCAAAATAGTTGGGTTCATAGCTAATGGTTGTGTAGGAACATGCGGTTCTTCTTTCACAATCTGGAATATTCTAGGATCTGCAGCTTTCATGAAGAACCTTACTTTTTCTTTCTACATGGGAAAGTTTTCCTTCGTGCACACCGGTAGCTAGATACAAGGACACTCATAGTCCTGCGATACTCCTAGGTGGATAACTTCACTACGTGATCTGATTACGACATTCGACCACGAATCTTTACCTTTGACACTAACCTCCCTCAGATACCAAAAATTTAACGTCTCGCCTGTAATGATCGTATAATATGGGTCTGGTTGGGGCCCCATAACATACAGACTTCACAGCTTCAGCATTATAAGATGATATATACTACCCAACCTCAAAACTCAGGCACCAACATCAGAAACATACCACCAAAACTAGAAGTTATCCACCAAACCAAGAGTATCAAAAATGGCCTTAAGGCCTTACACATTATAAGTCCATGACTGCAATAACATTAAGCAATAGTAACGTGCATACACACTCCTAGGCTACCTCGGCATGCAAGTCGGATTACATCTCAAGGAGCATATCATTCAATCAAAATGTATGTAAATAAATGGAAGTCCACTTCATGAGTCTTAGGCCTTTTTAGCCGGCGAGCTTGCTCCTGCTTGCGATCATTGCCTTATAAAAATTGGTTGTAACGTGAGTCAGCAAAGACGACCTCAATTGTGTAACCAACACATCTCCTATTTGTCGTCCCTAGCGGACCCCGGGGTACACCATCACCCTGCAGGTCAGCACTTTGTATGCAATATACAATAACATGTAAAGCTATAAAACATGTTTGGATGTCTCATACAACAAACAAGTCTCTAAATTGAGCATGTAATATAAATGGGCCTATAATGCAACATGAATGTAATCCTGGGTTTCACCCAAGGCTCCCTAAAGCGCATGCTTCTAACACATCATCACATCGGGTACTTCCAATTTCCCCATTGGCGTTCAAGCCGTAAACACAAGGGTACTCAAATTTCCCCCCCAACGGCATACAAGCCGCCACACAGAACTCTTGCCTAGGCCCGACCCGCTCATGGGTCTCAAACCCCGGGTTTGCCTGCAAGATCTGACTTCTCACGTCATGATTCCGGCATACAAACAAACTGATGCTAAGAACCCTTGCTAGACCCCACAAGTCTGCGACGACCCAGACCCAGCTCCAATATCAGGACCAAGTCCACTGAAGGAGACCCAGCGGGACCTAGCTGGGATTGTCCGAGCTTGTCCAAAGCTTGGCGTTCTCGTCAGTTCCACAGAAGGGGGATTGTCTCGATGGTACACTCTCCACACATGACTTGCAACGTCACAGGCTAGCCAGCCGACCATAGAAACAAACCACACTTTAGCACATCTCAATCCCATGCCTTTCCACCCTAGTCCAATATTTGTACCATACCATCCTCGTGCCCCCGCATGTACTCTAATTTCCATCCGGTCGGGTTCTGGCCACACGTAATCACGTGAAAGGGGGAAAACATCATCACAAATGGTGTCTTGTCGCTAACAAATTTCTACAAAATCCTTAAAGCTCATTATGCAACATCACCGAGTCGGACTAATGGTCGCGACTACAGCTTCACCCATAATGCCTAATCTACTAACAGAGCAGATCTCTAATGCAATATCATGCCGAGGATGGAAACAATCGATCCGGAGGCTCTTCTTGAACCATGACAACCTGAATCCCTCTCACTTGAGATATCCAGTGCCTAGAATGCTTGAAAGAAAACAAGAAAATAGTAGATGTCATGCACGCATCCTAAAAATCGAGAGTAGAAATGTCGTTACCCTTCGACTCCTCTTCCTAGCCATGATATCTTGCTTTGCACAGATGAAAATGAGCGCTTCAACGTCCGCTCCACAGATCTGGGCTCGGAACAATGATCGGAGCTCCGAAGCTCCGTCAGTGGCGGAGAAAGCACTCCTTCTTCCTCCTCCGCTCTCCAACTCTCAAACCATAACCTTCACCCAAAAAATAGATGAAATGAGGGACAAATCCCGCTCAGCCCTTCTTAAGCCATTTGGGTAGAGGATCCTGAGACCTGGGATCAGTTATGAAGTGAAATCAAATGGCTAGGAATTCAGGTTACAGAACTCCACAAATTAGCCTTCGACTTTCGTCGAACGACTTACACATCTCAGCAAAAATTTCGTCGAACGGACAGGGCTCGACAAATGGCCTTCGAGTTCGTCGAATGGCCTTCGACGTTTGTCGAACATCCTCAAGTTCATCGAACCGGCTCGAGCTCATCGAAATGCCTTGAGTTTGCCGAACTACCTTCAACTTTCGTCGAACAGCCTTCGGCGTTCGTCGAACCGCCTCGAGTTCGTCGAACTGCCTTCAACATTCATCGAACCTCCTCGAGTTCGTCAAACCGCATTGAGTTCGCGGAACTGCCTTCGACGTTCGTCGAACCGCCTTGAGTTTGAACCTTTAGGAAAACTGGGGTGTTACAGAAAGGTCATACCAAGTCCATCCCCCAAATGGCGAAGGGCCAGGGGGGCGTGATACTTAGGATCCACTGAGCCAGTTGAAGTTGGAGGGGGGGGGGGGCAAACAGCTAGCACTTGTGACATTTCCTTGTGAATCATGCGGCATCCCGGCTTAGGGTCGGCCAGAAGTACCCTTGCCGAACTATTCTTCCCTCCAAAGTTCTGCTCCTCGAGTGGCTTTCGCACTCTCCAGAATGGACCTCTTCCAAAATCCTCTGAACCTCCCTCTCAGCCACACAACATGCCAGCATCCCGAAGAGAGTTTTCCTATACAACTATCTGTCACACATAAGATAATATGCTGACTTTTGTTTGAACTTCTTCTTGTTCATCCCTTCCGGAAACTCCCATGTGGATAGGAATGTTGCTAAAGGATCCATCCACGAGGGGTGTTGGTCCACCTCCATCAGCTCCCCTTCTTAGATGGATGGATAGAATAGGTCGGTGATGGTACCCCCCACCCGAGGACCATGCTTGGCCAGCTGATCAACCTGCTCATTCTCCTCCCACAACACATGTAGGATGGAGAAGGTCTGGAACATACCGATGACCCCCTTCACCTTTGTCAAGTATAACTGGAGGGTAGGTTCACTCACCTCAAACTCCCCATTGAATTGAGAGGTCACCACCATGGAGTTAGTGAGGACCTCCACATCATTCACCCCCAAGCTCCCTGGCCTAGCACAATCTTGTTATCACGGTCTCGTGCTTGGCCTCGTTGTTTGTGATGAGAAAGTGCACCACCACTATTTACTTGATCCTCATTCCCTGGGGGCTCTCCAAGATTACCCCCACCCCCAGGGAATGTCTTCCTGAAGCGCAGTCAACCATCACCTTCTAGGGAACTAGGCGAGTGAGTTTCGCCTCTACTACATCGACCACATATTCAGCCAGAAAGTCAGCCATTGCTTGGGCCTTGATCGAGAGGTGGGGGACAAAGGAGATATCAAACTCAATCAGCTCCACCGACCACTTTGCCAACCTGCCCAAATGCTCCACCCCCTCAAAGATGTTGCAGAGGGGATGGTCAGTCACCACTTAGATGGAGTGTGCCTGGAAATAGGGTCGGAGCCTCCGAGCCGAGATGACCAGAGTGAAGGTCAGCTTCTCCAAGATGAGATAGCGGAGCTCTGCCTTCCTTAGGACCTGACTCACATACTATATGGGCAGCTGCCTCTTACCCTCTTCCCAAACCAGGACGAAGCTTAAGGCCTCTGCTCCGACCCCGAGATACAAATATAGGTCCTCCCCCTACTTCGGCCCTTGGACCAGGGGGGCCTGAGTTAACTGCCTCTTCAAGGCCTAGAATGCCTCATTGCATTCCCCAGTCCACTAGAACTTCTTGCCTCCCCTCAATGCTTTGAAGAAGGGCAAGCACTTCTCCCCAGCTAGGGAAAGCAACCTGCTTAGCCCTGCCAACTTTCTTGTCAACCGCATTCTCCACTGACCGTCTCTTTTTTTACCATGACTACATTGGAGACCCGACCGGGGTATTGAATTTTGGATACAAAGCCAGCCTTCAAGAGCTTGGCCACCTCCTCCCTGATGGGCTCGACCAGCTTGTCTGCGATGGACCTCTTCTTCTGCTGGATGGGGCAAGCTTCTTGGTTTAGGTTGAGGCGGTGGCAGACAATGTCTGCATCGATCCCCAACATCTCTACCGCGCTCCAAGCCAAGATGTCCACGTTCTTCTAGATGCATGCCAGCATCCTCTCCTAGTCCACCGGGGTCAGCCCTCCGCTAATGCGCACCTTCTCCACCCTGCCTCCAAGTGTGAGAACTTACATCTCTACCACCTCCTGTGCAACCTCCAAGTGGGACTACTCCCCCATTCTCCAATGTCCCCCTCCCTTGGGACAAGGACCTCCTCAGCTTCCACCACTTCCTCCACGACCATCACCTCAGCCAACTCTTCCTGAACTCCTCCTACCACCTCCACCCGGGTACGGCTCTCCTCCTCCTCCATCTCCACTCCACCTACCTTCTGCTCCGCCTGCTCCATCCTCCGCTCCATCTCCTCGGCTCCCTCCTGCCAAGAGATAGAGTTCACCGCAGTGATGTAACACTCCCTTGCTACCTTGGGGTCTCCCCAGACCCGAATCTGGATCCCCCTGCGTTGAACTTCAAGCATTAGTGGAAGGAAGAGGGAACACAACAGAAGGCACTGATGAGAGGTTGTCCAAAGATGGTGTTGTAACTGCTGGAGGCGTCCACGATGACGAACCTGCAGTTTCGGGACTACCCCCTAGGGTGACGTGGAGCCCCACTCCCCCTTCGACCTCATTCCACTCTCCTGAAAATTCGAACAGGGGCCCATCTGAGGCCAACACCCTCTTGGCCTCGACATTCATTGCATCAAACGCCTTCTTGAAGATGACGTTGACTAAACTTCCATTGTCGATGAGGATCTGAGATATGGTGAAATTTTCGACCGCGGTCTGGATGACCAATATGTCGTAGAAGGGATCCTCATGATCTGGTATGTCACTGCTGGAGAAGGTGATCCTCTCCTCCGAAGGTGGGGTCTGGGATGTGGAGCCAATGCTCCTTCGATACATGGTGTGGAGGCTTGCCATCCGGGAAGCCTCAACTCCCACCACCCATGGATCATTCAGATCCCGCCTCGGTCCCCTACATCAGCCCGGTCCTCACACCTGTCCTCCTCTGCCCATGGCAGGAATTCCTCAATCCGCACTTCCTAGCGGTCCTGCTGTTGCCGCTGCTCCATGTTTCCTCTCAACTCGAGGAACTCCGGGCATGTGGCCGTAGCGTACCCCTCCTCTTGGTGGAAGTCACAATAGGGTAACTCCACCCTGACTTCCCTTCTCCTCCTCTACCGACCTCTTCGCATTTGTACAGCTATTTTCATGTCCTAATGCTGCTCAGGGAGGGGAGGCCTCTGGCTCTACCTCCATTCCAGGTGGTGGAACTGACCCTGGCCCCCTTGGTGATAGTCTCCTCTATGGAACCTCTTTGTTGGCCTTGCTCTTGCCACTCCGACTGCCTCCAGCAGAGCCGGTTGTTCTGCTCCTGACGCCCCCACCTGCGACGTTGTTGCTGCTCCCTTTGTCGAGGTTCGTCTCTCCTCACCTCCTGACCCCGGCTACCTCCTGACCCCTTCTCCTCTTCCGTAGCCCACCTGGCCAACTTCTTCGCAAACTCGGGGTTTGACGCCTCCCCGTCGACTTCCCTCGCCGCCCTCTCCATCAGCACCTCATAGGAGATAGGTGACACTCTCTTCAGTTCCATCCTGAAGAAACCCCGCAGAAGCACTAAGGTGAAAGCCATCATCGGGGTATGCCCTGGCATCTCCTGGACCTGGGTGACATCCTCCTGAAATCGGTCCACCTAGCTCCCCAAGGTCTCGTTCACCCCCTGCTTGATGTGGAAAAGGGATTCTGACTCCTTCCTATTCTTGGAAGTGGTGAATCTCAACATGAACCCCCGACGCAGGTCCTCAAAGTAGTAGATTGAGTAGGCCGGTAGATGGTGGAACTACTCTCTCACCTTCTCCTTGAGGGCGATGGCGAAGAGTCTGCATTTAAAGGCATCCGACATCTGCCTTATCGACACCACATCCTCGAACCACTGGATGTGCTGGACCGGGTCATCTTCCCGGTGTAGTAAGACATCTCCGGCTCCCTGAACCCCTCTGGAACTGGGGCAGAAGAAACCAACTCACTGAAGGGGCTGCCTCCCCCTGCTGGGCGTGCCGGAGGATCTCGCACCCCATCTCGCCGAACTGGCCTCCGCTCGCCGAGCCCGGGAAAAGAACTCGCCCGGGGCGCTCGCGCCCTCTCCCCTCCTGTACAACCTCCTTCCCAGCTCGCAGAGCCGGGATATTCTCGCCTAGAGCCGGGGCGGCGGTGATTGGGACAACTGGTGTCGAGCACTAGGCTCACGCGCCGAGTTCAAACTTGACGAGGCCGAGCACTTTCTATCTGAAGTCTTAGAACATCCTAACTATGGTGATAGGGGGAGGGGGTGGCGAGTTGGCCCTATCCAAACCTTGCCCTTCTCCTCCAGCCATCTAGCCTGTTGAAGATTTTATGTGCTGACCACGCTCCACGCTCACCGCACCAAAAATGTTGAAACCAAAAACTCGATCTCTATGGTGTTTGCCCTTGGGGAAGGGGTGATTGCACACTTACTTCTCTCCTGCGAGCTGAACAACTAAGGAAAAAGAACAGGGGACAAACCCAAGGGCTCGGTGTGGAGATCCCACCGCATACTCAGAAGATCTTAGAGCGCTTCTCCTCCCGAGCAAATTTTCGAGCTAAGGATACCTCAAAAAGCGCAAGTAGACCGGGACACAAGTGAGCATGCTTTCTGAGGTACCCCCTTGGGTCTATTTATAGATTTCCGAAAACGGCCTGCAAATAGTCAACCTTCACTGTTTTGAACAGCTATGTGCAGCCCAACTGGGTGTTCCAACAACGTGACTCCGTTGTTCTAACAGGCTATGGACAGACCAACGGGGCAAAATGGTAAAAACACCTAACAGGAGACTAGGCGACTGGCCCTCTGGAACCTCCACTCGCCGAGGGCAGCGAGTGCTCGATGGAGCTCGCACTTGCCACCTCTATCCCCCCCTGGGTGAATGCGGGCCCGGCCTGCCCCACTCACCCGCTGTCTACCAAGCCTCCTGGGGCGAATGCGAGTCGGCCTGCTCCACTCGCCCGCTGCTCATCGAGCCTCTAGGGCGGGTGCGAGTCGACCTGCTCCACTTGCCCCTCAAACGGTCCACCCCACTTGGACGAGCCGGACTGCTGGTCTTGGCTGATCTGGTTCCTGTCGCCCACTACTCCTCAGATATGGGGTTGTACACTATTCTCAGCTATACCAGCTGTATTTGAATCTTCTCAACTGTACCACTGAGATGATCCTTCATTCTCAGCGATATTTTCTTTGACGCCGAGATCTGAGGCTTTTAGCGGTATGAGCCATTATCTCAAGATGTAGCTGAGAACTATAAGATGTCTCAGCTGTATAACTCAGCTTTACTTAAACCATTTCTTTCAAGGGACACGCATCCTCATAAAGTGGATATGCATCAAATACACTATGTTCTTAGCACTGGTAGTGATGCTTCTTCAAATCTTGGAAGATTGAGGGCAATCTTTCCAACAATTTTTACCTGACTTGGTTGTGGTTGAGTGTTCCTGCGACCTTTCTCGGCTTCCTAGCAAAATGTTTATAGAAATAATAACAGTAATATAGTGCATCACAGAAGAATCATAAAGTGCAACTACTCCAATTTTTTTTCGTAACGAGCATGCACCCATTTAAGCTGCCAATCTGCTCGAATGCTCATGAAAGTTTTTTGATTATGTTTCTCTCTCAGAAACATGGTGCACTAATCATAAAAGTCATAGTTGGAATCCTCCATAATCTCCTGATATTTTTTTGAGTTCTACAATTGCTTCAGGAATTGTATATAAGGACGAAGATATCTTGATGCAAGGAGGATCCATCATGCAATGCCTATTTATGCGCGATGTTTAAACTCTCTTTCATGGTCGAACTCATTGCCTTCATGTTTGTCATCTTATTTTTCCATTTATCCTTCTGTTTTTTTGCTTGCTTCACTAAAATTTGGTACCTCACCCATGTTCTGTGTGTCATCTCTAAGAGACAAGTCATGTTCGTCAATTGATTCGTGCTCAAAATTTATAGAATTTGGAGCTCTTGCAAGATCTTAAGTTGCTACGACCTGGCTAAACATCATATCCAGCTTCTTTTCTAACGCAGGGGATATGCCAGAAAACTAAAATTTTATTGCACTCGGAAGAACCTAACATAAATGTATATTTGATGAATCATCCGCAAATATAGTATAATAGAAACAAGAAAAAAAATATGAGTCGTTTTTTCCACCAATCTTCGAATGCAACAATAGTTTTGCGAATTGGATCCCAGCCCAAGACCGTCTCACGGACCTTAAGCTCTCACCATAACTTCCATTATTTCTTTAACAAATCCCACTTGTTCTTCATTTAATTTCGATCATACGACTTTCCCGCGCGTGCAAAGAAATTATTTATCAGGTTGATCCACCCATCCCTGCTAAAGTGTGTGCTAGAGTGATTACCCAACTCAATTTCTTTCAGACACAAGTCACAAAAAATCAGAACATCATTGGTCTTCCTATTTGCACTACCACTATCTTCTTTATGTTTATCTATAATGCATAAACTGGGTGGAAGAGCAATGTAATCAAACATAAATAATCACATAAACATCAACACACACACAACTAAGTTTACACATAAATAAACACACACACAATACAAATACACATAAATAATCATATACATACACATCAACACACACTCACAATCAACAAATACTAGCAATGAATACATATTGATAAAAAATTTAGCAAGTACTCACAAGCCTACACATATTTACAATCAACAAATACTCACAATCAACACATATTCACAAAAACAAAATCAACATATGCTCACAAAGAAATCAACACACACACACTCAACTACATTTACACATAAATAATCACATACACGCACCCACACTCAACTACACATACACATAAATAATCACATACATACACATCAACACACATTCACAATAAACAGATACTCACAATCAATACATATTAAAAAAAATAACAAATACTCACAAGCCTGCATATTCACAATCAACAAAGACTCACAATTAACACATTCACAAAAAATCAACACATACAAAAAATCAACACATACTCATATACCTACATAAATCTACACAAATTTACAATAAACACATACTCACAATCAACACATACACACTCACCTCCACACATTCATTGACATTTTCACACAATGCAAATCAATCATAGCTTTGAAAGGGGAAGAAGGTATACTTGCTATTTCACTGCTGCGATTAGGGATTAGGGATCAAGCTGCGTGTAGAGGCGGGAGCAAATCAGGGATCACTGCTGTAGATTTAAACAGGGAAGAGGTGAGATATTTGTAAAATTGGGATTCAAAGCACAAAGCTTTGAATGGCAGAGAAGATAAAAAAAAAAAGTTGCACCTGCCGTCGTCTGTGTCGATCCCAGAAGAAGCAAGTCGGGGAAGCCGACGCGAGCCGTGGATGCCGTCAGAGAAGACAAGCTCTGTTTGAGACAGAGAAGAGGAGCCGTGGATGCTGCCGATGTCGCAAACCCTGAATGTCGTCGGAGAAGATGCCGCGGGATGGAGTTCCATCTCAAGATGACGAGAGAGACGAGGGAGGAGTGTGATGGATTTCTTCCTCCTCCCTAAATATGACAAACTGGAGCTCACGAGTAGGGTTTCAGGACGCAGAGTTTTTCATGCTGTAGAGTTGGGCACGATTCAAAAAAGATGCAAAAAAACAAATGAAAAATGCCCGACGTTGTACTTTCCCAAATGAGGCCTACATTTTAATCAATCTAGAACAACAACTTTTTTAGGCGATTGATATACGCACTTCATAATTGGATATACGCAGCTCTTTGATATACACAGTCTCTAAATTTCTATTTGTACACCGTATTACTATTCGTAGCCAAAAAAAATATATTTAGACTTCTAAATTTCTAGATTTCAATATGGCATAAATATGAACACGTTAATTACATATTGTAGAAGAGGTTTAACATATGATTTCATTATGTTAAGCTGAAGGTTACAAAATAGATATATGAAGCTCCAATAAAAAACTCCATGGATGATTAAGAGAAGAAACAAAAAGCCTTGCTAGTGATATGTAATAAAGGCAAAGAACTGAGGATTTAGTGTCTAATTTGGCCGTCAAACTGTAGAGTATTTTTGAATCCTCATAATGCATATGCATTTTATGTGAATCTCAATCCAAGTTTAAAGTTGATCGTAAAATTTCTATAAGCAACACTGGTAAATTGTGGAGCAAAAGCATATTCCCCCAAATGTGTTCTTTTCCACTAAAATATGATAAATTTCAGCACAGAAACAAAAAATATTAGAAAAACAAAGCACCGATCCAAAAGAAAGCAGATCCGAAGGAGAAGAGAGGATAGAATTGGCTTCATTAGGAACACGGCTTTGAGAGCCGAAAGCCAAATAGAAGTCTTGAAGATCCTTGGCCGGCGGGTTCTCCTTGCCATTGTTGGACTTGAGTTCCTGCGCAGAAAGAGAAGGAATGAAGTCCTTGCACATGGCGACGAGGGATTCCACCTGAGAAGAGAAGCTCCGGCGAGGGGAAAAACGGCACGACGGCGGGAGGGACGCAACTCGCAAGGGATTGGGGAGGGGGCCGCGGTAGAAGGAGGTAGGTTTCTTAATTTTAATTTTAAAACTTAATTTAAGAGCTGCGAATAGCCAAACCCAACATGCATATATCAAAGACCTAATTGCTTTTTTTTAATGACCAACAGCTCCTCAAAAGAGAATAAATAAACGTGTAAGTGAAGTAGAGAAAATAATAATTTTCCACGGTTCTGGATAGATACTTGCATTGACTTTTTTAAGGCCAGTGGAAATGAGATCTCACACGCTGCTCGTGCAACATAAGAATTAAGAAGTAAGAGATCAAAAAAAAAAAATTCTTCTTTTCTTAAGACGAGCAAAGTTGGGTAAAATTATAGAAGAGACATGGGCGGATTTCGGATCTGGCTGATAACTCTAACCCTAGTTTTCTTAGCTGCCGCCTCCTTAGCCGAGGACGACGTTGTCGTTCTCACGGAGGCTACTTTCGAGAAGGAGGTTGGCCAAGATCGTGGCGCCCTCGTGGAGTTCTACGCTCCTTGGTATATTCTCTTTTCCTCTTCTCCTCATCTTATAACTTGTTGGTCCACTTTGTTTCTTTCCCTTGATTCGCAATTCTGTGTTCTGTGAAGAAGAGGCGGAATTTGAACTTCGGTCTAATTGATCCAGTTCTTCGCCGATGATGCTGGATTTTCTTTTGTCCACATAAAACTGGCGTGATGGAATACTGATTTTCATTTTATTTCCTCTGTTTTTGGACTTTTTACTCGCTCATATTTTTATTGAAGCCTTCTTAATAGTATTAGTGCAGTAACTTAACCATGTAGTTTCTGAGTTAGTCTTATGTTGACATGGCAGATAGTTGATGAATAACATTGAAAAAATTAATATTTTTTGGGTGTTGTTATAAGCAAATCACCTTCTGCTATTAACAAACCTAGTGATTTTTTTTGTTATTAGCAAACATGCAAAAATATAGATTTTTTTCTAAGCATTATATAAAAAATATGGCCCATAAAAATTGTTGTTTTGGATATTTCGCTGCAACATAATATAACAAAACTCTCTCAAAAAAGGTTGAATGATATGAAGAGCATTTCCACCATGTTGATATCCAACCCTTCTACCTCTCTAAAATATCCCTATATTCTGCAAAAAAGTAGAGTTGAAATGTTATGAACAAGTCGTAAATAAATTTAAAAATTTTAAATATGAGCTTAAGACTCACCTTTTGGGTCGTTAGCATTATAAACGTGAAGTGTAAGCACTTTCCCGTGAACATGCAAGTGTATTATGAAATCTCTTCAAGGAGCGTAGATTCGTTGTAACAGACATCCATATTTTATGCATAGCCCCACAAAATGATTATTATTAATAAACTGATGATAATGAGTTTATGAATGGAAGGTACTTGTCAATTCAATGAGAAAAAAGTTATATTTTGAGCATTTGATACAAGAACTACTCCAACATTGTAGCATGATGGGATAATCAATCTCATATCCGGCATGGACATCCACTTCTCTAGTGCCGCGGGAACGGTAACACAATGTAGTGAATTGGCTAATTCCTTGCATCTTGAGTCTCCCAAAATGTGATTATAAAGAAGTTCTTTTGTACTTAACTCATTAGAGAAATCTCTTCTAACTTTAATTTATCCATTGAAAATGTTCAAGGCTTCAACAATTACATCATAACCACAATGTCCATCAGAGGCAACAATTTGCAATGGAAGTTGACGACATTCTCAGTCAAAAAATTATTTGTTTGATTTGTTTGACATTTAAATGAATTTTCCAAGTTCTTCAACATTTGAGGAGCATCCAACAATACATGTTCAAAAAGTGTAGGCTTATGCTCCGTACTTTTTAAATCTTCTCTAAATTTTTTTGCACTTCCTTTTGATCTTCCCTTTAACTTGATAGACAAATATGGCTCCATTTTAGTCGTGAATCCAGGTCCATGATTTCACTTAATTTTTTCTTCATCTCCAACTGTTGATGTTGATAGGTGCTTCGATACCTTCTTTTGTTTCCTTCAATCTCAATCTCTGTCACAATTCTCATTTTTTTCATCTTGTTTTGTTTGAGTGTTGACCTCAATGTCGATGTCCTGTATACTCAATTATTTTCAATACTTATGAATTAACCATACAGGATAAGCCTTGATTTGAGTGATATGGAAAACCAACTCACGAGCACATGGTACTTCTAATGTGTATCGAGTTGCGTGTATGCATTTTTCTTCACGAGCGCTTTCATTGCGGTAATATTTTCTCATCTTCCTTTTCACAAACAATGCATTCAGTGTAACACGCCCCACAAGATCATAATATAATGTACTTTTAAACTCTTTCCTCAAATTTATAAATGGTTTTCCTTACGTTTTTTTAACCCATCCTTTCTTGCATTGGTTTTCACGATAAAATCCAGCTCTGTCGTACCCTGTAATACACGTGGTCTAGTTCTCCATCAAACAATTTATCAGAATCCTTTATAGTAACAAAAAAATTATGACGCGAGTGACATTACTCACCCAATCAATTAACTCTTCTCATGATGAACTTTGATATTAGTTTAAAAGTGAGTTTGAACATTGACTTGGAAGCTGAGAAAGCGTCAATGCTAATTTACGAACATTTTAATGTACCTGAGCTAAACCACATGCAAAAACATCAAGAACAAGTTGCCTTAATCCAATTGATTGTTGCATTTTGCCTCAACCTCCATTATGCAATTCTACAAACACAGAAAAATCAATCTAATTTCTTTTAGTTTCCAAATAGAATATTGTATTGCAAAAACAAAATTTCAACTGTCAGTGTATGACACATGCTTTAACCAATGAGAGAACAAACTTTGGTGAACAAGATGACATGTTAATATAAGTATTAGTTAAAGCCACTAGTTACCTATGAAGGAAAATGAAAAGATAAAAAATAAAAGCTGAACCAAAAGAAAGATGGGCTAGCAAATGAATCATCTTCCTAAGACCAACAATACATGCATATGTTGAGGGCACAACAAAAAATGCAATCTCTGAAAATGCATTGCATGCATCAAACTGTCAGACCACTTTCAAATATTACACATCTTCTGAAAATTTATTTTAGATAAGGCCCAAGGAGGCTTCAATTTCATGAAGTCCGTTGAACATTCATGAAAAAAGCTTTTGCATGAAGTCAACTCAACATTAATGTTCAAAAGTTTCATCAAGAAAAGTTATTTTAGATAAAAGTATAAAACCTGAAGTGGCTTTTATGTTTCTCATACCAAGTCACGCCAGTTTATGACATAATACATTCATGAAGAAAGCTTTTGCATGAACTCAATTTAACAATAATGTTTTAGATTTTCATCGAACTAATAGTTTGTTGGTCTATTATAACACGAAGTCTTGTGCAAATACTTGACAACAGAACATATGACATTTAAAAGATAAATTAAGGCAATGATAAATAAATAGGTAGATAGAGAGATGTGGATCAAACACCACTACATTAAACACTATCAAAATGCAGAACCATGCAATGCATACCAAAAAATTTCTAAAGATATATACTCAAACATTACTGCATGTATTTACAACTAGCTATTCATTAGCATGACCTAAACCTAACAATCAATTAAAAATATGATTTTTTAAACATCTATTAGATATCCCACATGCAATTAAACAAGCAACAAAAATCACTGAACACATGCAAAGTTAAGATAAATAACAAAAATCAGGGAAAGAAACCAATAATTACCTTACAAATAATGCGAAATGCTCTAATACATCTCACTGCCAGGTGGAACCCAAGGTCCAGGAGATGACCCTGGTGGCTATAATTTTGATTTTAGGAAACAACAAATAGAATGGTACCTAAGAAATAAGAACATGTTATGGCTACCCAACATTTAAGATAAACCAGGGGAATAAAAATGGGAGCAAAGAGGGCGTTGACATCCACAACATCGAGCGAAAATTGCGAGCGGGAATGGAGAGTGGGAAATGCAAGCAAACCTATCGAGATCCTTCCTTCCTAGTAGCGAACGACGATCTCCTTTCATCCCAATAGCGAGCGCCGACCTCGTTTTGCCCCAACAGTGAGTGCCGACCTCCTATTGCCCCAACTGCGTCTGGAAGGTGATCTAGGAGAGCCCTCACGAGCAGAGAAAGCACTGACCTATTGTCCAAGAAGAAATTGCGAAGAATAGGGTTTTCTGCGGGAGGGCGGAGGGGCGTGAATCGTTGGTTTGCTAATAAAAAAGTCCATCTTTAAAAAGGTATGCTTATTCATCCTGAACCGTTTTTTTTTGTTTGAGCTGCTAATAATCATATAAGGCTTGCTTATAACAACACCCTATATTTTCATTTTCTATTTTTCTACGCGAGTTCTTTAAATTCTAGAATTCTTTGGTAATAAGATATGTTGTTAAAGACGCGCCTCATGCTCAAGGCTCACCAGGTCCAGAGGGTTGCGTATTCGTTCGCCATTTTTGCGCCTTTAAAACATAAAAAGCGTGCCTGGATGCAATTTTTGTTGTAATTTTTTTTTCAAAATAATGAAAAAAGTAATGCAAGAATTCAATAATATTTGTATGATTTGAAGCATTTGAAACACAATCGAGCGTTGAGACTTAGATATGATGCATGTGACCACATTAAATTTTATTTAAAGAAAATAAATGATTGTAATGAATGATTAATTAGTAGAATAAATGAAGAATCTGTTCAAGAAGATGAATTGATGTTTGATGCTGATTATTTAAAATGAATTTGATTGCGCCTAGCCTTTTTCTGGCACGCGCCTGCACCTTCAGCCTTGCGCCTCGGCTACAAGACCCTTTTGCGTCTTGGTGCGCCTTGCGCCTTTAATAACTAAGGTAATACGACCATTGTAGCTAGTAGTTTGTAGGTTGGATTAGTTTTGCGAACGATTTGATCTGACCACAACTCAATATCAGCTCATTGTTGTATGGTTCTAATCCATACTTTAGGCATTGGAGGGCTTGTTTCAATATCGATTTGAGCATGACTAGATTCTTTGTCCTAGATTATAGCCAAACTCATGCTTTTTTGGCTGATTTGTTATTAATATAAATTCAGGCAAGTAGTGTTTCAATATGTTTGATATTACTGTTTTAACCACTCTATTAATGATGATGTCTAAGAATTAATCTGAAGGACATTTGCTTGCACTTACATAAATAATATAATAACATCTGGCTAATTCATTTGCTTCACCACTAGATAGTGTGGATGGATTAGTCAAATAACCATCTCTACTATAAGCAAGTATGTAAATTTTGGATTTCGGCAAATGTCACATTGATTTTTTAAATGTCGGATGTTAGAAGTTGGTGAAATGCTCTAATAAATCCCACTTCCAAGTGAAACCCGTGGTCCAGGAGATGACCCTGAAGGTTGTAATTTTGATTTTAGGAAGCAACAAATAGAATGGTATCTAAGAAAATCAAAACATGTTATGGTTACCCAACATTTAAGATAAATTTGGGGAATAGAGAATGGGAGCAAAGAGGGCGTCGACGTCCACAACACCGAGTAGGAATGGAGAACGGGAATCGAGAATGGGAAATGCAAGTAAACCTATTGAGACCCTTTCTTCCCATCAACGAGCGCCGACCTCCTTTCATCCCAATAGCAAGTGTCGACCTTGTTTCTTCCCAACATCGACTAGAAGGCGAGCTAGAAGAGTGAGTCCTCACGAGTAGAGAAATTGCTGACCTATCTTCCATGAAGAAAACACGAAGAATAGGGTTTCTGTCGGGATGATGGATGTGCGTAAATCATTGGTTTCCTAATAAAATAAGTCGAGCCTTAAAAAAATAGACTTATTCATCCTGAACTGGGTTTTTTGTTTATGCTGCTAATAACCATATAAGGTTTGCTTATAACAACACCCTATTTTTTTCCATTTTTTTATTAGAGTTCATTAATAATTTCTAGAATTCTTTGGTGAAACCTTTTTTTATGATCATTGTAGCCTGAGTTATTAAGGCGCGCTCGAGGCACCGTGCGCACTAGGCACACCCGACCTCGCCTCTACAAGGCAGAGGCGAGCGAGGTGCCCGAGACGTGTGCCTTATTCAATTGTCAGGCACACCAAATGTAACACCCCTTTCCAGTTTTATAATAATCAACCATCCGGCCGGGTCAGCGATATAAAGAGAACTAGAAAACAGTATCAAAACTAGTACACAACAGGTATAAAGTAGAAGTTACTAAAAATTTTAAAACTTACAACGAAAGCTAAGAAAGTAAACTAAGGGTAACCACGTACCTGATATCTGGATTCATAGAGCCACTAAACATGAATAGAAGTGAAATGACTGAAATTCTGAAATAATATCATAAGTCTGATACATGATATATAAAACATTAACAAGGTACATTGTCCATATTTACAAATACATGCTGAAAAAGAGAAAAATGAAAGTGGAAGCTACTACAAACTGACTCCACAAAAAGCTCATCCTAGGTATAGTTTCCCGCCCGGGTCACCTGTAAAAACATTGCCCACGATGGGTCAGAGTAAGGAAAAATAACTTCTCCTAGTGACACAAAAAAAACTTTTTCTTAAATGATGAATGCATGACTTCTGAAAAATGGTTTTGTTCATTAAAATCTTTATGCTATGATATGCATGCGTTTACTATGCTCCCTGATCAACAGATCTACTCGCTCTACGTTCATGAGCTCTCATTATATTTTCCCAAGTTCCGGCGTTCACTAACTAGTGTACTGTCTCACGTCAGGTCTATACTTGAGTTCTAGGCGGTTTCTAGCCGGCACATCTACTTGGAAGGCTCTAGGCAGAGTAGCTCCTAACGCGCATCTGAAACTGACGACCCGAGACCATCTGACGAACTCAATTGTTCTAGTGTCGCGCGGACACGGTCTCGAATCTGCTAACTGTCTCAAAGGGAAGTCAACTCCCAAGACTGTAATGCTCATAGGGTACCATATGCCTTATGAGAAAGGTAGTGCGCCTTTACCTAGCACGAAAAGATTTATGTGTGTTTGCCGACCTTTTTGGTCTGATGCTACTCTGTTTGGGACATCTCTTTTAGTGTACTACTGAGCTGACCCTTGACTTTCTCGTGATCGACTAGAAGGAACATTCACGCCCTTGGTTGGACAAACTTCAAGCTTACGTATACGGGTACAGGTTTCGTACCTAACGTTATTGTTCATGATCTGACTACTTTGGTCTTGGCGAAGGGTGTCATCCTACACATTTTCCGCGACCGTTTTCCTACCACCACACCTTTCTATGCATGATCATGATACTTGTACAAAGTCTACACATGCGTATACAAAATATTTTTCTTGCTATGTCTAACTAACAGGAATTAGGCTTCCTTACCGTAGTGGTGCGGCGCTCGTACACTCGGCGCGGTGACATTTGATTTTCCAAAGGAAATCCGACTGTTGGGGCTTTCGAAGCTTTGTTTCGAGGCCACCACAAATCTGCAAACCAAGCAACACTTAAATCTCGCATTTTCCCCTTAGGGTTAACGTTGGAAAAATTCCAAAATGCTAGGGTAGTCCAAAATTAACAGCTAACATAGCGTATTACCTTTACGTGTGAGGGATTGATGCTCCCAATGCGCCCAACTCCAATTTCGCGGTGGAATCCGTACACCAAAACCTAATTAGGGCAAGAGAAAGAAATCTTGGTTTAGATTAACCTCCAAATCGAAGAATTTTCATGAAGGAATGAAGAAAAGGGAGAAAACGAACTCACCGGAGCTGAAACGTTCAACTTCCACCGATTAGGGTTGAAATCGGTTCTTCCACGGCCAATGAAGGAAAATGAATATCCACCGGTGCCCGTAGAGGAAAGAGGAGAGGTCAAAGATGAGTTTCAGAGGGGGATCGGCCACCGACTAGGGTCTGCGGGAGGCGTCGGCTCGGCGCTGCTGCGTGCAGAACGGGGAAAGATGGGAAACGGGAAGCACGATTCGGCTACGGTTTCTAATCCGTGAAAAAATAGGATACAGGATTTTAACATTACGGGCTTGCGGTTTTCCTTATTAACCGTATGAGGAGACGAGGTTAAAACTGCTATTGGCACCCCATTGTGTGCTATTTCACATTAACTCCTATGAACATAACCCATTTTTGCCGCGCTTCGATGCTAAAATTAAAATGTGTTACACTATCTTTATGACTAACACACTTCTCAAATTAACGGACGCGAATTATAAGAATAGTAACATTGTATCTTGACGACGCGCTGCCTCGATCAAAATCCGTCGCGACTCGACCCTACAATTTAAAATAAATTTCGCGTCAAAACTTACGGATGATACAAATCTCTCCTCCTAACAAAAATTTTGTCCTCGAAAATTGTAACCATACCTGAATCAAAGAGAAAAGAATAGTCTGCATTGCTCTTAAGCTCATCCTCTCGCTCCCAAGTATACTCTGGACGGCCACAGTTCATCCAAAGAACTTTGACCTTGCGAATCTCTCTATTTCTGAGCTTTTGTATCCTTGAATCCACGATTCTGACTGGTCTAACCCCAATACTAAGATCTGTCTCGATTGGTGCTTCCTCGGTACTGATGATCTGGCTGGAATCTCTGACGGCTCTCCTTAGATAGGAGACGTGAAATACATCATGTATACCACTCATTTCCTCCGGTAAGACCAACCTATATGCCACCTCACCAACTCTTTCCAGCACCTCAAAAGGACCAACGAATCCGGGGCTCAGTTTCTTCATCCGCTTTATTCTAGAGACTCCTCTGACTGGTCTTACCTTCAGATAAACATAGTCTCCAACTCTGAATTCTATTGACCCGTGCTTCTGATCATGATACTTAGCCTGACGATCCTGAGCTGTCTTCATACGCTCTTGAATGAGCTTGATTCTGTCAGTGGTCTTATCAATCCATGACTCCCTGATGGTAGATCTTTCTTCACTTTCAACCCAACACAACGGTGTCCGACAACGTCTACCATAGAGGGCCTCGAACGACGTCATTCCAATACTCGTCTGAAAACTGTTATTGTAGGAGAATTCCATAAGAGTAACATACTTCTCTCACTTTCCTCCAAAGTCCAAAATGCACATCCGTAGCAGATCCTCCAGAGTCCTATTTGTGCGCTCAGTCTATCCATCGGTCTGGGGATGGAATGCGGTGCTGAAATGTAATCTGGTACCCAAACGCTCCTGAACGTATCTCCACTCTCTGGAGGTGAATCTGTCATCTCAGTCTGAAACTATAGTCTTGGGAACACCGTGAAGTCGAACTATCTCGTCTATATATAACAGTGCTAATCTGGGACCCTGATCTGTCTTCTTAAGAGGAATGAAATGAGCGACCTTAGAAAGCCGATCTACTATAACCCACAAAAAATCATTCCCACTCTGAGATCTCGGCAGACTATGGATGAAGTCCATGGATATATCCTCAAAAGTCCACTCGGGAATGGTAAGTGGCTGCAACTTGCCTCCAGGCCTTTGACACTCGGCTTTAACTAAATTGCACGTCTCGCACTTCCCTACGTAATCTGCAACATCACTTTTCAAGCCTGGCCACCAGACTACCTTCTTGAGATCTGCATACATTTTCGTGCTACCCGGATGTATAAAATATCTGGAATTGTGTGTCTCAAATAGAACGTCCTCGCGAAGGTAACTAACATCGGGGATACACACCCTACCATCATACAATAAAAAATCATCCTGAATGGCGAATCTCTCCTTCTGACCTGTCTACACTGAGATCCAAATCTATGCCATCTTCGGATCCAACGGTAGAGCTGTCCTGCCTCTATCCTTAATGTCGCAGGTGATCTCCATCCAACTCAACCTTGCAAAACCAAAACTACAGCGTGACACAACGGTGATATCCAGTCTCTCCAGTTCCCGCACTAACTCCTCCTGCTGAGTGAGAAGGAAGAAACACGAACCTCTACGGCTAAGGGTATCAGCAACAACGTTCGCCTTTCTTGGGTGGTACTGAATGTCTACGTCGTAGTTTGATAGAAACTCTAACCATCTGCGCTGTCTTAAATTGAGCTCCCGCTGATCAAATATATACTTGAGGCTCTTATGATCAGTGAAGATCTCGTAACGAACGTCATAGAGATAGTGCCTCCATATCTTCAGAGCATGTATGACTGCTGCAAGCTCCAAGTCATGCACGGGATAGTTCCTCTCACGAACCTTTAACTGTCTCGAGGCATAGGCCATGACCTTTCCATGCTGCATGAGAACACAGCCCAAACTCTGACCTGTCGCATCGCTATAAATCTAAAACTCGTCAGGCCCTGAAGGTAAACTCAAGATCGGTGCGATCATCAGCCTGTCCTTCAAGTCCTCAAAAGCCAACTCGCACTCAACTGTCCAATCCAAGCCCTTACCCTTCCTGCTGAGGGAAGTCAGTGGTATGACTATCTTTGAAAAATCCCTGATGAATCTCATGTAGTAACCAGCTAGACCCAAAAACTGCGAACCTCTGAAACTGTCGTTGGCCTTGGCCAATTCTTAATGCCCTATATCTTCTTCGGATCGACACTAACCCCTTGCTGACTGATGACGTGGCTTAAGAATGCAATCTTTGAAAACCAGAACTCACATTTAGAAAACTTAGCATACAACTGATTCTTCTTGAGGGTGCTCAATACAATTCTGAGGTGTGCGGCATGATCTTCTGCACTCCCTGAGAACACCAAGATATCATCGATAAAAACGATAACAAAACGGTCTAAGTATTCCCGAAATAACCTGTTCATCCGGTCCATAAATACTGAAGGGGCATTGGTCAGCCCAAACGGCAAGACCACGAACTCGAAGTGTCCATACCTGGTACTGAAAACCGTCTTCTGAACATCGACGTCCCGAATCTTTAACTGATGGTAGCCCGACCTCAAATCTAACTCGGAAAAGGTGCACGAGCCCACCAACTGGTCGAACAAATCATCAATCCTGGGAATCGGGTATTTGTTCTTTACTGTCAGTTTGTTCAACTCACGGTAGTCTATGCACAGTCTCAGATTATCATCCTTCTTCTTCACGAATAGCATTGGAGCACTCCAAGGTGAAGTACTGGGATGTATAAAGCCCAAATCAGGCAACTCCTGCAACTGGCTCTTCAACTCTGCTAGTTCCCTTGGAGCCATCCGGTAGGGGGATTTGACTACTAGTGTAGCCCCAGGCTGCAAATCTATCGGGAACTCAATCTCTCTATTTGGAGGGGCACCAAGGAGCTCTTCCAGGAAAAATCGGGGAAATCCTCCACCACTGGTACCTCAGATAAGTCAGCCTTAGCCTCCGCGTTCATCAGTACTACGAAGATTTCACAACCCTTACTGATGCACCTTTTAGCTTGGACTGCGGAGATGATCATTCTCACTACTCTCTTCAAGCCTTGAAAAGAAAATGCAGTCTTGTTCAAACTGTATCTGCTTCGCCCTACAGTCAATCCTGGCGTTAACTGCCGAAAGCCAGTCCATTTCAAAGATCAGATCGAATCCTGCAATAGGTAGCTGCAAAGCTTCCACGATAATCTCGGTGTCACCAACTGCACTGGTACCCTGCACTTATCTCTGGTCTGCAGAAGGGATCCATTCGGCATCATGACTTCCAGTGGTACTGTCTCTGGAAAGGCTTCTAAATGCAGCTTACGCACTAGAGATTCTGCGATAAACGAGTGTGAGACGCCCGTATCAAACAAAATCTTGGAAGGTAAATTTTGAATCAAAAGGATGCCTACATGAATGATTTACAAAGATGAAAAGAATGTCAGTACGGAGGATTAAATAAACTTGTTAAACAAAGTAAACACTTACCTGTCACTATGTCCTCCTGATCCTTTGCCTCCTGCTGACCAAGCCCATAAGCTCTGAGCTGCACCAAATCTCGACCCTGCTGTGGTCTCCCGTCAGTAATCATTAAAGCTTTTCCCTTGTCTGCTCTGCTAGAGCCACCAACTTCATACTTCGACTGCATGAACAAATTACATTTGTCATCTACAGTAATTTCATAAATGTACAAAAATACAGCTAGGTTTGATTACCTGATTCGCACCAACTTCCTGACAGTAGCGAGCTATGTGTCCAGGTTGTCGGCACTTGTAACACACGCCTGCGCTGGCCAAACACTCTCCTGGATGGCGACGCTGACACTTGGGACAGGGGGGTAGTCCTTGCTCCTGTCTCCAAACTGACCACTCTTCTTTGCATCAGACTTCAGCTTCTTGTTCCAGTTCTTCCCTTGATCATTTCTGCTCTGTTGCGGCTGATGCGAATCCTGAGATCGCTTCGTACGAAAACTGCTTCGCCTCTGAACTTTCTATTGATTAGCCTCCAGCCTGCGAGCTGTATCCATTAAGTTCCTGTAGTCAGCATTGACCATGGTCATCAGCGGCTGCCTCAACGTGTCACGCAAACCATCCACAAAACGGCTGCACTTCTCAGCCTGATCTCCCTACATCACGCCCGCATATCGAGCCAGATGGGTAAGCTCTCGCTCGTACTCAGCAACAGTCCTGTCCCCCTGGAAAAGCCTAAGGTATTTCTCCTGGAGACCTCGTCGTGCGGAAGGAGGCACAAACCAACTTGCAAGGGCTCTAGAAAATTCGTCCCACGTAAACATGTCTGATGTACGACCTGACCAAACGCATGGTCATACAATTTAAAAAGAACGTATCACTTCCAAAAATAAAAGGAAATTTCTTAACCATTTACCTGCGGGGTCATCTGCCCGATACTTGTCTCACCAGACCTTTGTTTCACCTCAAAGGAGGAAAACTGCCAGAGGAACCTTCTTGTTCCCTGGGCTCTCCAAAACGTCCAACAGGTCTCTGGTGTTTGCTATCCAATCACCTGTGTCCATCGGGGTTTCATCCACACTGTAGTTCGAAGCTTGAAGCTCTCTAAAGTTCCTCAAATAGCGCTCCAGGGTCATCTCCACGGGTGCTGGGGCAGGAGCTGTTGTAGGGGCGGGTACTTGTACTGGAGCTGGAAACCCTACAGCCAGTCCTCCTCGAAACTCCATCAAGGCAACAGTAACCGCCATGGCAATTTGAGACGCTATGTCAGTGCCCTCTGGAGCTGCTGGAACTGGTGGTACCTGTGGCACGGCAGCATCTCCCATAATCGCGTTAGGCACAGTGTCCTGACGTGAAGATTCACCCGGTTCGCTGACTCGTAGTGCCTGATAGAACATATAAAAGAAATATAATTATCTACCATGCATCAGAGAAATCTGACATAGCAATTTATTTCGTACTCTTGCGAAAACTAGGGCTTAAACACAACTTAAATACTCTACTAAAAAGAGTTTACTCTTACACATTCCTATGTCTTTGTGAATCTTTCTTGTGTCCAGGGATCCTAAACCTGCCTCTGATACCAATTTGTAACACCCTTTCCCAGTTTTATAATAATCAGCCATCCGACCGGGTCAGCGATATAAAAAGAAATAGGAAACATTATCAAAACTAGTACACAACATGTATAAAGTAGAAGTTAATAAAAATTATAAAACTTACAACGGAAGCTAAGAAAGTAAACTAAGGGTAACCACGTACCTGATATCTGGATTCACAGAGCCACTAATCATGAATAGAAGTGAAATGACTGAAATTCTGAAATAATATCATAAGTCTGATACATGACATATAAAACATTAACAAGGTACATTATCCATATTTACAAATACATGCTGAAAAAGAGAAAACTGAAAGTGGAAGCTACTACAAACTGACTCTACAAAACGCTCATCCTATGCGTAGTTTCCCACCCGGGTCACCTGTAAAAACATTGCCCACGGGGGGTCAGAGTAAGAAAAAATAACTCCTCCTAGTGACACTAAAAAAACTTTTTCTTAAATGATGAATGCATGTCTTTTGAAAAATGGTTTTGTTCATTAAAATCTCTATGCTATAATATGCATGCGTTTACTATGCTCCCTGGTCAACAGATCTACTCAATCTACATTCATGAGCTCTCATTATATTTTTCCAAGTTCCGGCATTCACTAACTAGTGTACTGTCTCACGTCGGGTCTATACTTGAGTTCTAGGCGGTTTCTAGCCTGCACATCTACTTGGAAGGCTCTAGGCAGATTAGCTCCTAACGCGCATCTGAAACTGACGACCCGAGACCATCTGACGAACTCAATTGTTCTAGTGTCGCGCGGACACGGTCTCGAATCTGCTAACTGTCTCAAAGGGAAGTCAACTTCCAAGACTGTACTGCTCATAGGGTACCATATGCCTTATGAGAAAGGTAGTGCACCTCTACCTAGCACGAAAAGATTTGTGTTTGCCGACCTTTTTGGTCTGATGCTACTCTGCTTGAGACATCTTTTTTAGTGTACTACTGAGCGACCCTTGACTTTTTAGTGGTCGACTAGAAGAGACATTCTCGACCTTGGTTGGACAAACTTCAAGCTTACGTATACGGGTACATGTTTCATACCTAACGTTACTGTTCATGATCTGACTACTTTGGTCTTGGCGAAGGGTGTCATCCTACATATTTTCCCTGACCGTTTTCCTACCACCACACCTTTTTATGCATGGTCATGATACTTGTACAAAGACTACACATGCGTATACAAAATATTTTTCTTGCTATGTCTAACTAACAGGAATTAGGATTCCTTACCGTAGTGGTGCGGCGCTCGTACACTCGGCGCGGTGACATTTGATTTTCCAAAGGAAATCCGACTGCTTGGGCTTCCGAAGCCTTGTTTCGAGGCCACCACAAATCTGCAAACCAAGCAACACTTAAATCTCGCATTTTCCCCTTAGGGTTAACGTTGGAAAAATTCCAAAATGATAGGGTAGTCCAAAATTAACGGCTAACATAGCGTATTACCTTTACATGGGAGAGATTGATGCTCCCAATGCGCCCAACTCCAATTTCGCGGTAGAATCCGTACACCAAAACCTAATTAGGGCAAGAGGAAGAAATCTTGGTTTAGGTTAACCTCCAAATCGAAGAATTTCTATGAAGGAATGGAGAAAAGGGAGAAAACGAACTCACCGGAGCCGAAACGTTCAACTTCCACCGATTAGGGTTGAAATCGGTTCTTCCACGGCCAAGGAAGGAAAAGAAATATCCACTGGCACGCGTAAAGGAAAGAGGAGAGGTCGGAGATGAGTTTCGGAGGGGGATCGGCCACCGGCTAGGGTCTGCGGGAGGCATCGGCTCGACGCTGCTACGTGCGGAAGGGGGAAAGACGGGAGACGGGAAGCACGATTCGGCTGCGGTTTCTAACCCGTGAAAAAATAGTATACGGGATTTTAACATTACGGGCTTGCGGTTTTCCTTATTAATCGTATGCGGAGAGGGGGTTAAAACTGCTATTGGCATCCCATTATGTGCTATTTCACATTAACTCCTATGAACATAACCCATTTTTGCCGCGCTTCGATGCTAAAATTAAAATGTGTTACACTATCATTATGACTAACACACTTCTCAAATTAACGGACGCGAATTATAAGAATAGTAACATTGTACCTTGACGACGCGCTGTCTCGATCAAAATCCGTCGCGACTCGACACTACAATTTAAAATAAATTTCGTGTCAAAACTTACGGATGTTACACCAAAGGCGCGTCTAGCTGTATTTAATGACATTTCAGTGAACTGGCCGTCCAGTTCACTAAAAATCATTAAAATAGCTGCCCAATTTACTAAATTTGTTTTTGAAATTAGATTTTTTTAGTGCTAATTATTTTTGTGGCTGTGATATATGCAATTCTAGTGTGTTGGTATGATGGTGGATTTATTTTATGTGTTTTTCTATATTTAATAAACTATATTTTGTTTTATTTTTATTTTTGCGCCTCACGTGTCTCAGGCGCACGCCTAAACTCCAAGACCTCTTTGTGACTCGGTGCGCCTTGCGCCTTTAATAACTATGATTGTAGCTAGTAGTTAGTAGGTTGGATTTGTTTTGCGAATGATTTGATCTAAGCACAACTCAAGATTAGCTCCGTGTTGTTTGATTCTAATCCACTTCATACTTATCCTTTGGAGGTCTTGTTTCCGTATCGATTTGAGTGCGACTAGATTCTTTGTCCTAGATAATAGCCAAATTCATCCTTTTTTTGGCTATCTTTGATATTAATATAAATTATGGAAAGTGATTTTTCAATATGTTTGATATTAGTGTTATAATTTCTCTATTAATGATATCTAATAATTAATTAGATTGAAATTTGTTTGCACATAAATAAGATAATAACGTTGGTGTTAATTCATTGGATTCACAACTGGATAAGGTGAATGGATTAGTCGAACAACCGCATCAACTATAAGCAAGTACGTAAATATCGGATTTCGACATGTCTGACTTTTTAAATGTTGGATGTTAGAAGTTGAAGATATTTTAAAATATCGGTTTTTCATATCTTACAAAAAAAAATATATTTTTTTATGTTTATTGAGTATAATTATATGTTCTACAACAACAAGACTCAAGCCTTTATCCCACTATAGTGGGATCGGCTATATGAATCCTTTGTCTCCATTGTGCCCTATCTTTAGTCAGAATCTTATTAATGCCTATGTACATCATGTCCTTATAGTTTCATTCCAAGTCTTTATTGGTCTACCCCTCCCCCATTTAACATGCCTAGTGACTAAACTCTCACAACGCTTACCAGGTGCCTCTAATGATCTCCTTTGTACGTATCCAAACCATCTTAATCGAGCTTCTCTCATCTTCTCTATGGTGCCACTCCTGTCTTATCCCTAATACATTCATTTCTAATTTTATCCAGTATAATTATATGTTCTAAAAAAATAAATAACAAGTAGAAGAACAATGAATCGTGTATATCCCAAACTAAAGTCGAAGATATATTTGTATTATATACAATAATGTTTTTGATAACTTTAAGTTTTATGAAAAGTAAACAAGATTAAAAAGCTAAATATCATTGATGGATTAGTAGTTTACTTAAGCTTAATAAATTTATGCTAAAATCTTAAATAATCAACTAATTAATGTGTTGAACATTTTAATATTTCCCGTAAACTGAAATAAGGAAAATATAGTGTCAAATTACTATACAAAATTGATTGTAAAAATAATGCATATTGAAGAGAACAAATTAACAAGTTTAAATCGATTTAAACATATATAATATTGTACATATTAGAAATTTAATCATATATTTCGGATAATATGTTCAACAGTCGTGTCGGCTACTATATGAAAAAAATCAGATATTTCGATCTATATTTTACGAAATGACAATCTCTTTTTCTAGATAAAATGTCGGTTTCCCTCAAACATTGTATGTCCGCAGACATGTCAGAGGACATTTAAAATAGTAATTGTAGTTAGATTTAGGCTCCGTTTGGCACAGTGGTGGAGGTCGTAAATGCATGGGTTAAACTGTCATTCGTTAACGACCACCTGACAAACTTCATCCGTTTAAACATAAAAGTGGATGAAGTTCTTTAGGTGTGCGTTAACGAATGACCGTTTAATCCCCATGTTCACGACCGCCACCATTGTGCCAAACGGAGCCTTAAATACTACAAGTTGATTTGCATAATACTGTTTCATTCATTCTTTTGCCCTTCATCGACCTCATCAGTGGAAAGTCCATCATTGAGCTCATAATTGTGAGTTCCATTCATTTAATCAAACACGTGAGATGAATATGTAGTAATAGCTCTTCAGCAGTACATTTTATGTTGTAGCAGCTCTACAAGTATACATTTGTGCATCTGCTTTTTAAAAATCTAAACGCAAGAATACATGTTCTATATCTGTTGGCTATGAAACTTGTAAAATAGACACACTACACTCCTTGTATCTGTGGACAACTCTTTTTACACTTCTATCAAAGGAATATGCTATATTTCTTTCTTCAATTTGTTCAATTTACTATTTTGGTGAAGAAGTTTTTTCTGTAGCAATTTACTTTTCATAATGATTTATCTGTGCACTGTTTTGCAGGTGTGGGCATTGTAAGAAACTTGCTCCTGATTATGAAAAACTTGGTTCAAATTTTAAAAAAGCTAAATCCGTGTTGATTTCGAAGGTTGGAGTTCTTCTTTTATGTTTACAAAAGTGTCACTTTTCATTATTGTCTTATAGAAAAGCTTAATGCAAGGATATTAACATTTGAATTCCTCCGCCCCTTTTAGCTCTCAATGCTTGCCAAATATTTGAAGTTCATTTGTTTTTTAAATGAATTTGTTTAATGTTGCAATGACGATGCTTTTTCTAGTGTGGATGTTCTCGTCATTTTTTTCATTTGTTTAGTTCCCGGAAGTAGTCTCTTGCAAAAATCCAGAGTAAGGTTTGCGTACATTTCATCCGTGTGGTGAAACCCTTCCCTAGACCTTCACTTCACGGGGGTTGCTTATTGCACCGGGATGCCTTTTTTTTGTTTAGTCCCGGGAAGAAAGTTATTGTCAGTGGTCCTGATTTATTAGCTATTCTGATGCAACCCGTACATCACCCTAGTGCATCAAAGTTTTTTTCTGTGTCTTATTACTATGTTTCCCGCGCATTTTATTTGATGTTATTTTCCTTGCCCGTTCGTTGGCTCCGTGGTTTGACCGGCCATTGAGACCCTGAATAAAATGGTCCGGTATTATTAGTAGTAGGACGATAACGGCAAGCCCAGCCCTTTTTAAGTAAACGTAAATTTAAATTTCAAATTAGGAGCAATTAGGAAATATATTATGGAGATATATTATGCAGATCTCATTAAAATTTCAAATTTCAAATTAAGAGCAATTATGAAATATATTATGGAGATCTCATTCTACAAATTTAGAAAAAAACAAAAGGAAAGGAGGATTTCATGCTTAAAATACAAAATGATGTTTTATAAATGGAGGAGTTCAAAGCAAAAGGAGGACACGCCGGAAAAAGACAGAGAACGAAATAAATCTCGTTCTCTGCCTATCCCGGTCACGCCGTACGCCCGTCAGCTATCAGCCCGCGCCTTGAGGGTTCAGCATCGCCATCGATACGCCAGGCGACGTCGACATCGCGCTCAAGGCCCCATTTCGTCGCCGACTTCCCCGTTCGCTCCTGCTGGTACCGCGAGGCCGTTGCCTGGAACCTCCCGTGCCGCTACCGACGATCTCTTCCCGCGGGACTTGGCCCAGCGACGTCGCCGCGATTGAACGCCGAATCCACCGAGCGTCGTCGACTCCGGAAAACTTCTCTCCGGCGACTCGGAATCGTTTAGCACCATCGACTACAAGCTTCTCTTCCGGTTGCTAGACCCGATCTCTGCCCGTGTGTTCTGGCCCGTGTGTCACGGTTTGGAGGGGTCCCTATTCCGCTGCCAATCATTTGGGTATACTCGCTGCTCCTTGCCTTTAGTATAAATTTATTCTTTGCTTAAAATAATCTGGGCTTGCCGTTGCGTTTTGCTGCTACCGATATCGTATTCCATAAATTATTGTTTGTGTTTTTGGCTTGTGGTCGTGTAGATTTCGCTGAGGAGTAGAACCCTAAAACGCGTAGCAGTTCCACCCGACAAAAATTAACGAACTTCTCAAGGCTTCTCGCGACGACGTTGAAAATCGCGTGCGAAATTGGATTTGGCCACTCGGCCCGCGTGTTTTGTTCAATTCAAACCCTATTTTACATCAGTTTGGTATCAGAGCGTTCCGATCCACTTCTACTGTGGATCGATCGATCCGGCAAATTTAAAATTTTTCTATTATTTAAAAAAAATATATCTTAAATTTTATCTTTTTATTTAGCATCGTTCAAAAAAAAAATTTTTAATTAAAACTTTATTTAAATCTAGTTTCATTTAAGTATTTTACTCCCCCTCGGGAAATCTCCCTTTTAAAATAATTCAATAAAAATTTTTTCTCGATGGAGAAACGAGTTGATCAGTTAGAAAATAGTGTCGGAGATTTGGCTCGACGCATGAGTGATTTGATGAAAACCGTCGAGACGCTTACCGCCGGTATGGGTAGTGTCACACATATCATGAATGGACTGCGCACTTCAGTTAATAATATTGAAGGCACCTTGCACGCCAACCGACCACCTACCCTAATGACCGACAACGACCCTGATCATAGACCTCGGGAACTCGCACACCCCGACCCGGATGCACACAACGATCCACGTTACCAACCCCGTTGGGATGTGGGAATCAAGTTGGACGTGGGTGATTTCGAAGGGCGAATAGAGCCCGAGAGTTGCCTAGAATGGTGTGAGCGGATGGATCGATTCCTGGCTTGGAAGCAATTGCCCCAAGCTAGGCAAGTTGAGTATGCCACGCTTAGACTTAAAGGATCCGCATTAGTTTGGTGGGGACAATTAGAACGGTCTAGGTTTAATTTAGGCATGCCCCCGATCACAACATGGAACGATTTCAAAACTCAACTGCGTAAGCGATACTTTCCGTCCGATTACATGCAAACCCTGTATCGTAGGTTCCATAATTTACGTCAGGACAAATTATCTGTCGACGAGTACACAAATGAGTTCCTAATCTTGCAGTCTCGCCTCGACCTCCGAGAGGACGATGACATGACCGTTTCCCGTTATCTGAACGGGTTACGTTACTCCATTCGAGATCAGTTGGAGCTCCTTGATTATAAGGATTTAGGGGAGGCTACGAGTCGCGCACGTAGAGTAGAGGCACTACAGAAACGAACATCTGGAAATAAGACTACAGACAAGTCTCACCCGACTCACACTTTCACCCCTGTCGGGTCCTCCCGACCGGTAGCGCCCACGAACACCCCAGCACTTCCTGCCCCTCCCAACAAGGGTAAGGAGATTGTAGGCACTAGACCTCAGCCTGAGACGTTTCGATGTTTTAAGTGTATGGAGCCGGGCCATAAGTCTTCTGAGTGCCCGCGACGCCACTTCGTCGCCATCGTCGATTCTGAGAGTGGATTAGATCCTGAGTATGGAGTTTTTCTTAGTGACTCCCAGATTGACCCGACCCCCGAGGCTGAGTTAGAGAGTGAGTACGAAGTTGAGGGAGAACAACCTGAGCGGTTAGTGTGCGTTCTCTAACATAGTCTCCTGACTCCTAAGGCCCCTATTGACGACGAGTGGTTGAGAAACAACATCTTTCGTACCACCGCACGCATACAAGGGCAGTTCTGCTCCATCATTATAGACAGCGGTAGTATGGAGAACTTCGTTTCTCAACGCATGGTTGAAAAGCTGAAATTAAAAACGCAACCCTTAGGAAAACCCTATAGTCTATCATGGGTCACTAGTAGCACTACCATTCCTATCACGCACCAGTGTCTCGTAGAGTTTTCCATAGGCAGTACGTATCAGGACGCTGTGTGGTGTCATGTCGCTACTATCGAGGTATGTCACATCCTGCTGGGGCGACCTTGGCAGTACGATAGACACGTAGTTCACGATGGTGTGAAGAACTCTCACTCCTTCGAGCGCAATGGGCGCAAGATCGTTCTTCTTCCCCAGAAGAATGGTCTTGTTCCCAAAGCCCCAGAAAGGACTTCGCCCCCTTCTACCACTGTCTCCGCGACATCCCTTCCCTCCGCCACCATGTTACTGACTGGGCCCCAATTCCAGGAGGAGATGAGGGATAGTGAGGTCGTCTATATGTTATCCGGTATCGATATCACCCCCACAACATTAGACATTCCTGATACGGTGCGTCCCCTCATAGAAGAGTTCTCTGAGATCATGCCGGAGGAGCTTCCCGATCAGCTACCCCCGATGAGAGACATACAACACTGCATAGACCTTATCCCAGGAGTTAGCCTACCTCACTTACCCCACTATCGCATGAGTCCGAAAGAGCATGAGGAGCTACATAGGCAGGTGACCGATCTGATTTCGAAGGGTCACGTTAGAGAGAGTATGAGTCCATGCGCCGTTCCTGCACTCCTAGTTCCAAAAAAGATGGGACATGGCGCATGTGTGTAGACAGTAGAGCGATAAATAAAATTACAATCAAATATCGCTTTCCGATTCCCCGATTGGATGATATGCTAGATATGCTTAGTGGATCCCAAGTATTTTCCAAGATTGATTTAAAAAGTGGGTACCACCAGATTAGAATTCGACCTGGGGACGAATGGAAGACTGCGTTCAAAACGAAGGAAGGATTGTACGAGTGGCTAGTGATGCCTTTTGGCCTGTCCAACGCCCCCAGTACGTTTATGCGAGTGATGAATCAAGTGCTTAGGCCACTCATAGGAATTTGCGTAGTGGTATACTTTGACGATATTTTGATTTATAGCACTGATCAGGATCAGCACATGATTCATCTTAGACAGGTCTTAGATCTACTACGTGACAATAAATTATATATAAATTTGAAGAAATGCACATTTTTGACTGACAGTCTGACCTTCTTAGGATATATCGTTTCTTCTGGGGGTATTAGGGTTGATAGAGAGAAGGTCAAGGCGATAGAATCATGGCCTAACCCTAGGACGATTACTGAGGCTCGAGGGTTCCATGGGCTATCATCTTTTTATCGCCGATTTATTCGAAACTTTAGTACCTTAATAGCACCTGTGACGGATTGTCTAAAAAAGGGTCTATTTATTTGGACTGAGGAAGCCGAGCGAGCATTTCTTTCGGTTAAAGAGAGACTCACGAGTGCACCGGTTTTAGCGCTACCCGATTTTGAGAAAATTTTTGAGGTTGACTGTCACGCATCGATCATCGGTATTGGCGCAGTTTTGAGTCAGGAGGGTCGCCCCATTGCATTCTTTAGTGAGAAGTTGAACGAGGCAAAGACTAGATATTCCACGTACGACTTAGAGTTTTATGCTATCGTTCAGGCTCTCCGTCATTGGAGACACTACCTGATTCAGCGCGAGTTTGTGCTGAACACTGATCATGATGCTCTGAAGCATCTGAACTCCCAGAAGGAGATCAGGCGCCATGCCAAGTGGGCTGCTTACCTGCAGGAGTTCACGTTTCACCTGACGCACAAACCCGGAGTCACGAACCGCGTAGCCGACGCCCTTAGTCGTCGCACACATTTATTAGTCACCCTGCAGCCGTGCATTATTGATCTAGATTCACAGCGCGACCAATACGCCACTGATCCATTCTTTAACAATATTTGGAGCTCATGTCAGCGCAGTGGGACTGATCCCACCACACAGTACGTCATCAATGAGGGTTATCTGTTTAGGGGCACGCGCCTTTGCATCTGCGAAGGACCACTTCGAGAGACACTACTTAGAGAGCTCCACTCGTCTGGGTTAGGTGGACACGTAGGCCAATCTAAATTGCTAGATCTCGCCAGCGCTCGTTACTATTGGCCACATATGAAGCGAGATATCACTGAGTACGTTAGACACTGCACCACGTGTCAGTTGTATAAGGGACATGCTCAAAACACAGGATTATACACTCCCTTACCGATACCTGAGCGACCATGGGATGACATCTCGATGGACTTCGTGGTAGGACTTCCTCGCACTCAGAGGAAGGTCGATTCTATTTTTGTAGTTGTAGATCGATTTTCGAAGATGGCGCATTTCATTCCGTGTAGAAAGACTTCTAGCGCTGTACACGTCGCCGAACTTTTCTTTAAAGAAATCGTTAGACTACACGGAATTCCTCGGTCGATCACTTCTGATAGGGACACTCGTTTCATGGGATATTTTTGGAAGACACTGTGGGCCCGACTTGGTACCAAACTCGAATTTAGCAGCGCATATCACCCTCAGACCGATGGGCAGACTGAGGTCGTTAATAGGAGTTTGGGGGATCTACTTAGGTGTTTGACGGGGGAGAATCCGAAACAATGGGATCTTATATTGCCACAAGCTGAATTTGCATTCAATAATTCTACTAATCGCTCCACAGATAAATCTCCTTTCGAGATTGTTTACGGCTTCCCTATACCGCATTTACTTGATCGTCACTCCCTCCCGAATCATGAACGTATTTCTTTTGATGCGCAAGCCCATGTTGATTATTTAACAGAATTGCATAAATCTATTACTAATAAATTGCGAGCAACTTCTGAAAAATATAAAACCGTGGCCGATCGACATCGCCGGGAGTTATACTTTTCAGAAGGAGATTGGGTTTATGCTTATTTCAGGAAGCAGAGATTCACTCCGGGTACATACCACAAATTACAACAGAGGAAGTTTGGGCCTTTCCAAGTCCGAAAGCGCATAGGCGAGAATGCTTACCTCCTAGACTTGCCCGTTGAGTTCGGGACCTCTCCGATCTTTAACGTGGCAGATCTGACGCCTTTCTACGTAGAGCCTCCTAGTTTCAGCCCGAGCCCTCCGATGACAGCACCAGAGATTCCACCAGACTTAGCTCCAGCACAAACGCCAAGCACTGAGGAGATAGATCAGGTTCTTGATGTTCGAGAGTTTCGTACACGCCAGGGGACGTACCAGCGCTACTTAGTCTCCTGGCGGGGACGAGACATCACTGACAGTTCATGGATCAGCACCGACGAGCTACGGACCCGCCGCCCAGATCTCTCTATTGCCAGCCTGTGTGAACTCTCGTCGGGGTCGAGCTCTTTCAACCCCGGGGGAATTGATGCAACCCGTACATCACCCTAGTGCATCAAAGTTTTTTTCTGTGTCTTATTACTATGTTTCCCGCGCATTTTATTTGATGTTATTTTCCTTGCCCGTTCGTTGGCTCCGTGGTTTGACCGGCCATTGAGACCCTGAATAAAATGGTCCGGTATTATTAGTAGTAGGACGATAACGGCAAGCCCAGCTCTTTTTAAGTAAACGTAAATTTAAATTTCAAATTAGGAGCAATTAGGAAATATATTATGGAGATATATTATGAAGATCTCATTAAAATTTCAAATTTCAAATTAAGAGCAATTATGAAATATATTATGGAGATCTCATTCTACAAATTTAGAAAAAAACAAAAGGAAAGGAGGATTTCATGCTTAAAATACAAAATGATGTTTTATAAATGGAGGAGTTCAAAGCAAAAGGAGGACACGCCGGAAAAAGACAGAGAACGAAATAAATCTCGTTCTCTGCCTATCCCGGTCACGTCGTACGCCCGTCAGCTATCAGCCCGCGCCTGGAGGGTTCAGCATCGCCATCGATATGCCAGGCGACGTCGACATCGCGCTCAAGGCCCCATTCCGTCGCCGACTTCCCCGTTCCCCCCTGCTGGTACCGCGAGGCCGTTGCCTGGAACCTCCCGTGCCGCTACCGACGATCTCTTCCCGCGGGACTTGGCCCAGCGACGTCGCCGCGATTGAACGCCGAATCCACCGAGCGTCGTCGACTCCGGAAAACTTCTCTCCGGCGACTCGGAATCGTTTAGCACCGTCGACTACAAGCTTCTCTTCCGGTTGCTAGACCCGATCTCTGCCCGTGTGTTCTGGCCCGTGTGTCACGGTTTGGAGGGGTCCCTATTCCGCTGCCAATCATTTGGGTATACTCGCTGCTCCTTGCCTTTAGTATAAATTTATGCTTTGCTTAAAATAATCTGGGCTTGCCGTTGCGTTTTGCTGCTACCGATATCGTATTCCATAAATTATTGTTTGTGTTTTTGGCTTGTGGTCGTGTAGATTTCGCTGAGGAGTAGAACCCTAAAACGCGTAGCAGTTCCACCCGACAAAAATTAACGAACTTCTCAAGGCTTCTCGCGACGACGTTGAAAATCGCGTGCGAAATTGGATTTGGCCACTCGGCCCGCGTGTTTTGTTCAATTCAAACCCTATTTTACATCATATTCTGACTATCTTGTATATTTTGAATTAAGGTTGACTGTGATGACCAAAAAAGCTTGTGCAGCAAATATGGAGTTCAAGGTTACCCGACCATCCAATGGTTTCCAAAGGGTTCTTTGGAGCCCAAGAAGTATGTGTAATATCATGTCTTTGGTTCAAATGCCCATTACTTTTGTTTTTGATCTTAAATGGGGCTCTGAATCTATTCCTCATCCTAACTTTTTTGTTGCTATTGAAAGTCGCACAGCTAACATTTTATTTTGTATTTGGAGGTATGAAGGTCCAAGAACTGCTGAAGCTCTTATTGAATTTGTCAACAATGAAGGAGGTATATGTTCTAGTATCATTAAGTTGGTTTAAGAAGTGTTTTTTTTGAAGATGACATTGTGTAAATTTTAAGTCTTCTGATTTTTCCATCTTCCACCCAGAAAAATTGTTATAGAAAATGAATTGAAATGGCTCTTGACTATTTGATCACTTGTGCAGGGGCGGTGGTCCAAAATATAAACCTTTGTGTGCGCGCGTGCACATGTGTCAACTGCAAATTTTTTGCACTACGAATAAAATTTAATTTGTTCTAAAAGTCATTGTTGAAATCCATTTCTCAATATTCTTCTATTTTATTTGAAGTCATTAATTACGGCATTGATAGAGCTGATATGATGAAATTATAAATTGTAAAAGGTCATTGTTGTTGTTAATTAGATTAAGAGGATAAATAATTGCTAAAAAGTTGGAATTCAAACATTTAAATGCCAACATTTTAGAATAGATGTGATGCTCTTTAGAATAGATGTTGTTGGAGAAAGTATAACGAAAAGTCCATCACAAAGGCCCATGTAAAACCCTTATAGGATTTAGTCCCACATCTTGGGATGGAGTTTAGGCTCTCCCTTCTTCTCCTATATATATGTACAAATACATATGTTATGTAATGAATTTTAGAGTAATTAATAAAAATAATATTTTATTTCTCTCCTTTATTGGTGTATTTTCTGCTTTCGATACATGGTATCAGAGGCATACGATCCTCCATTCTTCTGCTACGGGTTCCTCTCAAGCCCATTTGGGCAGTTAGACTGTTCTTAACCGCCGGTCTCTCCCTTGTTCTGCGGTCTCACCTCTTTCTACCCGCAACTTTTACTTCTCTCCCGTGGCCTCCTCTACTCCCCAATTTCTTTAGCTTTTATAGCTTTCTCTCATCTGTCCAGTGGGCCCGCTGCAGGCCTTCTTTTGCGACTTGTCCAAGCTTGCCGCTCTCTTGCATTCTAGGTCGCTGTGTTTGCCCTTACCTCGTGTTGGTTTCTTCTGACCGCCGGCGTTGTCTTCCTCGGCCGCAGCTTGCCTTGCCGCCAGTGTTTGATCACCAGGCTGCAAATGTTGTCTTCCTCAAGCTGTTGGTGTTGTTCCTGACTGCTGTTGTCTTGTCGCAGCTTCTTGCCGCCGGTCAGGCCGCCTGCATTTGTTCAGGTCGCAGGTCTTCTGGCCATCAATTCCTTCTCAGGCCGCTCATCTCAGGCCACATCTCAGGCCACATCTCAGGCCACATCTCAGGCCGCATCTCAGGCCGCATCTCAGGCAGCATCTTGGCCGCATCTCAGGCCGCGTCTCAGGCCGCATCTCAAGCTGTCTCTGGCTGCATCTCAGGCCTCGTATTTTGGCTGTCGATTGATTCTTGCCGTAAGGAGTGCTTCCCGCTGTTGACCTTTGGTCGCCACCATTGCTTGTTGTTGTCGCTGATTGGTCCTGTGGGTCTTCTTGCCGCTGGTAGTCACTGTTTGCCAGACCGTCGTTGACTGCCTCACGACCTCTGGTCTTCACCGCAGTTGTTGCTCCCTTGGTCGCTGCTCAATTGATCGTCTTGCTGCAATTTCCCTTGCTGTTACGGTTGCTTGCTCTACTCCTTACCGTCGTGGCTACTCTTCTAGTCGCAGACTGCTTTCTCCAGGCCGCCGTCTGCTCCTCTATCCGCACACTGCAGTTGTCCTGCCTCCCGAGTTCAAGTGCAGCTGCTGTTTGTTGTTTGCATAATACTACCTGCCATCTCCTTGCCTTGTCCGCAGCTGGCTTCTTGTTTGGTTGAACTTTGTCCAATGACCGCTCCTGCTACGGCCGTCCCTCCTCCACACAGTGTTTTTGTTGACGTTGATGCCCTGCGCGCCCAACCCCAACAACTTCAAGAGCTAACTTGTCGTTCATCTAGATCTGTTGTGTTTATTTCTGATGGGGGTATTTCCTGTCTTGCCCAATTTTCCTCCTGGATTATGGACTCCGGGGCAACACATCATATTACCCCAACAAAACCTTCAAGATACTTGTACTCTGCGCATCCCAAGTTTATTACTGTTGTCAATGGGGACTCTACTCCAGTCGCTGGATCACCCGACGTGACCCTTACCTTATCCCTTACTCTTCCCTCGGTTCATGTTCTGGGATCCCCTTTCAATATCCTATCTATTAGCCGTCTTTCACAAGATCTTGATTGTTATGCGACTTTCTCTTCCACTTCTTTTGTTATGTAGGATCGCCGAACACAGATTGTCATTGATACACGAAAACTGGTTAATGGGCTTTACATGTTGGACCATCACCCCACGGTTCTCTCCACTATTAGTTCTGTCGATTGACATCGGCGTCTTGGACATCCCCCTCTTCGCATCCTCCAAAAAGCTCTTCCAGATATGTCCCTCACTGAATTCACCTGCGAGTCCTGTATCAACGACAAACACCATCGTTCTATCTTTTCACCACATTGTACTCGGAGCAGTGCTCCCCTTGCTTTGGTTCATTCAGATATTTGGGGACTCTATACAACTGCCAGTGTTTCTGATTATTGTTACTTTATTACCTTCATTCATGATTACTCTCGTGTGTCATAGTTGTATTTTTTTCATGATCGATATTAGTTGCCTCGTTTCTTTCATGCCTTTATCCTTTTTGACTCGCAACCAATTCTATACTACAATTCAAACACTCCACACCGATAATACTCGTGAATATACAGACCATGTGTTTATAGACTTGTGTACTGAGTTTGACATCATCCATCAAACTTCTTATGTCTATGCTCCTCAACAAAATGACGTCGCCAAACACAAGAATCGTCATCTTTTGGAAGTCGCACACACCCTTATGTTTCAAATGAATGTTCCCACCATTTGCTGAAATTTCGTGATTTCTACGGCTTGCCACCTCATTAACCGCCTGCCCTCCTTTATGCTCAATTTTCAAGCTCCTTTTAACCTTCTTTTATCCCCCACACCCCCATTTGCAGTCACTCGTGTTTTCGGCTGCGTCTGCTATGTTCACACTCTTGGCCCATCTACTGATAAGCTCGACCCACGTGCCACGAAATATATGTTCGTTGGGTACTCTTTCACTCAGAAAGGTTATGCCTGCTATTCTCCCACTGATCGAAAGATTGTTACATCGGTCGATGTCTCCTTTCTTGAGGACCAGCCATATCATTCTCAGCCTCTTGACCTTCCACTACCATTACCATCTCCTCCTCTGCGGCCAGCTGTTCCCATTCCTTCGCCATTACCACCTCTTCTACGCCACTCCCACCCCAACCGCCCAAACCATCTCTGATTCATGTGTACACTCGTCATCCTTCTCCTTCTGCTGCCCCGAGCCCGTTACCTTCTACTAATGACAGTCTGCGCTCCAATGATCCAGCTACGCCTTCTACAGCTCACCCAATGGTGAATTATGTCTCCTTAAACCGTCTTTCTCTAGAACTCAGGCGATCTTCTCTTTCTTTATCTTCTGTGTCTACTCTTAACTCCGTGCAGGAGGCTCTCCAACATCTGGGGCGGCGGGCGGCTATGAATGAGGAAATGCCCGCTCTTTGGGAAAATCAAACTTGGGATCTTGTCCCTCTTCCTTCCGTCCAGAGCTGTGTGGGTTATAAATGGGTATTCACTATCAAACTTGGTCTAGATGAGACAATCCAACGTCTAAAGGCTCGTCTTGTGGCTCGTGGCTTTACTCAACAACAAGGTCTGGATTATGATGAGACCTCTCCGGTTGCAAAACTGAATACTGTTCATGTTTTGATCTCCCTCACTGTTCATCGTTACTGGCCATTACATCAACTGGATATCAATGACGATTTACAAGAAACTGTCTACATGGATCAACCTCCTGGGTTTGAGACCACGGGGGAATCTATTGTTTGTCATCTCAAAAAATCCATTTATGGTCTCAAACAGTCTACTCGCGCTTGGTTTGACAAGTTCAGTAAAGTTATCTGTGACCTGGAACTCGGCTGGCTTCTCTCTCTTTACTCGTCATCAACCGGCTGACACTGTGATTCTCTTGGTTTATGTTGATGATATCTTAATTACTGAAGATGATTCAAAAGACATCCATTTGATCAAGGAACACTTGCCCTTCGTATTCCAGACCAAAGATTTGGGGAATCTCCGATACTTTTTTTGGCATCGAGGTAGCCCGTCTACCTGTTGATCTTGTTCCATCTCAAAGAAAGTACTGCCTTGATCTTCTTCATGATGCGGGCTATTCTGGTTGCAAAGCAGCTGACACACCCATGGATGTCAACCACAAGCTCTGTGCCTCTGTGCATGCTCCTTCGACTTTGATACTCTCCGACAAAACCCAGAATATTATCGTCGTCTTGTGGGAAAGTTGATATATCTGACAGTTACAAGACCCGATATATCGTTTGCCATTGGGGTTGTTAGTAGGTATATGCATGCTCCTTGAACTTCTCGTCTCCAGGCATTTGAGCACATTCTCCGATACCTGAAGTTTGCTCCTTGACAAGGGCTTATAAGCCCTCATCGTCTCTATTTCTCATTGCTTACTTTAATGCTGATTATGCGGGATCCATTAATGATCGTCGTTCCACAAGTGGGTTCTGCACATATTTTGGTAGAAATCTTGTTACCTGGCGAAGCAAGAAACAATCTGTCGTCGCACGTTCATCTGTAGAAGCAGAATATCGATCAATGACCTCTGTTGTCTCGGAACTTACATGACTAGAAAACCTTATAAAAGACCTGGGTGTCAACCTCTCTTCTCTTGCCACCTTGTTCTGCGATAGTCAAGCTGCCATTCATATTGCCAAGAATCGTGTGTTTCATGATTGTACCAAACATATAGAGGTTGACTATCACATTATTCGGGAAAATGTTCAACTCAGGAAATTGGACTTAAAACATGTTCCAGCTACAGAACAAGTCGCTGATATTCTTACAGAAGCTTTACCACGACCTTTATATTCTCAATTCTTGTCCAAGCTGGGCTCCTACGATTTGTATGCTCCAGCTTGTGGGGGAGTGTTGGAGAAAGTATAATGAAAAGCCCATCATAAAGGCCCATGTAAAGCTCTCTTAGGATTTAGTCCCACATCTTGGGATGAAGTTTAGGCTCTCCCTTCTTCTCCTATATATATGTACAAATACATTTGTTACTTAATGAATTTTAGAGGAATTAATAAAAATAATATTTTATTTCTCTTCTTTATTGGTGTATTTTCTGCTTTCGCTACAGATGTGATGCTCATAATGAGTGCTTCAATGAAGTTATTATAGGTGGCAATTTATAAAGTTAGGAAAAATCTGATCATTTTGAAACATAAATTTTATTTTACTTTGAGTAAATCAACATTGGAAGCTAATTTACTTCAGAGAAGTAATCAACAAAAAAAAGAGCCATTTTCCCCACTATGTTAACTAGACAAGTAATCAAATACCACTATGTTAACTAGTGAATATTTCGAATAAAAAGGTGTATGAATGCTGTTAGAATAGCCCATGTATGGGGCCCATTTTTGCTCTCCTCTCTTTAGTCCCACATATTGTATTGGATTTATTCTCTCTCTCTTCCTCCTATATATTTGTATTCTCTCCTTGTATTTATATACACAAGCAATACATACAAGTTTTTGAGCTTTCTCTACATGGTATCAGAGCGAAAATCGGCCTCTCGCGGACTCCCCTTTTCTGTCCGCCTCTGTTGACCTCCCGCGGCCTTCCTCTCGCGGCCTGCCTCCCGCGGCCTGCTCGTCTCTGTCCGCTTCTATTCCGCTGCCTCCAGCTTTTCCCTTCCTCTCGTGGTTCCCCCCTGGCTTCTTATGGTCATTTCTCTCCCTGATCCGTGGGGCCCACTTCTCCCTCGTTCTCTGCAGCCCGCTCATTCTCTGCTGTCCGCTGCGGGCTCCCTGCTCGCAGACTGTTCTTGGTCGCTGTTATTCTTCTGGCGGACTGCTCCAGCTCGCCGCAGCCTATGTTCAGCTTGCTGCGATCTGCCTCTTCTCTTACTCGCGGGCTCTTCTTATCCGCTGCTCTGCTATCCGCTGCCTTGTCTATCAGCTTGAGTCTTTCTACTCGCGGTTTATTTAACCTCAGACCGCTGCTGTGCCCCGCCAGACCGTGCGGGCTGTTCCTTTCCCGCATTTTGGTTGCTGTCTTCTCCTGCTCTTCCTTTTCGCGCGGCTTGTCTCTGTCCGCTGCGGCCTTCTTTTCCAGTCCGCTGACTTCCTTTCAGCCGAGCTCCGCCTTTGGTCGCGGCCTCCTCCTGCCGTTGGTGTCTTCACATCTTGACCGGGCGGTCTCTGCTCTAGTCGCGCGGTCTCCTCTCTCTTGCGGACTGCTCCTGTCCGCCGAAGTCTCTCTCTCTTCTTGCGGACTGCTCCTGTCCCCTGCGGACTGCTTCCTGTGCTCTGGCCGCTGCTGTGTTCACCTAGACCGTGTGGACTCCTCTCTTACCGCATTTTGGTCGCGATCTGACTAATCGCTGGTGTCCGGCGTGACCGTGCGGACAAGTGTCTTTTCCGCATTTTTTTGGTCGCAGTCTCCAGTCCTTCCCGCTGCGGCCTTGTCGTGCGACCTCCTGCTCTTCTCGCGGCGGTCTCCCTCGGTGATCTGGTTCTGCGGTCTGCCTCTATGGGTTCTTCGGGTAACTCCACTGGCTCGGCGGCCAGTCCGCCTATTGACCGTCCGGCTTGTCCTACAAACTGCCCGGTTTGCTCTGCTGAAGTCCGTGACGAGCTAAGGATCACTACCATCTCTCTTTCTGGCAAAAAAAACTTTATTCCTTGGGTGCACTCAGTTCGACGGGTTCTTCAGGCCAAGGGTCTTCTGCCTCACCTTAATCAGGCACCTCCTTCTCCTCTTACCGATGATCGGCTCCGCAATGATGGCCGCGTTCAGACTTGGATCCTGAATTCATTGGATGGTGAGCCTTATCAGATGGCTATGTACCACGACACCGCCAAGGCTATGTGGGATGAGCTGCATTCCTTATACTCAGGCCGCGACAACCTTCAGCATCTCTACGACATACTCACTGACCTCTTTACTCTCGACACTGGTGGGGCTTCGGATATGACCTCGTTTGTCGCTCGGGCTAAAACTCTTGCTGAAGCCTGGATCCAACATCAGCCGCCCACCAATGATCATGCTGCTCAGCGCGCTCAAAAGGAAGCCGCATGCATTGCCATCATAATGGCCCGTCTTCCATCTCACCTTCAGTGCCTTTGTGCTCAGGTCTTGGCTGCTCCCACCACACCATCTTTCTCTGATGTATGCTCCATGATTCTCCGTGTATCACCTCCTCCAGATACTTCTGCTCCTCCTCCCCCGGCCCTTCTTCAACAGACCCCTCCGCTCCTACCATCCCCTCCTACTTCTGCTCGGGGGGGGGGGGGGACATTTGGGCTCTCGTGGCCGCGGTGGCCGGGGTCGGCCGAAGTGTTCCTTCTGCGGGAAAAATGGTCATCTTAAGGCGACCTGCTATAAGAAAATTGGATAGCCTCCTCGTCCGACGACATCTGCTGTTACTGACGCCAGTCCTCCTGATCTTGAGACCGTCCGTCTTCAGCTCCAGTATCTCCAGGGCCTGCTCAACCCACCATCTGCCTCTGTCGCCTCCGTCTCCAACACAGGTACTGCTTGTCTATCCACCAGCCTGGGCTGGATTGTGGACTCTGGTGCCACTCATCACATTACTTCGCAACAGCCTGCCCAGTACTCGGATTCTACGCATCCGAAGTCTATCACTGTGGTCGATGGGGCGATGATTCCCGTCTCCGGATCGACAAATCTTTCTCTCAACCCGTCGATCTCCCTTCGCTCGGCTCTTCATGTTTCGAGTTCACCGTTTAATTTACTCTCTGTTGGACGTCGTACGAGTGATTTTGATTGTTCGGTTGTATTCACCTCCTCTTCCTTTGTTATACAGGATCGGCGGACGCAGACTACCATTGGTAAAGGCCGGCTGCGGAACGGGCTCTACCTTCTCGACGAATCTCCCACCATTCTGTCTTCTGTTTCTTCCACGACGTGGCATCGTCTCCTTGGGCATGCCCCTCTGCCGGTCCTCCAGAGGGCTTTTCCAGATGTATCTTTTACTCTGTTTCAGTGTGACTCATGTATCCTCGGCAAGCAACCACGTTCTTCTTTTCCTTCGCATTGTACTCGGAGCGCTGCTCCCTTTGATTTAGTACATTATGATGTTTGGGGCCCTTTTAAGGTTACCAGTATTTGTGGCTTTCGCTATTTTATCACATTTATTGATGATCACTCTCGCACTACGTGGCTATACTTCGTGATCGCTTTGAGCTTCCCCGTGTTTTCCGGGCATTTGTCCTCGAGACCCGTACGCAATTCCACACCACACTCAAAATACTACGCACCGACAATGCTCGTGAGTACACCAGCCACGAATTTACCACTTTGTGTTCTGAATTCGGGATTGTTCATCAAACCTCCTGCGCTGACACGCCCCAGCAAAACGGTGTTGCCGAAAGGAAGAACCGCCACTTACTAGATGTAGCCCGTTCCCTCATGCTTCAAATGCATGTTCCCAAGCCGTATTGTAACTTTGCGGTATCGACTGCCTGTTTTTTCATCAACCGTCTCCCTTCATCCGTCCTCAATTATGCTACTCCGTTTAGCCTATTGTTTCCCTCCACTCCGGCTTTTCCTCTCCCGTCTCGTGTCTTTGGCAGCATCTGCTACGTCCACCGTCTGGGGCCCTCCTCGGATAAGTTGGATCCCCGGGCAGCTAAACACATCTTTGTCGGCTATTCGCGCACCCAGAAGGGCTATGCCTGGTACTCTCCAGCTACTCGAAAGATCTCCGTTTCTGCTGACGTTACCTTCCGGGAAGAACAACCGTTTTTTCCTGATCTACCACCAACTCCTCTCCCGCCATCCATCCCACGCCCCGGTATTCCAGCTACTACACCACCTTCGCCGGTTTCCCCTGCACCGGCTCCTGCTACCTCCAAACTACCCGTTATCCGTGTCTACACTCGTCGCCCTCCCAGTTCCGTTGCCCCTCTGCAGCCGACTTATACCACGGAAACTCCGCGTCCTTCTGACCAGGTACCGCCTTCCACTGCTCATCCTCTGGCCAACTACGTCTCTCTTCATCGCTTCTCTCCCCTTCTGCACACATTTGCTACTTCTCTCTCTTCGATTGTTGTTCCTAACTCTGTGTAGGAGGCACTTCAACATCCCGGCTGGCGGGCAGCCATGGAGGAAGAAATACCTGCTCTCTGGGCTAACCAGACATGGACCATTGTGCCCCTTCCTCCGGGTCGGAAACCGGTTGGGTGCAGGTGAGTCTTTGTCATCAAACATGCTGCTGATGAGACAATTGACCGTCTGAAGGCTCGTCTTGTGGCTCGTGGTTTCACCCAACAACAGGGACTCGAATATGCGAAAACTTTCTCTCCAGTCGCCAAGCTCAATACCGTTCGCGTCCTCATCTCTGTCGCTCTTCATCGCCAGTGGCCCCGATTTCAACTGGATATCAAGAATGCCTTCTTAAATGGGGATCTCTAGGAGACGGTATACACGCAACAACCACCCGGGTTTGAGACCACGGGGGAGTCTCAGGTCTGCCGCCTTCTAAAGGCTTTGTATGGTCTCAAACAATCTCCACGGGCATGGTTTGAAAAATTCAGTAAGGTCCTTCGTGATATCGATTTTACTCGAAGCTCGGCCGACTTCTCGTTGTTTACTCGTCACCGACCAACAGGGACGATCCTTCTGTTAGTATACGTTGATGATATCATCATTACAGGGGATGATTCACAAGGGATACATGCCGTCAAAGTACATCTAAACTTCATCTTTCAGACAAAGGATCTGGGACCTCTATGATATTTTTTTGGGTCTTGAGGTTGCCAGACGACCAGATGGGCTTACTTTATCTCAACAGAAGTACTGTCTTGACCTTCTTCATGATGTTGGTCTTTCAGGTTGTAAGCCAAGTGATATACCTATGGATGTAAACCACAAGTTGTGCGCTCAGGCATCTGACTCGGATCTACTTCTCCAGAATCTTTAATATTATCGACGACTCGTTGGAAAATTGATCTATCTCACGGTTACCAGACCAGATATTTCTTTTGCTGTTGGTCTTGTCAGTCAGTACATGCACTCTCCTCGAATATCTCATCTTCAGGCTGTTGAACGTATTCTCAGGTGCCTTAAAACAACTCCAGGTCAAGGACTTGTTTACCAGACCTCTTCTTCCGCTCCAACTTTGGTGGCATACTCAGATGCTGATTATGCTGGTTCTCTTGATGACCGACGATCTACTAGTGGTTTTTGCACATACTTTGAAGGACATTTGGTTATATGGCGAAGCAAGAAACAAGCAGTCGTTGCTCGATCATCAGCTGAGGCAGAATACCGGGCAATGACATCTGTTGTATCGGAATTGACGTGGCTTGAGAGTATTCTCACTGATCTGGGTGTAAAATTACCATCACCGGCTCTTCTCTTTTGTGACAGCCAAGAGGCTATACATATCACCAAAAAACCCAGTCTTCCACGAAAGAACAAAGCACATTGAAGTTGATTGTCACTTCATTCGGAAAAAAGTTCAAATGAATAAGCTCGATCTAAAGCATGTCCCAGGGTCAGAACAAGTTGCGGATGTCCTCACAAAGGCTTTTCCCAAGGCACTCTTCTATCAATGCTTATCCAAGCTTGGTGCATTCGATTTGTACGCTCCAGCTTGCGGGGGAGTGTTAGAATAGCCATGTATTGGGCCCATCTTTTGGGCCCATTTTTGCTCTCCTCTCTTTAGTCCCACATCTTGTATAGGATTTATTCTCTCTCTCTTCCTTCTATATATTTGTATTCTCTCCTTGTATTTATATACCCAAGCAATACATACAAGTTTTTGAGCTTTCTCTACAAATACAAATAATCCGTTGGAGTAGCTGTGCTTTCTGGAGTCAAATTTGGTGTGGTTAGGGAGGTACTTGAGGCTTCCTTTTGGTAGGTGGCCATCTCAACTTCTGTCTGACTAAACTCTGGAGGAGCAGAAGGTCCGACAAGTAGAAAACCACAGTCGACCATGAGTCTGTGCAACCTAGATATGTGCGAACTCTCTTTGAGTTGTCAAACTAGGAGCAGGACGTTGAATGTGGTGCCTTATTCTCTTTTAGTGCCAAGATCTAGGCAGGAGGTGTGCTATATGGGTTTTGGGAACCCCACTTGAGCCATTACAATGGCAACTTAGACCTAGACGAAAACCTCAAGCATTTCGACTCGAAGGTTCTATTCCAAAAGTTGTCAGGAGGATATAAATGCCCGCTTCTCCTGACAACCTTGTAGGGTGACAGGTTCATCAACCTCCCAATAGGAACAGTACAAAATTTTAACAAATTTAGTGGGATGCTGTTGAAGCACTTCGTCAACTCTTAGAAGAGACAGCGCGAGGTTCATGCTTTCAAGAGGGCCAACAAATGATGAACTCAATACCTATACTCGAGTACCTATGATAATATTCTTGACATGACCCATGTCTACATCAATGTGAAAGAAGGTATGTGATGCAGGACGGGCCTATGTGAAAATGCCGGTGCCGACACACTAATGCAGCCCTATGGGAATGTGCGGGATGAATGCGAATAAGTTCAACATAAATAATGCGTGCACATTTTCAATTAATCCGGAAACAAAACAACGACAATTACAATTATATAATTTAAGCAGTGCTAGACAATGCGAATCAATAATTTTTAGCACACAAATTATATCAAACATTTTCTCCACACAGAGGATGATCAACTACAAATTGCACGAATAAATATTATAGGCTTAAAAGAAATGAAGACAAATACAGTAGCAATCTCAATAACAAAACACATAGCATGTCCATCCAATATTCAGCACAAAATAAAACGGCACAAAATGTTAATTCTCACAAACAATGATGATCGGCAGCGACAGCGGCGTCTGAATTGCTGGGATGAGGATGTAGATGACTGTTGTTGTGGTGGAGAGGAATTATACACAGCATAATAGGCGGCAAGGGGGAGTTTGGTAGCTCCAACGACAGGAGAAAGGGATAGGAGGACTGTGTTGGAGAGGGATTATGGCCGAACTGCTATTGCGGCTTGCTGGAGGATCAGAATGAGGCGGGTGGAAGAACACATTGGAGGAATGAGGAGGTCGAGGACTTGCTGTGGAAGCAAGACTGGCAGTGGGGTGTAGGGTTGCAGCAGAATACGAGAGTGGTAGGAGTAGTGGCTCTGGGAGGGGAAAATGGAGCGGGGAGTTGCGGTGGTTCCACGACTGTTAGGGCTTGGCGTGAAGGCTCGACCAGGTATAGGAGTGGGAGGAAGCTTGCATATGGAGGCGAAGAACGAGGGAAAATGTTGGACGAACAGTGATGGGAGGTTTCAAATCTTCTTTCGTGGGTGAAGGCTCAGAACAAAGGAGCGGACAACGTGCGATAGAGAGGGAGGAATAGTCGCAATGCTTGCAAGAAGCAATTAGAAGTGAACCTGAGAGGTTTCAATTGACTGGAGGAAGGAGATCTACAGGGACTTCAAGCAGTTTTGGCGCTGGGAGGATGAGCAACAGTTTTCTCCTTCAGATGGATGAAGAGATCGTGGGTTAACTGGGGGTTAACAACGATTTTGAAGAAGATTCGTGGGATAAGCTTGTTGTTATATGCTTAGAGAACTCTCGACAGACAGACGCATCAAAATGTGTCGTGGGATAAAACAGAGGATGCAAAAGATTGGAAATAACAGGAAACGGGCTAAACAAGGAATAAACTGGAACGTCGCACTCCGGGATCTCCCGGCGTCGCACCACAAACGATTATCGGATCTGGAATCACTCACAAATTCAACAATGGCTATAAACTGTATCACCCGCCCTTATTTATAGCAGGAGGGGTGGTTGGGCACCTGACGTAAACGCCTATGATCATCTGGTACCCCCTTTTTTCTTAAAACTCTAAATACAAGTACCAACAAATAAAAATAAAATACACGTAAAATGAAAAACGATGTTCCGGACACTCTCGCGGTCTCAGATCGCCGATCCAAACAATGTATCTCCGCCAAAAATGCAATAACTGGTCCTGCCAACTGGTGACCCGATCTCCTCCATCGATCACGAACACGCGACTAATCCCCATCAGTATGACTTGGTAATAGGGATGAGGTATTCTCAGCCTTGAGGAGAATTCGAGCTACAAATTAATTTATATCAGGATAGTGTAGTGGTTCCCCGAGGAAATCTACATTGTTCATGATCTTAGGGATAGACACTCGATTTATCTAGCCTATTGCAAGAGAGGGCGTCCTCATGGGACTCACAGAGAGGCCCCTCACAATGACATGCTTTTGCAAGAATAAAGGTCAATGCGACTATGACGAAGATATTATATACCATTCAATATACGCCCTTGGATGCAAAGATTATTGGTTCTATTGCAAGTACCACTGGGACAACAACCACGACACTGAAAATTACAGTGCTGCATGAGCTTATCAGTGTCGGTAAGCTCAAGCAATGAGGTTGCAATGGTGGAGAGAGTGGCCACACCTGGTAAGGAGTGATCTACCTTGAATGAAGGTGGTATCCTTATTATTATTTTCCTTGCAAAATATCAATACATAAGCATTTTCTTGCAAATATATCCATTTGTATGCTGTGGCAATATTTAGGTATATGAAGCCTAATGGATGGCTAGATTTCTCCTACTGAATGGAAGGACTCGATGGATGACAATCCCCCCTTGGATGATAAGATTTAGGAGGATGACTAGGGATCTCATGTGGATAAAAGCTAGGGAGACAACTGTCTCTCCTGTGAAATGATGAGATCTTGGTAGACAACTAAGTTTTTGGTATAAATGAGAAAACTAGAGGATGACTAAGTCTCCCCTGCGAATAGAACCCCATGAGACAATTAGGTCTCTCCTGCAAAATAATAAGGCCCAGGTGGATGTCTAGATATCCATAGTGGATGATAATACCGAGGTGGACAGCTAGGTATCTCATGTGGATATAAGCTCGGGAGACTCTCTTTTGCTAAATGACAAGACTCGTGTAGACGACTAGGTCCCTCGTGTATAAAATGACCCAGAGATGACTAGGTCTTCTCCGAGGAGAAATAAAAGACAAGGCTCACAAAAGTATCCACACAAGAAAAATTAATGTATGCTTAAAAAGTTCTCCTTTTATTTATTCAACAAGTATTTCAAGGTCTTAACGCTTTATTATCCATCCTCACTGGAGGCTTCTTCCCGTTGATGTTGGCGTCACCGACCTCATGGACAAACTGCTCCAACTCTCCTCATGACCAAGACTCCCCAAATTTTGGAGAATGACGTGCATACCACCATTCCCGCCTTCATTATGCTCTAACCAATCTTATGGCATTCAAGATCTCCACGTATCTGCACCATGAGGTGATATGGGGAGAGCTGGGAACGAAGTTTGGTAAGCACTGTCTGTAGGTTGTTTAATATATTCTCTAGAAGGGCAATCTCATTCTTGAGATCCCAATGAAGAAATCAAATGAAAATTAGCGAAGAAGCATATGCATGTGAATGCATAAATGGAAAGGGTCGGAAAGAAGGGCAAATCTCAGAGCTCTTTGAGAATAACAACGACACTTCAGCCTTTATCCCACTATAGTGGGGTCGGCTATATGGATCCTTCGTCGCCATTGTGCCATATCTTTTGTCATAATCTCATTAATGCCCAAGTACATCATATCTTTTCGTATCATTTCATTTTAAGTCTTTATTGGTCTACCCCTCCCTCGTTTAACATGTCTAGTGATTAGACTCTCACAACGCCTAACAGGTGTCTCTAATGGTCTCCTTTGTACGTGTCCAAACCATCTTAATCGAGCTTCTCTCATCTTCTCTGCATTTGGTGCTACTCCTGTCTTAAACCTGATACATTCATTCCTAATTTTATCCAGTCTCGTGTGTCCACACATCCACCTAAGCATTCTCATCTTTTCAACTCCCATTTTTTGCTCATGTACACAATTCACTGCCCAACACTCAGAACCATAGACCATCGCTGGTCTAATTGCATTACGGTAAAACTTTCCCTTGAGTTTTAATGGTACTTTACGATCACATAAGATCCCTGACGCGCCTCTCCACTTCAACCAACCCGCTTGGATTCTATGTGTCACATCTTTATCAATACCACCTCTTTGAATTATCGATCCAAGATACTTAAAACATTCACTACGAGAAATATCTTGATCACCTAACTTAATAACGACGCCATCCGTCCTTCTTGTACTGCTAAATTTAAGCTCGATATACTCTGTCTTTGCCCTGCTCAACCTAAAACCCTTCTTTTCAAAAGTGTCTCACCAAAATTCAAGTTTTGCGTTTCCACCCCCGCGTCTCTCATCAACCAAAACGATATCATCTGCAAACAATAAACACCAAGTTATTGCTTGTTGGATATGTCCGGTAAGCTCATTTAAGATAAGGGTAAAGAGATAAGGACTTAAAGCTGAACCTTGATGTAAGCCAACAGTGATAGGGAATTCCTGTGTTAATCCTCCAGATGTCCTCACCCTTGTCACTCAATTTGTATACATATCTTTGATTATATCAATATATGATATATTTATATCTTTCTTTTCCAAGACTCTCCATAAGATCTCTCTTGGAACTATATCATAAGCCTTCTCAAGATCAATAAACAACATATGCAAATCTTGTTTTCTTTCTCAGTAGTTGTCAATGAGTCTCCTCAAGAGATGTATAACTTCCATGGTCGACCGCCCTGACATGAATCCAAATTGATTCTCCGAGATGTTAGTCTCCCGTCTTACTCTTCTGTCTATTACTCGTTCTCATAATTTCATGGTATGACTCATCAATTTAATTCCCCTGTAATTAACACAATTTTGTATATCTCATTTATTCTTATGCAAAAGTACCAAGATACTTTCTCTCCATTGGTCCGACATTTGTTTTGACTTCAATATCTTATTGAAAAAACATGTAAGTCATAAAATTCCTTCATTCCCTAAACATTTTCATACTTCAATTGGTATATCATCTGTCCGAACCACCTTTTCATTTTTCATCATTTTAGAGCATCATTTACCTCTGATACTTGAATTTTATGATAAAACGTTCTATTTCTATACTTCTCAGAGCTCTTTGAGAATGCCATCAAAATTCCCTTCACAGTTGTCTTGTGTCCCTCCACGTCTCTAAAAGTTTCATGGTGGCGGCACTGGTAAAGGGCAGACACAAAATGGAAAATAAAAACTTTCTAACACATCCGCACGGAGAAGTGAATTGAAAAAATGATTAAGAAGATCAATGTCATGATGAGTAGAGACAACATGACCTAGGTCATAAGCAATTGTCAAAGTACCTTCGCCCAAGAATGAAGCGCCTAAGCTATCTTAGGAACAAACATCATCATTTACTCTATGAAACTGCAAGGCTCCTGCATGTATCCCGCGTTTGTGTAAAATATGATGAGGTGTGCTAGGAAAACCTTCTTAGAAGTTTCATCCTCTTCCGCCCCAGGCAAACGATATGATCTCGGAGAGGAATCCGACGAGGAGAAGAGCTGGCGGAGGTGAGGAAGAAGAGAGAGATTAAGGATGAGAGGAAAGCATTAGGGAGCAGCCCTAATTTTCATTCATCCAAGAATAATGCACATTAGTACAACAACACCCCTTATAGGCGCGGGGAGCGAATATCAAGTGTGAATAAAATAAGTGTACGCAACATAACATGAAATAACAGAATGCGAATGAAATAAATAATCACGCTGGTAGCATGTCTTTGGTCTCTCCTCCCGACAGGCCCGTCATCATCTCCCTTAGTGTGCGGACTCCCCACAACATCTCGTCGGCGTTTGCCTATCCCATCGACATGCGTAACCGTAACAATGATGTCGTCTGGAAAATGTCTTGTCCCCAAGGCAGTACTCAGAGAGGTAGCGACAAAAGTGATCCTGAGGCAACCACGTAGCTTCAGACTCCAGACGGTAAGACCCAACAATAGGGACCTCCTGTAAGCTAGAGTTCTCCTGAAGGTGGTAGAGGCGATCAAGTAGCTTGGCTGGATAGTACGACGCCAATTGTCGTCTTTATTCCTAACCGGAGAAGGTTGGACAGGTGGCAATCCTGTCGGAGGCTAGATGACATTGGCGAACACAGTAAAAAGCTCTTGATAGTTCGTCGGGGATGGAAACAACTTATTGGTCGGGCCCGAGAGGGCTCACAGCCCCGCGATTAGGCCGACGCCCGTGGCCCGCTGCATTGTGCAGAGGGAGACCGGAGAGCAGAGTAAAGGGAAGTCACCATCGAGGCGACATGGCTGACCCCTGTGGAGGAACTGTATGGTCATAGTTGCCCAATTGATGCGAACATCACCGAGCATGCGGAGCCATGCCACCCCTAAAATGACATTGATACCGCCTAGGCCGAATGCGTAAAAGTCTGCAGTCAAGGAACAGGACCCCACGAAAATAGGCACGACAGTGCAACAACCCTGAGTCGGTCGGCGATGTCCATCGCCCAGGTGGACCGCCACATCCGAGGAGGGAAATGAGGAAAGGCGGAGCTGCTGCACTAGGCGCTCAGAGATGAGGTTGTGGTTGCGCCGCTGTCCGCCATGATGATGATCAGATGATCTCGTAGCGTGCCCAAGAGCTGCATGGTATGCTGGCCGGAGATCCTGCCCGTCAAGACGCAAAACTACTCCAATTGGTGGAATGTAGCTACAGTGGAGTCGAGAGGTGTATCCCCCGCTGAGAGCTCCGAAGCCTCAAAGTCAGCCATGGTAACTTCTGGGTCGACGTCGCCGATTATGGCGTGGAAATCCTTCACAAAGCACTCATGGTTCGGAGTGTACGGTTGGCGGCACCGAAAGCAAAGACTCTTGCCGCGGAGCTCATTGTAATCACTGTTCGAGAAATGTCGAGGGGCCGCTGGGCGGCTCGACCAGTTTCCCCAAGGCGGCGGCTGTGGTGGAGGTGCCATGGATGGCGATCGCCAATGCGGCCGGGGCTGGTGGAGGTCGGCCGTGGGAGTAGGTGATCGGGGGGAGAGGTCGGCTTCCGCTAGACGCGCCAAGTCCATGACATTGGAGACTGTGTGGGGGTGGTGCATGCGGAAACGGGAGCAGATATGTGACAATAGACACTGCATGAAGAAGCCCGTGTAATGATCATGCGGCAGCCCGAGGACGTGGGAGACCAGTGCAATGAACTCGTCAACGTAATCGTCCAGGCCGGCTGTCTGGTGGGCGCCACAAAGACGCTCGATAGCGGAGGAGACGAAGTAGTGCGTGTCATATCGCTGGATCATCTCCTGCTTCAGCTTGGGCCAGGAGAGGCACGTGTTGGATTGACGGAGCCACCGAGCCCAGTGGAGGGCCGAGCCGTCCAGGCCAACCACCACCGTAGACATCTTGTCATGCTCCGGTGTGTAGTTGAGGTCAAAATATTGCTCCTCTTTTGCGATCCAACCCGTCAGTTCAACGCCAACAAAGGATGGAATGTCGAGGGAGTGGGCGGACCGGCTCGGAATGTGCCGAGGAGTGGTTCCTGAAGGAGTGGATGGCGGTCCGGTGCTTACGAGAGAGTCGTCGTTCGCGGTTGGGCCGGAGCCGGACGCGGTGGAGACGACGACGGTGGATGCTTGGAGGGAGTCAATCTTGGAGTGAAGGGAGAGGAGCGAGGCGTGCATAGAGGAGACAAGTTGCTCTTGAACGTCCAAACGACGGCTTAGGGCTTCAGTAGCCACATCTGGAGGAAGATCGCCGACCGAGCGAGTGGTGGGAGCCATGGAATGGAATCAACGAAACCAAAGGAAGTGGTTGGACGGGTAGATCATAATGGAAGCGCTGGATGCCGTAGAAGTGGTTGGAATCTGCGGATGGCAGATGGCTGATGTTGCTGGAATCGCCGGCGGAAGGTTTTGTGGTTGCACGCTGGCGGAGGGGCTCCAGCGGATAGGCGTGATAGCGAAGTCGGCAGATCTGGAGGAGGTTCGGTGAAACAGGGCCGCGGGAAGGCGCGACATCTTGCCGCAGGAGGAGATCGAGGTGCCGAATCCATGGAATGATGGGCGACTTACCGCAGGAGGCAGCACACACGCGGAACGGTGGGAGGGGGGGTCTCAATGTCGCAAGCGATAGGCGTGCTGCGAAATGGCGCCTCCACGGGGACGCACGTTGTGCGGAATCTGATCGGGAGAAGCAACGAAACGAGATTGCACGGAATCCCGTTCCTAACTCGAGCACCGACGGTGTGATGGCGGGCGGTGAGGCAGGTCAGATCAAATTGATACGATCCCGGAGAGGAATCCGGTGAGGGGAAGGACCAACAGAGGTGAGGGAGAAGAGGGGGATTACGGTTGAGAGGAAAGCCTTAAGGATCAGCCCTAATTTTCATTTATCCAAGAATAATCCAAAGGAGTACAACACCACCCCTTATAGGCGCGGGGCGCGAATAATATTAAAGCGTACCAACATAACATGAAATAATATAATGCGAATGAAATAAATAATCACGCCGGTAGCGTGTCTTCGGTCTCTCCTCCTCCCGACGGACCCGTCGTTGTCTCCCTCCGCGTACAGACTCGCCACGGAGTCTCGTCGGCGTGTGCATGCCCCGTCATCATGCGTATCCTAATGATAATGCCACAGAGATTGGCCTCAACATTGATCGTGATCTAAATGATTCAATAAGTCCCCTTGGGGAACATCAAATTTTATTTACCAAATGTGCATCCTCATCGAAATTCTCTTCGCTCTCCGCGATGACTTAATCTCAGAAATTGTCTCACTCGCCGAATGGTTGGAGGGAATTTCAAGAGACTGCTATGAGCTGCGCATAAACTAGTGATGCAAAGCAGTACAATATTTCCAAGTAAAGTACATCCTTAGCAACAACATGAGCAAGCAAGAAGCATACCGACACATTCCTGGTGCTCAAATACCTTGTTTACTAGATTTACGTAGAAAGCTACATCCAAGTAGTCGCTGGCGCATAAATCTACCTTGGGCTTCTCTAGAATTTTTTCACTTGGGCTTGGAAAACACTTGGGCACCGTTCGTTAGGGCGGAATTGTGGGATAAGAATTGAAATTGGACCCCAAATTCCAATCTCGCTATTTGCCATCCAAAAAACTCTGTAGAAATGGAATTTGGCTCAATTTCATAAGAATTCATGATAGCTATTTTCTTTCTTCCCCATTTCCGACTGTTGGATCACACAACTTAGAAGGGGGTGAAATAAAAACTTGATTTTCTTTTTGCAAATAAAAAGTTACACAATCATAAAGAGGTGCACATAAAAAATAGATTTTTTTAACATCATAAAAATAAAAATGGAATTTTTATCATTTGAACATTAAAAATCAAGACACAAAATTTTTGATCTTTTAATGCAAAGATCAAGAAGCGATTAAAATTACAAACTTGTGTTTTCTATACCGACTCGCCCCACAAACAGGTTGACCCCAAGCTAATTCTCCTGTGAATTATCTTCAAGTTCCGATCTAACCTAAGACCTAATTGTCACACTCGAGGCGAATTTTACATCCTAGAGCTACGGTGATCTAATTGCCACACATAATGAGATTTCCAACAATTTCAAAGATTATCAATCAATCCCAAAACAAAAAGAAAAAATACAGTGGAGAAATTAAAATAAATGCATTAGAAAACTGTCCTAAATTAGATGTCAATGGAAGAAGGTGAATGCTTGCTGAGAATATCATCATTCTTCACAAATCCTTTAGAATGATCCTTGGACGTTGAATCTCCTTTTGAATCCTTTGTAGTTGGAGGTTGGGAGTGCTTCACTACTCTGAGACGGCTAGTGCGGACTCTTCTTCGAAACTTCTCGTGTTATGATGAAATCTCGCGCAAATAAATTGATATTTAAGTTTTGTAGGAGCCACCCTCTCGCAGTAGAGTTGAAATTCAAACATCCCGCGCTCGATTTGCTCTTGTGCACCGCAGAGGTTTCCATATGAAGTTGGAACCATCATTGAGTGATAGCTGCTACTACGAGGCGGTATTAAAATTTGAATAGCCAGCGCTCTCTTTCCTCTCCATGACGCGGGGTTTCTCTATGAAGATTAGCTCTATTGCGGTTGTTAGTTGCTACCGTCGTGCGGTAGTGTCCATTGTACAACATCGTCAAAACTCCATATTATTAGTGCTGACGCTAGTGGCTACTGTCGGGCGATAGTGGATTTTAGGTGTTCATCCAAATTAGCTTGAATCCATCCATGGGCTGCTCCATGTCGCTCAACTAAGCTACCATTGCTAGGCGATAGTAGACTGCATGTCGACATACACTTTGAAAATCCTCCAGGTAGTCCCATTATTCTCCAATTACACTTCTGATCGTCTACTGCAGGTCGACATACGTCAAGTGCTATCGGCGGGTGGTACCAGCTACCACTGGTGGTATTGCGCATTTTTGGACGTAGCCATTTTCTTTTATCCCGATTATTTCATTATCAACCATTACTTGTACTAACAATTTTTCCTGAACCAGCCACTTTGAAACACTTGCAAATATAGATTAGTGACTTATCAGGATAACCAAGAGAGTGTCAAACCATGCCCCAACACCGACCTCCAGAGGTAAGACCTGCGCGCATGCCACCTCCCTGTTCTTGCGATCTGCAACTGAAGCCCTCGTGACCCAAGAGAAGGTCTCCTCGTCCCTCTTCAGTGGAGACAATCGAATGGTGAAAGCCGCAGTGCCGATTCCTTCAGTGTGGTAGCGAAGGTGACATCCACGATGTGATTGGATCCCTAGCCTCTCCCTCTGGTTGAAGTTATGAGAAGCCCTAACTGCTGGAAGGAGGAGAGTGATATGAACGTGCAAGAAGGAGAGAGAGAGACTAGAGAGGAAGAAGAGACTAGGGTTAGGGTAGAGGGAAAGAGAGGAAAGAAACCTGATATGTCTACAATGATCCTCCCCAAAGCAGCCCCGGGCTATAAATACCCGGGGAAAGGAGGGGGCCGGCCGGCCCCCCCAAGTGGGGCTGAACCGGAGTGGTTCAGCCCCCCTTCTAGCTGATTTAATGAGTGGGGGCTGAACCAGATGGTTCAGCCCCGTTGTCTTGCGCGCGCTCCTTGGTCCGCCGCGAGTATTTATGTCCCGAGAACCCAAGCGGGTGTGGGGGAATAACATTCCCCTCCCCATCAAGCACCAGCTTGTCCTCAAGGTGGAAGTCCGGAAACCGCTCGCAGAACTCCAACAAGTCGACCCATGAGTTGTGCCCTGCGTCCAGCTGCTGCCATTTGACGAGTACCGCTGGTCGATATTCCGTGCCTGACTTCTTCCATTTGGTAAGCAAAATGGCCTCTGGTGACGACCGTAACTCACCCGTGCTGGCCGCCTCGGGGAGGAAAGGGCTGGCCCGAACGGAAGCTCCGAGCTTTTTCTTCAAAACAGAGACATGGAATGTCGGGTGGATGCGGGAACCCGCTGGAAGATCCAAGGTGTAGGCCACTTGGCCCACACGACGCAGAATGCGGAATGGCCCGTAGTAACGTCGGGCGAGTTTCTGATTCATCCTCCGAGAAACTGACAGTTGGCGGTAAGGTTGGAGCTTGAGGAAAACCTCATCACCCACTGCGAACTCCCGCTCTGTACGGTGCTTGTCTGCCTGTGCCTTCATGCGGTCCTGAGCGACCCGCAGATTGTCTCGAAGTAAGGCTAAAGTGCGATCCCGATCCTGAAGTGTCCGCTCCACGGCTGGGAGAGCGGCGCTGGAGGGCTCATAAGAACTCAAGGTAGGGGGAGGGCGGCCGTATACCACCTCGAAGGGGGTGACCTTGCTGGCTGTGTGGAAGGACGTGTTGTAACAGTACTCCGCCCAATGCAACCAACGGGTCCACGTACGCGGCTCGTCAATCACAAAACACCGTAAGTAGGTCTCCACCCCCTGTTGAGGACCTCTGTTTGGCCGTCCGTCTGGGGATGGTGGGCTGTGCTCATACGTAGCGTAGTGCCCTGGAGCCAAAAGAGCTCCCTCCAAAAACTGCTGATAAAGACCGGATCCCTGTCGGAAATGATGGAACGTGGAAGACCATGGAGGCGCACAATCTCCCGCGCAAATAACTCTGCAACTGTCTCCCCCGTGTATGGATGGCTCAATGGTAGGAAATGACCATACTTGGAAAGCTTGTCTACCACCATCAGGATGACGGACTTGCCTTGGGACTTGGGCAACCCGTCAATGAAATCCATGGAAATGGTGTCCCACACCTGGTGCGGGATCTCGAGCGGTGTAAGAAGCCCAGCCGGTGATGTGGTCTCGTACTTTTGCCTTTGGCAAATCTCACACTCCCGTACAAATTGCTGGACGTCGCGACGCATCCCCTTCCAGAAGACATTTGCTCGGAGCCGATGAAGTGTCCGGAGAATCCCTGTGTGGCCGCCTGTGGGTGAAGCGTGAAACTCCTGCATCATCGCCGTCCGCCATGGCGACGTGGAGGGAATGACTACTCTGCCCTGGAAGTACAGCCGCTGGCCCTGAAGATGGTAGCCCGGCTCCGTAGCTTGACCCTGCTGTAGTGCCCTTACAATGGTGCGTAGCTCGGGGTCCTGGAGTATCGCTGCCTGTATCTCGTCCAAGGTGGTGATCACTGACCCCGACACATGAGAGAGGGAGCTCTCAGGTAGGCGGGAGAGTGCGTCGGCGACCACATTCTCTCTGCCCTGCTTGTACACAATCTCGTAATCATACCCCATCAACTTGGTCAACCACTTCTGCTGCAGTGGAGACGCCAAGCGCTGCTCCAGGAAGTGCTTCACGCTTTGGTGATCCGTACGGACCTGAAAGTGCTGTCCCAGAAGATAGGGTCGACACATCTCGACCGCATGTATAATTGCCAACATCTCCTTCTTGTACGTTGAAAGCCCCAACGTCCGTGGGGCCAAGGCCTTGCTGAAGTAAGCGAGCGGGCGGCCCTCCTGCATCAAGACTGCCCCGAGGCTGACGCCCGAAGCATCAGTCTCCACCACAAATCCCTTGATAAAATCCGGCAGCGCCAACACCGGTGTAGTGGTCATGGCCTGCTTTAAAGCCCGGAAGGCCTCGTCCGCCTCGATGCTCCACTGGAACGCATCCTTCTGCAACAACTGTGTCAGAGGTCGAGCAATCTTGCCGTAGTCCTTTACAAAACGGCGGTAATACCCCGTCAGCCCGAGGAAGCCACGCAAGGCTCGCACCGTCGTGGGCTGGGGCCAGGACACCATACTCGCAATCTTCTGTGGGTCTGCCTGGACCCCCCGGGCGGACACAAGGTGCCCCAGATACTCGACCTGACTCTGTCCGAAAGAACACTTGGACTTTTTGGCGAATAGCTGGTGCTCCCGCAGTACGGTGAGGACATGTCGCACGTGCTCCAAATGGTCGTCCCAAGCCCTGCTATAGATTAGTATATTATCAAAAAATACCAGGACATACCGGCGAAGAAGTGGTCGAAAGTTCTCGTTCATCACAGCCTGAAAGGTGGAGGGTGCGTTGGCCAACCCGAATGACATCACCAAGAACTCGTAGTGACCGTCGTGGGTGCGGAACGCTGTTTTGTGGACATCCTCTTCCTTCATCCGAATTTGATGATAACCGGACCGGAGGTCCAGTTTGGTGAACAGACTCGCTCCATGCAGCTCATCCAGCAACTCCTCAATCATAGGAATGGGAAACTTGTCCTTGATGGTGGAGCTATTCAGCCCCCGGTAATCGACGCAGAATCGCCAGGAGCCGTCCTTCTTCTTGACCAAGATGATCGGAGAAGAGAACGCGCTGGTGCTGGGCCGAATAATGCCTGTCGCTAGCATCTCCCGTACGCTGCGCTCGATCTCCTCCTTTTGAACATACGGGTAGCGGTAGGGACGGATATTGGTAGGGTCCGTCCCTGTCTTCAGCTGTATCTGGTGATCCCGGAAACGCGATGGAGACAGAGTGTGCGGCTCCTGAAAGACTTCCTCGAACTGAGCTAAAAGCAGCTGTATCGGGTCTGACGCCACCCGCGTGTCGGTCCCCTCTGTCGCCACCCCGAGTATCATGGCCATCATACTACCCTGCTCCTCCAGTCTCTGCAGGCTTCGTAGGGAGATCTCCTTGAGAGGGGCGGATCGGATACCGTGCAAACAGTAATCCGTCCCCTGCTGCGTGAACTCCAGTGTCATGCGGTCTCAGTCCGTGGTCACCCGCCTCAGTTGGCGGAGCCACTGTACCCCAAGTACCATATCAGACCCTTTAATCGGAAGGAGGTAGACGTCGGTGTGGCACACATATCCTGTAAGATGTATCTCCACGCCCTTCAGTGCCCCTTCGCACCGCAGTTTGCTGCCATCCGCGACCATCACCTGGAACGCCGCGTTCCTGTCAACGGGGTGTCCTGTCTTCAGCGCCACCTCAGGGTTGATGAAATTGTGGGTGCTCCCACTATCAATGAGAATGGTGACCCTTTCCTTGCCAATCCTTCCCTTGATCCGCATAGTGGTGGGTGCCACACATCCCTCCATGGCCTGAATCGAAACGCCAAACTCAGCTTGATCCAACTCCTCCTCGGCTTCGAGGCTCGGGTAGTCCTCCTCCTCGTCCTCCTCACGCAGCTTGAAGACCTGCACCTTCTGGCATCGATGCCCCGGTGCGTATTTCTCGTCGCAGTTAAAACATAATCCTTTCTCCTTCCTAGCCTGCAGTTCAGGCCAAGTAAGCCGCGTCACTGTCGACCGGGCTGCCGGCGCCTGCTCCCTTCTGCCTGTTGCTGGGGCGGGCGGGACCCTTGGTGGGGCCCGATTTCTCTGACGGCTGAAGCGCTCCTCCTGTATGCGGGCCAGACTGATGGCATGGCTTAGACTGCGCGGCATATACACGTGGACCTCATCCCTCAAATGGTCCCGCAGGCCGGATATGAAACAACTGAGGAGCGTCTTCTCCTCCCAATTAACCCGATTTGCTAGCTTCTCGAAGTCCGCTCGATATTATATCACTGTGCCCTTCTGACGGAGTTTCTGTAGCGTGGCATCCACATCCTCGTACTCCAACGGCCCAAATCGTGCCACAAACCCTTCCACAAAATTCGCACATGTTGCGTATCTGTAGGCCCGTATGAACCACTGAGCCCACTGATATGCGTTCTCTTCCAGATGGAAAGAAGCCAGCTGCACCCACTGATCATTCGGTATCTCTTGATAAGTGAAAAATAACTCCGCCTTTTGCACCCATTCCAAGGCATCCCCGCCGCGGAACTTAGGGAAATTCATACGAGTTCTCTTCGGGGGCATGTAGGGCCGTTGATGCATATCCCCATGTCTCCCGTTGAGCTCCGGTCCGTGTTGTGGTCGGCCGAAAGGGTCATGGAAATTCGCTCCCCCTTGGCCGCCGCCCCATTGCTGTCCCCCGCCTTGAAATCCCTGTCGGCGTAGCTTCTCGGGCCATGTCTCGCCGTTCCCAAACCTCATCGGCCCTCCCACGTGCTGCGGCGTCGGTAGAAGGCCTGTTCTTCCTCCGAAATTGGCGTCAACAGCCCCCGGTGGTCTCAAGGGAGCTGCTGTGGCCTCTCGGGTCCTCCATAGGTCAGCTGCTGTCCCCTCCTGGGCGGCGGAAGGTCCGCCTGCCCCGCTCCCGGCCTGCACGCACGGATGCGGCATTTGCTGGCCGGTCCAGGGCGCAGGTTGGCGGAAGGAGTAGGCGCCCCCTGGGCGGCCACCACCGGCCCCTTTGTGCGCTGTCGACCAGCCAGGGTGGCTGTGCGACGCCCCGATCCAAGCGGGGGCCGATCCAGCGCCCGCTGGCTCCGTGCGGACCGGATCGGTCCCGATTCCTCCGGGACCGAAGTGTCCCGACCCCGCCGATCCTCCGTTGACATTTTGTCGCGCCTCGGTTTCAGAATCGCTGCCTTGAACCGCCTTGCCCTTCAACGATTGCATCAACAGCGCCTTGATCTCCTCCATACGTCCATCCATGCGTTCCTCCATGTTTTTTGTGGACGTGTTCAAGCGGCCTTCCATGGCCGCCACCGAATCCGCCAACCCTACGTAGTTCTCTAGGGTAGCCAATCGTGCGGTCTCCGCCTCCGAGCGTGTCACCATGGTCGCAGGAAGGATGCTCTGATACCAAATGATATGAACGTGCAAAAAGGAGAGAGAGAGACTAGAGAGGAAGAAGCGACTAGGGTTATGGTAGAGGGAAAGAGAGGAAAGAAACCTGATATGTCTTCAATGATCCTCCCCAAAGCAGCCCCGGGCTATAAATAATCGGGGAAAGGAGGGGGCCGGCCGCCCCCCCCCCCCCCCCCCCCCCCCCCAAGTGGGGCTGAACCGGAGTGGTTCAGCCCCCCTTCTGGCTGATTTAATGAGTGGGGGCTGAACCGGATGGTTCAGCCCCGTTGTCTTGCGCGCGCTCCTTGGTATGCCACGAGTATTTATGTCCCGAGAACCCAAGCGGGTGTGGGGGCATAACAGAGAGCTGCTCGTGGGAGAAGTCGGATGCTGGCTTTGTCTGGAGTGCCTCCTCATACTTCTGTCCAGTCATAATATATCTTACCTTAACCCAATCATAAGCTTCCTCATACTTCTGTCCAGCCATAATATATCTTACCTTAACCCAATCATAAGCTTCCTGAAGTTGGATTTCCATTGCTTCCTTCTGCAATGACTCATCCAAAAGTTTTTGTTTTCTCACAGCACACATGTGCAGATTCCCCCAATTAAAGAAGGCCAGTGTCACCACCTCCTGGAATTTGGCAGCAGCCATCTCAAAAAGTGCCTGAGCTTCTTTGCTGGTAATGGTTTCCTCGAGTGCCTTTGAGCACAACTCCAGCTCATGCAGATCCAAGTACGCATTCGGGTCGGTGCCAATCTGCTGATGGAAAAGCTGAGCAAGTCACAAAGCCAATCATCAATATCAACTTCATTTAATTCAGCATGGTCACACTCTTTTTTCCTGTCCTCCTTCCCTACTAGTTCCACAGATGTATTTATTTCCTTATGAGCGCGCCCTGCTCGTAAATCTCTAATCAAAGAAGGTAGCAGGTTCTCATCACCCTTCACAAACACCTCCTCCTCAGTATTATCATCTGCTACCAAAGGCTCTTGTTCAGGGATCACAACATGAAGCCTCAACATCCAAAGCTTTTTCTCTATTACCACCACATTCCCTTCATGCATCTTCTTTTGACCATTTCCATCACAAGACACGGTCAATCCAGCCGAAGGTATCCTCCTCTCTCTGGTTGTAGTGCATGGATCCTGTCTTGCTAAATGTGCATCCCTTGGTGTCTGTATTGCTTTATATTGCGGATTATAATGCAAGCACCATGTAGATGCACTATTTAACTGAGGTTGTTTTTGTTGTTTGCAAATTCCAATTTATGTACAACTGAATTTTCGCCTACATCCGAACAACAAAATTATCAATTCCAATTCTTGTGATTGAATTCTTGACTGCAACCGAACAACAAAATTGTAATTGATTCATTCGTATATGTTGGAAAAGCCCATGTAATTAGGCCCATTTTTGGTTTTCTACTTCTCTCCTTTAGTCCCACATCTTGTATATGACCCTCTTCTCTCTTTCTCCCTCCTACAAATATGTATTCATACATTGTATTTGATCATTGAGAAAGTGTATACAAGGTTGAGTTTTTTTCTACATGGTATCAGAGGGAACGGTCCGGCCTCTCGGTTTTAAAACCGCCTGTTTTTTCGGCTTACGGGCGGCTTCCTCTCCTGCCTTAGCCGCGGTCTAGTGCGGCCTGCCTCTTTCTAGTCGTGCGGTCTCCGTAACCGCGGCCTCTCGCGCTGACAAGGTCTTTCTAACCGCTTCTTCTTCTCTGTCTCTCTCGTGGCTTCCACCTCTTCTCCTCCCCCTCCTCCCTTTTATAATCTTTCCAGGTCCTTCCTGTTTCCTCTGCTCGTGCGGCCTCCCTTTCTATCCGCGCGGTCTCCCTCTCGCTTCCCACCATAGTTCTAACTACCTTCTGTCTTTCAGTTAGTCGCGACTTGTCTATAGTCGCCACCGACTTGTCTATAGTCGCCACGACCTATCTCTAGTCGCCGTGACTTGACTGTGTTGTCGCGGTCTCTCTTCTCTTGCTCGTTGCGGTCTCATTGTCTTCCCGCCGCGATCTTTCTCTGTCGATTGGCATCGGCGCCTTGGCCATGCCTCTTTACTAGTCCTTCAGAAAGCTCTCCTAGATGTATATTTACCTTTTTTCAGTGTGAATCATGTGTGTTAGACAAGCAGCCTCGTTTTGCTTTTTCATCTAATTTTACTCGGAGCGCTGCTCCTTTTATTTTAGTACACTCCGATATTTGGGTCCGTACAAGGTTACTAGCATTTTTGGTTATCGTTATTTTCTAACATTTATTGATGATTACTCTCGAATGACGTGACTATACCTACTTCGTGATCGCTCCGAACTTCCTCGGGTCTTTCCGGCATTCCTTCTTGAGACCCAGGCGCAATTCTCAACAACCATCAAAACTATCCGCACGGATAATGTTCGTGAATATACTAGTCACGAATTTGCGACTCTTTGCTCTGACTTTGGGGTTATTCACCAAACTTCATGTGCATATACCCCCAACAAAATGGAGTCGCGGAGCGAAAAAAGCGACATCTTCTCGATGTGGCCCGCTCCATCATGCTACAAATGCATATTCTCAAACCTTATTGGAACCTTGCTCTTTCGACGACTTGCTATTTAATCAACCGTCTTCCTTACCCCATCCTCCAAAATACCACTCCTTTCAGGCTCATGTTCCCGTCTACTCCGGCATGCTCTCTCACACCTCGCATCTTTGGGTGCACCTGCTACGTTCATACTCTTGGTCCATCCTTGGACAAATTGGATCCCCGGGCAGCCAAACACATCTTTGTTGGCTATTTCCGAACTCAGAAAGGCTATGTATGATACTCTCCGGCTTCCCACAAGGTGACAGTATCTGCTGATGTTACCTTTCAGGAGGATCTTCCTTTCTTCTCCGCTCCAGATCCTACACCTCTACCACCAACCGTCCTACGCCCTGTCATTCCGGTTACATGTCCACCACCAAGACCTCTCGTTACCAATCCTCCACCACCACGAATTCCAGCCAAGGCTCCTCCCGTTTCCCAACCTGTACCTCCCGTTATCCGTGTCTACACTCGTTGCCATCCTACCTCCGGTGCCCTACTGCAGTCGGCTTCGACCTCTGATGCTCTGCGTCCTGCTGATCCGACACCAGAATCTACAGCTCATCTCCTGGCAAACTATGTATCCTTGCATCGCTTATCGGCCCTATCTCCACAACTTCAAACTTTTGTCACTTCATTATCCTCAATTTCTATATCTAACTCTGTGCAGGACGCTCTCCAACATCCTGGCTGGTGGGCGGCTATGAAAGAAGAAATGACAGCTCTCTGGGCTAACCAGACATGGAACCTGGTACCTTTTCCTACCGGCCAGACACCTGTTGGGTGTAAATGGGTCTTTGTGATCAATCATGCCCCTGATGGGACGATTGACCATCTGAAGGCCTGCCTGGTGGCTCGTGGCTTCACCCAACAGCAAGGCCTCGATTATGAGGAAACATTCTCCCATGTGGCCAAGATGAACACCGTTCGTGTTCTTCTCTCGGTGGCTGTGCATCGCCAATGGCCATTACACCAACTAGACATTAAAAATGCCTTTCTCAACGGTGATCTCCAAGACATGGTTTTCATGCAGCAACCGCTCGGGTTTGTGACCACGGGGGAGTCCGGAGTATGTCATCTTAAAAAGTCCATCTATGGTCTCAAGCAATCACCTCAGGCATGGTTTGACAAGTTCAGTAAGACCGTCCGGCAAGTCGGCTTTACTCGGAGTTCTGCTGACTTCTCACTGTTCACTCGTCATCAGACAACGAGAACTGTTCTTCTGTTAGTTTATGTTGATGATATATTAATCACTGGAGACGATTCAAAGGGCATCCAAGCAGTCAAACAGCATCTCAGCTCCGTCTTTCAAACAAAGGATCTGGGACATCTTCGTTACTTCCTTGGTCTTGAGGTCGCAAGACGACCAGATGGACTCGTCATCTCCCAAAGAAAGTATTGCCTGGATCTCCTTCAAGATACTGGCTACTCGGGATGCAAGGCTACTACTTCTTCAATGGATGTTAATCATAAGTTGTGTGCACATTCTTCTGGTACAGACCTCCCTCTTCAAAATCCGGAATATTATCGACGACTGGTTGGAAAATTAATCTATCTAACAGTCACAAGACCGGATATTTCCTTCGCTGTTGGGGTAGTCAGCAGGTTTATGCGTGCTTCGCGAACATCTCACCTTCTAGCTGTTGAGCGCATCCTTCGCTACCTGAAAACAGCGCCGGGTTAGAGATTGGTATACAAAACCTCATCCTCTACTCCAACATTAGTAGCATACTCTGATGCTGACTATGTCGGTTCCTTGGATGATTGCCGGTCAACTAGTGATTTTTGCACCTATTTTGGTGGTCATCTCGTTACCTGGCGAAGTAAGAAACAAGCAGTGGTTTCTTGATCATCAGCTGAAGCAGAATACCGATCGATGACATCTGTTATCTCTGAGCTTACCTGACTTGAGAGTCTCCTAGCCGATCTAGGGGTAAAACTTCCCTCACCTGCGATGTTGTTATGTGACAGCCAAGCGGCTATACATATTGCGAAGAATCCAGTCTTTCATGAAAGAACGAAACATATTGAAGAAGATTGTCACTTTATCCGGGAGAAAGTCCAAATGAAGAAGATAGAATCGAAGCATGTTCTTGGTGCTGAACAAGTGGCGGATATCCTCACAAAGGCTCTACCTTGCACCCTATTCTATCAGTGCCTGTCCAAGCTTGGTGCATACGACTTGTATGCTCCAGCTTGCGGGGGAGTGTTGGAAAAGCCCATGTAATTAGGCCCATTTTTGCTTTTCTACTTTTCTATCCTCTAGTAGCACATCTTGTATAAGACTCTCTTCTCTCTTTCTCCCTCCTATAAATATGTATTCATACATTGTATTTGATCATTGAGAAAGTATATACAAGGTTGAGTTTTTTCTCTACAGTATACATGCGACAATTGAAATTGAGCCAATTCTAATTCATATCTCTCAATTCCTTCGTAACGAACAAAGCCTTAGTGTCATGTTCACCAGCGAGGAGGTAATCTACATCACTTTATGGCTTCTAACAAAGAAGAGTCGTCTCTTCCACCTGTCCAACTTATTTGTCATGCTTCTGTTCCGCATGCGAGAAGAAAAAAGCAGATAATTTTGTTTGAGTAGCCTCTATCTTCCACAAGTGGTATATAATCCCTGCATATTCCACCTCAGTTCTCCGCAAAAGCCAGCGATGAATGATGCTTGTGAGATATTTCCTTCACGAGTTGGATAGGAACTTATTCATCAATGTATTTTTCAGATTCACAGGACTTGTGGAAGTCTTTAATGAACCAGATAATTTTGCTTAAGTTTAATTTATTTATGATTGAAGTTATGGACTACCTGGCTTAAATTTGACTGTGCTTGATTAACTAGTATTTTGGAATTTGATATTTTAATTTGGTTGTGCTTGTTCAATATGAATTTATTTATGTTGTTCAAATCTCATTCCATCTCTTTCAATTTAGTTTAGAGAGCGAGTATGTGTGTATATTAAAATTATAATGTATCTCGACATAAGCGCGCGCACACACACACTATTTGTCTTATGTAATTATGTAAAAAATTATAATGATGGTTGATGTTCTTGCATGGGAGAACACCGTGCCTCCAACGCTAGTTATTTATAAAAATTATTAACAATATATATGTATTTAGTATTTATTTTTAAATGTATAACAAGAACAACACTCAACCCTTTATCCCACTATAGTGGGGTCGGCTTGAGTGTTGTTGTTGTTATTCATTTAAAAATAAATACTAAATACATATATATTGTTAATAATTTTTTAAAATATACATTTATATTTTTAAATGTATATTTTGAAATATATATTATATATGGATGCATATTCCTTATAGATATTCTACTTATGTCTTATGTAATGGTTAGATGTATATGCTATATATTTATGTATATAGATGTGTATATATGTATATATGTGTGTATATATATGTGTGTGTGTGTATACATACATACATACATACATACATACATACACACACACACAGATAGATATAGACACATAAACGTGCTTGTGTGTGTATTGCGTTGATTTCAAGTTGAGGTGACTTAAATTTCAAGTGAGCCATCATTAGGTCTGTGTATATCTTTTTCAAGTGTGCCATCATTTGTGGTGACTTTCAAGTTTTAAGCTAATTAGTAGAATTCTGTCATTTCATTTACCTTCCGTTGAAGTAATCCTATCGAACAATTATCACATTTTTCTTAAATTTTTGAATGTGCAAGTGCAGGAACTAATGTGAAGATTGCAAGTGTTCCTTCCAATGTTGTGATACTTACTCCTGAGAACTTTGATCAGGTTGTGTTGGATTCAACCAAAGATGTCCTTGTCGAATTCTATGCCCCTTGGTCAGTTTATATTTAACTTTTCCTCATTCATTTTGTACTATTGGCTTTGAATATACAGTTATATCAGTAAACTTTAACTGCAAAAGAATATAAAGTTGTTTCCATATTAAATCACTTTTTTGTGCAGGTGCGGTCATTGTAAATCCCTTGCTCCTGTAAGTACCCAAGTACTCTCCTTTCAGTTATAGGAGTAATCAGATTCTTTACCATTTTCCTTCGATAGGTTTATGAGAAACTTTCCAATGTTTACAAATTGGACGAAGATGTTGTCATAGCTAATGTAGATGCTGACAAGTACAAAAATTTAGCTGAGAAGTAAGTTTGGAATATCCATATGTTTTTTTCTTCTGATTTTGGGATTTACTTCATTCATGTTTTATTGGTAGTTTGTCTACATCTGTTGAGTTGATAAAATTTTGTTATTGCATTGTCTTTAATTCTTGTCTACATCAACATCTGTTGGGTTGGTGATCAATACTCCAAAGTATAGTTTCGGGTGATATCAAAGTATATACTTCAAAGTATAGTATTGTTTAGAGTTTTAATGTAGTTAGTGATCTTTTTTAATTCGAGTTTCAAGCTGATTGGATTCAACTTTATTACTTCTATTAATATCTTTTAATCACCAATAAACTATAGTGGGATAAAGGCTTGAATGTTGTTGTTGTAATCACCAATAAAGATTATTTTGTGTATGTATATTTAATATTTATTTGTAAAATTATCTTTTAAAGCAAAACATGTATATACAAACATATTGTGTGTCTATGCATATAAATGTGTAAATATATGTATGCATACACATATCTATACTATTTTAGAAAGAAATATTGTAGTTTGCAAATAGCATGAAATTAAAAAGTCACAACAAAGATCAGCTCCGTCCAAAATGACACAATTAATATGAACCGTCGGTTCTTTTTTCCAATCACTCATTTTTAATCTTTGTTTCAAGAATCCTTTTGACCCCCCACCCCCCGAAACCCTCTTCCTCGTCAAATGCCCGACTCTGCTTACCGCTTCTTTCTTCGGCCTCACATTCGTGATTCGACGTCCATTTCTTCGCCCAAACACTCCTGCTGCTTCTTCATCCATGACTTTGCCCAAACCCACCTGCTGCCTTGACGGGAGACTGGCTGCACTCGAATGTTGGTGTCGCTGCCTACATTAAGTTTCCGAATGGGCATGAGGAGGTGGGGAGACGATTTTGATGGAAGTGGGAGTGCCGTCTCTATGATGAGAAGCGAATGTGATGAAGGGTGTGAGGTGAAGCCTAGAATGAGGTCAGTAAGGAGAGAAAACCTAGATTGAGGTCAGTAAGGAGAGAAAACCTAGATTGAGGTCAAGGAATTACCTCCTGCTTGCAAGTTCCAAACAATGGCGGTGAGCACGATGCCTGGACGTAATTCCATATAAGAAGTTTTGGAGCGATTTGTCATGAACTTGTCTCTTTACAAGCTCCCGTGCGGTCTTAACTCCTCTTTGCCACTCCGCGTACCCTAGCTAAGTCAGTATCCTGCAAGATCTTATTGGTGATGAAGAGAAAAATAGAGAAATAACTCAACAGAAAGCTCACAAGTGAAAGAACTTCAAATAACTCTATTGTTTGTCCAAAACTTGGATGAGCTACCAATGAGGGGGGGTCTTCCCCTATGAAACACCGACACTTCAAAATGACCAGCGTGTCGGTGTCAGACTCTCCGACACTTGTTCGACTCCCCGACACTCTCTGACACTTGTGTCGGAAGTCCGACACGCTGGCTCAAGAGAGACTCGCGTGTCCCGCTCAATCGGATGCGCGTCCCGCTAATTCCGACACGCGTGTCGCTAAGCTAGTTACTCATGGTGAGACGGGAGACAATTTGTCTTGGAAGTGCAATTTTTGTGAAAAATATTTTAGAAGTTCATATATAAAAGTAAGAGCACATTTGTTAATGATTAGTGGAAAATAAATTGAAAAGTGTGTAAAAGTTTTAAGTAGTGATCTATTTGAGGTGAAAAAACTAGAAGAAGAGGTGAATGTTAGAATAACGAGTCTTGCTCCTAAAAAAGTGTATTTGCCCTCTTCTAGAATTTCAAGTAGTGAAGGTGGATCTACTAGTGAGGTGAATATTTTATCTAGAAATAGAAATATTGAAAGTGGGGAAAAAGATTTGCTTGAGAATCCATTATTTTTACTGATAATATATAATGGTAATGTGTTAATGCTCTATCATTTTTTGATGTTTTGTTAAGTTTTGCATTTGAATATTTGATGAGTAATATTTAAACATGACTTTTTTTATTTAAATATTTGTTAGTTATTCATTTTTTTAATGTTTTAGGATTTCCATAATTATAAAAAATAAATACTTAACATACGTGTCTCAGCGTGTCAGAATATGATATTTTTTTAGAATCGATGAGTCGCGTGTCGTGTAGTGTCGTGTTGCGTGTCGATGTCGGTGCAAAATAGATCTTCCCCTTTTATAGGCCATACCGAGCTTCCTTACAAAGTATGAAAGAGTCTAGATTGCTTGCTTTCTAGACTATTATATACATCTATAGTATTTACAAGATATATGAATCCTTCATCTTATTTTAGAATATTCTCATGAGACAACTCTAGAATTCTTCACCATCTTCATGCCTTTATCTATGTACAAGATTCCCGATTTCTCTAGAATCCTCTCGGGGATTAACCCCAAAGATGACCAGCCGTGACATCCTCTCCCACCTATCCTGGCGATGTTCTTGTCGCCTTGTACTGCTGAAAGATGTCTTTGAACTGCCACAAGTCTTCTAATGTCTCATATGCTATTTCAGACTATGACAACCCCTTCCATTTGATTATGTATTGTGTGTTGGGTTACACACCTCTTCTCCATACCACTTTTTTTTGAAAGCACCTCTTCTATTTCCTTGTCAAAAGACTTTGTCATCACTAGAGGTGCCCTTTAAGATTCTCCTCTTTGAATACCTTCATTATCCTCATAGTATGGTTTGAGCATACTCACATGAGACTAGATGTTTTTTCAAAGAGATTGATAAGTCAAGGCTATATGAAACCTCACCCACTACTAAAAATGGATCTTTGTACCTTCGCAAAAAACCTTTGTGCATGCTACGCAAGACCTTGAATTGTTGTGGCAAGAGCTTCACCATTACTTCATCTCTTACAGAGTATTCCACCGATCGTATTTTTTTGCGTCGGCCCACTTTTTCATTCTTTTGCGGGCCTTCTCCAAGCACAATTTAGCTAAGTCGACATGTTCCTCCCACGACGTAGCCATCTTCCATGCTTATGGGCTCCTTCCATCTTCTGTTGTGATCTCCAAAGTGTGCGGTGTGGGAGGTTGTCTCCCAGTAGCGAGCTCAAATGGACTCCGGCCTGTAGCCTTACTCCGATGTAAGTTGTAGGAAAACCTGCCATCTTGTTTGTTTTGTCGACAATTTCTTCTGGGTTTGAAAGCCGCTGGCCCGCTGCCATATTGTCGATCTTGATCATGAATTGTGCACCCAGCAAGTAGTGCCTCCATACCTGTAAGCAATGAATGCTGACTATCATTTTTTCTGCTCGTGCACAGTATATTGCCGCTCTACCTTGTTCAATTTGCTACTATCAAAAACTATTGGGTGTCCATCTTGAACATCCCCCCTCGCAAAGTCTGAAGTATCCGTATGCAGCTCAAACTTCTTGAAAAAATTTGTAAGTGCAAGTTCTAGCTCCTTGCTCATTGACTTATCCAAATTTTCAAAAGCTTGTTGCCGCATTCTTCTGTCTAGATCCAAGCTTCGTTCTTTTTGAGCAAGTTCGTAAGTGGCCCTGCTCTCTCTGAGTATCCCACGATGATCTGTCTACAGTAGTTCACCAAGCCGAGGAATGATCGTAGCTCTGTCACCTTTGTTGGTGGCTCCCAATCGATGATCGCTCATACCTTGTCCATATCCATCCGTAGTTGGCCATGCCCAATGCCATGCCTAAGGAAATGCACCTCCTCCTGGCCAAAGAAGCACTTTGACCTCTTGATATATAGTTCGTTATCTCTCAACACTTGAAACACCAAGCAAAAATGTTTTGCATGCTCCCCCATTTTGTTGCTATATACGACAACATCCTCCGAGTACACCACAAAGTTGTCCAATTAGGAATGGAATATCTGATTCATCAACGTGCAAAAGATTGTTGGTGCATTGGTTAGGCCGAATGACATCACCAACCATACAAATGATCCATACTTTATTACACAAGTGGTCTTTGGCTCGTCTCCTTCCACAATTCGCACTTGATGGTAGCTCTTTTGCAAATTCATCTTTTTGTATATTCTCGCATTCCCTAGTCAGTTAAAAAAGCCAGCGATCAACGATACGAGATACTTGTTCTTAATTGTCACCTTATTCAATGCCTGATAGTCAGTACACAATCATAGTGCTCCATCCTTCTTATGAAAGAGTACTGGTGTGCCAAATGGTTCCTTCGACGGTCTGATCATTCCATCCTCAAGCAGCTCTTGTAACTGCTTTCTCAACTCCTCGAGCTCAGGTGGAGCCATCCGATATGGAGCCTTCGCCGGTGGTTTTCTCAAAGCTCCAACTCGATCTTATGATCTATTTCCCTGCGGTGTGGGGGCAACAACTTCTTTGGTAGCTCCGCTGGCATGACGTCCTTAATCTCCTCAAGAACTTTTGCGATTAGTGAAGGCACATCCTTTATGGTTCCGTTTGTTTCCTCTTCCTTTTAGGTTGCTAAGAAGGTATGCTCGCCTTTTTGAACTCTCCTGGCTATTTAAATGGTCGATAATTGCTTTGCTCCATCCATGTCTTCTTGGTAGCCTTTCTACCGTGGGGGCCATGCAAGTTGCACCCTTCTCCATAATGTAAACTGAGCAATAGTTTGACATGATGGTTGAATTCACCATGTTAAAGAAGTCCATGCCAAACACGACCTTGTGATCGTCCATCGCCGCGACTGCAAAGTTCACTTGTCCTTTCCATGTACCCAAGTGAAGCTCTACGCCACGAGCCACTCCTGGTAGTGGTCTCGCCTTCCCTTTCACGGTTTTGAGCCATCCATCACTCTGTCACTTGAAGGGCAAGTCTTCGAGCTTTTTCCTCCGTAACAATGTTGTGTGTTGCCTCCGTGTCGACCAATGTTTTAGTGGGCTTGCTGTTGATCATGACTTCAATGTACATCAGCCCCTTGCTAGTCGCTTTCTCTGCTGGCTTCATATTCAAGACATTTAGAAGTTGCAAAGAACAATTTTGACTTGTACCTGTGGAAACCACCCGTCACCACACATCTTCCCAAAACCCCGAGGTGATGGTAAGGGGGGACGGGGGTACATGAACACAAAGGATCGCCTACTGCAGGCGATGTGGGACTAACCCCAACCACAGGACCGCGGGGATATTCCGCCACACAAGGGGGGCCCACCGGGGTCAACACCCAGACCTGGAACGCGATGGGGAAAGCCCAAACATGCGGTCCCACACACACGTGTCCTGCTGGCTAATATAATCTCAACACACCCCCGCAGCAGGACAACCTGGCTTTGATACCATGTGGAAACCACCCGTCACCACACATCTTCCCAAAACCCCGAGGTGATGGTAAGGGGGGACGGGGGTACATGAACACAAAGGATCGCCTACTGCAGGCGATGTGGGACTAACCCCAACCACAGGACCGCGGGGATATTCCGCCACACAAGGGGGGCCCACCGGGGTCAACACCCAGACCTGGAACGCGATGGGGAAAGCCCAAACATGCGGTCTCACACACACGTGTCCTGCTGGCTAATATAATCTCAACAGTACCTTCGCTATCTTCGTATCCCGCTGAATCCTTCTCTTGTAATACTGAAAGTGAACCGAGCTTTGGACTTGTAATCCATCTCCCTTCCATGATGCCTAAAAATTCGATCTCCTCTAGGGGGTCTCCGCAACCCTTGCCTTTCTTCCCCACCTTTGGCGTGGTCATTTTTGTAGACTTTCCTTGCTAGAGCAGCATCTGATTGTCTATGAAATTCCATCATAGCCTCATCATCAATGACTTCATTTAACGTCTTCGTATCCCGCCGATGCACTTCTTGTTTCACCCAATTTTGAAGACAATCCTTTGAAGTTAAAGAGTTGGGCTTCTTCGAACATTCTTGACACCATCAACATCAGGTTTTGGAACTTCTTTGCATACTCTGGGATGGAACCTCTTTGCTTGAGTTTATTTAGCTTCTTCCTTGCTACATTTGCAATGTTCTCCGGGTAGAAGTCTGGGTTGAGTTAGATCTTGAACTCTTACCATGTGTCCAGGTTGCATGTTCCCTTCTTAATATCTGCAAGCTTTCTGTTGGCACCAAAAATATCAATATCAACTCTCTGCGCACTACTATGAGATGGGTCGGATGGAAGAGGGAATGATTCTTGCTGTCCGAACTGAAGGATGGTGGTTGTGAGTGGTCGGTTACTTTGAGTCACGAGGAGAGGATTGCGGCTAACAAGACGAGATCGCTCAGGTCGCGAAAATAGGTCGCACAGGTAGAAAGGGGAGGTTGACCAGGTCTCCTACAGAGGTCGCGCGGCTATAAAAAGCATAACCGCAAGTTTGCCTTTTCGACTTCTGCCTCTTAATTGCCCTGCAAATAAGAGGGTTTGGACCCTTATTTATAGGCTCCAGGAGGGAATATTCCTAGAATCTGTGCTCTGCGACTAGGAGACTAGGAGGTTAGAAAAACACAGACCGCAACTAGAGAAAGCTTACCACGTGACCTCGCGGTCACCGCAATCACGAAAAGGTCGATCGCACGATCTCGCGGTCACTGCGGTCAAGAAAAGGCTGGCTGCGCGACCTTGCAATCATCTCGGCCAGGAAAAGGCTGACCGCACGACCTCGTGGTTACCGCGGTCAGGAAAAGGTTGACCGCACGACCTCGCGGTCACCCCGGTCAGGAAAAGGCTTACCGCGAGCTCTCATAAGGGGGAGGTCTCGCGGTCACCGCGGGCACCTGAACCGGGCACCTTGGAGGCGATCGCCGATTTCTGGGTAAACATAATCCCCGCACATTTTCAAGTTTTGAAAAAACTTCGAAAAATTAAAATTTGCCCATTGAAATTCGTGATCCTCCTCGTCTAAACTGGTAAAGCAAGTGTATAGAGGAGAGCGCAAGTACGTGAGGGCTCTTGCTAATGCTCATAGAGGGCCTGTGAATACTTACTTTTTTCTTCTCTGCAAAAGAGAATACAAAACAGGTATAAAGGAAACACAACGCGAGTAGTTGAACAAAACCCGCGAACACCTGCTAATCTCTGCAAAAGAGAAGTCAAAGCTGATATAAAATAAATACAATACGTGAGTGAGTACCTGGAGAGAACTTGCAAACTCCCGCTAATTTATGCAAAAGAGAAGATTTAAGGAATGTATAAAAGAAACATATAACGCGAGTACCTGAAGAGGACTCGCGAACACCTGCTAATCTTTGCAAAAGAGAAGTTAGAGCAGGTATAAAAGAAACATATAGCGCGAGTATTTGAAGGAGACTCACGAACACCTGCTAATCTATGTAAAAGAAATGTTAGAGCAAATATAAAATAAACATATAACTCGAGTACCTGAAGAGGACTCGCGAACACCTGCTAACCTCTGCAAAAGAAAAATTAGAGAAAATTAGAGCAGATATAAAATAAACATATAACGCGAGTATCTGAAGAGTACTCGCGAACACCTGCTAACCTGAGCGGATATAAAATAAACATATAATGCAAATACCTGAAGAAGACTCACGAACACCTGCTAACCTATGCAAAAGAGAAGTTAAAGTAGATATAAAATAAACTTATAACGAGAGTATCTGAAGAGTACTCGCGAACGCCTGCTAACCTCTGCAAAAGAGAAGACAAATCAAGTATAAAAGAAACACATAATGCGAGTATCTGAACAGAACTCGTGAACATCCGCTAATTTCTGCAAAAAAGAATTCAAAGCAGGTATAACAGAAACATATTATGCGAGTACTTGAAGAGAACTCGCGAACACCCACTACAACACTATGTTATTAAAGGCGCGCCTAAGGCTCCAGGCTCACCAGCCTCGGATGTTTGCACCTTTGTGCGCCTTCTTTGCGCCTTTAGAATATAAAAGGAGTGTCTGTGAAATTTTTGTTGTAAATTTTTTTTTTCAAAAATTAAGAAAAAATAGTGCAAGAAATCAATAATTTTTTATTGATTTAGTGCTTGTGAAAGATAATTATGCGTTGAGTCTTATATATGATATAAGTGAGCACATTGATTTTATTTTTTAAGAGATATAAACGATAGTAATGAATGATTAATTAGTAGAGTAGATGAAGAATTTGATCGAGAAGATAAAATGATGTTTGTTGTTATTATTAAAATGGATGTTCTTGCGCCTTACCTTCGTCAGGCGCGCGCCTGCGCCTTGAGCCTTGCACGTAGACTCCAAGACCTCTTTGCGTCTTGGTGCGCCTTACCCATTTAATAACTAGAACCCATATAATCCCCAATCATTGGGGGTATGGGCGGGGGAAATAACATCTCATTTCTAGTCAAGAAGCTAAATAGCTTCCATATCCAAGGTAAGGAAAATAACATTGTTTCTTCAGAGTAACCACTAAAACGTGGATTTTAAGCTAAATTTAAATTGGAGTGACCACTAAAGATTGGGTTAATTGCATTAAAGAATGGCAACCACTGAAAAGTGGGTTCACTGCCTTAATAGAATTTGAGTGACCACTGAAAAGTGGGTTCATAGCTTCAATAGAATTTGGGCGACCATTGAAAAGTGGGTTTGTTGCCTTATTAAATTTTGAGTGACCACTGAAAAGTGGGTTCATTGTTTCATTAGAATTTGAGCAAAAAAGTGGGTTTGTTGCCTTACCATTTCCAAACTATTTTCATTCATGTGAACAATTGAAGAAGAAAGCTAGTACAAGCATGATTGAAAGAGCTTTAGTAAGATAAACCTCACCAATTAAAGATCTCCGAAGCAGTTCTAGCATTGAATGATCACTTGGTATTGCTAGAGAGAATTGACAATTAGATCTTAAGCAATATATTCTTTTAACTTAACTTCCATTAGCAATTTCTCCATAAGCTTACGAAGAGCTCGACATCCTTCTATATAATGACTTACACACGTGGTATTTGTAGAGAGAGATGCAAGTGAGAAAATCACCCAAAATTTTATTAATTTTCAAATACATAAGTACATACACTTATATAGAGAGGAAGAGAGGGAGAGTCTTTTACATCTACAATGTGGGACTAAATAGACTATATATGAGCTTCTTTTAATGGGCTTTTTCATTACATCGTAACACTTCCCCGCAAGCTGGAGTGTACAAGTCGTATGCACCAAGCTTGGATAAGAACTGATGATATAATGTCCGAGAGAGAGTTTTGGTAAATATATCAACAACTTTGTTGAAGCCAAAATTTGATCTTTGTGGAGTTCGGGGTCCCAAAAGAGGGGTGACCGCACACCTACCCTCAAGCGAACGATCTAGGCACAAGACTAGGAACACAAGGGACAGACCCAATGTCTCACCGTGGAGGTCCCACCGCATACCCGGAAGACTAACAAACTCTTCCCCTCCCAAGCCAAAGACTGAGCTAAGGCACCTTCGGGGAGCACTCTTGGCCGACCGGAACATTTAAGGAGGTTCTCAAGACCAACTCTCTCCTATCCAGATGTGTCTCCTTGGGTCTATGCAAAATGCTACTCACCCGCCCTACCGATGGCGTAACCTCGTCAAACAGCTCTACCTTATGCAGCCCCAATTGAACCGCCAACAACGTAACTTCGTTGTTTTGAAAGACTGCCAAACCCTCGAAGGCTTCCCAGTAACTTTATCTCGAGATCCCCACGGGGCGAGCGGTTCACGAGAATACCGCTCGCCTAATACAAAACGATAAATAACATACGGCAGCACAAACATTTTAATTTACAGGAATATAAATTCCATACTTCGACACGCAGACCGGCAACATAAGTAAATTAGGCCTTCTAGGGCCGTCACAAACTTGGGCTTAAGCACGCCACTTCCCGCTTGATACTGCAACACCTGAACACCGCCGTCTCGACAAGCGGCGGTTAAGCTAAAGATCAGTCGACTAAAAGCAACCCAATAATATCGCATCCACCCCTTTTTCGGGGCTATCATGCTTATTCTCTGCAAACGGATAATATACAACTCTCTCGGAGTCTTCTCCGGGAACCCCAGAACATCACCAATCCGGCTTACACCTCCGGATGAGCTTCACACAGCATGTCTAAATCCATACTTACACTTCCGGATACTTAATGAAATTAACTGCGGGGATGTACACATCGACCCGTCGGAGAGCCCCCTTCCCCCACCCGTCGGTGGAGAGGAGCTTCCATGCAAATATGTTAATTGAGGGCTTCACTTGCACAAGAAGAAGCTTCGTTACCCTTGACGCGTGTTTGGCGGAGCCGCAACTGAAGATCTCGCAAGAGGCGCGACGTCTAGTGAGCGTAGCTGCTGTCCACGAACGGATCCGGCCTCTACTCGAAGGTTGGAGGCTCCAGGCAATTTCTCCTACATGGCTGAGCTTCTCCATGGCCGAACGAGCACAATGTTGAGCAGGACGGGAGAGGACCCCCCGACCTTCCTTGCTTTTGGATGCGTTGGGGAAGAAGCCCCCGACCGATCTATAATTATGAACGAACTGCAGTATTTACTATTTCAGATCAGTCTAATTAACATTTTAACCGAACAAGATCTGATTGCAAGTGTTAGATATTGTGTATTTGTATATGAGATTATTTGTTTGTTCGGGTCTTGTATATATTACCTCAAGAGGGGTCATTATTCATGTGCAATATACATTTCTAAGATGGTATCAGAGGTTAGGGTTTAATTCTCCCGATCCCTCTCCCACCCGTCTGCGCCGATCGACCGACTGCATCGACCGTCTGTGCCGATCGACCGCCTGCGCTCGATCCCGTCTGCTCCATCGCCGCCTGCTTCCTCGACCGCGGTGGATCCTTCTCGTCTTCCTCGACCGCTTGCTTCCTCGTTCGTCTGCGCCGATCGACGGCCTGCGCTCGATCCCGTTTGCTCCATCGACCGCCTGCTACCGCGGTGGATCCTGCTTCAGCGGCTACTTCTTCCTCCAGATCTTTCTTGCATCTTCCTTTTGCCAGCCGTTTCTAGGATTTCCAACTAACAGAACCTCCGTTCAGCGGCCTCTTCTTCCTCCGGCCCGGTTGATCCTGCTCCAGCTCTTGGGGCCGGCTTTCAATGGATCCTGCCCCTCGACTAACAGTGGCTATCTTCCTAAGCCTGATGTGCTGCTCAACGGGCAGAACTATAAGGCTTGGTCTTCCACCATGCGCATGCATCTCTGAGGCCTACGCCTTTGGGGCCATTTAGATGGATCCTGCCCAGCACCGTTGCTCTCTGCCGCCTCTTCAACTGAGTCTTCTGTTTCCACAGCCAGCACCGATGTTTCCTCCGCTCAGGCGTTGGCCAAGTGGCAGGATGATGACTCCAGGGCTATTGCTATCCTTGGCCAGTCTTGTGAGGTACCCATCCGCCTGGCCATCTGTGAGTTCCCTACTGCCAATGCGATTTGGGATCATCTTTCCGATCTCTATCAGCCTTCCAGCCAGGCACTTCAGTATTCATTGTTACAGACTCTTGCACCTACCAGCGCGACCGCTCAGTTCAGGAGTTTTTTGCTGAGATCACTTCCCTCTGGCGTCAGTGTGACGAGATGGCGCCGCCCCATTGCTTGTCCTGCTTCCATTGTGTTGCCACTGCTCAGTACATATATGTCTGCCGTGTCTACGATTTCTTGATGCGCCTGCGCCCGGAGTTTGAGTCTGCCCGCTCACAGTTTCTCCATCGGGGTACTCCACCCACACTTCGTGACACTCTGTCCACGATTCTGGCGGGGGAGACTCGTCTTCGTACCATGGAGGGGACGCAGCACACTACCTCCCCCCCATGTTGTCTTGGCTGCTCCTCAGTTTGCACTGCAGCCTCCGCTGCCACCTTCTACAGGGCTCAGTACTCCTGCGCGACCGTCTGCTCCGTTTCCTACCCAGGGACCCTCTTCCCAGTGTCCCAATGCTGCGCAACGGCGGTCTGTTCGCTGTCATTATTGTCATGCACTGGGCCACAGAGTGTCTGAGTGTCGCAAGCTTCAGCGCTCCCAGCAGAACATCCAGTCTTGTGACACCCAGCAGCATGCAGCTCCAGTTCTGCCTCTCCTCCGACAGCCTCTTTCTCTGAGCAGCTCCTACAGCTAGCTCAGCAGCTATCTTCAGGCACCTTCTCGAGTACATCTGCAGCCACAGTTGGTCAAGCCTCTACCTCTGCTGATCCCTCAGCGGCCTCTGCCCCGTCAGGTATCTCTCTGTCCTCGTGGTTACTTGATTCTGGAGCCTCTTTTCATATGACCTATGATGCCACCCATCTTCATGCCTGCCAGCCTGTTTCCTCCGACCTACGTGTTATTATTGCTAATGGCCCCACCCTTCCTATTATCAGTTGTGGCCTTCTCCACACCCCTCAGTTCCACATTCCTGATGTTGCCTATATCCCTCAGCTCTCCATGAACCTCATCTCCGCCAGCCAGCTTGCCTCTAGTGGTTACCTTGTTGTTTTTGATGAGTTTGTTTGTCATGTGCAGGATCGTCTTACAGGGTCCCTCATTGGAGCTGGCCGTCACCATAGTGGGGTATATCTCCTTGAGTACCTTCGTCTTCCATCAGTCACACCGTTTCCAGCTGCTCCTCTTTTATGTCTTCCCGCTGTTTCCTTTCGTCAGTGGCACCATCGTCTTGGTCATCCCAGTGACGCCCGTCTTTCAACTCTTGTTCGTCAGGGTGTTTTGGGTCGTGTATCTGTTGGCACTAGTCACTCTTGTACGGGTTGTAAGCTTGGAAAACAACTACAACTCCCCTATCAGTCTAGTCTGTCTAGGTCTTCTGCTCCTTTTGAGTTAGTCCATTCCGATGTATGGGGGTCTGCTCCTTTTGTATCCAAGGGTGGACACCGCTATTATGTCTTATTTATTGATGATTTTTCTCGTTTCACTTGAATATATATGTTGCGTTCTCGTGCTGAGTTTTTTCAGGTTTATGTTACTTTCTCCACCATGATGCGTACTCAGTTCTCCGTCTCTATTCGTATTTTTCGCTCCGACTCAGGGGGGGAGTACCTATCGCATGTGTTTCGTGACCTTCTTGTCTCTCATGGCACGCTCCCGCAGCTCTCCTGTCCTGGTGCTCATTCCCAGAATGGCACTGCGGAAAGGGAACATCGTGACATCATTGAGACCGCTCACACTCTTCTTTTGGCTTCCCATTTTCCCCCACATTTTTGGGCTGAGGCTGTCTCCACCGCTGTCTATCTCATCAACCTTCAACCATCCACTTTCCTTCAGGGTCGGTGTCCCGGTGAGTGTTTGTTCTCTCATCCTCCTCGATACACTCATCTTCGTGTGTTTGGATGTCTGTGTTATGTCTTATTACCACCACGTGAGCGGACTAAGCTCTCTGCTCAATCTGTTGCATGTGTTTTTCTAGGGTACAACTCAGAGCACAAGGGTTACCACTGTTATGACCCTGTTGCGCGTCGTCTTCGCATTTCTCGTGATGTCACCTTCGTTGAGTACCAACCTTTCTTCCTTTCTTCATCCACCTCTGCTTCACCCTCATCCACTACCCCGACTGATATTCAGTTCCTTATTTTTCCTACTGTACCACCACCTGTTTTGCCACCACCGTCAGACCAGTCACCAGCAGAGCTACCGTAATCATCGTCATCTCCCTCTTCTGAGTCCTCTCCACCTCCTCATGCTCTGCCATCTCCCGGCCCTCTACCTCCTATTCTCCACCACTACACTCGTCGTGCTCCGACAACCCCACAGGTGCCACCAGCCTTCAGTGAGAGTCCCGTGGATGATCCGCCTGCCAGACGTTACCGCCTTCGAGATCGACATCCACCAGATCGCCTCGGTTTTACCACCCAGCCACTCGACCTCACTGCTCTTCCTGCTACCTCCACCAGTACTTCAGAGCCTAGTTCCTACCACGAGGCTGCTCAGGTTCTTGAGTGGCAGGCTGCTATGTTTGATGAGTTGGCTTCTCTTGAGCGTACCTCTACTTGGGATCTTGTGCCTCTTCCTCCTGGTGCTGTTCCCATCACTTGCAAGTGAGTCTATAAGATCAAGACTCGCTCCGATGGTTCTATTGAGCGGTACAAGGCTCGCCTGGTTGCTCGGGGTTTTCAGCAGGAGCATGGTCGAGACTATGATGAGACTTTTGCTCTTGTGGCACACATGACCACGATCAGGACACTTGTTGCTGTTGCTGCTGTCCATCATTGGTCCCTGTTTCAGCTGGATGTGAAGAATGTTTTTCTTCACGGTGACCTACAGCAAGAGGTCTACATGGTTCCTCCTCCCGGTTTTACTGCTCTTCCTGGCATGGTTTGTCGGTTGCGTCGTGCTCTCTATGGTCTCAAACAGGCTCCTCGAGCCTGGTTCGAGCGCTTCAGCTCTGTCGTTATAGCCGCTGGTTTTCAGCCCAGCCAGCACGACCCGGCCCTGTTTGTTCACACCTCTTCCCGAGGCCGGACTCTTCTTCTGCTCTATGTGGATGATATGATCATCACTGGTGATGACCCGGTTTTCATTGACTTTGTCAAGCATCACCTGCAGCAGCAATTTCAGATGACAGATTTGGGACCTTTGAGCTATTTTCTGGGCATTGAGTTTTCTTCCACCTCTGCAGGGTTCTAGCTCTCTCAGCAGCGGTATACTACTGATCTTCTAGCTTGGGCTGCTCTTTCTGACACCCGCACTGTTGCCACACCGATGGAGCTTCACCTGCAGCTTCAGGCTGATGAGGGGATCTCTCTTACTGATCCCACTCGCTATCGTCATTTGGTCAGCAGCCTGGTCTATCTCACCATCACTCGGCCAGATATTGCTCTTGCAGTTCATGTGTTGAGCCAGTTTGTCAGCACTCCTACATCAGTCCATTATGCTCACTTGCTGCGTGTACTGCATTACCTTCGTGCAACTCCTGGACGTGGTCTGTTCTTCTCCAGTAGCAGTTCCCTCCAGCTTTCTGCTTTCTTTGATGCTATTTGGGCTAGTGATCCTTCTGATCGTCGCTCCGTCACTGGTTTCTGTCTGTTTTTGGGCTCCTCCTTGCTTGCCTGGAAGTCCAACAAACAGTCTGGTGTTTCCCGCTCTAGTACTGAGGCTGAGCTGCACGCCATGGCGTCTACGGCCGAGGAGATTATCTGGCTTCGTTGGCTCCTTGCAGATTTTGGCATTGTCTCCTCAGGACCGACCACTCTCTTTTGTGACAACACTGGTGCCATTCAGCTCACTCTGAATCCAGTGAAGTTTTCCCTCTCTAAGCACATTGGCGTCGACGTCTTCTTCCTCCGTGAGCAGTACAACCGACGTACATTGGTTCCCCAGTATGTTCCCACCGAGCATTAGATTGCGGACTTGTTCACCAAGCCCCAGACGAGGGTTTAGCATGACTACCTTATGTCCAAAGTATCGATGTATGATACCCCGTGAGTTTGAGGGGGGGTGTTAGATATTGTGTATTTGTGTATGGGCTTATTTGTTTGTTCGGGTCTTGTATATATTACCCCAAGAGGAGTCATTATTCATGTGCAATATACATTTCTAAGAGCAAGTAATGATTGACTTGGATCAACAAAAGCTCATTATAATTAATAGAGAGTAATTCAAAACTTTTATCAGTCCCCCACATCAAACCAGATTTGATTCGTCCACAACAACAAGATTATAATAAAGAAATTAAGGCAATAAATCTTATTACCTTCCGGATGCAAAAATGGGTTCCAGTTGAACAAATCCAAAACGTAGATTGAGAAGAAAATGAGTGTTGGCTTGTTATATGAACGAAATGAAACCTCTAACCTTAATCGATCTTCACTAATTCACCACGAGCATACCGTTGCAGATCATCAGTGATAGAAAGGATCTAGGATCAGTTGTTAATCTTCTTAGAATCAGAGAAGGCAGAAGAAAAATTCTCCAAATCCTTGCCACGGCCTCTCTGTGACGTCGGTGATGAAGAGGTCCGGTGAGAGCCTGTGTATTCACCGGAGAAGAGCCCTAAAAGGAGCGACTTTTGACTAGAGCCGAACAAGAGAGTTCGCCGCCCTGTTTCTCCTCATGAAAATGAAGGAGCTGAAGCTCTTGTCGACGATCCAAGAGGAGCGAGGTGCGGATCCTTGGCCGCAGGTTTCGTGGAGGAGGAGATCATGTGTCGGCTGCAAATCCTCCTCCAAGACCTAATGGAGGAGAGCTAGGGCCGGCGGTTTTCCTCGATCTAAAAAAACCTCCTGAGAGAGAGGGAGCCGTTTCTTATATATATCTTTTTTCTTTATCTATAAAACTTAATATATTTATATCCCTCTACCTCTAAAAACCTCCATATACTATATATATATTGGCCGGGACCATACCAAATCGTCGCTCATAGCATATCCCTACCGCGCTATCTGGGGAGGGTCCCACTTGGCCGGGTACGGGGTTGTACAAACTTGTCCTGATGCAGAGACATGCTCTAACTCCAAGTTCTTTGATTGACTTTTTTCCCGAATGAAGTGACAGTCAACTTCAATATGCTTTGTCCGCTCATGAAATACATGATTCTTGGCGATATGTCTGGCGTCTTGACTGTCATAGAACAGGGTTGCCGGAGAAGAGAGTTTGAGGCCCAAATCACTGAATAGACTCTCCAGCCAGGTGAGCTCAGATACAACCGCTGCCATAGCACGATACTCGGCCTCAGCAGATGAGCAAGCAACAACCGACTATTTCTTGCTATGTCAGGTAATAAGGTGTCGATCAAAGTAGGTGCATAAACCAGTCGTGGAACGCCTATCATCAAGGGAACCTATGTAGTCAGCATCAAGATATGCAACAAGAGACAGAGAGGACAGTTTATAAACAAGTTCTTGTTCTGGAGCAGTCTTCAAGTATCTGAGAATCCGTTCGACGACTTGGTGATGAGACGTCCGAGGAGCATGCATAAATCGGCTCACAACCCCAACAACAAATGAAATATCGGGTCGTGTAACTGTGAGATAAATTAGTTTCCATACCAATCGACGGTAGTACTCTGGATTGGTAAGAATATGATCAGTTTCAGAGTCATGTGAAGACAATTTGTGATTTACATCCATCAGAGTGTCCGCAGGTTTGCATCCTGAGTAGCCTGCATCCTGCAGAAGATCAATGCAGTACTTCCGTTGGGACAAAACAAGTTCATCGGGTCTCCTTGCAACCTGAAGCACAAGAAAGTATCAAATATTGCCCAGGTTTTTGTCTGAAAAGCTGAGTTTAATTGTTTCCTGATGTTTCGGATCCCAGTAATGTCGTCGCCCGTTATTAGAATATCATCAACATATACAAGAAGAATCACAGTAGCAGTTTCTTGATGATGTGTAAAGAGAGAGAAATCAGCAGAGCTGCGTGTGAAACCCACCTCGCAAATTACTTTGCTGAATTTGTCAAATCAAGCGCGATGAGACTGTTTGACACCATATATAGACTTCCGCAGACCGCATACACGAGACTCCCCTGTGGTCTCAAACCCGGGCGGTTGGTGCATGTACACAGTCTCCTGGAGATCGCCATTAAGAAAAACAATTTTGATGTCTAGCTGATGTAGAGGCCACTGTCGATGCACATCAATGGAGATCAAGACTTGAACAGTATTCAGCTTGGCTACCAGAGAGAATGTTTCGTCGTAATCAATGTCGTGTTGTTAGGTGAAGCCCCAGGCCACAATGTGAGCTTTGAGATGTTCAATAGTGCCATGTGGAGCATGCTTGATAGCAAAGACCCATTTGCAGCTAACACAAGACTGGTCGAGAGGTAGAGGGACAAGGTCCCAAGTCTTGTTAGCCCAGAGAGCTGTCATTTCTTCGTCCATGGCCGCACGCCACCCCGGGTGTTGGAGAGCTTCCTGCAAGGAGTTAGGAATGAATATGGTGGAGGGATAGGGCAAATTGGAGAAGAGTCGGAGAAAGACGATACAATGAGACATAATTCGTCATTGGATGAACCATAGAGGATGTTGGCTGATCGTCAATCTGCGGGATAACATCAGTAGAAGGGAGGTGCTGGAGGACCTTTGCCCGGGATGAGCGACGGGTATAGACACAGAAGTGGAAGAGGAGGCGGTTGAGGGAATTCCAGCACTGGGAGTGGAGTAGGAGGTACGGTGTGGGGCAACATTGTGACGGGAATGGCCGAACGCGCAATAGTGGAAGGTGGAGGCAGTGCGGATGAGGCAGAGTAGAAGGGCTAATCTTTAAGAAAGGTGACATCAGCGGAGACGAACACCTTTTCATTTTCAGGAGAGTAGTAAACATATTCTTTCTGAGTGCGAGAGTAGCCAACAATCATACATTTCGTGGTCCGTCAGGCAAGTTTGTCGTTCTGCGGTCCAAGAGAGTGGACATAGCAGGTACAACCAAAGACACAGGGCGTGAGAGAGAATGGAGACTTGGTAGGAAAGAGGAGGCGAAACGGAGAAGCGAAGTCAAGCACGGAGGAGGGCATGCGATTGATGAGATGACAAGCAGTAGAGACAACGAAGTTCCAATATTTTGTGGGTACCTGCATTTGAAGCATGAGGGACCGAGTGACATCAAAAAGATGTCGATTTTTCCGCTCGGGCACACCGTTCTGCTAGGGGGTATAAGCATAGGAGGTCTGATGAATAATCCCAAACTCGGTGCATAGATTTCAGAAGGTGCGACTAGTATATTCATGAGCATTATCGGTGCAGATTATCTTTATGGTAACAGAGAATTGCGTGCGCGTCTCAGTAATAAAAGTAAGGAAAACAGGTGTTAGTTCAGTACGATCACTAAGTAGATACAGCCATGTAAGACGTGAATGATCATCGATAAAGGTAACAAAGTACTGATAACCAAAAACACTGGGGACTTTATAGGAGCTTCAGATATCAGAATGTACTATAAAAAACAGAGAACTCTGAGTACAAGTAGGTGAGAAAGAAACACGATGTTGTTTGCCAAAGATACATGATTCACAAGAAAACTCATGTAGGGAGACATCAGGAAGAGCCTTCTTGAGAATCAGAAGGGAAGCATGACCAAGACGACGATGCCAATTGTCGGAGGGGACTGCAGAGAGGATAGTGTTGTATCCAGGCTTCTTCCAGAGATTTATCCTTCGCGACAATGGAAGTTAAGTCGCCTGTGGGGCCATGGTCCAGTGATTGAAGGGTGGAGATGATATCAAAACAAGTGTTGTAAGTTGTTTTTGGCAGAGTAGAGAGAATGCATCTCATCCCACATTTCCTTGGCCGTTTCATAATACGTGACCATTCGGTATGGCTCGGTGTCCATGTAATTAAGCATCCATGATCTGACGCAGCCGTCATCAAGAAGCCAGTCATCAGTGGGCTCAGCAGATTTTGCCCTAGTGAGATGGTGGAGAAGACCCTTGGTTTGTAGAACACGGCGGACCAAATGTACCAATTCAACAAAATTAGCTTTCCCATTAAGAGAGATCGTGGTTATGCGAAGCTCATCAAGAAACTCAGAAGGTGGGGCAGCACGTGCGGGAAGGGAGGGAGCTGCAGTGTCCTGGCGGCTAGGACAGGAGGCCGCACAAGAGAAGGCCGCGGTTAGACAAGAGGTCTCTGCGGCTAGGGAAGGAAGGTCGCCGCGACTAGAAAAAACCCTGCAAGGTCAGATCACGCGACTGGTGAAGACGAGGTCGCAGCGGCAAGGTGAGACAACCCCAACAACCAACACAGGTCGCGCAGACACAGTCAGCTGTCAGGGAGTAGCCGATAGCGAACAGAGGAGAAGATATCCGCAGCGGTTTGCAGAAGGCAGGGAAGATTGTCGCGGATAGCGGCTACAGAGAAATCGCAGCGACAAACGCACATGTCGTGCGACCAGGAGAGAGGAGTCCGCAACGAATAGCGAAGACAATCCGCGGCGAGCAGAGAGGGCGGTCTGCGACGAATAGAGAAGAAGCAAGCAGGTCGCTGCGAGCAGGAACCCCAGTCCGCGACGAACTGAGAAGGCAGTCCGTGGCGAGAAGGCAGTCCGTGGCGAGAAGGCAGTCCGTGGCAAGAAGGCAATCCGCGGCGAGAAGGCACTCCGCGGCGAGAAGGCACTCCGCGGCAAGCAGAGAAGGCAGTTCGCGACAAGCAGAGAAGGCAGTCCGCGACAAGCAGAGAAGACGGTCCGCGGCGAAATAGAATATGCAAGTAGGCAGGCCGCGGCGAATAGGAACCCAGTCCGCGATGGTCGGAGTGGAAAGTTCGGTGGTTCCCACAAAGAAGTATATAAAAGCCACTAGGGGGGGTGTATCCACAGGAGAACTGGGCAAGCTTGCGGGTAAGAAAAAGGGAGACCGCAGGAGAGGAATGGGCCTACTGCAGTTAGAAGGAGAGTCCGCAGTAGACCGCGGATATCGTAGGAGTGGATAGAACAGAGGAGACCGGCGGTTAGATAAAAATCTATCCGCTGATAGCAGAAAAAAACATGACTGATCCCTCTGATACAATGTAGAGAGAGATGCAAGTGAGAAAATCACACAGAATTTTATTAATTTTCAAATACATGAGTACATACGCTTATATAGAGAGGAAGAGATGGAGAGTCTTTTACATCTACAATGTGAGACTAAATAGACTATAAATGAGCTTCTTTTAATGAGCTTTTTCATTACATCTTAACAATATTGATAAAATAAGTCCTTGCGACAACTCCTATGACAAGGTCGCAGGAGGGAAGGTCTCATAAAATCTGGCTCTTGCTGGATAATTTGAAGAACTTATTTTATAAAGTTTGTAAACTTTCTTCGAGATTCATTTTGTTTGTATGGGCGAGGAGCATATGACATGCTATCATAAGTCTGAGGCGTTATATTAGAATTAACAAGAAATGACTCTGATTGCTTTGATCGCAGAATATGTCGAGGCGTACATGAGTTCCCATGACCACTATATTCTTCATTTTGAGATAAGAGGTTGGGATCTTGCCTTCATTCTAATAAATAGTTGTCATAGACTCTGTTTGGGACAACTCTGGCGTTTGGAAAAACTCTATTCAAGCCGCTAGAGCTGTTTTTTCACTGTTTGTTTGCCCAGCATTTGAAAAATTGCGGTTCCTAAACCGCTTTTAAGGGGCTGTTTTTGAAGCAGCCGAGTCCCCACAGACGCACTCCTAAAATTGCGTACTCCAAAATCGGACCCCGCCTCTCTCATTCCCGAACCCTATCGCGCCTCTCCTCTCTCGTTCCCGCCTTCTTTCCAATCCCCGACGAATCCGGTAATCCTGCTGATAGCCCACCGCTCCTGTCCTCATTCCGATCTCCGGTGACATCATAGCAGCCTGCCCTCTGTCGATGCCCGTCCTCCTCTATTTGCTTGCCGACGCCACCCGTTCGCCCCTTTTTCCCATCTGTGAGCGTCTCAAAGGTGAGTTCCTCTGGTATTATTCCCTTCTGCGATACTTCTCCCACACCCATCTGCGAGGTTTTTCCCTCCCCTTTCTGAATTTTTTTGCACTGTGCCCATGTAGATCTGCTTGCCGACAGGTTTTCTGTTCCAGTGCAGCTTTTAGTTCGATCTCCCGCATCCAGCTGTGAATTTTTTTACCTCTTTTTTCTGTTTTCATTTCGATCTTGCTTTCATTTCGATCTTGCTTTTAGTTCTGAAAATTTTTACCCTTTTTCTGCTCAGTCTGGTCAAAAAACATTCATATTACTGCTGGTATTTTGCTTTTTGAGATTCTAATTACAATCCATGTGAACTGATAATCATAGTACATGACTTTATGGATATTATTATTTCTTTTGCCTGGTCAAATGATATTTTGATCTTTATACGTATAATAGTACTTGGATTCGTATTATTCTTGGTATTTTTATTTTTAAAAATTGCTACCAAAAAACTGGACTTTCAAACAGCTTCAATTGAAAAAATTCTTTTTGAACATCACTTATGCACAGACCTTTCAAATAGTCTACAACGTTTTCAGCACTTCTTCTCAAAGAGCTCTATTTAAAGAGCTCTATTTGATCAACAAATTTTCCATCCGCTAGAGCTGTTCCGAACAGAGCCATAATCAGGAGGGGAGCTATGAAGAGAATTGTCCTTCTGTTGATGATATAAGATCCCCTATTGTTGTTGAGTCTTCTGGGTTAATGAAGAGATGTAGTTGTGGTTCATGGCTTCACCGTCAATAAACCGTTTTGCTATTTCGATAAGATTTCCATAAGAATTGAGTTCATCCCAACTAACTTTAAATTTTAAAGGACCTTCTTGCAATCCGTTTATTAGGCAAATCTGTACAAGTCTTGATCAACATTAACAACCTCAAGTATTTCCCTTTGAATCTATCGATGAAGTGAGCAAGAGTTTTGCTATCTCATTACTTGATCTGAAAGAGAGCCGCTGGGCCTCTCTTTTACTTTTTTAAGGTAACGAACCTTAAGAGAAACTCTCTTCAAAGATCTTCAAAATAAGCAACTGACTGAGATGACAACCCGTAGAACCACTCCATAGCTTGCCCATCGAAGGATATGACAAGAAGCTTGCATTTGATGCCATTTAATAAGGCTCTTAATGAAACAGCCGACTCAAAAACTTGCAGATGAGAGACCGGATCGTCCTCCCTTGAGTAGACTGGCAGAAGAGGCTCTCTAAATTCATTAGGAACAGTCTCCCAACAAACTTGGTCAGAGAAGGGAGATGGGCCTTTCCAACCATCAACTGAAGATTATCATGACGTTTCTGGATGTTCTCCAATCCTGCCAAACCTTCATGGGTATCTACTCTGGAAGAGTCTCAATGAGTAGTTGTGAACTCACAAACTTGGGGCCACAGAGGAACTAAAGGTTGATGAGGTAAATAAGCCGGAGGTGCTATTACTTCCTGTTGGAAAAGCCCACTTAAACTAGGCCCATTTGTATAGCATTTATTGTTTTTCTCTCCTCTCTTTAGTCCCACATTGTGTATAGGACTTTTCTCCCTCTTTCTCTCATCTATATATATGTACTCATTCTTTGTATTTGTACCAAGTGGACATATATACAAGGTTGGCTTTCTCCATTTCTACATGGTATCAAAGCGAGGTTCCTGACTCCTGCGGACTCCCCTCTCTGTCCGCCCTGCGGCCTGCGACCTCTGCGACCTCTGCGGCCTGCGCAAGTGTGTCCGCACCTTCTAGCCGCTTCTCTCCTGCGGCCTCCCTTGTCCAGTCCGCAGCCTCTCCTCCCGTGGAACCACCTCTCCTCCCGCCTTCTCCTTCCTCCTCTGACTCCCTTTTTATAGCCATCCTGTGGGGTCCACTGCTTCCCCTTTTCCGCTGCGGCCTCCTCTTGTCCGGCGCGACCTCGGCGACCTCAACCTCTTGGTCTCCTTCATCCGCCGTAAGCGCAGCGTCCTCCTCTGTCCGCAGTCCGCCTGCTTGCGGCTGCTCTCCTTCCTCTTCCGGCAACCTTCTTTTCTGTCCGCCGCGGGTTAGACCCCTGCGTTCTTTCAGTCTTGCGGACTGGTCCAGCCCGCCACGGTCGCTTTCTTGCTTCCCCGGCTTGTCCTCTCTTCTCAGCTCGCTCCTGTCCGCCGCGGTCTGATCCAGACCGCCGCGATCTGATCCAGTCCGCCTCGGCCTCTTCCATCCGCTGCGGCCTCTCTTGGCCCACTCCTTGCTGAGCGTCTGTGCTCACCGCGGTCTCCTACTAGGTCGCCGCGTCCTCACCCAGTCCGCAACCTCATCCAGCTCGCCGCGACCTCATCCAGGTCGCCGCGTCCTCACCCAGTCCGCTGTCTGTCCGCTTCCTCTAGCTGCTGCCTCCAGTCCGCCGCGGTCTCCACCAGCTCGCTGCGGCCTCCTTCAGCTCGCTGCGACCTCATCTAGGTCGCCCTCATGTCTACGTCTGCAGACTCCGTCGGCACGGCGGTTCCTCCTGAACGCCCGGCCTCTATCCAGGAACTCCGCGACGAGCTCCGGATCACTACAATTTCGCTCACGGGCAAAAAGAACTTTGTGGAATGGGCACACTCGGTTCGCCGTGTCCTTCAGTCAAAGGGATTCCTTCATCACCTGACTCAGACCGTTATTGGTGTCCCTACTGACGAATGGTTACGCAATGATGGGCGTGTGCAGACTTAGCTTCTCAACTCTCTTGATGGCGAATCTTATCGCCTAGCCATGTATCATGAGACGGCCAAAGGCATGTGGGACGAGCTCCACACCCTCTACTCTGGCAAAGATAGTCTCCACCATCTATATGATATCATCACCGCTCTCCAGGCCCTTGACAGCAGTGGCGCAACCGACCTGACGTCCTTTGTTGCTCAAGCCCGTTCTCTGGTTGAGGCTTGGATCCACCATCAGCCTCCCACTCTAGATCTCGCTGCTCAACGTACCCAAAAGGAAGCTGTGGGTATCGCCATGATGATGGCCCGGGTACCCCCTCATCTTCACAGTGTCCGGGCTCACATCCTCTCCTCTACTGTTACACCGTCCTTTTCCGATGTGTGCTCAATGCTTCTCAAAGTCTCCCCGCCTCCGGATGTTCCCGGACTTCCTTCTCCGGCCCTTGTTCAACAGGCACCAGCTCCCTTATTGCCTCTTCCCCCCTCTGCCCGTGGTGGCCGCTCTGACTCTCGCGGCCGGGGTCGCGGTGGCCGGTCTAGGCCTAAATGCTCGTTCTGTGGTAAAGATGGTCATCTTGAGGCCACTTGCTTCCGCAAACATGGCCGCCCTCCTCGTCCACATGCCTCTGCTGCTACTACCGACTCTGCCTCCTCTCGTACTGAGCTCGACGAGGTTCGTCTTCAGCTCCAGCATCTTCATGGCTTGCTCAGCCGTCCGCCTGCCTCGGTTGCTTCTGCTGCCTCTATCTCCAATGAAGGTATCGCCTGCCTCTCCTCTGGCACGCGCTGGATCCTTGATTCTGGTGTCACTCATCATATCACCTCTGTTAGGCCACCACAGTACTTGTCTTCATCTCATCCGAAGTACATTACTGTCGCTAATGGGGCATCGGTTCCCGTCTCTGGATGTGCTGATATTTCTCTCACCTCTTCTCTCCTCCTGCGCTCGGCTCTACATGTTTCGGGCTCTCCTTTCAATTTACTCTCTGTTGGTCGCCTTACTACTGATTCTAATTACTCCATGACATTTACTTCTTCTTCTTTTCTCATACAGGATCAGCAGACGCAGACTATCATTGGTAGAGGACGGCTGCAGAATGGGCTCTATCTTCTTGACGACTCTCCCACTGTCCTCGCATCTATCTCCTCTTCGGATTGGCATCGCCGTCTGGGACATGCTCCTCTTCCAGTCCTCCGGAAGGCTCTTCCTGATGTTACTCTTCCTGCTTTTCGCTGCGACACATGTATTTTGGGCAAACAGCCCCGTTCTTCTTTCCCCCCTCATTGTACTCGGAGCTCCGCTCCTTTTATTTTAGTACACTCCGATATATGGGGTCCGTACAAATTTACTAGTATTTCTGGCTATCGCTATTTCCTTACTTTTATTGATGATTATTCTCGCATGACGTGGTTATATCTCCTTCGGGATCGCTCTGAACTTCCCCGCGTATTCCGGGCTTTCATACTTGAGACTCGCACTCAGTTCTCTGCGCCTATTCGCACTATTCGTACTGACAATGCGCGGGAGTACACCAGCCATACTTTTGCCACTCTCTGCTCTGAATTCGGCATTCTTCACCAAACATCATGTCCGTACACTCCACAACAGAATGGTGTCGCCGAGCGCAAGAATTGTCACCTTCTTGATGTAGCTCGCTCGCTTATGCTTCAAATGCAGGTTCCCAAACCGTACTGGAACTACGCTCTCTCCACGGCTTGCTTTCTCATCAACCGCCTCCCGTCTTCCGTCCTCCAGTATGCTACTCCCTTCAGCCTCCTCTTTCCCACAACTCCGCCTTTTCCCATTCTGCCACGGGTGTTTGGGTGTACCTGCTACGTTCACCACCTCGGTCCCTCCACGGACAAATTGGACCCTCGTGCCACCAAACATATATTTGTCGGGTACTCGCGCACTCAGAAGGGTTATGTATGTTATTCGCCTACTACCCGCAAGGTTACTGTCTCGGCTGACGTAACTTTCCGTGAAGATCTTCCATTCTTCCCTGCTCCGGATGTCGCTCTGAGTCCAGCTCCCGTCGTTCGTCCTGTCATTCCTGCTCCTCACTCCTCATCCTCTCTCCCTTCCATACCTCCGGTCCGTCCACCACCCCCAGTTATCCGGGTCTATTCTCGTCGCTCTCCTAATCCCGTGGCTCCTCTGCAGTCGGCTTCGCCCTCTGGTGCTCTGCTCCCTGCTGCTCCGGCTCCCGTCTCTACCGCTCATCCGATGGAGAACTACGTCTCTCTCCATCGCCTCTCCCCCTCTCTTCTTCACTTTGCCACATCATTATCCTCTGTTTCGGTCCCTAACTCTTTGCAGGAGGCGCTTCACCATCCTGGCTGGCGGGCTGCCATGGACGAGAAAATGACGGCCCTCTGGGCCAACCAGACCTGGGACTTGGTTCCCTTACCTCCCGGTCAGCACCCTGTTGGGTGTAAATGGGTGTTCGTCATCAAGCATGCTCCGGATGGCACTATTGCCCGACTGAAGGCCCGTCTTGTGGCCCGTGGCTTCACACAACAGGAGGGCCTCGATTATGAGGAAACCTTCTCTCCGGTGGCCAAGCTCAACACTGTCCGCGTTCTTCTCTCCGTCGCGGTACACCGCCACTGGCCCCTTCATCAGCTCGACATCAAGAACGCCTTTTTAAATGGTGACCTTCAGGAAACCGTCTACATGCGCCAACCGCCCGGGTTTGAGACCACGGGGGAGTCTCGGGTATGTCTTCTCCGAAAATCAATTTATGGTCTCAAACAGTCCCCTCGGGCGTGGTTTGACAAGTTTAGCAAGGTGGTTCGAGACATGGGATTCACTCGGAGTTCTGCAGATTTCTCCCTTTTTACCCGACACCGGGCCACTGGCACCGTCCTTCTGTTGGTCTATGTTGATGACATCCTTCTCACTGGGGATGACTCAAAGGGGATTCAAGATGTCAAACAACATCTGAGCACTGTTTTTCAAACTAAAGATCTGGGGACACTTCGCTACTTCCTGGGTCTCGAGATTGCCCGGCGGCCGGACGGGTTGGTGCTCTCCCAACGAAAGTACTGTCTTGATCTTCTCAAAGATGCTGGTCAGTCTGGTTGCAAGCCAGCTTGTACCCCGATGGAGGCAAATCACAAACTATGCGCTCATGCTTCGGATGACGATTTGCTGCTTCCGAACCCGGAATACTATCAACGCCTTGTGGGAAAATTGATCTATCTAACAGTCACAAGGCCGGATATATCATTTGCAGTTGGGGTTGTCAGTCGGTTCATGCATGCCCCCCGGGCTTCTCATCTTCAAGCGGTTGAACGGATTCTTCGATACCTTAAGGGAGCTCCGGGTCAAGGGCTGGTTTACAAAACCTCTGACTCTGCTCCCGCATTGGTTGCCTATTCTGATGCCGACTATGCGGGTTCTCTGGACGATCGAAGGTCAACTAGTGGGTTCTGTACTTATTTTGGTGGTCACCTTATTACGTGGAAGAGTAAGAAACAGGCTGTGGTAGCCCGTTCCTCTGCAGAAGCTGAATACCGATCGATGGCCTCGGTTGTCTCAGAACTCACATGGCTCGAAAGTCTCCTTACTGACCTGGGAGTAAAACTCCCTCCTCTGCTGTTCTATTTTGTGATAGTCAAGCCGCCATACACATCGCAAAGAATCCGGTGTTTCATGAGCGCACAAAACATATCGAGGTTGACTGTCACTTTGTTCGTGAGAAGGTTCAATTGAAGAAACTTGAATTGAAGCATGTTCCAGGAACTGATCAAGTTGCCGACATCCTCACAAAGGCCTTATCAAGCACCCTGTTCTACCAGTGTTTGTCCAAGCTGGGTGCATATGACCTATACGCTCCAGCTTGTGGGGGAGTGTTGGAAAAGCCCACTTAAACTAGGCCCATTTGTATAGCATTTATTGTTTTTCTCTCCTCTCTTTAGTCCCACATTGTGTATAGGACTTTTCTCCCTCTTTCTCTCATCTATATATATGTACTCATTCTTTGTATTTGTACCAAGTGGACATATATACAAGGTTGGCTTTCTCCATTTCTACACTTCCAAAGGATCCGAAGGAGCTAGTTGCTCGGCGAGCATGCCGAAGGTATGATTGAGGATTTCAAACCGCTGAGAGGCCTCGCGGTGAGTTTGTTCAAGTGCTTCCCAGATGGCTGCATCATGTAGGCTCAAAGGGGCAATAATAGATGTCACACCATTGGGCTGGAACTGAGAACCAACTTGTCTGTTGAGGTGAGTGATTTCGGCTAATGGTGGGTTAACGTTGCTGCTTTGGACAAGCATTTCTGGAAAATTGGAAGGGTATTCAGGAGCATTTGATGAAAAATCCATGGAAACAAGAATTGATGAAAGAGAAAAATTACGATATCTTCCATACAAAGTTTAATTTGGGCAATCTGAGAGCGCCAAACGAACTCAAACAGGGTTACCCGGTTCGCCATTGGATAGATCTTTTTGAGCTCTTTCCAATGAGTTTTTTCGGGCTGAAAACGGACAACCAGACCAAAAGTTATGACTGTTTGAAGATTGGTTGTTATTCTGAACTAAATCCCACTTCTCCATTGCGACTGCTATTCATCGACTGCTCAAGATCCACGCTCACCAAACCAAATTGTTGGCACAAAAAATGTCGATACCAACTCTCTGCGCATTACCGCGAGATAGGTCGGATGACAGGGGAAAGATTCTTGTTGTCCGAACTGAAGGAAGGTGACCGTGAGTGGTCGGTTACTTTGAGTCACGAGGGAGAGGATTGCGGCTAACAAAAGGAGATTGCCCAGGTCACAAAAATAGGTCATGCGGGTAGAAAGGGGAGGCTGACCAGGTCGCCTACAGAGGTCGCGCGACTAGAAAAAGCTTAACCGCAAGTTTGCCTTGCGACTTCTGCCGCTTTACTGCCCTGCAGATGAGAGGGTTTGGACCCCTATTTATAGGCTCGAGGAGGGAATATTCCTGGAATCTGCGCTCTGCGACTAGGCGGCTAGGCTATTAGAAAAACGCAGAGCGCTACTAGAGAAAGCTAACCGCGTGACCTTGCGGTAACCCTGTCAGGAGAAGGCTGACTGTGCAACCTCGCGGTCACCGCAGTCAGGAAAAAGCTAACCGTGCGACCTCGCGGTCAGGAAAAGGCTAACCGCGCGACCTCGCGGTCAGGAAATTGCTGATCGCGTGACCTCGTGGTCACCGCAGTCAGGAAAAGGCTGTCCTCATGACATCACAGTTACCCCGGTCAGGAAAAGGCTGACCGCGAGCTCTCCCAAGGAGGAGAGCTCGCGGTCACCGCAGGCACCTGAACCCGGCACCTTGGAGGGGATCACCGATTTCTGAGTAAACTCTTTCGTTGCCACCAAAGAGATGAAATATCTGAGAGATAGTAGCTAGCTGTTTTTACCTCGAGCGCCTTGTCAGTGAGATTGCATTCTTTGAAATAAACCTCCATTTGGTAAAGGAAGTGTTCAACTTCCTTTACATCCCTCTTTTTCGTGAAGGGTTTTGGCTTGGGAACATTAATCCATGGATCAGTCATTCCCCCACCATTTCCCCCACTAACGATGACCTTCTTGCACAAAGGCCAACTCATCCTCCAAGTTTGCTATCTGCTCCTCAATCATTCTCAAGCTGATCGCACCTTTGTTTCAGCTCTGAATTTGCATCAAGGCAAGCTTGGACTTGGTCCCTCAATAGTTCCAGCTCTCCGCAAGCCGACAACACTTACTTGACAGTCTCTAGTTTTCCGCAAACATGTAGGTGGTCCCGCTCCACCGCTGACATGCGCTTGTCCCAATCCATCAATGCAAGATCGAAGTGTCCTTCCTTGCGAGATTTTCTTTGTCTTCGCTTATTCCTTTCAGCTTGTTGCATGACCTCCCTGCCACACTCATCCATGCTTGAGTTGCCCATGTCACTAGCCATCTAGTCTCTCCTTGTAACACAAACCACGAACTTGAGCAAACATAGCGCTGATACCAACTTTCACATGCTAGTCTCTTTACAAGCTCCCGTGCGGCCTTAGCTCCTCTTTGCCACTCCGCGTAGCCTAGCTAAGTCAACCTCCTGCAAGATCTTGTTGGTGATGAAGAAAAGAATGAAGAAACAACTCAGGAGAAAGCTCACAAGTGAAAGAACTTCAAAGAACTCTATTGTTTGTACAAAATTTGGATGATCTTCCAATGAGGGGGCATTCCCGTTCTATAGGCCCCAAAGAGCTTTCCTTCCATAAAAGAATCCAGAATGCCTACTGATGGGGAGCAGCCCGCCTGGCCCGTTCGGGTCTACTCACGACGACCTCGGGTGCAGTGACGATCAGAACTGTTCATTTTGAGCAGCTCACCGATCATAGTATTTTTGTCTCTTGTTGTATTTTATTTCGAGTTGTACTTTCGTATTTTTTTGGGTCGGAGCATTCAACCAATCATAGTCGTTCGTTGCTCCCCAGAAAACTATAAATAGAAGGTGAAGACTCTCATTGTAAGCATTGAAGGATTGAAGCTTATAAGCCATCCTTTGATCATCTTGGTGCCGGAGCCGAACCCCGGGTGCGAAGCTCGCGTCTACCCCCCTCCATTTCCCAATCCCCTTGGTCGGCCCCTACCATACCCTCCCTTGGCCGGCCACTCTATCACCCCTCCTCCTCCACAAGCAACATCCAACCTCCATTCCCCCTTGAAGCAGCTGGCCCCTAGGGACTTTCCTCCCCTTCCCCACTGAAAACAGCCGGCTACCACCACACCAGGCCATCTCCTCTCTCCTCCCAAAACAGCCAGCAAATTCCTCCCCTCCTTTACAACAACCGACCAAGACCTATTTCCACCACCACAAGCAACAACCAAGCCTCTTCCTCCTCCACAAAACACTCCCCTCCCCAAAGATCCCCACCAAAACAGCCCCCTTACCCCATATATTCCTACGGAGATCACCGGAGTACGTCTCTGGCCACCTCTGGTTGTCTTCCTATATCTCCCATACTTATTTTAATCCTTTAGAATTTTCCGGCGATCGTCGGAAAACATCTCCGGCGACCACTTCCACTATCGGCAACCACCTCCGGCTAACACCAACAACCACCTCCAGACAACACGAACATCCACCACCACCACTCATAACCATCATAACCACCTTCATAACTACCAACTACCCCCGCTTTCTCCTCTTCCTTAACCCTAGGCATTATTTCCTAAAATTAAGGCTAACCACCCCATTAATCCCTCACCCAAATAACCGAACCCCATTCCCCCTGTTTTACTCCCTACCACAAGCAGCCACTCCCCCACTCAATTCCCCTCTCCTAGCCCGCCCTTCCAACTTCCATTCCTATAACTAACATGGAGCCACTCTATAATTGATCCCCAAACACTCCCCTGCCAACTACCTCCGAGTTACCAATTCCCCTCCCTTCCTTTCACGTGGAAACACATTCCCTGCTGTCCAGAGCAGCAAAACCAGCTCTGGAATTAATTCCAGGACTCCTGCCCAGCCTGTTCACCTCCCAGACAACTACCTCCCAACCTCCAGGTCTCTGTCCACACTTCCAGAACAGCAAACCTCAGTTGCTTGACACTGAAACTATTTTTCAGCTCCTTCCTACTTTCTGTCCCTATTTTTGAACAACCCTTAAACAATTTCTGGTCACTGAAATCTGTGTCGGACATCCCTCTTAAAGCGCCTCCGGCCCTCCCCTCTTTATAGTCGTGGTATTAAAGGCGTGTCATTTTATTTTTGCTTTGGATCCGGTTTGTTCTTTACTTAAGTGATAGTAGTTAATAAGTTTCCGCTACTTACTGCACACCCTCCGTGCGGATGAGGATTGGAAGCAGACCACTATTTTTTACACTTATTTCCCAAGCTCATGCGAGCCCTGCATGCTCCCCATCAATAGTGGTAGTTGTGTGAATATTATTGAGTGTATGAAAATTAAGGCAGAGCCTCATCCACATCTGTATCGAGTTGATTTGGTAGATAAGACATCGATCCAGGTCACCCAGAGATGTCAGGTTCCTATTCAGCTCGCCTCGTTCGAGGATAGAGTCCGGTGCGACGTCATCCATCCCCTTGGACGTTGCACATGTTTTACTAAGCAGGCCCTGAGTTTATGATCGAGAGGTGACTTGTTATGGATGGTCCACTACTTGTGTCTTCTTTGATAATGGCCGCAAGATAACATTATCCCTAACCCTACCCATAGATCCTTCGAAGGGGATGGTCGATCCCCGACACAAAAATGGGAACACTGGTCCAAATCGTTGTCCGTTCAATTGCTTGCATTAGTTTGTTATACCTGTTATTTCCTACACAGTGTAAACATGAAACAAACTCGATCAAATACTTAATGAGATTTGTTATTATCAAACCAAAGAGATGCCGAATGCATGTTCCAACCGATATTTTGAATCTTTCCGTGTGTTTAATTTCATTTTCATGTGTTCCGACAACTCTCATTTGTGAAAATTGTAGTAGAAGCAATTTATGCGAAAACGATTGGGATTTTGCTTACTTTACTTGAAATTATTGCGAACATTGTGCTTACCGCTAATCTTGTAAAATTATGCTTACTAGCAATCTCATTTCCGGATTTTAAATTTACGTGTCCATGCGTCATATGGTGTGGACGAGTCCAGTCTGCCCACTCACTTAGGTTGCCATTAGCGTCCACATACCCATGTCACACTGCCTAATCTGCATCACTTACACTTAGAAATGGATATTTGGTGAGTACGTGTGTTTCTTAAAGAAACTATATTGTTCTTTGAAGATATTCAAACTCAACTGTGAATATATATACTTCCAGAAATAAATTATATATTTATATGACATTATGTGTTAAAATCATATATGTGAATATACCATACGCCCATTCAATTTTGAGTTACATTGAACAAACCTCGGGCCAGGAATCTTCGAAGCCAAGCTTATCAATTGCAAATTTGACAAGTTATTAGCCTGTTGATTTTTAAGCAGAGTTCTGAGATTTGGATATAATTATCAACCCTATCTTTAGGTACGGAGTTACTGGATACCCTACCTTGAAGTTCTTCCCAAAGACCAACAAAGCTGGTGAAGACTATGATGGTGGCCGTGACTTGGATGCCTTTATTACTTTTTTCAATGACAAGTGTGGCACAAGCCGCGACACAACGGGTCAACTTACTTCTCAGGTCTGTAGCAGGTAACTTCAGTGCTGTTTGCATTGACTTTTATGATTTATGACTTTTCCTGATCTTTTTATAGGCTGGTATTATCGCAAACTTGGATTCTCTGGTTAAAGAAATTATTAATGCTGCCAATGATGAGAGGAAGACAATACTTTCCAAGTTGGAAGAGGAAATTCTCAAATTAGAGGGCTCTTCCATGAGGTATTAAATTATCTCTTCAGATTGCACTTTCTGCTAGCTGTTTGATACACCATTGTGCTACTATGTTTTTGTTCTTCAAAATTTTAATTTTTAATGTCATCTTAGGATGATCGGTAGATTGCTGGGTTTGCTTGCATTTTCAAATAACAATTTACAAAATAATGAATATATTATTTTCAGTATAATTTAGTTCTTGCCGAGTGGGACAACATATGATAACCAGACAGATTGTAAAATCTTTCTTCTTCAATGGCCATGTCAATACAATTGAATTGAACCAAATACCTATTTTTTGACCATCACACACTTATTTTCCATTTTCTGAATATAAAAAATACTCGAAAACTTGTGCTTTTAACAGCTAATGAAAATATGAAGTAATGTTGTTTTATTTTCTTAACGTTTGCCCCGGATCCTGCGGCCAATGGAATCAGAAGAATCTAAGCCAGATTAAGCTCCGTCTGGGTGGTTAGAAGTGCGGCGACCGCCCGTGCCTCCTGTGCCAAATTGTTGTTTGGAGCGCATGATGAATTGCTATATAACCTTCACGAGTTCAATGAGGATTGAAGTAAAGTGTCTGTTGAATCTTGGAGGATAGACCTCTGAGACTCTTTCACTTTGAAATTATCTCAGAAGAACAAAAGTATCTCTATGTATTGTGTGGGATACGCCCACATGACAATTGTGTTAAGTTCATTCTCCGTTTATTTTACTAGTAGTTTATTTCAAGTGAGTTATTTTCCAACAATGACGTCTCTCTCCTTCTAATTCCGTTCGCCTACAATCTTTTGGTAGCATCCCCTAGAGGCTCTAGTGGTGGCGCCCTTTGAGCCTTTGGCCACAATGCATGGAGAAGAGATTTTCAAAAGACAATCTATGTGCTGGCAATAAACCTGGATTTCGAACAATTTCGGTCTTTGACATCAAATCTGGTCTGATTAGGTGGTTAAAAAAGGGCCCCAGTTAATATCATTTTTGTTTGCTTTTACTGGTTGCTAAAAATTGTCTAATCTGCCATACTATAAGCAGATCATAATGAACATACATTCGCCGTTCAATTTAATCTTAATCCATCATAGGTGACTCCTTAAATTCACAATCAAAATGTTAACTCTTTTTTATGACCGTTAAAATTCTGTGTACTTATCAGGTACGGCAAGGTCTACCTGAAGGCAGCTAAGAGTTATTTGGATAAAGGCCCCGAATATTGTAAGAAGGAAGTCGAGCGGCTCCGGCGCTTGTTGGATAAGGTAGGTTCTCTTTTGAAAGCAACCGACAATTTTTTTACGAGATGAAATAACTTGTCTTTCTAATTATCTTGAATTTACCAATACATCGTGCGTGCGTCTGACAAGAACAAGGCATTGCGAGTTCCTTCTATAAATAATGGGATTAATTGTCGGGGCCTCTCCTGGGAGTTTGCATAATTATAGGTTGCGCCGCTCTATCTTTCAAAATTACATTTACCTCCCTTCTAAGTTTTCCTAGTTTACAAAAATGCCTCTTGTATTACAAATATGGACGGAAAATGAGAAAATCAGCCAAAATATTTTATGATATTTAAGTTTACCCTTTGTAGTGACTCTCTATATTGAAAGGTACAATCTTTTCCTTTAGAAATATAGACGAAAAGTGATCAAATATGCCAAATTATTTTATGATATTTCAATTTCTCATTTGTAATAACTCTAGATTGAAAAGGACGTGTTACATTTTTCTCTTTGTAATGATTCTAAAATCATTATAAAATGATAAAATTAAAATATCATAAAATAAATTTGCCAATTTTATCATTTTCCATCCATATTTCTAATGGAAGAGTCATTTTTGTTTTACTCTTTGTAATGAATCTAAAATCATTATAAAATGATAAAATTAAAATATCATTAAATAAATTTGCCGATTTTATCATTTTCCATCCATATTTCTAATGGAAGGAACATTTTTGTAAACTAGAAAAACTTAAGAGGGGAGGTAATTGTAATTTTGAAAGATAGAGTGATGCAACCTATAATTATGTAAACTCCCAAGGGCGGTCCCGGTAATTTACACTAAATAATAATAACAGCGACAGTGACACCAGAGTTGATTTTTTTTTTTTTAACTTAAGAAGAGCGCTAGTTTAATGATTGCTAAATAAATCATTATATCAGCTACCAAGCTTCGTTTGGCACAGCGGTGGGGTCGTAAATGTATGGGTTAAACCGTCATTCGTTAATAATCACCTAACGAACTTTATTCATTTGAACATAAAAGTGGATGAAATTCCTTAGATGGGCCGACAAGGAATGACAGTTTAGCCCCCCATGTTCACAACTGTCACCACCGTGCCAAACGTAGCCTAAATATATACGAGAAACAAATCCTTTCTTTTTAGTAAGGTTAACTAACATACGTTTTTTTTACTCGTCTTTGAACAGTCGATCAGTCCTTCCAAGGCGGATGAGTTCATCATCAAGAAGAACATAATATCAAGTTTTGTTGCTTGAATACATGCAAATTTCACCAGTAAGAAAAACAATTTTCTCATTCCTGTAGAGTTTGTTCTGTTCTGATAACTAAAGTCCGGATTTTCATCATTTAATATTTTACTGAGTTTTTTAATTAAAATTTCCCTTCCTAGAATTTATTCTAACTACGAGCATTACTTGGGTTCTGTTTGGCTCCGCTGCAACGACTGCAGAAGCAGTGGTGAGAAGCAGTGGTGGAATAATCAACTGTTTTGCAGAGTGGTGACAGAATCTGTGAAACTGTTTGGATGAACAGTTTTTGCAGAGCTGTTTCAAATGAATAAGCTGTTTAAACTGTTTGGCAAAACAGCTGTGCGGTTCACATCTCATTTTTTTAAAAATTTAAATTCAAACAACAATAACATAAAATTAACATGTTAACTTAATTTATTTTAGGTGCCCCATAATAATAATTTATTTTAGCATGCATGGTGAAGACAATATAAGTGATGCAGAATGACCCTAAAATGATGCGTGCAAATGAATTTAAGATTTTCAATCCGAAATTAATGTTAACAAATATAATTTTATAAGGTTCGTAAATTTTACACAAGGTGAGCTTTGAAATTTTGCGGCACACAAGCAAAAATAACGCTCATCGTCACAAGAGGTGTTTTTCACTAAAACTTGCACGAATAAATTTTATAGGAATCAAAGAAGTTGAACAACACTAACAATCACAATACCCAAGCACATGCAAGATGTTCATGTAGAATTGAAACTCACAAGGCACGAGAAATCTGATGGCGGTGGTGACGGGCGTGGCTCCATGAGATGAATGCGGCAAAATTACAAGGATTGGATGCTGATTCTGAAGGTTAAGGCTGTGTTGGTCTTCAGGAAAAGAGGGATTGGATGGCTGTTAGGGCTGATCAGGAGAGGAATGGGTGTTGGAAGAACATGTGGAATAGGATGACTGTAGGATGCCAGTGAAGGAGTTTGGACTGTTCAGGAGATGAATATGACGTGGGAAGAGGGCGAGATATCTACTGGAAGGCTCGCGACAGGAGGACGGCGGGGCTGCTTGTGGTTTGCTGGAGGATGCGGGACACGAAGGTTGTCCGACCATTTCTGGATGCAGCTTCGTGAAGCAGATGACGATTAGGGTTTGTTGCGAGGAGGAACAGGGATGACTGGAGGTCGATGGGAAGGATCGGCCGTGCGATGTGGGAGGGGTCGACGGGATGTTTCTCGCTCGTCGAAGGGGGAGGAAGCGAACAGGAGAAGGCTACCGGCCAAGGGAGGAAATGGCGAGCGGTTCCTGTGCGGTTTTCCCTGCGAGGAAGGAGCACAGGGAACGGGGAGGCTGTTGGTCTTGTGGAGAAGCGCGATTTCTGGAGTCGCGATAAGATTTTGCGACTCTAGAATCCCTAATATCGCGACTAGAGGGCGGCGGCGACTCCCACCGCTCTTCCATTGCTGGCCTTAAAATAATGTTTGGCGGGGCGATGCGAAAATCAGCGGTGTGCTGCTTCCAAAATACCCCGCCAAACAGAGCCTTGATGTTTTGTTCAATGATGCAAATGCTGCACTGAGTAGGCAACATTATATTCTGTACTCATATTTTTTCAACGAGTATTTGAATGGGGGGGGGGGGGTTAAACTGTCATTTGTTAACGCACTTCTAAGAATCTTCATTCACTTTATGTTTAAAGGATGAAGTTTGTTAGGTGGTCGTTAACGAATGATAGTTTAACCCATGCGTTTACGATCACCACCACTATGTCAAATGAAGCCTTAATCTCATATTTGATAGTTGATCGGTGAAGAGTATATTACTATAAAAATATGATCAGTGTAAAAAATTTCATGTTATTTTTTTCTGTCTGTTCGATTTCTTTTGTTGATTATAAATTTGATCACTGGCTATTTGGCTCAACCAATCCTGGGATGAAAAACAACTTGATGCGAATTTGAGAATATAAATTTGATTATTTCGAGTCTGCAACATTTCGTGCCAGATTTCGGTTAAATCATGCATATTTTATGTTTAACATGAAGGTTGTAAATTCTGTTCTTGACTATAAAATACATGTATTATTCATGCAATTTTGACATGTATTGTTATATATATATATATATCTTTATTATATAATATAATAGGCATATTTGGATCACACCATGATACTCATTTGGACCGTCTGATCAAGCTCCATCAAACACGGGCCGTTGAATTCAAAGCAGGTCTGCAAATATCCAAACAAATTTTCGGAACACTGCTCACGGGAGAAAAAAATCCCGATAATCAACGCTAAATAATGACAATGACATGATATTTAATATGCACAATAACAAATAAAATATTTTGTGGGCCCATAGGAACTGACCCCTCTTTCACGTTCAGCTTGTCTTCATGCCCGTGAGGTGCTTGAATGAGGAATTCTAGTTTTTATATCTTGCTAGAATATTGTCTTATAACAAGTCCTTAGTATGAAAATTATTTAAAAATTTTTATAATGAATTGAAAATTTTAGGGGAAGCTTTTGTAATTTGAAAAATAAGAAGGGTGTTATCGATAATTTAGCAAAATTAGAGGGGAGGTCCCGCTAAATGGCCACACACACACCTTCCAATTATTGTTCATGTTGTAATGACTACTTATTATATTGATGGTTTTGTCAGCTTTGGTTTAACTTTTATTTAAAAATGCTATATAGTAGGCTCAAGTTCGACACTTTTTGAAAATAGGCATACTATATGTCATTTTTAAAAAAAATTGTTCAACATGCATAGTTTTGCCCGGGTTCCGCGCATTTTGAAAATATGCCTAGTATATGATGTAACGCCCCTAGCCGATCCAACGTGGCGGTGTCACGGCTCCGCTATAGGCGACGCTACCGGGCTGCAGCCCAAGCACCCCAACCCATATCCAGGCCACTGGCGGGTTGTTGGTGGCCACAACCTCCATTTGATGAGCGAACTCGATAGTCAAGCCCGCACTACGGGGACTTCCCAGGAGGTTACCCATCCCAGTACTACTCCAGCCCGAGCATGCTTAACTATGAAGTTTTTTCAACTCTCATCACCAATTGAGCTGCAACCCGGTAGCGTCGCTTAGAGCGGAGCCGTGACACCGCCACGTTGGATCGGCTAGGGGCGTTACAATAAAAGTGCACTTTTATTACAACGCCCTAAGCCAATCCAACGTGACAGTGTCACGGCTCCGCTCTAGGTGATGCTACCGGCCTGCAGCCCAAGCACCTCAACCCCTCTCCCTCCACAGACGGGTTGTTGGTGGCCATAACCTCCCTTTGATGAGCGAACTCGACAGTCAAGCTGGGTCGTACGGGGACTTCCCAGGAGGTCACGCATCCCAGTACTACTCTCAGCCAAGCACGCTTAACTATGGAGTTCATTCACTTCTCATCACCAATTGAGCTGCAGATCAATTGGTGATGAGAAGTGAAGGAACTTCATAGTTAAGCGTGCTTGGGCGAGAGTAGTAGTGAGATGGGTGACCTCCTGGGAAGTCACCGTACGACCCAACTTGAATGTCGAGTTCGCTCATCAAAGGGAGATTGTGGCCACCAACAACCCGCCTGTGGAGGGAGAGAGGTTGGGGTGCTTGGGCTTGCAGCCCGGTAGCGTCGCCTAGAGCGGAGCCGTGACGCTGTCACTTTGGATCGGCTCGAGGCATTACAGCTCAATTGGTGATGAGAGTTAAGCTCCATGTTAAGCTGGTCGGGCTTGAGTAGTACGGGGATGGGTGACCTACTTGGAAGTCCCCGTGGTGCATGCTTGACTATCGAGTTTGACTCTGTCACATTGGATTGGCTAGGGGCGTTACATATGACATTTTTAGAAAGTGTTCAATATAAAAGTTGTCGAGATCTACAACTTTCATGTTGAACAAGTTTTTTAAAAATATCATATAGTATTCCCATTTTTTAAAATGCGCGCGTTCCGCGTTTTGAGCTGCTATTATCAACCATATTTTGTGCGTTTTTTATTGTTTTGCCGGACTGACAATATCCAAAGCTGGGTTGCCAATATAAACGTCCTATATTTAGTGGTTGATAATTATTTTATGGATAAAAAATTTCACTTAAAATTCCGTTTTTTTTCAAATAATTTTTTCAAAATTCTATTTTACAAATTTCTTTTCATCCAAACGGTTTTTTAATAAAATTTCATTTTTCAGAAATAATATTTTTCTTATCAACGGCTTTCAATCAACGACTTTTCATCAACAACAATCCAACTAAACAGAGTCTAAGAGCATGCTTATTTATAAGCTGAGCGCAATTCTATCACTTAACTTTAAAAAATGTCTTTGATATATTAGGGTTCAAATTATTAGTTAGATTTTTTTTCCAATTTTTATATATAATTTAGTTTATTTTTAACCACATGTATGTGTCAATCTTGAATTGTTTGTTGTCATATATATAGACATTTTTTAGAATAAAAAAATTAAAATTTATAAAGCTGTGCCCTTGTTTCTTTGCTCTGATCAGTATTGGTTCTTTGTTGGGATTAACTAAATTATTAGTTCTAAATAGTATATTATCATAAATTCATAATAATCTCAATAAATAAACCTAATTGTCAGGTTAATATCAATAATAATCATTGTTTTAAATGTTTTCCGATAATGTTTTAACAGAATTTTTTTTTTGTTTTTGTTCTGATATATTGACAGATTTTTTAACAGATTTTATTTTATGTTCGTGAATTTACAATATATTTTTAATCCTCTTATATATATTAGGTTATATATTTGAAATTCTTATATTCATTTTTATATAAATATTTTATACTTTTTTAATTTTATTTTATAATAGTTAACATTAAATTGTTTAGATATTTATTAATTGATTATCTTATGATCTTAATATAATTTTTTATGTCACAAAAGACTTTTAAATAAAATTATTCTGTTATATTAGATATATTTTATATAAATTTATTTTGAGATATGCATGAATCATCTATTTGTTTTTTATTGAATTTTTAACCATATAATCATATTTGATATGCAAAAATAGTTTTATTTATTTATAATATATATTTTATATTTAAAATTTTCTTGACAAGTTTTCAATTTTTGACATTTTAAAACTTAATCCACTAAATCGCTATCATTTTATATTTATAACTTGATAATAAAATGATGTTTAAGACTCCATTTGACATGGTGGTGGTTGTTATGAACATGAGATTAAATTATCATTCGTTAATGCCTATACAAGCAACTTCATTTACTTTTATGTTCAAATGGATGGTGTTTGTTAAATAATCCTTAACGAAGGACAATTGAACCCATTAGTTTACAATCTCCACCACGGTGCCAAACGAACCTTAAATAATCATACTTTAGATATTACAAGGAATGTCCCAATCAGTTACTGGGAAGCAAGTTATAATAGTTTATTTTGGTTTTCAAGAGGCGAAACCACCACACACTCATAGAAGCTTCAGTTTATATTTTCTTAATGAAATGTTTTATAATTAATAAATGGTAATCAGCATAATGCATCCTTCAATTTCAGACATTTGACCCATTGTACCTCAGTTTTTTTAAATATGATATTGATGGGGTTAACATCAATTAATAGGAAAATCGGAGACTGCACGTAGCAGGTTTTTCCTCTCCCCCACTAAAGTTGTGCGAAGTTACACACGTGACCGCCGCACGTGCGATCCGCGCACCAGATCCTCGAAGTAACCGTCATGTGCCGGATCCCAAACGGAGTGCACCCGACGCCGACCGACACTACCCGGGCTAGCCGCCGCCCTCTCCTTCTATGTCTCCTCGGCCGCCCGGAGCCGGGTGGCCTCGTCGCGGCCAACTCCCGCAAGGGCCGGCCAAGGCAGCCCACTCTCGGGCGGCCTCGCTGTGCCCGACCTTCGTAAGGGCTGGCTGGGGCCGCTCGAGTCGGGGCAGTCTCGCCGTTGCCGGCCCTCGCACGGGCCGACCAAGGTCGCCTGATCCCGGGAAGCCTCGGCACGGCCAGCTCCCGCAAGGGCCGCCGGGGCCTCCTCAGTTGGGGCGGCCTCGTTGTAGCCGGCACACGCAAGGGCCGACATAGGCCGCCTGGGTCTCGGGCGGCCTCGACACCGCCTGCCCCCGCAAGGGCCGGCCATGGCCGCCCGGAACCGGGCGGCCTCGCCGCAGCCCGCCCCCGCGAGGGCCGACAAGGCCGCCCGAGCCCGTGCGGCCTCGCCGCAGTTGGCCCCCGCGAGGGCCGGACGAGGCCACCGGCACCCGGGCGGCCTAGCCGCGGCCGACCCCCACAATGCCCCCGCAGCCTCCGCTCGTATCCGGGAGGCCTCCGCCCGTCAAGTCGGAAAAATTAAGTCCCCCCAAACAGAGTCTGAATGAGTTGACTTAAGGGGGTGAATCGCATAATGTTAGGCTCTATTTGTTTGAGCGTTTTGCTTTTCTGTTTTGGGCAAACGCCGCGGAAGGAGGGTAAACAAATGATCCGGGGCGTTTGCTCCTTTTTCACCCGCCCGCCTTGAGAAACGCCCCAAAAAGCTCCGTTTGGAGCCCACCTCCCCCTCTGCGAACCTCCGTTTCCATCGATCCGGCTAAAACAAATGAGGTGGTATGACAGTTGGAATACAAATTATGGAGCATCATAGGACTCCATCTAAATTACATAAGAAAAACTCTTCACAATGATGAAGGATTCTATGTTGGTTGAATCCGGATTCTCTGTTTGTGCGGGAACTCCAGGATGGGGTTAACAGATTAGCACATAGCATGTCCCCCACTGTTGTCGGAAGTTACGCACACGTGCGCGCGCACCCGATCCTCGCAGTCTGTCATGTGTCGGAAAACGGAAAACCGTACCCGGGCTGGCCCGCCCTCTCCTTCTTTGTCTCCTCGGCCGCCCGGAGCCGGGTGGCCTCGTCGCGGCCAACTCCCGCAAGGGCCGGCCAAAGCCCGCTCCCGGGCGGCCTCGCTGTGGCCGAGAGGGCCAACTCTGAATGACGGGCCGACCAAGGCCGCCCGATCCCGTCGGCACGGCCGGCACCCGCAAGGGCCGCCCGGGCCTGACTTAGCCGGCCCACGCAAGGGCCGACATAGGGGGGGCGGCCTCGGCACCGCCTGCCCCCGCAAGGGCCGGCCACGGCCGCTCGAATCGCCGCAGCCCGCCCCGGCGAGGGCCGACAAGGCCGCCCAAGCCCGTCTGCATAATGATAGTGGTATGACAGTTGGAATACAAATAAGCCCCCCCCCCCCATGGAGCATCAAGACCTCTGCATAGGACTCCATCTAAATTACATAAGAAAAACTCTTCACAATGGTGATGAAGGATTCTATGTTGGTTGAATCCGGATTCTCTGGAGTTTGTGCGGGAACTCCAGGATGGGGTTAACATCAATTTATAGGAAAATCGGGGGTAGTACATATCCGGTTTTTCCTGTCCCCCACTAAAGTTGTGGGAAGTTACAACTTTGACCACCACACGTGCGATCCGCGCACCTGATCCTCGCAGTAACTATCATGTGCCGGATCCCAAACGGAGTGCACCCGACGCCGACCGACACTACCCGGGCTGGCTGCCGCCCTCTCCTTCTCTGTCTCCTAGGCCTCCCGGAGCCGGGTGGCCTCGTCGCGGCCAACTCCCGCAAGGGCTGGCCAAGGCAGCCCGCTCTCGGGAGGCCTCGCTGTGGCCGACCTTCGTAAGGGCCGGCTGGGGCCGCTTGAGTCGGGGCGGTCTCGCCGTTGCCGGCCCTCGCACGGGCCGACCAAGGCCGCTCGATCCCGGGAAGCCTCGGCACGGCCGGCTCCCGCAAGGGCCGTTGGGGCCTCCTCAGTTGGGGCGGCCTTGCTGTAGCCGGCCCACGCAAGGGCCGACATAGGCCTCCTGATCTCGGGCGGCCTCGACACCGCCTGCCCCCGCAAGGGCCGGCCATGGCCGCCCGGATCCGGGCGGCCTCGCCTCAGCCCGCCCCGGCGAGGGCCGACAAGGCCGCCTGAGCCCGTGCGGCCTCGCCGCAGTGGGCCCCCGTGAGGGCCGGACGAGGCCACCAGCACCCGGCTGGCCGAGTCGCGGCCGGCCCCCGCAATGGCTGGTCAAGGCCTCCCGTATCCGGGCAGCCTCCGCCTGTATCCGGGAGGCCTCCGCCCGTAGATTCATGTTGTCGCAACCGCTTGATCGGAAAAAATAACCCCCCCCCCCCCAAACAGAGTCTGAATGAGTTGACTTAAGGGGGTGAATCAAAACCTCTGCATAATGATAGTGGTATGACAGTAGGAATACAAATTATGGAGCATCATAGGACTCCATCTAAATTACATAAGAAAAACTCTTCACAATGGTGATGAAGGATTCTATGTTGGTTGAATCCGGATTCTCTAGAGTTTGTGCGGGAACTCCAAGATGGAGTTCACGCAATCAACAATTGCGATTTAAAGATCAAACAGCCATCAACAATCCCATAATATTCTCATGCGGAACTCCACTCGGGCCCACCCGTTGATTGCGGGAACTCCACCCTGGAGTTTCCGCACAAAATCCAGAGGATCCGGATTGATGTTGGTTAGGATTCAACTGAATCTTCTTTATCAATTTTTGGCGGTTCTACTACTCAACAATTGGAACAAAATATTTTTGACCTTCAACTTTTATGCATAAATCCTCCAAAAAGAGCATGGGGCAAGTTGATATGTTTAATCTGTTTTGAGGGCGTTGTTGAAACCGAGAATCGGTCTCTGTGGAGTCCGGGGGCGCAACAGGGTATGACCTTACACTTACTTCCCTCTGACTAGCTCAATAGAACAAAGGCTTAGAAACCTAGAAACTGAACCGAGATCTCAGCGAGGAGGTCCCACCTCACCCCCAGAAGATCTAAGAGCGGTTCCCCTCCCAAGCCAATGCGGAGCTTGGGCACCTTGGAGAGAGCCTAAAGAAGAAGAAAGCAAGAGAAACCGTCAATCTATCTCTCCAAAGGTGCCCACTCGGTTCTATTTATAAATTTCTAAACTTGGACTGCCAACAACGTAACTCCGCTGTCCAGAAGTACTAAATGCAGCCCAATTGGGTCTGCCAACAACGTAACTCCGTTGTTCTGAAAGGCTACATGCAGACCCTCAAGGGCATCCAAGTAATTCTGCCTTTGGACCCCACTTGGCGAGTGGTGCATGAAGGCAACACTCGCCTAAAGGGGGCGAATGCTGGATGAGCCAGGCACTCGCCTCCACAACTCTCTAAAAGGGGTGGATGCGAGATCAACATGCCACTCGCCTATATTTGTGAGAGCCGTTTCGCTTGCCACGGGCGGGAGCCCTTTGCTCCTTCTGGGCGAGTGCGGCTCTGCCCGCCCCACTCGCCTACTTTGACACTCTTGGGCCTGAATGTCCTGCAATGCCCTGAACTTGCCGGAGTGGCCCACTCAGCGAATACAGGGTTGTACACAATCACCGCTCTTTTCGAGCTATTCCTACGCTCGGAAAGAAAAGTCGAGCTATTCCTACGCTCAAAAAAAAAGTCCAACCCCCGGTATTCGATGAGTGCTTGCTGACATGTAAGAGAATCTTTTGTGGGTCCCACCGCAGCTCTATATATATCCCAGGGCTTGGCCCTAAAATGGTATCTTTGCTCGTCCACTGTCTATCCCCTGAGTTCTCGCTGCTTCCGACAATATTCGCTAAACTGCCCGTGAAGCCGCTCTCACAAGAACTTCTGGACCGTCTCGCTGCTGCGCGGGAAAAAGCTAGCTCCAAGTCCTCCAGATATGCCCTATGGCTCTCGTACAAGAGGCCTGCGGATTCTCCCTACCGGCCGAAAAGGGCCAAGATGGTTCGATGGAACCCTACAGTGGATGAGTCTACTTCTTCGACCCCTACCCCTATCTACGTGAATCTCGCCATCCCAACGAAGGTATTCTACTTACCCCTACCTTGGTGAAGGCCCCAAAAATGGGCATGTTAAACTGAACCACAGACCTATTCGCAGGAACCACTAATAGAGGGCGATGCTAGCATCCCCTCGGTGAATGTCGAGACATCTCGGCTCCCCGATGGGAACGAGCAGTTGGTCCCGACGAATGCCCCCCAAGTTGCCCATGTCGAACCCGTAACCGCTCCCGGTAGCTAACTCATCATCTTCTCACATATATTAACTCATATCCCTCCCCCTACACAGTTTCTCGCATCTCCTCCCTTCGAGAGTACGAGCTTGGTCAGTCCAGCGCCCAATACCCCAGCCACCGAGAACCCAAATGAACCAGCGCCAGGTTATCGGACCTCGACCGGGAAAGCACCCGACACCTCCTATATAACCAGTGTTCGCCGAGTGGGTCCGCCAAGCAGGCGAGACAGGTAGACGAGCGAGTCAGGACAGATTTTCTGCCAACCTCTTCTAAGGAGTTGAGTGAAGCTTGACCTGTCAACACCTTCTGAGCTTGGCGTTGAGTGAAGTTCACCCTGTCGACGCATTCTGAGCTTGACATTGAGTGAACTAGTATCACTCAACGCTTGGCGTTTCCCCAATTTTTTAGTTTCTCTGGGCCCACCAGGCAGAGCGAGCGAGCCGCGCGAGCCAGCTTAACCAACCTGTGCTCGCCTCAATGGCCATCTGGCCGAGATCGTCGATTCGCCTCTGCACGATAGGCAGGCAAACCACGGGAGTTCGGCTCGTGCTCGCCTAAAGATAGAGATGAGCTGCGCGAGCTAGGCCACGTCCACCCAATTTAGTAGCGAGTTGGTCCCGATTCCCCCTCTAAGTGGGGTACAGGTATCATGTGGTTATCACATTTTGGTCTGATAAATGTGATTAGGTCTGTATTTAGATCCTCAAAACAGCGGAGTTTGGCTCTTGGCAAACCACTTTTGGCTACAAATAGTCATCCAGAACAGCGGAGTTATGCTATTTGCAGGACAAGTTTTAAAAACTATAAATTGGCCCAATGGAGTACCTCAGAAGACATGCTTTTCAGTTCTCTTACTCTCTTGTCTTTTAGCGATTTCTGAGGTGCCCTTAGCTAAGCACAGGATAAGGAGTGTGAAAGATAATCCTATGAGTAGATAATCACCTAGAGGGAGGTGGGGGTGGGGTGAATAGGTGTTTTTTTAAAATACTTTGTTAATTCTTTGTCACTTTAATGTTCAGCAGATAATATATTCATCAGATAATAAACTTGACGAATAAGCATCACAACAACTCAGCAAAATTAAACCATTGAACACCGCACAAGCAAATCTCAGAACACAGCACAGACACAAGTAAATCACAGTACAACACACAAAGAATTTATAGTGATTCCCCTATCTAGGGTACATCCACTTTCCCCCTTCTTCCTCACTAATAATGTGCTAGATAAGGTTATAGCTTCTCCTCTTCAACTCAGATCCAAAGATCTTACAAGCTCAGTTTCTGTTAAGAAACCTACACTTAGACCAACAGGTGCTATCTCAGAGATTCTCCCAATCTCCTATCTCAGGCACCTCAAGAACTCTACCTCAGCCTTTATAATTTAGGCTTACAACTCAGTGATCCACTCAAATCACCTACCTCAGGTCCCTCAAGAATCCTACCTCAGCCTTTATAAAATAGGCTTACAACTCAGAGATTAGATCTCCTGCCCACTCAGATCTCAAGGAGATCTTACAAAAATAAGAGGTAAAAAGAAAATTAATATTCAGAAAACAGGAATTCTGTAATCTGACTTATATGATTGAATTCAGATTCTTCAATTTAGCTGCACTTGATTAAATATTGAAAACCAGGTTGGCTGAAATGTTACTTATCTGGATCTGCAATCTTCTTGATGATCGGCTTGATTTCGTTGAAGAAATTATAGAAAAAACCCACTTAAATCTTTTGATCACTTGATGAAAGGATCTGAAGATCTTCTTGAAGACTTTCGTCTTCTTCCTTCTCGGGATTGTCGCCCTCCCCTGACTTGGAAGAAATTAGAATGATAATTTCTGATTGCTTGACTGTTGTATTCTATGTAGACAACCCCTTTATTTATAGCCTTCGTAGATGGCTTGTTTCTAATTGATGACATCAACATCTGACATCATACTTCAACTTCTTTCTGTTAAAATATCACTTTACTGTAGGTGATGTGACAGTTCTGACATGTCTTGACACTTCTGTGTTGACTCTGCACATCTTCCGAAACATAAGTATCGAGATGTACCAAGTGTCTTGACACTTGTGTCGAGACATCTTAGCAGTCTCGAAACAATTTTACTTAGAAAAAATTTCATCTTAACTTGAAAGTGTCGAGACATTTGACTTGTTTCGACATAAATGTCATTTGTGTCGACACTTTTAATTCTACACTGTGTCGCGACAGTTGGATTGTCACGACACAACTTTCTGTCGGGTGTCGACACTTTTATGCTGCTTTATTTCTTCACTGTGTTGAGACAGCTGAATTGTCTCGACATACCAGTCTTCTTTGTGTCGACACTTGTACTTATATTAGTTCTTCACTGTGTCGAGACAGCTGAATTGTCTTGACACTCCAGTCTGCCGGTGTCGACACTTTGCTTTATACTTTATTTCGTCACTGTGTCAAGATAGTTGAATTATCTCGATACTATTTTCTTTAGAATAATTTTCAGTCTTCACTGTGTCAAGACAGTTGTAGTGTCTCGACACTACTGTCTTGAATCTTCTATGTGTCGAGTTAGATGACTTGTCTTGACACTGCTGACTTAGTGTCGAGTTAGCTGACTTGTCTCGACACTGCTGACTTAGTGTCGAGTTAGCTGACTTGTCTTGACACTGCTCTTGCAAAGGTATCGAAACAGTTGAAGTGTGTCGACACTTGTACTTAGCCAATTTTATCCTTGCACTGCAAGTTGCTAGATGCTGACTGTGCTGACTTCACTCAGCACTGCGTCGACTTCACTCGACGCTTTTGTACTTAGAAAATTTTCTTCACTTTTAGTCAACTTCTTTGAATCCACCTGTCAATGTGACTTGGACCACCTGTCAAATCAATATGACATAGACAACCTGCAAGCATGAACTAAAAAATACATCAAATACAAAATTGTGTATATCATTGAGTTGAAAGAGCTTCTTCAAATCAAGTACATTGTGTCAAATGTACCCAACAATCTCCCTTTATTTGGAGAAGTCATAACCTCAATTTAATGATATACACTACAATACCAAAATATAATAATTATGATGTAAATTCAAAAGTACTGAACATAATATAAAGTAACACACAAATGATAACACATATGGATTATAGTGCAACCAAACTTCTTCATTATAATTTGTCAAAAAGGTTACATTTTTCAGATTTGTTACACTGTACTTTTTAAAGCAAAAATTACATAATACCTAGAAAATATAATCTAAGAATCCCCCGACTCTCTAATGACAATGCCTTTTCCAGATTGAATTTTAGTTTGATCTTCTAGCACTTTGTCATCAACCACTTTCTCCTTTCCCTTGACATTCTTAGCTGTAGTAATTTCTGCTTGCTTGATTCTTTGCCTTTCATAATAGCGATAGGGCTTGGGAAAATACTTGCTAGGCTCTATTGAGTTAGCTGGAATCTTTCCTGCCTTCAGATCTTTTCTGAATTTCTGGATGATCTTTCCTGCTGCCTTGTGTGCTTAGACTATTCTTGTTCAGAATACCACTTGCCCCTATCAGATGCATTGTTGTTGACTGCCTTCCATGCAGTGAGTATAATTGATCTAGATTTCGGACTCCATTGCTCAAAGTCAGGCTTAGCCTCAACTTACTCTCTGAATATTTTCTTTGATAGTTGAGCTTCTTTTTCCTTTAATAATGCAGAATCAGTCATCTCCACCTCCTCACATACTACATTCTGAATTTGTGGTGGAGGACTGTATATGGTTTGGACAGCAGTTTGAATAGCTTCAAAAGGAATTTGTGTAGGAGGATTGTACATGGATTGCACACCAGTATGAATAGCCTCAAAAGTAGCTGGTTAACAACCAGACTCAGCAGTTTGGTATCCATCATACCATAGGGGAGGATGACCTAGAGTGTCTCTGATGTTATTTGATATCCAGGTAGCATGCACAGAGCTAGCCTTTATCATTACCCTCTCCCCCTTCACGACTTCTCCTTCAATATGATCTATTAAATCATTTTTGTAAAAATCTTTCTTGACCATCTAGATGATTGATTCCCGAGGTTAAAGAATTCTTTACTTTCAGTAAATGATCATCCAAATCCTTGTCAGAAGCCTTGATTTCGTTAATCAATGAGGCTGAATGAGTTATCAGTTGAATTTCCATTTCCTTTGTGGCATAAATTATCTTGTTTTCCAAAGTAATAGTCTGCTCAGCCAGCTTTACCACTGAAGTATTATTCAGTTCAATCATATTTTCATTCATTCTTTTTTGATTTTCAAGGACATAACCTTATTTTACAGTTGTTTCATCCTCAGTTTTTCTTGATTCTTGTTATTGTTTAGCAATGTAAACTACACCATTGACACCTCTCTGAAAGAAATCAGTCATATCCTTCTTCAATAAATTGACCTCAAATCTAATTGATTTGATTTCTTGAGCCAGCTAAAACTGCAACTCTTTATTGCTCTCATCTACATACTTTTTAAGTTGTGTTCTTTGTTGGTCCAACATGATTTGTAGTTGAACCATCAGTGAACTAAAATCCATTGCAGGAGCAGGAGTTGTGGGAGCAAATGTTGGTCTAGACTGAATAATCTTCTTATAACTTCTACTTTTCTTTTTAAGTTCAGATATTTTCCTCTTCTTTATCTGGGAGGCTTCTTGCTCCTCAGATTTAGATGAACCAACAACCTCAACAGATGTAGGCTGTTTAGCTATTGCAGTAGTTGGGGCCTGATCTGCTGACTCCCCCTCAACTATTGTATTTTCTTCATCAATATTGATGTTTTCCAAGTTACACTCTTCTTGCTGCTCTACAACATCAAGAACATGGTTTTCTGGAAGAGTAGTTATCACCTCCTAGATATCTGTATCTATATTCAGAATGATTTCTTCTTCCGTCTCCTTAGAGATTATATCCTTAATCTCCCTTTCAGGCATTTCTTTGTCATGAACTTCCACTTGTTCCAGCACATTGTCCAGCTCTTGGACTACTTCCATTACAATAATGTTAACTGTATCCATATCAAAATCTTTTAGATCATTGAGATTCTCCCCCTCAATCTGATCCTTCTCTTGTTCATTCTCCCCCTCCACCTGATCACCAGTTACAGGTGAGGGCCTTGGAGATTTCTCAGCTGTAGTATCTTCCTGTTTTTTAGTGCTTGAACTTACTTATTCTTCAGATTTACTGGAAGAATCTTCTTCCATAACTATTGTAACATCCCTCAAGGAACTATACCTCTAAGATGATTTTGTCATGATTAGGCCATGACAAAACCCTAGGAAGCTCAAAGAGACCATGCGAACTTAGGTATGAAGGTGAAGATCACCATGATCTGCAAATAACATATTCCAATCACCAAACCTAGGGTTTGACTTTAGGGCTCTAACTTGACTCCTTGACCACATTTGAACCTTCCTAACCATTAGGAGGTTCATTGGGCCACTAAGGGCCCATTGGGGTCAACGCAAGAAGTCAAGCTGACCAAAGTCAACCAAAACCGTAAAATGGTCAAAGTTAACAAATAAGGGTCTAGTGGTCTTCAAGGTGCCAAACCAACCATAACCAACCCTTCCTAGACCTTGGGGGAGGCCAATGGGTAACCAAGGACCCATTGAGGTCAACCCAAAAGGTCAAGTTGACCAAGGGTTAACCCAAACCCTAATTAGGTCAAATTGCCCAAAATTGACCTAATTGGACTCCACCAAGCCACAAGTAGACTAGGGTGATGTAAATGGGATCATTTACACCCCATTGGGTCGGTCACATCACCCAAAGGACCTAGGGATGTGCTTAAATGGCTAGGGTTAGCCAAACCAAAAAGTGGAGAAAAAGCTAGCTCAAGCCAAGTCCACTTGGGCTAAGCCCAACTAAGGTGACCCATTAGTTTATGGGGCTGCAAAATATCGTTTGCCACCTAATTTTTATAAATGATGACTAGGAGAGAGAAATATCCATTTTCTCTTTAATGGAGGAGAGAGAAAGTGAGCAGTGAAGGTCACTCATGGCCAAGGGAGGCCAAGGGCCTCCTCTCTTCAATTCTAATGGCATGGTACATCCCCCCCTTCAGTTTGGAGGAGTCAAAAAACCATAACCAGCCCCTAGTTGGCTGTATTCAGAGCTCTTTGTGATGGCCGAAAATGGCCATTAATGGCCATTTAAGCTTGACTTTGAGCAATGGTCTACATCTGAGTTATGCACTTCTGTTGGAGGTAACCTTGTCAGCTGGAAAAACAAGAAATAGGTTGTAGTTGTTGGGTCAAGTACAGAAGCTGAATATAGAAGCATGGTTTAGACTTCTTCCGAGTTGAAGTGGCTACGGACACTCTCACTTGATCTCGGAGAGTTTTATGATCATCCCCTACCCATGTTCTATGACAATAAAACAGTTATATATATTTCGAGAAATCCAGTTTTTCATGAGAGAACAAAGCATATCGAGGTGGATTGTCATTTCATCAGAGATGAGATTTTGAAGAATTAGATCTGCACACCATTTGTTATCTCAGAGAAAGAACTAGGTGGTTTCTTCATCAAACCGGTTACTTCTTTTGAGGAGATTTGTAGCAAACTGGGCATGGTGGATATATATTCTCCAGCATGAGGGGGAGTGTTGGAGCTAGTGGAGATCAGACGGACTTGTCTATAACCGCAACAATCTACTGGTCTTAGCGACCTGGCAGTTTGGTCCAACTGTCTAGTGGTGAACCTCTGCTTGCGGTCAGGAGCTGCAGTGAGGCCGCTCCCTGCGAGCGAGGTGGGGCGGCCGAGGTGAGGCCACTCCATGCGAGCGACAACCCACAACCGTAGGCGGCGCTCGCGGGGAGGGGCAGCCGAGGCGCAACCACCCCATGCAAGCGAATCCTCACGACCGCGGGAGGCGGCTGCGGGGAGGGCGGCAGCAATGCGGCCGCCTCCGCGGGAGGCGCGTTGCGAACACGGGGGGCGTTCGCGAGGAGGGACGACCGGGCGCTACTTTTGCGCGGTCGGCGGGGCATGGGTCACCCGGCACCGGCGCCGGTGCCCGGTAACGATGGAGGCCCAGACGTTGCGCGTAGTGGGATCGCGTGTGGCGATCGCGCGTGCGGCGGTCAAACCCATGATCACACTAATCTAGTGGGGATCATGAGTAGCCGGCTAACCGCACCCCAACTTCGTATAAAAATCATGACGACCTCATCAATTATGAATCAATATCAGAATCATGAGTCATTCAATATATATCATTTTGTTTATATACATGAGCGGAATTATGTAGAGGTTGATGTCAAGTCATTACTTTTATCAAGTTTATAAGGTATAAAGTAGTTAATATTAATTTGTTAAGGTATTAGTTGTATATTATCCAAGCTTTTAAAAACCGGACCAGACCGGCCGGTCCGACCGGTCGAACCGCGGACCGGGGACCCAGCCGGTCCGGTCCAGATAAGAAAATCGCATCCTCCAAGGACTGCTCAAGAACCGCGGAACCGGGCGGGCGGACCGGTGACCCGGGAACCGGGCGCGGTTTCAAGCAACCGGGCCTTTGGCCCGCCCGCTATTAATATCAGAAAAAAGGTAGGCAGGGGGTTTTGAACCCCCCACCATTACAATAATAATATAATAGCGAACAACCTGCCCATTTGATTTTTTTGTTATTAAGTTGTAATATATTATATACATATCAATATTAACATATCTATAAAATCTAACTTAATATACATATTTATATAAATATTAATTACATATTTTGTTAAATATATTATTATATTAACATATTAAATTATCTTTTAAAAATTAAATTTATATTTTTTAATATATACATACATGATAATCTATCATTCAAATAAATTTTACGTTCCGTTTGGCACGGCGGTGACGGTCATCAACGTGGTGGTTATGAACCGTCGTTTTTGAACGTCCGACCATATATAACAAATTTCATACATTTTTTGTTCGATCTTGAACCGAAAATTTATAGGTAAATTTATAAGTTAATGTTAATTTTTTTTATTTGCTAATATGTATATATATATATATATATATGTATATATATATATGTATATGTATATATATATATATGTATATATATATATATATATATATATATATATATATATATGTATATATATATATGTATGTATATATATATATGTATGTATATATATATATATGTATGTATATATATATATATGTATATATATATATATATGTATGTATATATATATATATGTATGTATATATATATATATGTATGTATATATATATGTATATATATATATATATATATATATATATATATATATATATATATATATATATATATATATATATATATATATATATATACAACGGTTCGACCCCGGTTGAACCGGTTGGACCGGTTCAACCTTGAACCTTTCCCTCCGCCGGTTCGATGTCCGGTACGGTTTTCAAAACCTTGATATTATCATAATTTCATGACCAATAATTTGCCTTGTATATCAAGCGGTCAAAATTTTGTACTTGGTGGTTGCATCTCCTATATTTGATAAATTGACTTTCATTTTAATGCTAAAATGTTTATATTTTTTGTATATTTTTTGGACATTTATTGTGAAAAAATATTGAGCTTTAATTAGACTTTATATGCACATTTTTATTAAATATTTGACATACCATGCATTTCTATTTTTTTGTATTATGGGTTACTATTACAAATTTGAACTGTAAATAATTGGATTATAAATAAAATAGTAAATAATTAATTGGACTATAAATTAAATATTTAGACTGTAACTAGGAATGAACTTCAAACAAGGACAGTTGGACTGCTGATAACATTACACTATCTAAATTAATAAAGTTCAGATATTAATTAATTGACATTATTATTTTCTATATATTTCAAAAGCAAAAGACACTAGAAGGCTAGCTGCTGTCCGAGCAAGTGTAGTAACAGGCCTTTTTGGTCCCAGATCGTGTTCGGAACCAATGGGAAAACACTATTTAATGAGCCCCGTGTTAAAGTGTTATGTGCAGATCATACTGTTCATGACAAGACTTACCATACGTAGTATTTTCGGTGTTTTAACCGACCCCGAATATGAAGGATCCTCTTCATTTCTAACCAAATGAATACTATCCATTTTAGGATGCATATTTGTAGAACAATCTAACTGGTTCAGTTATCTCATCCTTATATATTTTTCTTTTAATCAAAAAAAAATCTAAACCCTTAGATGTATATATTATTGCAAAGATGGTCCTGTCCATCAAATCTCCAAATGAATACCATCCATTTCGCCAGAAATGCCGAGGATCCCTACACCAGCTGAGAATTTCTCTAGTAACTGTAATGGTATTAATTAATTATAGCAATGAACAACATTATAACTACTCCAGGAACCATGCACCAAGTTAGAAGAATAAGGAGATACAGGCTGTGTTTGACGCGGTTTATCGTGACTTATTTGCTCCAGTGTGATTGAACAAAAACGTCATTGTCATACCAAAATGTTATGTCTCAAACTAGTTTTTTTTAACATTTGTCATACGAAATATACATTTTATGACAACGATATTTTTGTCGAACCTCACCAGAACAAATAAGCTACGATAAGCCGCGCCAAACGCAGCCACAGTATCAACAAATGGTCGCTGCCATATATATGTTCTTCCATATGTTGTGTACACAGCTGCAGCACGGACTATCTATAATAAACACAACACGCGTATTTAACCATGCATGCATGGTTACTTCTATGTATACAAGTCGTCAAGCTACGTCCAGTTTATGCTGACGGCCAGATACCTCCGGTATCCTCACCTCAGCTAACGGCGTGTCCGGCACATCGTAGATCTGCGCTTCCGTGCCTTCTTCCACAATCGGAGTCTCTGCAGGCTCAGCCTTCATGTCGTACCTCTGAATGATCAACACTGACGCCGCTGAGAACTCCGGCGACACAAGATAGCTTCCCACCGGACCAAGTTCCGGGAATTCTTCCCTCTCCACTATTGCCGCCGTCCTCGCCCGCCGGCCGACGAGAAATAAATTAATACTTCCTGTGGCCTTGACTGCCGCCGTCACATCCTCCGGCAGACGCTCACCAGACACCACCACTTCGTCGTACTTCCCGCCCGATTTCGACTTGAACCTCTCAAGCGCAGCTTCATCGTCGGCGTCAAAGGAGTCGGCGGCGTCGGCGATCAGGAATCTCAGCACCACCATCTGGATGCCGGGATGCTCCGCCAGCCGGGACCCGTACTGGAGCGCCTCCCTATCGTCCGGCCCCCCGAAGAACAGCACAGCCATTGAATACGATATGTCGCTGGAAGAGATCATGAGGCCGCCGCCGCCCAATCCGCGGTCGACGAGCAGTGCGACGGAGCACGGGGCGCTGCGGAGGACGCGCTGGTTCACGTGGCGGTGCGACGAGCCGAGCGACTCGAGGTCGCCGCTGTCGCCGCGCCGGAATTTATGGAACGGGAGGATGATGAGGGCGGCGCGCTTCTGCTGAGCGCTCGCGATGATGTCCTCGTGGATGTTCTGGAGGTCGGATATGGCCGTCATTGGTCTGATCGTGACGCGGCTCAGCCGGCGATATGTCTCGAAGGCGACGACGACGTAGTCGTCCCCGGCGGCGGCATCGCTCCGACGCCAGAACGGCAGGCCGTTGCGGCGAGCTTTATGGACCATCGAGATTGCGGAGGAGCGCTCGGAGAGCTCCATGAGGTGCATGGCATAGACGGTGAGTCGCCGGCGAGTGCCGCGAGAGGATTCGATGAGATTGATTAGAGTCGGGATGCTCCTGCTGGTATGGAAGCAGGCGAGGATGCGGAGATCGAAGTTGGCAGAATCAGGGATGGTGCGGTGATCGTAAGGGGCGGATCTTCGAGCTGGTTTATAAACAATGGTGACAATTGGAGTTGTAATGAAGGTGGTGAAGAGTGCCATGAGCACAAGAATGGAGAAGCATTCTTGGTTGAGAACCTTGCGGTCGAGGCCAATGTTCAGAACAATGAGCTCCACTAGGCCTTTGGTGTTCATGAGAAAGCCGAGGGCGATGGCTTCACGAAAAGGGACGCGCACGAGGATGGAGACGATTATGGTGCCTAGTATCTTGCCAAGGCAGGCGTTGACGATGACGAGGACGAGTAGGCCCCACGAACGGGCCCCAGAAATGGTGGTGACGTCTGTCTTTAATCCGCTAGAGACGAAATAGAGAGGGAGGAGGATGGAAGATATGAGATCCTCCAGCTTTTCTATGAGAACGTTGGCCAAAGAGCCATCTTTTGGGACGAGAATGCCGATGACGAAGGCGCCGAACAATGCGTGGATGCCAATTGCGTCGGTGATGAAAGAGGAGGCGAGGACGATGACGAGGGTGGCGCATATGAAGGATTCTTTAATGGGTTCGCCGACGGGAGACCGACGGGCAATGTAGGCGAGTGTGGGGCGGACGAGGAGGGCGGCGCCGACGACGAAGGCGGTGGCGGAGAGGAGGACCCAGAGAGTGACCAGAGGGGAACCTGAGCCGGAGAGAGCTATGGCGAGGGCAAGGAGGATCCATGCGGCGACATCGTTGACGGCGGCGGCGGACATGGCCATACGGCCCAGGTCAGTAGTGAGAAGCTTGAGTTCGGCGAGGATGCGAGCGAGGACGGGGAAGGCGGTGATGGAGAGAGAGACGCCCATGAAGACGAGGAAAGGGCCGGAGCGAACGCCGGGATTAACTGTGGAGCGTAGGACGACCGAGGTGCCGATCCCGAGAACAAAAGGGAGGGAGATGCCGGCGGCGGCGATGGCGAGGGCGGAGCGCCCGGTGCGCCGGAGCGAGCGCAGGTCGAGCTCCAGGCCCACGAGAAAAAGGAAGAAGAGAAGTCCGAAGTTGGCGAGGGTGTCGAGCACAGTTAAACTCCTTGCCGGGAAAACATTGTCCAGGAAAGCTTTGTTCCGACCCAAAGCTGACGGGCCCAATAGTATTCCTCCCTGCACCAATATTCCCACAGAGTATTTATTAGTCATTGATTTTACATAAATAAGGCTAAATAATATCAGTCCACAAAATTTTATCAAAAAGATTTGGTCCTGTGATTCAAAAACACTAACACTAGCATGGGCGCCCACAAAAAAATCGATCTTAACTGATCCGGTTAGGACCGGATAGGGCCTAGTCCCGTTAAGGACTGGTCCGGTCCCAGACCGATCCCAAGGGGCTCAAGGGGTCTATTTTTTTCATCAAACACCGGTCTTTGATAAAATACTGATCATTTCAGCTTGCATGCAGCATTGTTGAGATTACGGGTGACCTTCAATGCCTTGAACTGTTTCTTCTCCTCATCATTGAACCGGTCCTACTCAAGAGAAAGAAATTTGAAAGTTAAAGATCAGTCTTTTAAACTTGCATATATGTGGAGGTGGATGAAAAAAGACTGGTCCGTCACCGGTTAGGACCTGTCCCAACCGGTTCTCCTCAATAGGAGGAAAACCGGTCCCGGACCGGTTTGAGTGGGACCGGTCCAGGACTGGTAGGCCAAAAGGCCGGTCTTTTAATAGACCAGTCCTGAATCGGCCGACAATCCTAATATGCACGACTACACTACCACAGTCTTGAGCTGACCAGAAGAAAAAATTAAACGAGTATGATTAGATCCGAAGTGTTCATCCTTTATGGGCAAGGAGCTGGCTTTTTCTGGCCTTTTCTTATCGTGCTCAGAGACGAGAATGTTGGAGACGAAGATGGCATATTTGTAGTTATAGGGGGAGCCTGACCCGTAGCCTAAAGTCACCCACAAGGCTTCTTCCGCCATTGTCTCTGGCTCCTACGATGAGATGAGGATCAATTTTTTGTAAGTTTTAACGAATTTTTTTGGCAAAACATATATTTAGGCTTTGTTTGGGGAGACTTATTTTTACCGGTCAAGCGGTTACGATCGGATGAACCAGACCTTAGTCCCTAACTTAACTTTTTATTTAGGCTCCGTTTGGGGGGACTAATTTTCACCGGTCAAGCGGTCATGACCTCATGAACCGGGACTTAATTAAGATCCGGTTCATGCGATCATGACCGCTTGACCGGTGAAAATAAGTCCCCCCAAACTGAGCCTTAGAAGAATTCAGTCCCTAATCTTTTTCTTATTTTTTAATTCAAGTCCCCAAAAATCCTTTTCGCTAATCCTTTGAGACAGATTTGTGGTGGAGGAGCGGCTTCTTGGACTGAAGGCGGCGGTGATGATTGAAGTGAGCGACAACGTATTTTTGCACGAGCTGGAATTGGTGCTGGTGTTGGTGAGAATGCTGCCTAGTGAAAAGTTGCGGAGTGATGAGAATAGAATGAAAGTGGGAAGCTCCATCGCCATGGGCGACCGTGGAGGTTTATGCGCGCTACAATATTTTCGGTATTTAACAACATTTGAAAACTGTTGTCTAAAACCTCAAAGTGTCGTCAAAACATTGAAAACCACTCTCACAGGGATGTATGCTTATACGTGTGCTACCAAAGGTATAAGGCAACATTTTTCACAGTTTTAGACAACACTACTCGAAACTATTGCGTATACCCTCAGTAAAGACAACATTTTTAGGTGAACCTATTGCAACAGTTGTAATGTGCGCACACGGAAGGATTAATCAATTTATGAGAATTAGCCGCGGAGATTTCTTGGCCGTCCCCACTGCCTGCGACGACATATGATGTGGCAGGAGGGTTCGTCGCCGGAGTTGTGGAAGAGATGGAAAAGAGTGTGTTGTGAAATGAGGTATCCACTATGAGCTATTGGATCTCCGAAACTCCGTAACTAGACTGCATCCTTCTCCCTCCCACTTCACAATTTCTTCCTCCTCTATCTCTGAAAGAACACTCAATTTCACATGTAGAGGTCTCTGATTTTCATCGTCCTTAGTTAAACTATCTTTCTCCTCTCTTTACATAAATGAAGCCTTCTTCTCCTGTAAACTCGTCATCGTTTTCCCTATCTTCCTCTGCCATCTCTGCCAGACCAAAACTGTGCTAACAAAACCAAGGGCAAGTGAGTTGCTAAACCGTGTCTCTCCCTCTTCGGAGAAAAAAAATTTAGATGGGTTACTCTCACCTAGAAATAGCTACAGTATTAAATACTGACCGTTGATTTGATATTCTACGGCTCATATGATATTAAATACTGACCGTTGATCAGTATTTTGACCAATCATGTTATTTATGTAGGAAATTAACGATTAGTATTTAATACTGCATCTATATCTCTACATGAGTGTAACCCACCTAAAATTTTTCCTCTTCAGAGAGGAGGATCACGATAGATGGAAAGGTTTAGCTAACGAGAGAATTAACGGAAAGGAATGGAATTATTCAAATGATTTGGGACTGAATTCTTCAAAATAAAATGCTTAGGACTGGAATTTTAAAGGGCATGAAGGTTGAGGACTCAAATGGGTATTTTGACCTCGACAGTCACAATATAAATTTGAGGATGTCACAAAAGAAGACTGTGATGATTCCGGAGCAAAAGATTGAGTGCAGATAGAAACAAAATAACTTAAAAAAATAAATAAATTTTGAGTGCTAATAGCCAAAAGTAATGTACTAATAATAATCGTCTTTTCTTAATTTTTTAAACCAAAATTGGGGTGTATTTGTACAAAATAATGTGGAACTTAAAATTTGATACACTTGAAACATAATGTTGTATAACCCAGGGGCGAGATGGTGTCGCCTACCTAAGGCGAGTGCAAACAAAGTCACCTCTTAGGGGCAAGTGCAGCCCCACAGGGGCGAGTTCCAGGCTCCTTGGGCGAGTGGTACCACCCAGGGGCGAGTTCTAGGCTCCCTGGGCGAGTGCAGCCCCCTAGTGGAGAGTTCCAGGATCTCTGTGCGAGTGCAAGCCCCTAGGGGTGAGTTCCAAGCTCCCTAAGCGAGTGTAGCCCCCCAGGAGCGAGTTCTAGGCTCCCTGAGCGAGTGCAGCCAGCCAGGGGCGAGTTCCAGGCTCCCTGGGCGAGTGGTGCCACCCATGGATGAGTTCCAGGCTCCCTGGGCGAGTGGTGCCACCCAGGGGCGAGTTCAAAGCTCCCATGGCGAGTGCAGCCCCCCTAGGGGTAAGATTCTGGTGCGGGGCGAGTGGCAAGTCCCCGTTCATCGGGCACTCGCCAACCCCGAGATACCTATTTAGGTCTACTAATATCTCCTCTAAACAACGGAGTTACGTTGTTGGCAAACCGCTTTGGGATACGTTTAGTAAAACCAAAATGCGGGTTCCTCTATTTATAGGTCAAACTTGGAAAACTATAAATAGACCCACATGGGCACCTTGGTGAGGGGACCGCTTCTTCTTGCTCCCCCCCCAAAGGCTGACTATGGTTGGCGAGTGCTCTCAAGGCTCACCAGGGTGTCCGACTCAGCATTGGTTAGGGAGGGGAAGTTCTCTTTGATCTTCCGGGTGTGTGGAGGGACCTCCTCGCTGAAGATCGGGGTTTGTATCTTAGTTCCAAGCGGCTGGTCAGGTTCTCTCGCTTGAGAGAAGTAGGTGCAAGCTACCCCCTTGGGTCCGAACTTTCGTTGAGACCAAGTTTTGGTTTCAACAAATGTTATACAATTTAAGACAAATGTGCTGGTGAAAATGTACACTTAATGCATTATCTAATTATATAACGGGGTTAAGTGGGGTTGACCAAGTCAACCCCACTAACCCATGGTAGAAACCACCCCCAATCGCCGCATACACACCGTAATCGGAGAAACCACCGCGCCGGCGATCAACCACCCTTGGCCGCACGCCCACAGCACGCAGCGGCAAGTCCCCCCCCCCCCTCCCCGGTCGCACGTCTACGACGTCTCTAGGTTGGCCGCCGCTACGCCTTATGGCCGCACCCACGCAGCCACATGAGGCCGGCTAGCCGATGTCGCGCCTTGCAATTGCATGTATGCCGCCACTAGGGGCTGCGACAGGCCTCGCGGCCGGGCCTTACCAACGACCGTCCCCTTTGTCGTCGCTTGTCAGGCCTCCTCCAATCAAACCATTGACCGCCGCACAATCTCCACCATTCGATCGTTGATTAAAACCTCGCAACCACCTATCATAGGGGTGCGCATAGTGGAATTTAATATTCGGTGTGTGTTTAGTGAGTCTCCAAAAAATATGTGTAATAAATTATAAGAAAGTGGTATGCAAATAGCTCATAAGGTGTTTATGGTCAACGGATAACTGCGTAACCACTATAATCACCCATGAAGCCTACAAATAGGGCCCTAGGACCCTCCTTCGGATCCATCTTCCTCTCCCGGGATCTTCTCCTTGGATCTACTCCTCCCGCTTCTCCTCTTACTCCCGTTAGTGCTCCTCAAGGAATCCGTTGAAGACCTTTTAACGCCTTCGAAGATCTCTGATCGTCTTCAAGCGCCACGTAGAGACTCCACCCTATGCACACTCCACCTCGTGCACTCTGCTCCTTGTGCATATTTCACCGTGCACACACAAAGGTCTTCAGAGTACACAAAGCGTAGCATTCCGATTCAGAAAAAGAACAAAAGTGTTGAATCTAGAGTAATCAAACGGTAGTGTAGGAATGTGTGTAGCCGCCACTAGCATCGTATTGCTCGAGTTGGGAGGAAAGATTACCTTTCTCGGTAGCTAAGAACTTGCCCCAAGCTACTCTTGAAGCATTGGTGCATGGTTAGTCTAGCGTGAGCGTGATGTTGGTCGTCTTTTTGGCCCGGTTGAGCTTTGTACCGTTCTAACGTCTTATCCTTGTTAGCCTATTTTGAGCCTACCCCTCCTGTTGATTTAGCCCCACTTTGCGATCACCAGAGCCTAAAAGCTTTTCCCAGTTGCATACCCCAATCGCGATGTATTAGTATGTTAATACTTCCATTGGTATTGTTGTTGTGGTGTTATTATGTGGTTGTGCAATGAAGTTTTCTTGGAAATTTGGCTGAAAGTGTATTATAAAAATCTAGAAAAAGAAAAGAAAAAAAATATGTGCTGATTGATATAAAATAAGAAAGTGAAAATGAAGAGTCAATTTGTGTTATTGTTATGGTGATAGGCGGTGCACAGACCCGTGTTATCAAGTTCAAGTCTGTTGGTGTGGTGCACCTGCATGTTTTGTTGGCAAGATGATTTCATTTGTATGAGCTCATTTGGGTCGTGCGTAGCCATCATTTTTATCCTTTTGCGTCCTCACCTACGTATATACCGAAGCCCCATTATTTTCCTAAAGTCCTATGGATTCACAATATACGACCTACACAGGCAGACACAAAAATATAAGTACACAAATACAAAGATACAAATGCGAGAGATATTCCTCATTATCAATATCAGAGCATTCATCCTTAGAGAGGTCTGTAATACCAAGTCCATCAACATCGCAGCTCCGCGTCTGCGCCACCATGCATGTAACGCCCCGAATTTTGTGTGCGAGTCGGTCGGGGAAAAAGAGTTTTTGGTGCCTGTAGGGGTACACGGCCTAGGACACGGGCGTGTCCAAGGCCGTGTCTGGCTGGTGATTTTTTGGTCGTTTCCAACCCGAGAAGGACACGGCCAGGAACACGGCCGGATGACACGGGCGTGTCATCCGACACGGGCGTGTGCCAACCCGTGTCCCTACCCGTGTCCTGATGGGTCGTGTCCGTTGCCGTGGCGGTTATGCGTGACACGCCCACGAACACGGGCGTGTCGAGGAACCCGACACGGGCGTGTCAGGTCAGACACGGGCGTGTCTTGGCCCGTGTGCATTTCTTAGTTCGACGATCGTGCCTGGATCGAGGCACACGGCCTTGGACACGGCCGTGTGCTAAGCCGTGTGCGGCCCAGGTCTGGGGAATTTTGTGCAGATCCGAGCCGTTCATTTTCTTTAATTAGGATCCGATGGCCCAGATTAAATCCTGCTCTGTTAAGGCCGGGAATAGGGAGTTATTCCCTCATTTTCTCTCCAAAGTTCTCCCCTTCCAAAGTGAGAGAGGAGAGGAAGAAGAAGGAGGTTTCCGGCCGCCGGCGGAGCATCGGAGTTCCGTTTCGAAATCGGAGAGCGGATCCGTGGAGGGAAGGTCATTGCGAAGAGTTCTAACCGCGTAGTTTTTCCATGACGCCAAAACGGACTACAAGGGTAACGATTCTCAACTTGAACGCTTGAAGCTCTTTCTTTCTGCATAGGGAATCCCGCTCCCGCGAGTATGCGGTGAGTGCGTGGTGTTCCTTGGGGTTGACGGGAATAGTCCCCCTTGTGTTGCATTTAGAGCCCGGAATCGTAAGTACGGGCATAGGCATTGTGTGTGAAGCCTACCCGGACGTGTTTTGTCTGGATCGGTGATGTTGCATTTGATATGGTTTTGCCGGAGAAGACTCCGTGCTTTGGGTTTTTCGGGTTTCTACGCGGTAGATTGCAGCAGGGATCCTTGAAGGTTAGCTTCAAGGCGCACCCGGAAAACTGAGCGGAAACGTGTTCTGCTAACTTGGCGGTCTGGGAACCGGCCTTGATCATAACTGGGTTATGAGATTGTTTTGGAAAATTTGGGATCCGAGAGAAGCTTGGCCCGCGCAAAGTTCCTTAAATTGGACATGCGGCGTGAGCAACGGGCAAGTGGAATTGGACCTAGGCTATGTGGTTCGGTGCGAGAGACCCGCAGACGGGGACTGGCCGTTGGCATAGTCGGAGCCTTAGACGGTGGTCAGAAAGGCTAAATGCTCACATGTTGTTGCCATCCTAGGGATGGTGGTGAATGCACTGATTTGTCAGGGTTCACCATGAATGTGCCCTGAGTGCACGGGGTGTTTGGCCGTGCGAGCCTACACCTGTGGCGAATTATAATTGCGATATATATATTGTTGGGCTAATATTTTGCAGGGAAAGAGCACCGCCGTCCCGAGTAAGGGGCGGGGTCGTTATAATTTGGTCGGCTTTTAGCTGACCGTTGCTTTATTTGCCACCGTGCGGTGGTATGTGCTTGCAGGTGCTGCGGAGCCGAGCGCCAAATAGCGGGCTGGAGCCCATGTTGCTGTGCTGGCCCTAGAAGGCCGTAGAATAGTTGTTTTTACATTTCTCACGTGTGGCCGGCCTGCGAGCCGATGTATGTAAGACATGTTATATTTATGAACATTTGTAAGGCCATAAGGCCATGTACCTGTTTCAGTGTATTTGGGGTTCGTTCTTGTAGTTGTAAATGTGGACATTCATATTTGATGGATTTAAGTTTGGGTTCTTCAACTTTAAAAACTTCCGCTAGAATGCTCTGTGGTTAGGACGAGTAGTCTTAATTAGATGGTTTGATTTATTCATTTAGTAACCCTTCCGACTGTCTGTGGTATATGGCGTCGGGTTCCAGCTGGACCTTCTGTTATATGCCATGCGACGGATGGGGGTGTTACAATTTGGTATCAGACTTCTGGTTACAGTCAAGCTTAAATGAATTCGTGGGCGAATTCTTTTAAGGGGTGGTGATCACATGTGTGCGTCATCGTTATAACAAAAAAAAAGAACCCATGAATGTCCACTTAGGAATGAAAATACACTTGTTTTGTGGAACCTGAGTGTTCCAATGATTGCTTTTAGCAATTTGTTTGTCGTCTAATCGTGTGTCTTTGCTTTTATAGGCTGCTAGGAGCGGTGCTGGTCAGCCAGAGCGTCCGCAATCAGCGGAAAGTAGTGCACCAAGGGACGTGCCTGCTACACCTCCTTCAGCGGAAACCATCAGGATGGTGGCTGAAGCCGTGTTCGCAATGATAAATGCCCAACCTGCAGGGCAAATGCATCGCGCACCTCCTGCGGATGAGCAAGAACCGGTTAGGGCGGCAGAGCCGAGAGTGGTGGAACGCGCAGCAGTTGAGTTAGTAGAGCCGAGGAGAACTACGGAGCGGCAGCTAAAGCACGTGATGGGCTTTAATCCTCCGAGGTTTAATGGGGTTGGAACGCCAACTCAAGCTGAGGACTGGCTCTCTTCCACAAAGAGGGTGTTGACGGCCACAATGACTGAGGAGTGGCAGAAGACCACCATAGCGACTTTTCTTTTGGAAGGTGAGGCGAGGCTGTGGTGGGACGAGTTGGAGTTTCATCTCCTAGTGGGAAGGCAACTTGCGGATGTGCCGATGGAAGAATTTTCAAGATTGTTCCTGGCCAGATTTGTACCTTCTGCTCAGAAGTTGGAGATGGAGAATCAATTTCTTGGGTTGACTCAGGGATCCAGAAGCGTGGACGAATATTTGCATGAGTTCACACGGTTGGGTCGTTATGCTGGTGCTATGTTTTCTGAAGAAGAGAGGAAGACCAACCGATTCTATGAGGGTCTTCGTGGCGATTTACAGTTACTCCTTGCTGGGCCTAAGGCGCAGGGCTTCCTAGCCTTGGTCAATTCAGCCCGATCGTTGGAAAAGGTTGCGAAGAAAGTTCAAGAGAAGAGGGACCCAGGAGAAAGGAAGACCGAGTTCAAGGTGCCAAGTAACAAGACAGGTTTCCGCAGATGGAACAAGAAGCGGAGGACTTCAAACTCAGCCCCTTCGGCTGATGCATCGGGGGCAACTACAAGTCGAGTCCCCAGAGCTTGCTACAACTGCGGGAAGACGGGGCATTTTGCTCGGGAGTGTTGGAGCGGACGTTCAAAGTCCGAGAGGAGACCTGGAGCGACTTATGAGGAGAAACGGAAGGCGATGGAGTCAACCGCATCCCATCATGCTCCAGCCCAGCCTAGAGTCTACAACCTTGGTCTACAGGAGGCCATAAAGCAAGCAGACGTGGTGACAGGTATGAGTTAAATTACAGTGGTTTAACTTTTATAGTTATTACCTGTGTATTTGTTAGCTTACGTTTGTTAGTGCTAGGCTTTGTGTTAATCTTTGGGTTTCCGGCGAGAGCCCTTTTTGATACGGGAGCATCACATTCCTTCTTGTCTGAAAAGTTTATATCGCGCATCGGAGTTCCCTCCTCGATGGCAGAAAACAAGTTGGATGTGTTGTTGCCTAATGGGTGCTCAATGCGTGCGGATAGAGTTTGTGTTGTGAAGATTCAGATTGGAGACCGGGAGTTTGATTTGCGAGCGTTGGTTCTACCATTAGTGGAGTTCGACGTAATTTTCGGTATGGATTGGCTCTCGGAGCAAAGTGCATGTATTGATTGCAGCCGGAAAGAAGTCAAGTTGGGTCTGGACACTGATCGGGAGACTACTTTTGCGGGCATGAAGGGGTCAGGGAAAGTTCTGATGTCGGCCCTTCAGATGTTCAAGGCAGTTCAGTCTGGGGCAGAACTATATGTCACTCTAGTGCAGACTTCGACGCCTAAGCCTAATTTGGACAGCATCCCAGTTGTATCCGAGTATCCTGATGTGTTTCCAGATGATCTCCCAGGAGCCCCTCCTCAGCGGGAGATAGACTTTACTATAGAGCTGGTACCGGGTGCCAAACCGGTGTCGCGCTCCCCCTATCAGATAGCCCCAAGAGAAATGGCAGAGTTGAAGGTGCAACTGCAAGAGTTGCTAGAGCAAGGATATGTGCGTCCAAGTTCATCGCCTTGGAGCGCACCAGTTCTCTTTGTTAAGAAGAAAGATGGGAGCTTGCGGCTTTGTATTGATTATCGGGAGTTGAACAAACTTACGGAGAAGAATAAGTATCCAATCCCGAGGATTGACGATCTATTTGATCAGTTGGTTGGGTCAACTGTATATTCGAAGTTAGATTTGAAGTCTGGTTACTATCAGTTGAGGATAAGGGAGAGCGACATTCCAAAGACAGCATTCAGTACGCGGTTTGGGCATTTTGAGTTCACAGTCATGCCGTTTGGGTTGACGAATGCTCCATCCGTGTTTATGGATCTGATGAATAGGACGTTCAGAGAATACTTGGATCAGTTCGTGATAGTATTTATTGATGATATCCTGGTATATTCGCGGTGCGAGGAAGATCACTACAAGCATTTACACATGGTGTTGGAAACATTGAGGAAAAGTCAGTTATATGCAAAGTTCTCCAAGTGTGAATTCTGGTTATCCTCGATAACGTTCCTTGGTCATGTTGTCAGTGGAAAAGGAATAGCTGTGGATCCGGCGAAGATAGTGGCGATACGGGAGTGGCCTACTTTGGCTACAGTGGCAGAGGTCCGGAGTTTTCTGGGGCTTGCTGGCTACTACAGGCGCTTCGTAGAGAACTTCTCGCGGATAGCACTACCACTCACGACGTTGACAAGAAAGGATCAGAAGTTTGTGTGGTCTTCGGAGTGCGAACAGGCGTTTGTAGAGTTGAAGAAGCGGTTAACCACGACACCTATTTTATGTTCGCCAAGTGGTACCGAAGGGTTCGAGATTTATAGTGATGTTTCAGGCAGTGGTTTGGGCTGTGTTCTGCTACAGCATGGGAGAGTGATAGCTTATGGTTCACGACAATTGAAGGTTCACGAGAGGAATTATCCGGTCCACGACTTAGAGTTAGCGGCCGTGATTTTTGCTCTAAAGCTTTGGAGGCACTATCTGTATGGTGTGAAGGTAGATATTTACACCGATCATAAGAGTTTGAAGTACCTATTGGACCAAAAGGATCTGAACATGAGGCAGAGGAGGTGGATGGAGTTCTTAGGGGACTACACCTTCAAGATACACTATGTGCCTGGGAAGGGAAACGTAGTGGCGGATGCGTTGAGTCGTAAGATTCCCGCACAAGCCAACTGGTTATCAGTGCATGATAAGAGATTGGTCCAAGAGTTGGAGGCATTGGAGATATCTTGCGTTGACAAGCAGTCTAGTGCCGAGGCGAAACTGTTTTGGACAGAGGTGCAGTGTGACCTAGCGGATAGAGTTCGGCGGGCTTTGGTTCAGGATAGCAGCATGAAGCAAATACTAGATGGATCTTTGGATGGGTCAAATTCCCAGTTTGTGGTTGAAGATGGGTTGCTAAGGAAGGACGGTCGTCTATGCGTTCCTAGTGCGGATAATATTCGGGAGGAGTTGATGTATGAGGCTCATCATACCAAATACTCAATCCACCCGGGAAGCACGAAGATGTATAGAGACATGAAGAAATTATTCTGGTGGCCGGGTTTGAAGAAGGATGTGGCGCTTTATGTGGCCAAGTGCCGTACTTGTGCATTGGTGAAGGCGGAATGCCAGAAGCCCGGAGGTTTCTTGAAATCACTTCCTATCCCAGAATGGAAGTTTGACGATATATCTATGGATTTTGTGCACGGTTTGCCGAAGTCGCAGAAAGGAAATGACGCCATTTGGGTGGTCGTAGATAGATTGACAAAGGTGTCGCACTTTATCCCAATGAGAAAGGAAGATCCAGTAGAAAGGTTAGCCAAACTCTACGTGGATAATGTTGTACGACTGCATGGTGTGCCTCGCAGTATTGTTAGTGATCGTGATGGACGCTTCACGTCAAATGACTGGAGGTTGGTGCATGGTCTGTTGGGTACTAAGCTAAAGTTCAGCACAGCCTTTCACCCGCAGACAGATGGCCAAACCGAGAGAGTCAACAGAACTATGGAGGACATGCTTCGCATGTGCGTCCTAGATTTCGGGAAGCATTGGGAGGATCACCTGTACATGGTGGAGTTTGCGTACAACAATAGCTTTCAGGCAAGCATTGGAATGGCGCCTTTCGAAGCTTTGTATGGGAGGAAGTGTCGTACGCCGTTGTCTTGGTTGGAGGCAGGCGAATCAAAGTTGTATAAACGTCAAGCGGTGGAAGATGCCACTTCAATGATACGGACAATTCAAGAAAGGCTGAAGATTGCTCAGGATAGACAGTCAAAGTACTACAATGCCAAACATAGAAATGTGGAGTTCAACGTTGGCGACATGGTATATTTAAAAATCAAGCCGTTCAAGGGTGTATCGCGGGTTCGACGCTTGAAGAAGCTGAGTCCGAGATACCTTGGACCATTTGAAATCCTGGAGCGTGTTGGCGAGGCGGCGTATAGATTAAAGCTGTCGACGGAGTTGAGTGGGCTGCATGACGTATTCCACGTATCGGTGTTGCGTAAGGCAGTTCAAGAGACTTCGCAGATCATTGCAGACGATCAGGTACCGGTTGATTATGAGTTAACAACAAGGGTCAGACCAGTACGAATTGAAGATGTTGCAGTCAAACGACTCCGCAACAAGGAGGTCAGAATGGTTAAAGTCCGTTGGGATAATTGCGGACGTGAGGAGCTTTCTTGGGAGCGAGAGCAAGCTATGTTGGAGGAATACCCCGAGTTATTCCACTCAGGTATCATTTAGCTTTTGTGTACCTTTGCTTAATTTCGGGACGAAATTCCTTAAGTGGGGGAGATTTGTAACGCCCCGAATTTTGTGTGCGAGTCGGTCGGGGAAAAAGAGTTTTTGGTGCCTGTAGGGGTACACGGCCTAGGACACGGGTGTGTCCAAGGCCGTGTCTGGCTGGTGATTTTTTGGTCGTTTCCAACCCGAGAAGGACACGGCCAGGAACACGGCCGGATGATACGGGCGTGTCATCCGACACGGGCGTGTGCCAACCCGTGTCCCTACCCGTGTCCTGATGGGTCGTGTCCGTTGTCGTGGCGGTTATGCGTGACACGCCCACGAACACGGGCGTGTCGAGGAACCCGACACGGGCGTGTCAGGTCAGACACGGGCGTGTCTTGGCCCGTGTGCATTTCTCAGTTCGACGATCGTGCCTGGATCGAGGCACACGGCCTTGGACACGGCCGTGTGCTAAGCCGTGTGCGGCCCAGGTCTGGGGAATTTTGTGTAGATCCGAGCCGTTCATTTTCTTTAATTAGGATCCGATGGCCCAGATTAAATCCTGCTCTGTTAAGGCCGGGAATAGGGAGTTATTCCCTCATTTTCTCTCCAAAGTTCTCCCCTTCCAAAGTGAGAGAGGAGAGGAAGAAGAAGGAGGTTTCCGGCCGCCGGCGGAGCATCGGAGTTCCGTTTCGAAATCGGAGAGCGGATCCGTGGAGGGAAGGTCATTGCGAAGAGTTCTAACCGCGTAGTTTTTCCATGGCGCCAAAACGGACTACAAGGGTAACGATTCTCAACTTGAACGCTTGAAGCTCTTTCTTTCTGCATAGGGAATCCCGCTCCCGCGAGTATGCGGTGAGTGCGTGGTGTTCCTTGGGGTTGACGGGAATAGTCCCCCTTGTGTTGCATGTAGAGCCCGGAATCGTAAGTACGGGCATAGTCATTGTGTGTGAAGCCTACCCGGACGTGTTTTGTCTGGATCGGTGATGTTGCATTTGATATGGTTTTGCCGGAGAAGACTCCGTGCTTTGGGTTTTTCGGGTTTCTACGCGGTAGATTGCAGCAGGGATCCTTGAAGGTTAGCTTCAAGGCGCACCCGGAAAACTGAGCGGAAACGTGTTCTGCTAACTTGGCGGTCTGGGAACCGGCCTTGATCATAACTGGGTTATGAGATTGTTTTGGAAAATTTGGGATCCGAGAGAAGCTTGGCCCGCGCAAAGTTCCTTAAATTGGACATGCGGCGTGAGCAACGGGCAAGTGGAATTGGACCTAGGCTATGTGGTTCGGTGCGAGAGACCCGCAGACGGGGACTGGCCGTTGGCATAGTCGGAGCCTTAGACGGTGGTCAGAAAGGCTAAATGCTCACATGTTGTTGCCATCCTAGGGATGGTGGTGAATGCACTGATTTGTCAGGGTTCACCATGAATGTGCCCTGAGTGCACGGGGTGTTTGGCCGTGCGAGCCTACACCTGTGGCGAATTATAATTGCGATATATATATTGTTGGGCTAATATTTTGCAGGGAAAGAGCACCGCCGTCCCGAGTAAGGGGCGGGGTCGTTATAATTTGGTCGGCTTTTAGCTGACCGTTGCTTTATTTGCCACCGTGCGGTGGTATGTGCTTGCAGGTGCTGCGGAGCCGAGCGCCAAATAGCGGGCTGGAGCCCATGTTGCTGTGCTGGCCCTAGAAGGCCGTAGAATAGTTGTTTTTTACATTTCTCACGTGTGGCCGGCCTGCGAGCCGATGTATGTAAGACATGTTATATTTATGAACATTTGTAAGGCCATAAGGCCATGTACCTGTTTCAGTGTATTTGAGGTTCGTTCTTGTAGTTGTAAATGTGGACATTCATATTTGATGGATTTAAGTTTGGGTTCTTCAACTTTAAAAACTTCCGCTAGAATGCTCTGTGGTTAGGACGAGTAGTCTTAATTAGATGGTTTGATTTATTCATTTAGTAACCCTTCCGACTGTCTGTGGTATATGGCGTCGGGTTCCAGCTGGACCTTCTGTTATATGTCATGCGACGGATGGGGGTGTTACAATGCAGAGGGTCTTCGCCATCCCATGCTTGAACGCCATCTCGTGCTAATCCTCCAGCATGGGCTCTACCTCCTTCATGATCTCCTCATGTATCTCTGAAAGCACGTAGTATTTCTGCATATAGGTAAGGGAGTCTTTGTACTCAACAACTCATGCCTCCTCCATCTCCTCCGCAGTCCACTCCAGCGAAGAAGGTCTAACCTCCTTGGTCCTCAGCAACCCCATCTTAGCAACCTAATAAGACGCCACACCCCGCTAATCCTCAAACAGACGAACTGTCTTCTCCATAAGGGCCTTCTCCATCCTAAGCTCGGCCCGCAATTGCTCCAGCTCGGTCGACAACTCGGCCTCGATCTAACGGAAGCCATCCCCTCTCCCCCTTGATTCAGAAAGAGAATTCTTCACTCTACGGAGCTCCTCCTGAAGCATTGAGAACTCGTCCTTCAAGCCCACGTAGTGGTCAATTCACGTGAGAGCGATACTGAACTGTGCTCTGATCTGCAAAAAGAAGGAAGCAGACAGATTTCTTACAAGACAACAAGCAAACAAAAGCAAAAATATTGCACCCAGCGCTCCTTCGGACGAGAAGAATAGTGAGGAGCGGACTCTGCACTGTCGTACTCGAACACCAACTTCTGCTTCCTCACACAATCTATAGGGACTGTAGTGGGACGCTCGGTATCAGTGGAAAGCCCGCACAATAGAAAACACTTCTCTTCGACAAACGAAGAGATGCGAAACAGAGTGTTCGTCAATGTCGCTACATAAGAAAGCCCTGTACCCGCACTAACTCCCTCTCCCGTCCCGCCACACATGGCAACGTCTCGGAAGAGCCCTCCAAAGCTCCAGCAGCTACCGAGAATTTTTAACATACCTGTATAGGGTATTCCCATGACGACGGTCAACTTGATCCTCGAACTAGAGCCACCGCTTATTTCTCTGCACCACAACACGACTTCCTCTGTCGCTACACACCTCACACCACTCAATCAGTACAACTAGAGAAAATTTCAAGTTGTGCTCTATAAAGAAAGAGATCAAGCCCATAACTCGTATCAGCCTAGCAAGGGTATTATGTTAGACTGGCACGTTATAGAACTAGAAGATCTTGATTGCTTCTTCACAAGGCATGAGTCAGAATCCGGACTTCAAAGTCGACTCACACAACATCATGTAGCTTGTGAGAGGATTTTGTACTCATTCCTTATACGTGGAATCTTCACCTCCATTGCAGCTGGTATCTCGAGACGAGCGCAACAACATTGACCTCCCCTGCGAGCAGGGCCTCGATACCTGAAAGGAAAAAATTTGCATAAGCATTAGCGAAATAAAAACACCAGAGGCACGATTACGCCACACGCACAAACACGCAAACACATGAATGTGTGCTCTAAGCACATAAGAGCAGGGAATAGCTACCGCACACAAGCCCAACATCGGCCTGCACGGGCCCAAATGCGCGGGCTCCCGGGGCGTGCACGTGCGCATGGGTTACCGGCATGCGCTCGAGCGCGCGGGCACCCCGTGCACGCCTTTCGCTCTCTCCTGCATACCTATTGTGCCTCCTCCATGTCGTTTGCCTCCTCCATGTCGTTTGCCTCCGCCATGATCGCCGCAGGTCGTCCACACACACAAAAGCCCCCATCCTCCTCTTACTCTGGCTCTGGACTCTGGGGCCTTGGGGGCAATTGATGGGGTCCTCTTACATTTATAGGAAATCTGGGCTGCGAATAGCCAGAATTCTTGCATGCCCCACTAAGTTAGTGGGGGTCATGGGGCTAAGTGGGGTTGACCCAAGTCAATCCCACAAACCCATAGTGAAAACCACCCCCCAACCGCCGCATACACACTACACTTGGAGAAATCGCAATGTCCGCGGCAGGCCTCCCTTGGCCCTGCATACGCCCGAGCGCGCGGGCACCCCGTGAACGCCTTCCGCTCTCTATCCTGCATAACGCTTGCGCCTCTTCCATGTCGTTCGCCTCTGCCATGATCGCCGCAGGTCGTCCACACACGCAAAAGCCCCCACCCTCCTCTTACTCTGGCTCTGGACTCTAGGGACTTGGGGGGGAATTGATGGGGTCCTCTTCCATTTGTAGGAAATCTGGGCTGTGAATATCCAGAATTCTTGCATCCCCCACTAAGTTAGTGGGGGTCATGTGGCTAAGTGGGGTTGACCCAAGTCAACCCCACAAACCCATAGTGGGAACCACCCCCCAACCGCCGCATACACACTACACGTGGAGAAATCGCAATGTCCGCAGCCGGCCTCCCTTGGCCACGCGCACACAACGCGAGGCAACAGGGCCTCGCGGCCGGCCACCCAGCTAGCCAACCTTGGTCATGCTACCACGGTGCGCGGTCGCAAGTCCTTGCGGCCTGACCATTTGGTCGGCTGCCGCCTTCGCAGCCTACGACCACAAGCATGCTGCAATGAGGAATCGTGGCCTGCCTCCTGGACGACCACCACCATTTCTCACTATCGCACGCACGCGATCGCGAGGGGAGCGGCCAGCCTCCCAGCTTTCCTCCGCCTTCGCCCCCTGTAGTTGCTAGCACGTGGCCGCAAAAAGTTGTGACCGGCCTCTTGGTCGGCTGTAGCTACACCTCACGGCCGCACGTACGCGATTTTGAGAAGTGGGGGTCGGCCTCCATCGAGCCTTACGACAGCATACGTGCGGCCGCTAGGGGCCGTGGCCGGCTGCCCGCACACCTGCGGCCTCGTCTCGGGAAAGCCTCCTCAGTCAGCCCTTCCTTCCCTGGACGCCCCGTCCTTCGAGGGTGAGTGGCCGGCCTCGTTGTCACCGGCCGGCCTCGTTGTCACCGGCCGGCCCCCTCGCTGTCGCCGATCGGGCCTTCTTCGATCGGACAATTGACCGTTGCGCAATCTCCACGGTTTGATTGTTGATTAACCACCTCATAACCACCCGTCACGGGGGTGCACATAAACGAATATAATATTTGGTGTGCATATAATGAGTCTCCTAAAAAATGTGTGTCATAAATTATAAGAAAGTGGTCTGCAAATAACGCATAAGGTGGTTATGGTCTGCGGATAACCACATAACCACCATAACCACTCATGAAACCTGTAAATAAGACCTCATGGTCCTCCTTCAGATCCATCATCCTCTCCTGGGATTTTCTCTTTGGATCTCCTCCTCTCGCTTCTCATCCTATGTGCATGCGAGCCCCTCAAAGAACTCCTTTAAGATCTCATTTGCCTTTGAAGAATCTTTTGAAGATCTTCAAACACTTTTGAAGATCTTCGATCGTCTTCAAGCGTCCCTTGGAGGCTCCACCCTACGCACACTCCACCTCGTGCATTCTTTGCCTTGTGAACATTTCACGTACACATGCTTCACACTGCACGCACTTTGCTACACGCGCAGCGCACTCAGCAACCAGAATCAACAACAAGTCTTCCACTCCATACTCCACCGCAAGCAACAGGAGACAAGCTACAAACTCCAAGATGTGCAGAGCGCACAACTTCAGCTTCCGAGCAATAGCAAAGGTCTTCAATGCACGCTAAGCATAACATTCCCTGCAGAAGCCAAGAAAATAATTAGCTCCGCGAGCGCTTGTCTGTCACCCTCGGAGCCCTCTCTCTATGCAAATTGTAATGAGAGGTGACATGTCGCCTTCATGTTCTCTTTAAAGTACTATAACAACACCAAGATAGGGGAAACTTGTTCATCACAACTTCAGCCGTGTGGTTTTCACCTATTTTTTCGGGTTTTTACGTTAAAAAATTACCTTGCCAGTCGCTTCGTTCACCTCAACCAACATTGACTGTTTGCGTGATTGATCGCTCCCGGGCTAAGACGGTGTAATTTAGAGTGGTCTACAGAAGATCAAAGTTTGTCTCAACAAAAATAAAGCCCTTAATCATTTACTATGCTTCTCTCTATCATGGCTATGCTCTAAAGTTAATTTAAACAGTAAAAGTGTAGGCTTTCTCTAATTTAGGATCCGTTAGATTGAAATTATTTGGAGCTCGGGTCTTCAAGATCCTAGGGTAGAACTGCGGTAATGAAGAGTAGCGGAGTGGCAAAGGACTGGGCTGCCATCAGAGAGAGGGGATTTTGTCTATTTAATGTAATTTTGACTTTTTTCAGGCCTGCAAATATTGATAAGTGGGTTGTCTATATAAACACCCTATTTAAATAGCCGCGCCAAATAGTAACCATCCAAATTAAGCAGCTCGCTAGATATTTTCTAATCGCAGCTCGCTAAGTATTTTTTGATCCCACCTGCAAGCTTCTCCCTCGACAGAACGAAGGTCCTCGAGGCCTTTGCTCCATTTCTGCTCGCCGTCGCCCTTTTGCTCCTTTTTTGAAGGTGTGCTTCTTCTTCCGGAGCTTCTCATGGGACTTCTTCCTATTATTATTTTTAGTGCTGCTCGCCCATGAGTTTTCTTCTACTCTGGTAGATGGATTGTGGTATTATATATTTCCCTGCCATTTTTATTGTTGCTCGTCCCTGAGTTTTTTTTTGCTTACATAACTTTCTCCCTGCGATTTCTTCCAACCATTTTGTTCTGAATTAGGAAAAAAATCGTGTGATCGATCTATGGGTTTTTGCTGCTGATAGATCTCTAAATTCTTTTGAGTAACAAATATACAAATACCATTACATTAAACATTAAATATCAATGATTACATTATTAAATAACAATCAATCAAATAATATACTGCTAAATAATTAAATAAAGCTCACACGCGACAATAAGAATCGAACTCATGACCTCTCTGTTATAGAGTCTCAGCTTATCCAACTGAATCAAGCCTCATTAGCGTTTTAGTTGATTAATTAGAGATCTGTAGCATGAAGATGACACTCCTACAAATTTCAAGCCTCATTAGCATTTTAGTTGATTAATTAGAGATTTTGTAGATTTTTGAATCTATATGATTCTACATAATGATATATCCGTCGTCTAATTTGGGTGCACATTTTTGTTAGATGGGAAAACAAAAGGAATGAGGCGCATAGGTCATTTGGGATCAATCGATGTGATGATCTTCTGTGATTTATGCATCAAAGAGATAAAAATCAGTAATAAGCCAACAATGTATTTCAATAAGGACGGGTAAAATAATTTGGTCCTTAAATTCAAAGAATGGATAGGAAAGACCGATGATGAGGCGCATAGTTCATTTGGGATCAATCAAAATTATTTGAAAAAAAAATGAAATTATGGCATGAGTTAAAGCACGAAGAGATCGGGCTAAATCGGAATTCTTCGAGAAAAACTACTGATGCATTAGATGAGTGGTGAGATCATGGATGGATTTAAGTAAGGGTCAGGGGGGGCACGTGCCCCCCCTGAAAATTTTAAAAAATTCATTTAGTTTTTTTAGTAATATTTTAAGAAAAAAATCGGGTCAGTTGCGACTCCCATTCGATTCATTCACTCTTGTCTCCCCTCTCCACTCTCCCAATCAGTCTTGTCTCCCCTCGCCTTTAAGTTCTCTTTAAAGTACTGTAACAACACCAAGATAGTGGAAATTTGGTCATCACAACTTCAACCTCGTGATTTTTCACTCATTTTCGGGATTTTTACGTTAAAAAAATTACCTTGCCAGTCGCTTTGTTCACCTCAACCAACATTGACTGTTTGTGTGATTGATCGCTCCCGGACTAAAACGGTGTAATTTAGAGCGGTCTACAGAAGATCCAAGTTTGTCGCAACAAAAATAAAGCTCTAAATCATTTACTACGCTTCTCTCTATCATGACTATGCTCTAAAGTTAATTTAAACAATAAAAGTGTAGGCTTTCTCTAATTTAGGATCCGTTAGATTGAAATTATTTGGAGCTGGAGTCTTCAAGATCCTAGGGTAGAACTGCGGTAATGAAGAGTAGCGGAGTGGCAAAGGACTGGGCTGCCATCAGAGAGAGGGGATTTTGTCTATTTAATGTTATTTTGACTTTTTTCAGGCCTGCAAATATTGATAAGTGGGCTGTCTATATAAACACCCTATTTAAATAGCCGCGCCAAATAGTAACCATCCAAATTAAGCAGCTCGCTAGGTATTTTCTAATCGCAGCTCGCTAAGTATTTTTTGATCCCACCTGCAAGCTTCTCCCTCGACAGAACGAAGGTCCTCGAGGCCTTTGCTCCATTTCTGCTCGCCGTCAGCCTTTTGCTCCTTTTCTGAAGGTGTGCTTCTTCTTCCGGAGCTTCTCATGGGACTTCTTCCTATTATTTTTTTTCTAGTGCTGCTCGCCCATGAGTTTTCTTCTACTCTGGTAGATGGATTGTGGTATTATATATTTCCCTGCCATTTCTATTGTTGCTCGTCCCTGAGTTTTTTTTGCTTACATAACTTTCTCCTGCGATTTCTTCCAACCATTTTGTTCTGAATTAGGAAAAAAATCGTGTGATCGATCTATGGGTTTTTGCTGCTGATAGATCTCTAAATTTTTTAGAGTAATAAATATACAAATACCATTACATTAAACATTAAATATCAATGATTACATTATTAAATAACAATCAATCAAATAATATACTGCTAAATAATTAAATAAAGCTCACACATGACAATAAGAATCGAACTCATGACCTCTCTATTATAGAGTCTCAGCTTATCCAACTGAATCAAGCCTCATTAGCATTTTAGTTGATTAATTAGAGATCTGTAGCATGAAGATGACACTCCTAGAAATTTCAAGCGCAATTACTGGCACGTTCATTCAAAATACCTATACAAAGGCCTCCGGGCCTTCATTTGAAGGCAAGAAACTTGAGGGACTAGAGAGAGCTCTAAGGTTTTCTAGTGAGGATGTGAGACTTAGATCTTAGATCGTTCTATCGGTCAGAATTTGTTATGCTGCCATTCTAGTTCGCTCACACTCAACATGCATGCAGACAAAGCCGTTGGCGCAGGAAGGAACTTAGAAGAACGCACTCGTGGGCTCTCCTGGGGATGCACTCTTCAAGGCTGCGTGGACCTAGTCATTTCTCCGTATTTTTCCGTATATTAAGCTTAATAACTGAGATGTGCCATGTCACCCTTCAGGGAACACAAACACTTGTAACCTAAAAGAATAAAGTGGATTTTGGACCGACGCAGATCCAACCATGCTATTTTTTAAATTTTCGTGTTTTCCAGTTAAAAGGTTCATGCGTCGTTGATGTTTGAATCTCTTTGACTGTTTGTGTGTCTAATCCGACTTGAAGCTAATGCAGTTCGATTTTCCGGACCAAAAAATAACCGGACGACCCGCATCAAATATAATGCCATCTCAAATTAATATGATCAAATTTCATGACTTATAAGTACGACAAAATCAATTTCATTTGAGTGCTGAGCAACTAAGATATCTTAATTTTTTTACATTTCTTATCAAATTTTGATGGGGCCACAAACGATAGACAATACTAAATAACAACAACCCATTGGAATTGATAGAGATAATCAAAGAGTTCAATAAAGCCAAATACATCAATGATCAAATTCATATTAAGGTTCTGTTTGGAGGAACTTATTTTCACCGGTCAAGCGGTTACGACCGCATGAATCGGATCTTAATTAAGATCTGGTTCATGCGGTCGTAATCGTGTGACCGGTGAAAATAAGTCCCCCAAAGAGAACCTAAATCGAAAAGATTAAGATTTTGATGGAGTCACCAATATGATATTTTAAAAATTAAGACCATTTTTTTTTTCATATCTGATGTAACATTAAATTAATATTCAATTATAGTCTTATCAAATATTTAAAACATTTTTATAGTACCATTAATGTTTTATTAGGAAACAGATAAGAGTATGACAACTTTGACTTTTATACAAAAATGTTAAATTATTATTCAGAGTCTCATTGTACAACTTTGGGCTCCCGGGAGCCGGCTCAAGCAGCGAAGCGGAGAAGCTGGCGAGAGGAATTGAAGAGGCGAGACGGGTCATATGGTCCACTCGCAGGAGGCGAGACGGGTCTCGGCGCTGTAGGCGAGACGTCCTCTAGGGCACGGGCTGACCCTTGAAGGTGAGCGGGCTTCCATAAGGCGGGAGGCCAGCGAGACGAGCAGGTGGTCTCGTCTCGCCCGCTGGTCATTTCCCCACTCGCCATATAGAAGGAAGGATGTTTTTACCTTCTTACCCCCAAGGAGAATTTTACTCTTCTACCCCGGGTAATTTTACCCTTCTACCCACGGTGGTCTGCATATAGCCCTTCAGAACAGCGGAGTTTGGCTGTTGGCAGACCCAATCCAGGGTGTTTTGGTAATTTCAGGTCGGTTCAGTATGATTATCTGCAGATCAAACTCAGAGACCTATAAATAGACCGATAAGGTGCCTTGAATTGGTTGTTCAACATTTCTGTATTCTTCCTTAGAGACACCTAGCTCAGCATTGGCTAGGGAGGGGGAGAACTGCAGATTCTTCCGGATAAGAGGTCGGACCTCCGAGCTGAGACCATAGGTATGTTTCTGGTCCTGTGACTCATGTCGGGAGGGCGGTTCAAGAAGAGTAGGTGTATGTTGCAGCTTCAGGTCCGAACTCTATGTGAAACAGGGTGACTGGTTTCAATATTTTTGATGCGGTGAGCGTGGACCGCGGCCCACACAGAAGAATTTTGAGTTACCTCATGACGGGAGGTCACAGAGAAGGAGACGGAGACGGGTCAAATAATTCGGGAGGATTCGTTGGAAGGGAGGAGTTCATGGAGTCAATCAAAGACATTATGGACATGCTGCAGGGGATCTCGCGACAGGGTGACTATTCAACCCCGCAGCCTCAGGTGCCTGCTTTCGCGCCACAGGAAGAGCTCGTCTCGACAAGAGTGGGAGAAGATGCCCCAGGGAGGCGACCAGGAAAAGAAGTGATGGGGGAAGGAGGCGGGCGAGACATGGCGGGAAGGGAGCTGTTCCTGAGCCCCGCGAGCGCCGTCTCGCCAGGGGACGTTGTTGCGCGAGTGGGGGCGGCGAGACCAGGGGCGAGAGGGTCGCCTTTCTGCGAGTTGATCCTGTCAGCTCCCGTCCCGGAAGGGTTCAGGGAACCCGAGATGAACTATTATATAGGGAAAGATGATCCCCTCCAGCACCTGCAATGGTTGGAGGACGCGGTTTCGATCAGGCCGATGACGAACGCGTTCAAGTGTCGTCTTTTTGCCATCACTCTGAAGGACAAGGTTAGTGACTGGTTTCATCAGCTCCCGACAGGCTCGATATACAGCTTCGAAGATCTGAGCAGGAGCTTTCAGCTGCGTTTCTCAACTTCAAAGAAGAGGAAGAAGAACCCGGAGTCGATTTTTCTGATTAAGCAGCGGGCGGACGAGTCCCTAGCTCAGTATGTAGACAGATTCCAGGAGGATATCTTGGATATTCAGGAGGTGCTTGGATTCGCCCTCCAGATGGCCTTTACCAAGGGACTACGGGAGGGCTTCTTCAAGATGAGCCTCACTCGGAAGGCGCCACTGTCCTTTGAGGGGTTGATGGAGAAGACTGCGAAGGAAATAACAATGGAGGAGACGAATCCAGCTTTTGCAAAAAAACTAGCAAGACTGACGGAGGTTGAGTCAAGAGAGCCAGGAGGAGGGAGACAGCAAGCAGGGAGGAAAAGAGAAGAGCCGAGGGCACCGACGTACCGGGAGTTAGGATGGAGGCAGTAGGGAGGCCCTGCCCAAGGGCAAGGGAGAGGATTTCCCCAGGGGAAGGAACCAACCAGGAGGACCCAGAAGGTTTAACCAGCAGGGGTGGGGGTACAGTCATAGACCACCCCAACCCCGGCCGCCGCAAGCTATGACCATTGGCCGAGGGAGAGGTAGATGCCGAGAGAGAGGAAGAGCAGGAGCAGGAGCTGGGAGGAGGAGGAACCCTCAGGAGGGGAGACGAGGAGAGGAGGTAGTGTTGCCGTACTGTGACTTCCACGAGGAGGAGGGTCATGCAACGGTTACCTGCCCAGAATTCTTGAAAAAGAGAAGAGCTAGGGAGCAGGAGAGCAGCAGAGGCCGGTATGGATAGTGGAGGTGACTAGAACTGGAGAGGAAGATCGATGTGTGGATCGAGCGGATGTAGGGGGCCGAGGGGGAGTTGGAGTAATCCATGGGGGGGTCAAGGCTGCCCGAAAGGTGAGCCTTCATACCATGTATCGTCGGAGCGTAGCTTTGACGTCACACTCCCCTCCCCATGATGAGAAGATCACCTTTTCTCGAAAAGACATGTCAGACCATGAAGACCCCTTTTGTAATGCACTGGTGATCCGGACCGCCATTGAAAACTTCACGGTATCGCGGATCCTGGTCGACAATGGAAGCTCAGTGAATGTTATCTTCAAGAAGGTGTTTAACGAGATGAGGGTGCAGACCCGAAGGGTACTGGCAGAAGATGGACCATTGTTCGGATTCTCAGGAGAGAGCAAGGAAGTCGAGGGGGGAGTGGGACTCCAGGTAACCCTGGGTGGCTATCCAGGAACTGCCGTTTCGTTATAGTGGACGCCCCCAGCAGTTACAACGTCATTTTTGGGCGCCCCTTGATCAGTGCTTTTAGATGTGTTTCGTCCTCTTTCCATTAGTGTCTGAAGCTCAATGCAGGAGGTACCCAAATCAGAGTACGGGGAAACCCAAAGGCGCCTAGGGAATGTTACGTGACGGAGGTAAACACTATCTCATGACAAGGAGAGGCCGAGGAGATGGGGAAGAGGATGGAACGATGACAACAGAAGTCCGAAGGCAAAGCAGAGGAGGAGAAGAAAAAGGAAGTCGAAGGAGAAGGCGTCAAGATGGAGTGAGGCATTGCGGTGAAGCAAAAACGGCAGGAGTGAAGGATGGAGAGATGGGGATGGAAAATGAGAAAGAAGAAAAGGAGAACAGAGGAAAGAGAGAAGCGGGGATGGTAGGAGGCATTGCGATGGAGCCGGAAACGGCGGACGAGAAGGATGGAGAGATGGAGGTGGAAGAGGAGAGGGGGTCGAAGGAAGGTGAAGGGAGGAGGAAAGAAAAGAGAAAGATGAGGGAAGCAGGGGGGTCTCCCGGGGGGGGGGGGGAAGCCCGGCTGGAAAAAAGAAGAATTACACCACTAGAAAGAGGGAACACTAGCGAGATGGAGATGGAGAAGCTTTGGGAAGGAATGGTGTTGATTGTTACGGAGCACGAGGCAACGAACCAGGAAGCCAGAGGACAGGATATGCTAGGAGAGCTGGAAAAAGAAGAGGAGCCGTCGAGGCTGAAGGCAGCTGTGAAGGTACTAGAGATGGAGATCTTCACTAGAGAAGGAAGAAAAGATAAGATAAAGATCAACGACGAGCTCAGTCCAGAAGACCAGGAGGAGATCAAGGCATGCGTGCAGAGGAATATTGACGTCTTCGCCTGGAGCGCGACTGACATGCCAAGGGTCGATGAGGACGTGACCTGCCACTGTCTCAACCTCGACCCCAACACTCGTCCTGTGCAGCAAAAGAAGAGGGTCATCACCACTAAGATGGTCGGACCCATCAGAGAGGAGGTAGAGAAGCTGCTTAAGGCAGGGTTTGTGTCTGCCTGTAAGTATCCGGGGTGGGGGAGCAATGTTGTAATGGTTAAAAAGTGGGAGGGTAAGTGATGAATGTGTGTAGATTTCTCTCTCTTAAATAAAGCATGCCCCAAATATTGTTACCCTCTGCCTCGAATCGACGCGCTGGTTGACTCAGCCGTCGGTTTCTTACTGATGAGTTTTCTAGATGCGTTTTCAGGATACCATCAAATACACATGCACCCTCCAAACATCAAGGACATCACCTTCGTCGCAGATGATGAATGCTTCTGTTTTAACATGATGCCCTTTGAGTTAAAAAATGCGGGGGCAACTTATCAAACAATGATGGATCGGATCTTCCGAGAGCAGAAAGGGCGGAACCTTGAAGTCTATGTGGATGACCTGATGATCAAAAGCCGGGATCTCAGATCTCATGTCTTGGATTTTGAAGAAACATTTGGAACCTTACGAAAATATAAAATGAAACACAATCCCCTGAAATGTGTCTTTGGAGCCAATAGAGAAAAGTTCCTACGACATCTTCTTACCCCATCCGGAGTAGAACCCAATCCCGATAAGGTAAAGACGATCCTGGAACTGGAATCTCCCAGAAATACCAAGAAAGTTCAACGTCTCACCGACAAGCTGGCCAGACTAAGCAGGTTTCTCTCCCGAGCCAGAGAAAAATGCTCACCTTTCTTCTGGACGTAAGAGGGGTAAGAAGTTTGAATGGACCCCTGAGTGCGAGGAGGCTTTTCAGGCTCTAAAGCGCCAGCTCACCCGGACGCCTCTACTCCAGGGACCGAGGGAAGGGGTGGTCTTGTTCTTATACCTAGGAGTGGGGACCGGGGTCGTGAGTTCGGTTCTTGTACGAGAGGAAGGAAAAAAACAATTCCTGATCTATTACGTGAGCAAGGTCTTGAAGAAGGCAGAACTGGGGTACCCCATCCTTGAAAAGCTAGCATTTGCTCTCATCGTATCGGACAGGAAGCTTAGGCCATATTTTCAGGCCCATTAGATTCAGGTGATGACGGATCACCCCCTCCGTCGCATCTTGGAGTGGGTGGAGCACTCTGGGAAGTTGGCTAAATAGTCGATAGAGCTCAGTGAATTCGACCTCGCCTTTACTCCTCGGCTTGCCATCAAAGCACAGACGGTGGCCGACTTCCTGGCAGATTACGTAGTAGAGATCCAAGAGGCCGAAGCACCCCCTCGAGCAGCTTGGGAGATGCTAGTAGACGGAGCGTCAAGAAAAAACTCTTTTGGAGGAGGGATGATCCTGGTAAGCCCGGAGGGGACCCGAATTGAGCAGGCTTTGAAGATCCACTTCACAATCACCAACAACCAAACAGAATATGAGGCGATCATCGCAGGGCTCATGTTAGCTCGGGAGTTGGGCATACAAGACATTAGAGTCTCCACGGACTCTATGGTGGTTGCGGGCCAGATCAAAGGGGAATTCGAAGCGAGGGAGCCTACCATCCAGCTGTACCTTGGGAAGGTCAGAAACGTCATCGGGCAGTTCCGTAGTTTTTCGATTCAGCACGTCCCGAGTGATGAAAGTGCTCCGGCTGGCCAAATCGCAAAATACGGCCCTCGAGCCGGAGGAATGGTGACGAAACTTTTCAGGCCGTCCATAGAAGAGCGAGAACTCATGGAGATAAACCAGCAATGGTCTTGGATGGACCACTTTATCACTTTCTTGACTTCGGGACAACTTCCCGAGATCGATCTTGATAAGAAGCGGGTCATGTATAAGTCAGTATACTACCTGCTAAAAGATGGGGGCATTGTACCGTAAGACGATGCCGAGTCTGCTGGCTCGATGCGTGTCAGAGGAGGAGGTTTCAAGGGTCCTGGAGGAAATTCACTCAGGAGAATATGGAAGTCACTGATGGAGTCGGACTTTAGAAGGAAGGGTATTGAGATAGGGGTACTTCTGGCCTACTCTCAGGAAGGATGCAGAAGAATTCACAAAAAGATGTTAAAAGTGTCGGGAGTTTCCCCCCTCTAACTCCTTCCCGCCCAAAGGCTGCGTACGATCACAGCTCCCTGACCCTTCACAATATGCGGGCTAGATCTGGTGGGTCCTTTTCCCCAGGCTAGTGGTCAGAGGAAGTTTTTGATGGTCATGATGGATTACTTTTCGAAATGGCTGGAGGTGAAGGCGTTGCCTATGGTGACATCGCAGGTGGTCAAAAATTTCGTATGAGGAGAAATCATCTGCAGGCATGAGCTACCGCTGGCTATTGTGACAGATAACGAACCACAATTTACTAGCAGAGAATTCGTCGATTTCTGCATCCGGCTGGGCATATACCTCAGTTTTGCCTCGGTTCATCATCCACGGAGACAGACCTCCATTTTGCCTCGGTTTATGAACCAAACCCTAAAGGTTCAGTTCCGGTTCAAATGATCTGACCTTGACTTTTTTTCTCATCCGGTTTAACTACCGGTCCGACTATAAATAAATACCTTGGATAATATTTTTAAATTTATAGTTTAATCATTAATGATTATAATATTCATATATTAATTACGCATTGGAACTCCACTAATCTTTTGTGATCTTGGCCTGAAAGTCCCAACGTTGAAAGGCGGCGGCAGCAACCTGCGGTGGAGACGAGGGGTTGGAGACGGAGCGTTTTGGGGAATTTCGCAAAGGTTTGCGGGAGCAAACGCCGCCTCTGGCGTGCGCTGGCATTTGTTTTTCAGCCACGGCGGTTGCTCCGTTTGGCACAGTGATGAGGGTCAAGAACATGGGGGTAAAATTGTCAAATGGACAATGTTTGTTAGGTGGTCCATAACGAATGACGGTTTTACCCATGCTTTTACCACCGCCACCGCCGTGCTAAATGGAGCGCCTTCTTGAAAGTTGAAACAGATTGCGTATAGCGGTATAGGTATTTTAAGACGAATAAAAAAACGATGGAATTACTGACATTGAAGCATTGATGAGAGAGAGAGAGATGGAAGAACTCACGACGATCTCGGCGATAACACGTGGTTGCCGGAGCGGGCGAAGCAGCTGGGCGAGGCCGCGGGTGACGACGACGACCAGGCAAATTTGAACAATCGCCAGCGGCAGGGCGTAATCCAGAGGATTCTCCTTTTGCCACGCCCCATCCGATGTAGCCTTCATTGGCTTTGGGCAAGCTGCCGCCACCGCCACCGCCGCCGCGGCAGTGCCATTCCCCGCAGTTGCCATCGCCTGAAACTCAACCGATCTGAATCCCGGCAAAAATCGGATGTAGGGTTTGCGATGGAGTTGGGAGGCGGAGAAGAAAAGTATGAATAGATTTCCGCGAGTGCTCGGAATTCGGGCTCCCACTTATAGCGCCGCGCGCTCCGATCGTTGAATTTTCAAAACTGCTGTTTCGTCTAATTTTAAGAAATGCGTTGGTCTCGTATTAATCGCCGTACCGACTCTCTGCCTTTACAAATCTTCGCTTTTTTTTAAAAAAAACAATTAATAATATCTCTCTCCATCCTAACCGCTCCCGCATAAGTCTAGTTAGTTTGGAAGGGTGGTGGCGGTCGTGGTCATGAACATGGGATTAAATTGTCATCTATTAGGTCCTATTCGTTTCGCAGGTTTTGTTTCATAGGAATTGTTTTGGTTTTGTTTGAAAACTAAAAACTGGAAGGTTTTAGTTTTCTGTCAAAACCAATTCTGCTGTTCGATTGCAGAAAGGTTTTCAGGCCCAGAAATTGATAAAAACCAAAATTCTTGTTCGGCTATAGAAAGGTTTTTGGGCACAAAAATTGATTGCTTACAGGTCCATTCCTTTGGCTAAGATAGCTTATAGGTGTTATTGCCTCAGCATCACTTTTAGAAGAATCTACATCTAATTAAAGACAAACAAATTGAAAATTTGGATCCACGCAGCTACAAGCTCAGCTTATGCTCCAACAATTTGTAAGATCCGCCTGAAAAATTGATGCTAACAATTTTCCTCTAAAAACTAGGACAGAAGAAGCGAGGAAAAGAAGCTCATTCGCAACAAATTATAGATGTAAACAAGAAAGAACACAGTTCAACAAAGAATTAACAGTACTCGTTTCTAATAGTTGCATGTGTTAGTGGCAATACCTGTCTTCACCACGGGAAAGCTCTTCTTGCACTCCTGCCGACACTTTTTCGGCTTGCACCGATCTGAACTGACGATGGCGATTCTAGTCAATCTATCTGACATCTTGCCACCTCAAATTCAAAAGCCCCTCGACATCAAAACCTAGCCCTCTCTCGCTTCCGGGAGAACACAGAAACCCGGCGATCCCCCGCCTCCAATCCCTAAATAACGCCTCCGAAACCCGTCACCGATCAAAGACTAACCGGGCCTGAGTGATTTGCTAGTAGGCCTCTTCCGCCAGCCGAGCATCGTGCGAGGAACCGCCGATCCCTTGCGAGGGGGGAGAAGATAGAGGCGAGTGAAAACCGACCAAATGAGGTGAGTTTTAAGGCTAAGCTATTTCTATCCCGGTGAAAACCGATCGGTTTTCAAATAAAACCAAAAACTTGGCTCAAAATGCCTAAACGAACTAGATTTTTGATTTTTATTTAAGTAAAATCAAAAACCACATATCAAAACCTGCGAAACGAACAGAGCCTTAAGGTGATTGTTATTAACACTATAGTTTTGACTAGCTGCACTACGTTTTTTTCCTAATTTTTCATATATTTTGGAAATACGTCTTGTTCATATATTTTTAGGAAAAATATTAAACACGAAATTTGTAGATCTCGACGAGATCTACAAGTTTCGTGCTGAAGACTTTTCCTAAAAAAACATGTACAAAACGTCTATGAAAATACACCCAGATTTCGTGCCTTTTAAAAATACGTCTTTTACATGCAATTTTAGGAAAAGTGTTCAACACGAAAGTTGTAGATCTCGTCGAGATCTACAACTTTCGTGTTTAACATTTTTCCTAAAAATGCATGTACAAAACGTATTTCCAAAAGACGTTAGAAATTTAGAAAAATACGTAATGAGACTAGCCAAAACTGTAGTGCTAATAACAATCACCTTTATTAACCATCATCTAAAAAATTTTATCCACTTTTATGTTCAAACGGATGATGTTGTTGGTGATGCTTAACGAATGACGTTTTAACCCGTGTGTTTACGGCCGCCACCACCGTGTCAAACGGAGCGCAGATGTTTGTTAGGTGATCCTTAATGAATGACGTTTAATATATAAGGGATGCAGTCTATGGATGAGATTTGAACTTTTGTTACTTCCAAAAACATCTACGCTCTGTTAGGCACGGTGTTAAATCACCTAACAAATATCATTCGTTTGAACGTAGAAGTGGATGAAGTTCCTTAAGTGGCCGTTAACGAATGACAATTTAACCCTCATGTTCATGACCGCCACCATCATGTCAAACAGGGAAAATTTTTTCCTCCGAAACTCGGAGGGGAAGGACCGGAACAACCAATGGTAAGCCAGAAATGATGAGGGCCCCACGCAAAAATGTATTATACAATTATAAACTGTATGGGCCCCATATCTTTGCAGGCTCCTCATTGATTTCGGACCAAGACAACCGTCCGGTTCCGGACGTAATTATTGTTCGTCAAATAGAGGCTAAATCAAATCAGGACTTATGAGGATGATGTACTCGAGAAATATGTATGGATGAAATTTGAACATGTTATTGCGTCTATATAAGAAGTGAAAGACATTGGCTGAGTTAAAATTAGCTGAGTTGAGTTCTCTTCTCAACTCGGAAACTGTCATGAAAAAAGAATGAAGAGAATTGATATACAACTTGAACAAGCTTTTTAGAGCAGATTATCCATCGGATCCCAGAAAACAACTTGCCAAACCAGCATTCAACTCCCCTTACTGCAAATTATGCAACAACAAACACACTTGAAAAGTGTCTCAAAATACGAAAAATGCAAGAGAAAATATCATCAGCAGAAAGATTGTTGCACAACTTGAAAAGCGTCTTTTAATAACACTTTTTTTAACCACGGGTCAAAAATCGTGGATAGTAATATATTATTAGCCACGATCCCTAATTCATAGCTTATAAGCAAATATCAGTCCCGAATAATATTCGTGGAAAAAGGATTAGCCACTATTTGTTTAATTTGTAGCTAATTAATAAGACTATATTAGTCACAATTGCCTAATTTATGCCTAATACATTTTCCAAATTTTCTAATTCAAGACTAATAAGAAATTATCAATCACGATTTTGGACCGTCTCAAAAAAAATACTGAGACAATTGATTAAAATTTAGCTATTTTTATTCACAGCTTATGTAAAAAATTAATATTTAAACATTAGGTCTCATGATTAACTTGTGTCGCATGCATGTATAATTTGATCACTTCACTTTTTATTGTTGCGGCCAAACTCTTCGGACCGGAATAACTTGGACCGCCTCAGCTCTCGGAGCGGTCGAGCGCGCACATAGTCAATGAGAGAGAAATTGTACACACGAGATTTTGACGTGGAAAAACTCCTCAACTGAGTAAAAAACCAAGCGTCCGGGTCTGTGCCGGTCGAAATCCACTAGCATCTTGCAGTTACAACTTTCTTGGAGAATCGAGAGCGATAGGCCGCTGCTCGTTACACTTTGGTGGTGTGAGAAAAAGAGATACTTAGGTTTGCGGCGAGCAACATGGTGCTCCGCGCGAGGCTTGTGGCTTTAGCGATGCGCCCAATCGAGCGCTTATTGTCGTACGATTCCCCTCTTATTGCACACTCGTGGATTTAGGTGAGTCTCTGGTGGAGAGGAGGCCCGTAGGAGAATTCTGGAGGTCGAGCGGTGGCTCAAAGGTGGCTCGAAGGATAGATCCGGCAGCACTCTTGCCTGAGGAGGAAGAAAGCAGATTAGAGAAAAGATGAGAAATGAGGAAACCTGATGAACTTTTTATAGCCTCTGGGAGGTAGTTACGGTGGTTATGCGGCTATCCGCACACCATAATTGTAACACCCCTTCCGTCACGAGTAATATAGCAAAAGGTCTGGCTGGGGCCCCACATCATATTAAACGAACAAACAAAAGAGTTACTCAATGAAACCATAATTCATTCAAATCTAATAATGCATCATAACACAGAGTTGCATTCTAGCATAAGTTTAAAAGGTTAAGAATCACCCATCCAGGAATGTCCACTATTAACACACAACAGGAATGAAAGTTACACAAATAGTTTTGACCTTAAGGTCTTACAACACGGTGTTCATGTTTACAAGAACATGATTTCCATACATCGACACGCAGGTTGACAACACATGAAAATATTAGACATAACACTTGGGCCTTCAAAGGCCCGCTCAGTAAAAGGGCTTTAGCCCGCTACTTCTCGCTTGACTCCGTAGTACCTGCACAAAAGCATTCCACCAAACTGTGGCAAACAAGGCAACGATCAGAATTAGCTGACCAAATTATAACGACCTCACCTCTTTTCTCAGCGTGGCGGTGCTCCTTTCCTGCAAGTAGATAACATGTTCACAATTATCAAGAATTATGCAACTTAAGCACCAATCACCACAGACGATGACACGACCGATCAAACGTCCTGTGCACCGAGGGCACATTATCGGTGTACCGGATAATCCAAGGTCCCACCTTTTTCCATCACGGGGAATCACCGGTGCATTAGCACCCAATGGGAAACTCTTCGAGTTCCACCTCCATCCTTAGTCCCAGACTGGACGGTCTCACCTGAGCATCACTAGTTTGGCATATAACTATGACTCTCTCCTATGCCAATGACAACGAACATGTACATTAGGTCTGTTTAGCAGAATGAAAGAATGCAGGTACAGTTCAGCTCTTTCCCATTACTCAGATGGTCATGCCAATTAACAACAACGACGTGGGCCAGCCTGCTCTTTCCCGTAATCCACAATACCAAGTATTCGCTCTACGGTTGGCACTCACAGCCAACAAAGCTGGGCACTCCAGGCACACAGCTCAACAAGTTAGCCATTGTGTCCCCATGACACGGGCTTCACAATTGTTGGGTATTGTATCCACAATAACCTTGATTTGAAGAAGTGTCCCTTGAACTAAGATAAATTGAGTTTGTATTTGATTTTGTTTATTTAGTCATGTGCTTGCAGGGTTCTACTGATAAGTACAAACCAAAGTCAGGTTATAGTAGGTCATGAAGCACAAGACTATACAATGTAATCCCTCAGTGAGTAGGCCAAAATGTTGACTAATGCGTAATCTCTCTATTAGATTGTACTTCTATTACAAGTGCATTGGAATGATCAATGGAGGGCATGTTGCTAAATTCAGGAGGAACGAAACTTTTTCTAAGTAAAATTCATCGAGTATAGTTGTGGATACTCATCGAATTCATCGAGTATACTTATGAATACTCGTTGAATTCGTGGTGTATACCTAATGGTACTCGTCGAGTTCATCATGTTTACTTAGAGAATACTTTTTATGATCTTGTAAATCAGTTAAGTAAGATTCGTCGAGTATCTTCAAGTATACTTGTCGAATTCGTTGAGTGTACCTACTAACATTCGTCGAATATACCAGTCGATACACGTCGAATTTGTTGAGTCTCACTAGTAAAGATTTTGAGTTCTCAAATTTACTTTTCTGGATTTGTCTAAGTGAAATTCGTCAGCTATCGAAGTGATTCGTTGAGTATACTCATGGATATAAAATGATAATTGACAAATGGACTTAGCGTAATTTTTTCGATTTTCTTTCTAACGGGTTTCTGTTTCAAGTCGTCGGCTATGAAAAGTACACGTGGACTGCTCGTTTCAGAAGGAATTTTTCTAGCCGTTAGAAGAAGTAATCCTATAAATACATAGGACTAATTCTTCGTTCAACCCTAATCACTAATTCCTACTTTGAAATCGTGAAAACGGTCGCTCGTTTCAGACTGACTCGCTGCTTTCGAAAAATCGAAGAACCGCGACCTAGCTTCTCTCGATCAGCGAGTCTCTCAAGAAGTGATTCAACAGATCTTGTCTCAAGTTCTACATAAGTTTTCAGATCTAGTCGGATCAAGATTTCGGATCAAGCTTTCAAGATATATTTCAAGTCTTCTCCTTCGACCAGAGCCTCAAGATTTTCATTCCAAGGAAGAAAAGATTGGATATTTTCAGATCTGAAGAAATAGCTTGATCTTCAATCTAAATAGTCATATAAAATTTCTTTTGTAGTTTTCTAGGAAGTTTTCTCTTCTGAGGTGTAGATCCTTATGAAGGGATCGAGTTGTAGGAGAGTTTGTTTGTCAGGTATAAGAGAGGTTGTTCACCGAGAAGTAGGAGTATTGACTCTGAGTTGTAATATTTGTTTAAATCTGAGGCAGGTGAAGTAGTCGAATCTAGCCCTTTGTGCTAGATAGGCGAGGCGGGATAGTAGACGCACCCAAATCGGGAAACCACTATAAATTCATGTGTTGTGCTGTGTGCTTACTTGTAATAATTGTTAATCTTCTATAAGATGGAAAACTCACATATTCACCCCCTCTAGGTGTGTAGGTAGGCAACTAGATGCTTTCAATTGATATCAGAGCAAGGTTGTTCATTATATGGTTAACACTTTGAACAAGATCCTAGTCTAGTTGTCAGAGCACACGATTTCTTCAATGGACCAGAGCAAGGACATGTCATCAATGAAGCTTGCAGTGTGCACCAAGGAGAACTTTCCTATGTGGAAGGAAAAAGTCAGATTCTTTATGGAAGCGGCTGACCTAAGAATCTTTCTGTTGGGAATGTTGCTCTCAATGTTCCCTAGATTTGAAGATTTGAAGAGGCATCACAATCTGTACTAAGATCATAGTTGTATTTGATGTTATTTAAACACATCATGTGCAGGATGTTTCATGGAACAAGTTTATGCAGGTTGTCTAAGAGGTTGTGATAAGTGGTCACAAGGTAGAGTTATGGAGAGACAAAAATTATCTAAGTACACATGTGTTGAGTGAAGCCAGTTCACTCAACGCCAGATGTAAAAGAAAGATGTTGGAAAGGCTGAAAATTGCCTAAATCCACAGGCATTGAGTGAAACCAGTTCACTCAATGCCGGATGCCAAAAAGCGCTGAGTAAGGTGTGAACAGTCAAAGCCCAATAGTATGTAAAGAAATTCTGCGGCTAAGTCTACAGGCGTTGAGTGAAGGCAGTTCACTCAACGCCATATATCAAAAGGCATCGAGTATAACTATGTGTGTCATAGCCTCAGTATGGGAGAGCTGAAAAATCGATTAAGTCCACAGACGTTGAGTGGAGCCAGTTCACTCAATGCCATACACCAAGCAGCGTTGAGACAAGCTCAAGCAGTTGAAAATTCTGTCAACAATTCTGGCCAAGTCCAGAAGCGTCGAGTGAAGACAGCTCACTCAATGCCTAAAAAAAGGAAGTGTTGAGTTAAGCTCATGCAGTCAAAGCTTATGAAGATAGACATGAAAATCTATCTAAGTCTAGAGGCATTGAGTGAGGACAGCTCACTCAATGCCTCAACAACCTGGCAGATTTCAGAGAAGCAGCTAAGTATAAAAGCATTGAGTGATGAAGCTTCACTTAATGCTCTCAATGCCTGGAAGATGAAGAAAGTTATGGCTAAGTCTAGGGGCGTTGAGTGATGAAGATTCGCTTAACGCACTCAATGCCTGCCATTGCAAAAAGTTTGGCCAAGTCCAAATGAGTTGAGTGAAGTCAGTTCACTCAACGCACTCTACGCCTGATGATGCAGAGAATTTGACTAAGTCCAGAATTGTTAAGTGAATGTCATTCACTCAATGCACTCAATGCTTGGAGTTGAATCTGAAGATTTGGCAAAGACCACAATTGATGACGTCAGCCAAAATCAACAAAGTCAACAAAGTTCAAATTAGTTGCGGGAAAATTACAGAACACGACAAATACTGCTGGAGGTCCACTGTACATCTTCTTCCGTTGAAGTAAGTTGCAGGTGTTGTAACTGTTTGTTTTAGGATTGAGAGTGACCTAGGGGGGGGGGGGGGGGTGGGGGAATAGGTCCAACTCCTAAAGAAGGAAGTGTTGAGTCAAGCTCACACACTCAAATCTTATAAAGATAGACATGAAAATCTATCTAAGTCTAGAGGCATTGAGTGAGGACAGCTCACTCAACGCACTCAACGCCTCAACAAACTGACATATTTCAGAGAAGCAGCTAAGTATAAAAGTATTGAATGATGAAGCTTCACTTAATGCTCTCAATGCTTGGCAGATGAAGAAAGTTGCAGCTAAGTATAGGGGTGTTAAGTGATGAAGATTCGCTTAACACACTCAATGCCTAACATTGCAAAAACGTTTGGCCAAGTACAAATGCGTTGAGTGAAGTCAGTTCACTCAACACACTTTACGCCTAATGATGCAAAGAATTTGACTAAGTCCAGAATTGTTGAGTGAAGGTGAAAGTTAGGGTTACATCTGATATACTCTAGAGGGAGAGGCGGCGGCGGGGGGGGGGGGGGGGGGGGGGGGGGGGCGGTGAATAGAGTATCTTGAAACTTTAAAACCAATTTGCTGTAAATAAAAAACAATCCTAAGATAAAATAATCTACCACAAGAACTGCAACTATAAACTAATATCACAGACATATCAACCTAACTAGCACAACCACAGTAAGAATAAAAGAAAAAGAAGGCAACCAGACAACACAAGAATTTTATAGTGGTTCCCCTAAACTTGGGTACATCCACTCTTCTACCACCCTGGTAGGAATCCACTCAAGTTTTTCATTAGGTGACTGCCACCAATGAGATTTTAATCAGGTGCTCAAAAACCAATCCCAAGTCTTTTGATCAGGTGACTTGCAAACAGGAATAACTTTTGAAGGGAGTTAAAGAACCCTTTTTATAGTGGGGGTGAGAGAGTGATGATGTCTTCTCTTTCTCAAATACAACTGAGAAGAATTTAGTGGATCTTTTGATGTTAACAAAGTCTCCCCCTGACATATGTTCAGGAAGGTTGGAGCTTTGCTTCAGGGTGAGAAGGTCTTCAATGTTTCAGCCTTGACCAGAAGGTATCCAGGAACTTCCTGACTGATAGAGTATTTGTTGTCCTCTGAAGAATCCTGTAATGAAGAGAGAAGAAGACTCTTGATTTTTGATTGATGTTCTTCTTCTTCTTCTGTATCTGGTATTAGTTCTCTGGACTTGGGCTTTTCTTCTTTACTGTTCTATTGCCCTGTGTTTCTTGTTATCTGTGTTCACTGTATTCTGTATGTCGTCTGTGTTGTTGTGAAGGAAGAAGAAAAAAAATCCCTTTTTTGTATCATATGACAACTTCCTTTTGAATTTTTGAATTCCTTCCGCATTGATTTCTGACGGCCTGAAGAATGTCGGCATTAAATGATTTCCCCAACTGTCCCATTGAAAAGCGACAAGTAATAATCCTGATGAAGACCATAATCAATTCTTGCTTCTAACGGTAATATTCAGAGAATATTAAGCATTGATTACTCAGGAATTATTGCAATAAGATAAGGGACAGAGGGAGGAAAAATCCATATCTGGAACTGCACAGAAATCATCGACCAAAGAACAGAATTTGTCGATCTGGATCCTGAGTTCGTCGAGCTGAGAAGTTATGTTTGTCGACCAGATAATCTTTGTTCGTCGAGCTGAGATCCAAGATCGTCGAACTAAGAATAGATAACTGCTTTCTCCTGAGCCTTGCCAATTCTGTGTATCAAGATCGTCGAGCTGAGAATATAAGTTCGTTGACCTGAGAACTGCTAACAGCTACTTGATAAACTTGTCAATACTGTGGTCTAAGTTTGTCGAGCTGAGAACATAAATTCGTCGACTGAAGTATGATTCTGGACTTAGAATATTTAGATGTTTCTGGACTTAAAATGCTGAGGTAGAACATCCAGAAATCGTTAACCTGAGATCCAAATTCGTCGAGCTGATATTCTAACTTTGTCAACTGGAGTTCAGAGAAAGGAATTTTGGACTTGGCGTGTTGATGTGTAGTGTCCAGAGATCGTCGACCTGAGAACCAAGTTCGTCGAGATCAGCTCAGAGAATTGTCTTTGAGTTTGTCGAGCTGAGCATGCCTTTCGTCTAGCTGAGTTCGACGAACGTAGAACTCATTTCCTGAGTCTTTGAAATTTCTCTAAGTCTTGAGTATTCTGTAGTCTGTTGATGGCTGGTCTATGTAGTGTTGACTCTAAGGACATGACCTAGACTCTAGGACACAAACATGACCCTGACTATACATGTTGGGTCAAACATCCTAGTTTAGTGAACATAGCCCAAATCCAACTAGGGATGCAACAATCTCCCCCTATTTGGGTGAGGTCACTAATTACAGACACAAAAGAGGTACAAAGCAAGAAAACATATATCTGGCAGGAAAAATTTAAATGTGCAGCAGATATATATATATATATATATATATATATATATATATATATATATATATACAGCAAGCTTTGTATCAAGAAATGAATAAGCAGTTTTAGGACAACATAGAAGTTAAAATAGTTCAAAAATCATTTCTTCTTCTTGTGCTTCTCTTCTTGAACTTTTTCACCAGGCTGAGTGAACTTGATCTCCATGTTTAGATTGGCTGCTTGTACATTTATCATTGTCATATCAGCAGCCCCAATGATATTAAGGGAGGTGGCCCTTGGCACTACAGCTTCTGGATGCAATTTCATGTAGTCATCAACATTAAAAAATTTGTTGGCTTTAGCAAACCTGTTGAGTTCTTCCTTCCTGTATTTGGACATGGTAGTGTATTCAGAAGGATCCTTTCCTTCAGCATTTGCTTTGTTGATCATGGATAGACCAACCAATTCCTGGAATCTGGCCTTCCTTACTGTTGTATCTGTTTCTGGATCTTCAAAAGGTATAGGAGGGGAGGCATGTCTCTTTGGGCTTTTAGCTTTTTGATGTTTAGTGATTTGTTGTTGTTATTGTTGTTGATGTTGTTGTTGATGCTGTTTGCCAGATGAATATTGCATCTGCTGGCTGCTTCTTGAAGAAGAGGAGGACCTACCCTGATGTCTTTGATATGTTTGATACTGGGTAGTCCTCTGAGTTGAAGAACCTGAAGCACCAGCAGCAGGTGGAGGAGAAGGATGAGGGTCTTTCCTGAATCTTGGAGGAGGAGGTGAGTATCTAATGCTTTTCTTTCTTTCTTTTTGTTGGTTCTTGGACAGCCACATCCATGCTGACATTCCCTTGTATGGTGTGATTTTTTGTAGTATATAATAGGGAGTATCATTTGATGGATTTGGTTTTGGGGTAGGAGGTGGAGGAGCTTTTCTCTTCTTAGAGACTTTCTTCTTAGGCTCATCATCAGAGTCCTCTTCATCATCATCCTCATCAGAAGATCCATGAGGAGTATCATATGAAGCATCAATGGCTTTTAGTACAGATTTATCACAAGGCTTTTCAGCCTGAGTAGGAGCTGGAGAAAGAATTGGAGCTGGAGCAGGAGAGCTATACACAACAGTGCTTTCAACAACTGTTTTATTTTCTTCTTCTATATCAGCCATGATCAATGCATCAAGATCATGCATTGGGGAGTCATCCATAACAAAAGTGGGAACAAAAATGTCTCTGGGAGGGGATGAGATAATGGGGGAAGCAGCTTTTGGTGGAGATGGAATAGCTGGAACCTCTATTATAACAAAACTAGCCTTTAGTTGCTTGACAACCTTGGGGCTTATTGGAGAGGTATAAGGGACTATAGCCAAAGATGACTTAAAGCTGTCTTCTGGCAGAAAGTTTAAGTGAACTGTATCAAAAGTACTTAACAGATTCAAAAGTTCAACTGTGGGATTTATAATAAAATCACCAATAGTGTCTATCTCAACCATAACAGGCTCATCCATATCAATATTTGATTCTATTAAGTCTATTATGTCGGAAGGATCTGCATCTTCTGAAGAATCAGTCATGAAAGAGTCAAATTCATCTGCTGCTTCTGCTTCTGCTACTGCTTTTTCTACTACTGTTTCTGCTGTTGTTTCTACTGCTGTTTCTGCTGTTGCTGCTACTACATTCACTGGAGCTTCTTCATCATGAAGCATCTCCCCCTGACTGGCTGCAGAAGGTCCTGGAGCCAGTCCCCCAGAAGAAGAAGGGACAGGGGATAGAGCAGCAACTATGGATGAGAGATTTTTAATGGAAGCAGTGAGAGGAGCTAGAGCATTCATTAGAAGATTTTGAAGAGTGGGAGAGATAAAAGCAAGCAGGTCCTTAGCAATATCAGAGAAATTTAAATAAAAAGATTCTGGAGCAGTGGAGGAGTAGGGATTGTGGTGACCACAGTTAGAACAAACAGAAAATACACTAGACATATCTTGGTGTGTGTGGTCAAGTGCAGAAGATGGAATTTCAATTGTGGGGATGGATTCTTGATGTGGGGATGATGGGGGAATCACGAGATTGAATGTGTGGGAGGAGAGAAAGGTGTCAGGATTTGTGGTAGTTAAATGAGGTGGAAGAGGGGATTGATGTGGGGATGGTTGTGGGGATTGGAAAGGAGAATATTGTGTGGATTCCGGAATGGGAGAAGATGGGATTTCAGTTGATTGGATTGCAGTGAGATTTATATGAGGAGAGGATGGAGGTGGAGAAGGTGCAGGAGATGAAACTGGGGTAGAAATGTGAAGTGGTTGTTGTTGTTGATATTGAGGAGAAGAAGGAATGTTGGAGGTGGAGGGGGCCTCTTCTGGGATTAAAGGAGCGGCTGTGACAACCCTAGTGCTTTCAAAAGGCCTGGAGGAGGAAGAAGCCTTGGAGGGCTTGGTTATGTTCCTATCCTACCTGCCAAAGAGGGCACAAGTGAGCCTCTTGGAGGCATTTATGAAGATGGTCGGGGTGACAAGGGATTCAACAGCCTTTTCTTTAAGGAAGATTCCTAGAATCCTTCCAAAGCAAACCTCATTTTTGGTATTATTTTTCTTAATTAGCTCAAACATGATTTGAGCCCAATTCACTGTTTTCTTATTCACCACTGTACACATTAGCAGGAATTGATGCCTGGTTATGTAATCATGGGCAGTGTGCTTGTCCAGCAATACTTTCCCCATAACATCTGCCAGAAATTTGTACTCAGTAGACAGATGTTTCTTCAGCAGTTTATTAGGGGTTGCTCCATAATAACCCATTTTATTCAACATATCATTAAATTCTTCATTATCAATTTCAAGTTCCTCTGTACCATTGTTTAATCCAAATATTTCAGTCAGAACGGCAGGGTTAAGAGAGACAACATTACCCGATATTGAGCCGGTCATGTAATTCTCATCTGTGGTGGAGGAAGTGTAGACCAACTCTCTGATTTCTGCACTGGAGAGCTTGATCCCGGTGGTCATCAACTTGTTCAACTGTTGTTTTTCAAGCAGTTTTAGAATATCCAAGAAGATTGGCGGAGTGTTGAAACGATTCAAAGTCCACATCAGAGACGGTATCAAATTTCATGGCCGCAAGACTGCCTGCTGGAATCGCCATTAGTTCACTTGCAAGAGAAAAACAAAGATCAAGTGCAAGGGAACTAAAGGCGCGGTACGGAGGTCGAAGAAAAACCTAGATATTGGATTTTTCGGAATATGAATCGACAAACTCCGTTCAACGAAAAATAAATAATTCTTCGACCTGAGATCGACGAAATAATTTGTAGTTAAATAATTCGTCGTGCTCAGTCTGAAGATTTGAACACATTTCGTCGAGCTCTGTTCGACAAAAGTTTTCTGAAGCAGATTCGACGATCTCCTTTCGACGAAAAACAACTTCACTTATAGAGAGTTTGTCAATCTCCGTTCGACGAATATCACAAGAACTTTTCCCAGTTCGTCGAGCTCCGTTCGACGAACTTTGAAAAATTCGTCGAGTGTAGACAGAAGTTAAATCAAAGCTTCTCCATTGATTATGCCCAGCTAATTTATAAATAATAAGTGATTTCTTTCATCCAAGGATTTGGTGAAAATATCTGCTCTTTGCAAATAAGTATATATATAGACAAGTTTAATTTTGTTTTGTCTACACACTCTCTAATGAAATGATACCTAATGTCGATATGCTTAGTCCTACTGTGATGTACTGGATTCTGTACTATAGATATAACACTTGTGTTATCACATAAGAGAGTTGAATTATTTAAGTTGAACCCATAGTCTAGGAGTTGGTTTTGAATCCACAACATCTGGGAACAACAACTGCCAGCTGAAATGTATTCTGCTTCAGCAGTTGATGTGGACACAGATGATTGTTTGTTGCAGAACCAAGACACTAATCTCATACCAAGAAACTGACAAGTTCCTAAGGTACTTTTCTTGTCTACTCTGCATCCAGCAAAGTCAGCATCTGAATATCCAGTTAAATCAAATTCTGACTCAGTAGGATACCAGAGACCGAAACTAGGACAACTCTTTATATATGTCAAAATTCTTTTTAGAAAAACTAGATGAGATTCTTTAGGGTTCACTTGAAACCTAGCACAAAGACATGTGACAAACATTATGTCAGGTCTACTTGCTGTAAGATATAGTAGGGACCCAACAATACCCCTATATAATTTCTGATCAACTGGTTTCCCATGTTCATCAGTGTCTATTACAGCATTAGTAGCCTGATGACTTATTTTAGTCATCATTTTTGGGGTAGTTTAGTATGCAAAATTCCTAGTTTAATTATATGTTTCAAGTATTTTTATGCATGTTTTGTTTTATTTCTTCTTAAAGTCTTTTTGTGTTAGGATATTATAATTCTAGTTTTATTATAGTTTTATTTGCTTGTTATGTTGCAATTTTATTTTATTATGTTTTGATTTAAAAATCTGTAGTTTTAGTACATGTTTTATGTTTTATGTTTACTTATATTTTGTTATGAATATAATTAATCAATAGTATGATATGATATGTTTAGTCTTATTTGTATTAGCTAATGTTTTATTTTGCTTTATTTGTAGGTTCAAAGCCCAATTGGAGCAGCCCTCTTCCACCAAAACAGCCCACATGATGCAGCCCGGCCACTTATGATGCAGCCCCTCTACATAATGCAGCCCCCTACATGCAGCCCTTGAAGTTTGGAGCAGCCCGGCCCTTTTCCTTGAAGCCCATATGGTGTATTCAGCCCTTCTTCAAGCTTCCCAAGCCCACATAGTGCAGCCCACTTCATCCTTACATGGCCGGCCACTCATTTTCTCCCCTCCCTCATCATTTAATGCCATACGTGAATATTTTCCCCCTATATGGCCGGCCACCCCTCTTTCTCTCCCTTTTTTATTTCTTTTTTTTCCTTTATTTAAGCCACATTCATGCATGTTCCCTCCTCTCTCTCCTTTTTATTATTTTTCTCCACTCTTTATTACCATCCATCCCCCCTCTTATATGTATTTCATTTCTTTTAAATTTATATGCATGAATGTATCTTCCTTCATTTAATATCATGCATGAATTCTCTCCACCTAATTAAATGCCATGCATGCACTCCTCCATATACATGGCCGGCCACCCCCCTTGCCCCCTCTTCTTCTTTCCATTCTAGAATCTTCCCTCCTCATCTATAAAAGGGCACCATGGTCTCATGCTTTGGAGAGTTGAATTTTGGAGAGAAAGTGAAGTTCTAGTTCAAGAGAGTGCTTTCTTTTTGCTTACATGTTGTTAGTGTAATCTTTTCTTTTCAATTAGTGCAAGTTTTCCTTATAGCCTAATCTAGTCTTTTTAATATTTTGTACACTCTTTTTATTTGCAAGTAATGAAATTCTCTTCTATTTGTTTCGTTGTTTCTTTTTGCAATATGCGTAGCTAATCTTCTTTTAGCATTTGATCATGAGGATCCATGATTTGAAATGAGAATTATTTTTATTTCATAGTTTTATTTTTGCGTAATTCTACTCGGTCCTTCTTTGATTTATTTTGTGTCGACTCCGTATTTCCGGTATACGGTAGTAGGCTTATGATCTCATATTCGAGTAGCCGAGAGGCTCGTGGATGTGAAAGATCACTCAAAGAAGGAAGGAGTTGAACGCAACCCTAGAGATAGGACGACGTAAATCCTCCGGTTTGGAGTCAAATCCAATAGTGCGGATCACCTCGATAATGCAACTTTAGGCTTCTTTGGTTTGAAAGAGATTTCGATCGAAGAGTCTATAAGTTAGGAGACTTAATGCTCTAGCGAGATTTTGTCTTATTTTCGGATCCGTCACGGCCAAGTTGGATTTGCAAATTTAAAACTATGCCCTTTTATTTTCTCGTTTCATTTCATGGTGAATCAATGATCGAATGCTAGCCTTTTTTATATAAGTTTTCGTCTCACAATTTATCGTTCCTTTTGCTTCTTAAAAAATTCTCAAATCCCTTTAATTTTCCGGTAGGATAATAGTTAGAGCGCGAGTAGAAGTACTTGACAACCCCGTGTTTAAATACGACCTTGGTACTACAATTCGACAGGTACGCTTGCCTGTTCGGGTTTTGGCCCATCAAGTTTTTGGCGCCGTTGCCGGGGAGCTTTCTTCGTCAATATTTTGAAAACGCTTGCGCTATTACTTCTCCGAAAAAAATCAAAAAAAATTATAATTTATATATTTAAATTTTTTATAACCAACCCACCTCATTTTAATTTCTACCCCACCTAAAATCTCTCGAAAAGGGTAAGGGGCTTTAAGCGCCACCATTTTACCTAGTACCGGGCGAACCCTTCACCGGGTAGTCCTCGGGAAGTTCGAGAGCCAAGCCGTCTAAAAAAAATCTTTTTTTTCAGAAAAAAAAAACAAAACTAAAAAAAATTTTCCTTTCTTTTCCCTCTTTTTCTTTTTTTTCCAAGCTTTTATTCTCATCTTCCCTCGTTTTCTTCACTAGTGCATGACCCGAGCGAATCCGTCGCTACTTGTTGATTTGGACCCAGAAATCGAACGCTCCTTTCGGAGACAACTACGATTCGGGGCTTCCACTTCTCAAACAGCGGTTGAGGATTCCTTTGGGGATTGCAATTATTCTGAAATGGGAGATCCCAACCCAGGAATGGCTCAGCAAAGGACTATGTCCGATTATGCTCGACCCAACCTGGAGGGGACTGAAACAAGTATTGTTCGACCTGCCATTGCGAACAATAACTTCGAGCTTAAGCCTAGCATCATACAAATGGTGCAGCAATATGTCCAGTTCGACGGATTACAAGATGAAGATCCGAACTTACATATTGCTAATTTTCTTGAAATCTGTGACACCTTTAAAATTAATGGTGTCTCAGATGATGCTATAAGGCTAAGACTCTTCCCCTTCTCCTTAAGGACTAAAGCCAAACAGTGATTGAGTTCTCTTCCAAGAGGCTCAATCACTACTTGGAACATTTTAATTGAAAAATTTCTTGCTAGATATTTCCCTCCCGCCAAAACTGCTAAGTTAAGAAATGATATCACTTCTTATTCTCAAATTGCTTCTGAGACCCTCTATGACACTTGTGAGAGGTTCAAAGAACTTTTGAGAAGATGCCCACATCATGCTCTGCCTGTATGGTTGCAGGTTCAGACATTTTATAATGGGCTAAACCAAGAGACAAAGCAAATGATAGATGCCGCTTCCGCTGGTTCTTTAGACCGCAAAACTCCGGAAGCCGCTCTTGAGCTTATCGAGGACATGGCGATGAACACTTATCAGTGGAATTCGTCCAGGTCTCGCCCATCTAAACCTGCAGGTATCTATGAAGTGGATTCGGTTTCGCAACTGGCGCTACAAGTGGAAATGTTAAACAAGAAGATTTCGGAGATGACTGCTTCCTCCGCCGCTAAGGTATATGAAAATGTGAATGCTGCTGCTGCCGAGCAGGTGGATTATCTGGGGAACATACCCAGGCCTGCTCAAAATAATTCTGCAAACAATTTTTCTGCTTTTACGAATTTTTCTTCTCCGCCTGGTTTTTCTTCTTCTTCTAATTCTTATCACCCTGGATGGCGTAATCATCCAAATTTCTCGTGGAGTAATAACGCTAACGCCATACGCCCACCGCACGATTTTACACCACCACCACCTCCGCAACAAAATTTTCAAAAACCTTCCCCTTTGGAAGAGATCCTCGCTAAATATATAAGCTCGAACGATGCCACTATTAGAAGTTTAACAGGATCAATGAAAAACTTAGAAAATCAAGTCGGCCAACTCGCTAAGGCCTTTTCCGAGAGACCACCTGGAACTCTTCCCTCGAACACTGAGCCTAACCCAAGGGAACACGCAAATGCGATTTCCCTTCGGAGCGGTAAAGTTGTTAACGACCCCACCACAAGGGAAGAGCCAAAGGTGATTGTCCCTCCTGTTGTGGAAGAAATTACCCCTACGGAAAATGATAAAACAAATTTTGAAAATGACAAATCTACTTTAGATAAAGAAAAAGATATTTCTATTTTTTCTAATGATGACGTTCAAAATGATGCTCCGCTTATCATAAAGGAATTTCCGCCACCACCTTATCCGGCCCGACTTAGGCAAGAAAAATTAGATAATCAATATCAACGCTTTCTTGAAATATTTAAACAAATTCATATTAATTTACCATTTCATGAAGCGATTAGTCAAATGCCTAAGTACGCCAAATATCTCAAAGATTTATTAACGAACAAAACGAAATTAGAAAATTTATCGCATGTAACGTTAAATGAAGAATGCTCGGCGGTCGTTAAAAACTCTAATCTACCTAAAAAGATAAACGATCCGGGTAGTTTTTCAATTCCTTGCGTCTTTGGTGATTTATTCGTTAAACATGCGTTAGCGGATCTAGGAGCGAGCATCAACTTAATGCCTTTTTCTTTATTTAAAAAGCTAGGTTTGGGCACTCTAAACCCTACGCGCATGAGTATTCAGTTAGCCGATCGTTCGATTAAGTATCCGCTAGGTATCGTTGAGGACGTGCTAGTAAAGGTCGACAAATTCATCTTCCCGGTGGATTTTGTCATTCTTGATATTGAAGAGGACGTCGAGGTCCCTCTTATCCTTGGACGACCATTTCTAGCCACCTCTCGAGCGGTTATAGACGTTAGTAACGGGAAGTTGTTTTTACGTGTGGGAGATGATGAGGTCACATTTTCAATTAATCAATCAATGAAAAATTCCTTACAAAATGATGACTCATGCTTCTTTATTGATGTTTTAAATGAAGATTCTTCCCTTTCCCTTTCCAACATCTCTTCAAATGAATTTTCCTCTTCTTTTTCTGAAATTTCTTCACATGATTTTGAAAACACGATTATGTCCGCAAAAATAAATTTTGAAAATGATTCTGTCTTTGGTAGAAGTAAGTATGAAAGTCTTGTTTTTGAAAAAGATAAGAATTTGAAAAACTCTTATAATGAGCCACCCCATCTGGATTTAAAACCACTCCCTGATCATCTAAAATATGCCTTTCTTGAAAAAAATTCTAAGTTGCCCGTTATAATCTCGGCCTATTTATCTCAATCCGAAAACGATCAGTTGATCGAAGTACTACAAAAGCATCGCCGAGCTATAGCGTGGCAAATCTGTGATATTCCTGGCATAAGCCCCTCCTTCTGCACACACAAAATATTTTTTGACAATAATCCTAAGGGTGTAGTTCAACCACAACGTCGTCTTAATCCAAATATGAAAGAGGTTGTGAAGGAAGAGGTGCTTAAGTTATTAGATGCGGGGATAATTTATCCGATTTCCGATAGTCAGTGGGTGAGTCCGGTACAGGTTGTTCCTAAGAAGGGAGGGATTACAGTAGTACCAAATGAAAATAACGACTTAATTCCAACTAGGACGATAACGGGATGGAGGATGTGCATCGATTACCGTAAGCTAAACGATGCCACTCGAAAAGATCACTTCCCCCTCCCCTTTATCGATCAAATTCTAGAACGGTTGTCCGGGCACAATTTTTATTGCTTCCTCGATGGTCTCTCGGGATACTTTCAAATCCCTATCGCACCCGAGGACCAAGAGAAGACGACATTCACCTGCCCTTTCGGAACTTTTGCTTATCGTAGAATGCCTTTCGGACTATGCAATGCACCCGCCACCTTTCAGCGGTGTATGCTTGCCATTTTTGATAAATATGTAGAGAATATTATGGAAATCTTTATGGACGATTTTTCTGTTTTTGGCGACTCCTTTAATTTATGTTTAGAAAATTTGGAAAAAGTTTTACAACGCTGCGAAGAAACGAATCTAGTTTTAAATTGGGAGAAGTGCCACTTTATGGTACGTGAAGGTTTAGTACTTGGCCACAACATTTCCGCTAGGGGAATTGAAGTGGACAAGGCAAAAATTGAAGTAATTGAAAAGTTACCGCCGCCTACAAATATTAAAGCAATTAGAAGTTTTTAGGGCATGCGGGTTTTTATCGACGATTCATTAAAAACTTTTCAAAAATTACTAAGCCTCTTACCCACCTTCTCGAAAAAGACACTCCTTTCGTTTTTGATGAATCATGTCTCGCGGCATTTGAATTAATTAAATCTAAACTTATAAATGCCCCTATTTTGATCGCCCCAGTTTGGGATTTACCTTTCGAAATCATGTGTGATGCGAGTAATCATGCGGTAGGTGCGGTTTTAGGTCAACGAATCGCTAAGAACTTTCATCCGATTTTCTACGCTAGTAAAACTCTCACGTCTGCGCAAGAAAACTACACCACGACGGAGAAAGAGCTCTTAGCGGTTATTTTTGCTTTTGATAAATTCCGACCGTATGTTACTCTTTCTAAGGTTATTGTTTTCACGGATCATTCCGCTCTGAAGTACCTCCTTTCTAAACCGGATGCCAAGCCGCGTCTTATCCGTTGGATCCTCTTACTTCAAGAATTCGACTTGGAGATTCGGGATAAGAAAGGAGCGGAAAACTTAGCAGCTGATCATCTCTCTCGTCTTGAAAATCCCAATCTAGATCTTTTAAATGAAACTTTTATTAATGATTCTTTTCCGGATGAGCGTCTTTTTACTATTTCTTCATCTCCTACCCCCTGGTTTGCCGATCTGGCCAATTATCTTGTGGCCCGGGTCCTCCCAAAAAAATACTCCACTCACCAAAAGAAGAAATTCTTTTCGGAGTTGAAGTATTATTTTTGGGAAGACCCATTTCTATTTCGCATTTGTGCGGACCAGGTGGTTAGGAGATGTGTTTCGCGGGAAGAGGGTCACCTAATTTTAAAACATGTTCATGAAGGTCCGACTGGAGGGCACTATCAAGCTAACCGCACCGCACACAAAGTACTTAGTGCTGGCTTCTATTGGCCAAGCATATTTAAAGATGCACAAATCTTTGTGGGCGGGTGCGATCGATGCCAGCGGACTGGAAATCTCTCAAATAAAAATGAAATGGAACAAAACTACTTTCTCGAATGCGAAGTTTTTGATCTATGGGGCATAGACTTTGTCGGCCCATTTCCCTCCAGCTTAGGAAATAAATATATTCTAGTCGCAGTCGATTATGTTTCTAGGTGGGCAGAGGCCCAAGCTCTACCAACTAATGATGCTCGCGTTGTTGTCAAATTTTTAAAAAAATTATTTTCTCGCTTTGGTTTTCCTCGAGCGATCGTTAGTGATAGGGGAAGTCATTTTTGCAACGCTCAACTCACTAAGGCTTTAGCCAAATATGGCGTTACGCATAAATTATCCACTGCTTATCACCCCCAAACTAACGGTCAGGTCGAGGTAGTCAATCGCGAACTTAAACGAATTTTGGAAAAAACGTTTCTACTTCTCGTAAGGATTGGTCTTTAAAATTGGACGATGCTCTGTGGGCCTATCGGACAGCGTACAAGACCGCCATCGGTTGTACTCCTTTCCGATTAGTCTATGGAAAATCGTGTCATCTTCCGGTAGAAGTAGAACACCGTGCGTACTGGGCGTTAAAATTTTTCAATTTCGATCCGCACTCAGTCGGCGAGCATAGAAAAAACCAACTAAATGAGCTTGACGAGTGGCGAGCGTACGCATATGAAAATAATAAAATTTATAAAGAACGCACGAAATTGTATCACGATAAGAACCTGCGCCACCCTAAAACTTTTAAACCAGGCGATCACGTTCTTCTTTTTAATTCGCGTTTATGTCTCTTCCCGGGAAAGCTTAAATCTAGATGGTCCGGACCGTTCACGGTCAAGGATACTTTTCCTTACGGCACTGTGCTACTTTCACACCCCGATAAGGGGGACTTTAAAGTTAATGGTCATAGACTTAAACTCTATTTCTCTAATGATTCTGTGACTCCTGCCAAGGAGAATCTTCTGTTTGATTCTTAGTTCTCTTATTTTCTGATGGACATTTTCGTTTTGGACTTATTATTTTTATTCTGTGACTCTTTTATTCGGACTTTAAATGATTGTAATAAATAAAAACCATTATCGGGCATCTGCCCATGGACTCTTTCTATTTTTTTGCTTTTATTTTGCTCTTCCTACCGGAGGCCAATCAAGTCCATGTTCGTGGTCGCCGCTCCGCCGTTGCTGATATCAGATGGATCAAGTCATACCTGCTGACGATCAAGTACTCTAAAAAGCAAGCATGGGGGAGCGATATCCGCCTTCATCTCACGAACCCGGGGAAGTCCTGTTCTTTTTTATTATTTTTCCTGCATTTTTCTTTTTCTCTTCTTCTCAGTCCCCTTCTCTTTTTCTTTATGTTTTCTTCATTGAGGGCAATGAAGGATTTAAGCATGGGGGGGGGGGGGTCTAGTTTCTTTTGTCTTTTCCTTTTTGTTCTTCTTCTTTCAAAAAAAACAAAATTATGTTTTATATTAGTATAGTATTTTATGTCATCAAAATCTAAAATCCAAAAAATTATAAAATATAAAACCCAAAAAAAAATTAGAAAAACAAAAATAAAAAAAAATTGTGCTAAAATCTATTTGAAAAACAAAACCTAAAATTATTTTCTATCTTTATTTTTATGTTTCTTCTAGTGATGTGTAGGCTCGTGCGGTTCCTTAGTTCTATTTAGATTTCTTTGAATAGGTTTTCTAAATTTATCAGTTTAACATAGTTTAGTTCTACTAGTTTCTTTTTCTTAAATATAGGCATCCGATTTTTACGTTATAAGTAGCAATTTGTAGTTATGTCTTTTTATTCGGTTAGTTGCTTACGAATGGTTGCTAGGTATCATTAGCTCTTTTTCATTTGCGAGGTAGTCTTTCTTGGTGTCTAGAACTTGTACCAAGCTACTCTCGAAGCATTTGCGCCGTTTTTACGTTCTTTAGAAATGATTTAGGCCACCATTTGAATAGTTTGAGCCTTTCTTGCCCACCAAAAACAAAACCCTTGCAAAACAATTTTGGGCCTTTTCCTTTTTTCTTTGTTTTTAGCTCCACCTTTCATTTCATTATGTTCACCAAAGCCAAATATCTTTCCTATTTTTGCACTATAAATTTGAGCTTAAAAATTATTTTGGGAAGGGTATAATCTTTGAAATGAATAGGAAATTCTCAAGCTTATTTTTGGAGCTTTCTTATCAAATGTTATTCAAAAGAAAAAAATTGAGAAAGAAAGAAAAAAATATATATCATTACAAAATCAAAAAAAAATGAATGCAAAAAGTTTGTGTTTGGCCAAGTTTATAAAAGAAAAAATTTCATGGCCTTTTTGTTGTAGTTTCATATTGGAGAAATGACATTCTCATTACTTCTCATTTGTTATTATGCCTTATTTATTTTTGAGCTCACCTTGGTTTAGTGCCTAAAACTTTCATGTTTATCTTTGATTCCACTTCCTAATCATTTACCTAAGCCAAGTTTTAATGCCTAGTAGAAGTCCTAATGATCTTAGAACTTAATTTCGCGTAGTGGAGAAAGTGTGAACGTACAAGCCTATGGCCACCATCATTGATGGATTTCTTTGGAGGTTATCTTGGAGTGTCTTAGGGTTAATGTTTATCTAGCAACCTAGTAGTTTGTTAATGCGCCGTTTATTTAGAACCTCTACTTTTTGTTGTCCTTATTTTCATTTATCTTGGATGCCTTGTTTTTAAGATTTAGAAATGTGTAGACTTTTCTTATGTTCTAATGATATTTTTAGGTCTCCACTTTCAAGTTTTCTATTGTGCACTTCTCACCCCACTAGTTGTTAACATAGGAATTAGGATAGTTTAATTTTTCATGTTTTGTTTTTCTTAATTATGAAACCTAAATTAGCTTTGTTTATTTTTCTATTTCCTTCCCTAGTTTCATCTTTATTTGCTTGAGGGCAAGCAAATACTCTAGCATGGGGGAATTTGATGACTTATTTTAGTCATCATTTTTGGGGTAGTTTAGTATGCAAAATTCCTAGTTTAATTATATGTTTCAAGTATTTTTATGCATGTTTTGTTTTATTTCTTCTTAAAGTCTTTTTGTGTTAGGATATTATAATTCCTAGTTTTATTATAGTTTTATTTGCTTGTTATGTTGCAATTTTATTTTATTATGTTTTGATTTAAAAATCTGTAGTTTTAGTACATGTTTTATGTTTTATGTTTACTTATATTTTGTTATGAATATAATTAATCAATAGTATGATATGATATGTTTAGTCTTATTTGTATTAGCTAATGTTTTATTTTGCTTTATTTGTAGGTTCAAAGCCCAATTGGAGCAGCCCTCTTCCACCAAAACAGCCCACATGATGCAGCCCGGCCACTTATGGTGCAGCCCCTCTACATAATGCAGCCCCCTACATGCAGCCCTTGAAGTTTGGAGCAGCCCGGCCCTTTTCCTTGAAGCCCATATGGTGTATTCAGCCCTTCTTCAAGCTTCCCAAGCCCACATAGTGCAGCCCACTTCATCCTTACATGGCCGGCCACTCATTTTCTCCCCTCCCTCATCATTTAATGCCATACATGAATATTTTCCCCCTATATGGCCGTCCACCCCTCTTTCTCTCCCTTTTTTATTTCTTTTTTTTTCCTTTATTTAAGCCACATTCATGCATGTTCCCTCCTCTCTCTCCTTTTTATTATTTTTCTCCACTCTTTATTACCATCCATCCCCCCTCTTATATGTATTTCATTTCTTTTAAATTTATATGCATGAATGTATCTTCCTTCATTTAATATCATGCATGAATTCTCTCCACCTAATTAAATGCCATGCATGCACTCCTCCATATACATGGCCGGCCACCCCCCTTGCCCCCTCTTCTTCTTTCCATTCTAGAATCTTCCCTCCTCATCTATAAAAGGGCACCATGGTCTCATGCTTTGGAGAGTTGAATTTTGGAGAGAAAGTGAAGTTCTAGTTCAAGAGAGTGCTTTCTTTTTGCTTACATGTTGTTAGTGTAATCTTTTCTTTTCAATTAGTGCAAGTTTTCCTTATAGCCTAATCTAGTCTTTTTAATATTTTGTACACTCTTTTTATTTGCAAGTAATGAAATTCTCTTCTATTTGTTTCGTTGTTTCTTTTTGCAATATGCGTAGCTAATCTTCTTTTAGCATTTGATCATGAGGATCCATGATTTGAAATGAGAATTATTTTTATTTCATAGTTTTATTTTTGCGTAATTCTACTCGGTCCTTCTTTGATTTATTTTGTGTCGACTCCGTATTTCCGGTATACGGTAGTAGGCTTATGATCTCATATTCGAGTAGCCGAGAGGCTCGTGGATGTGAAAGATCACTCAAAGAAGGAAGGAGTTGAACGCAACCCTAGAGATAGGACGACGTAAATCCTCCGGTTTGGAGTCAAATCCAATAGTGCGGATCACCTCGATAATGCAACTTTAGGCTTCTTTGGTTTGAAAGAGATTTCGATCGAAGAGTCTATAAGTTAGGAGACTTAATGCTCTAGCGAGATTTTGTCTTATTTTCGGATCCGTCACGGCCAAGTTGGATTTGCAAATTTAAAACTATGCCCTTTTATTTTCTCGTTTCATTTCATGGTGAATCAATGATCGAATGCTAGCCTTTTTTATATAAGTTTTCGTCTCACAATTTATCGTTCCTTTTGCTTCTTAAAAAATTCTCAAATCCCTTTAATTTTCCGGTAGGATAATAGTTAGAGCGCGAGTAGAAGTACTTGACAACCCCGTGTTTAAATACGACCTTGGTACTACAATTCGACAGGTACGCTTGTCTGTTCGGGTTTTGGCCCATCATAGCCATAGGTGTTTTCTTTGCTGAGACATCAGCCATCCCAAACTTTTTAAGAAGCTCTTTAGCATATTTAGCCTGGGAGATGAAGATGCCATCAGGTAGCTGCTTCACTTGGAGACCAAGAAAGTAGGAGAGCTCAACCATGCTACTCATTTCAAACTTTGAATACATGAGATCAGAAAACCTCTTGCATAGTTTGGAATCAGTAGACCCAAATATAATGTCATCTAAATATATTTGTACTAACAAAGTTTGATCGTTATGATGCCTAGTGAACAATGTTTTATCTACTATGCCTCTAGTGAATTTATGCTCTATCAAAAAGCTAGCTAAGGTTTCATACCAAGCTCTTGGAGCTTACTTTAAACCATAAAGAGCTTTATGCAATTTAAAAACATACGAGGGATGGGTTGGAGAGATAAAACCTGGAGGTTGTTCACCATAAACCTCTTCTTTCAATACTCTATTTAGGAAGACACTTTTTACATCCATCTGATAGACTTTAAACTTTTTGTATGCAACATATGCAAGGAAGATCCTGATTGCTTCTAACCTTGTAACTGGTGCAAATGTTTGGTCATAGTCTATACCTTCTTCTTGCATATAACCTTGAGTAACATGCCTAGTCTTGTTCCTCACAATTACACCATGGGCATATAGTTTGTTTCTGTATACCCATTTAGTGCTAATGACTAGGTAGTCTTTGGGTCTTGGAACTAAATCCCAAACTCTACATCTCTCAAATTGGTTGAGTTCCTCTTGCATTGTAATGATCTAGTGGGGATCTTGCTCAGCATCTTTTATGGTTTCTAGGCTCAACTTGAGAGAGAAAACAGGCATGCATCATATCTTGGTTGACTAAATGCCTTGTCTGTACACCTGTTGATATGTCTCCAATCACTTAAGATCTAGGGTGATCCCTTAGTGTGGCAAGATCAGTGGGTGGAGTTGGTTCAACAACAGTATTTGGAATTAATTCCTCTTGTGGAATTATGTCTGCTGTTGAATGAAGTTCAGCTTCATCCAAAGGTTCATCTTCACTGTCTTCATCAACTTGTGGTGGAGAAGGTGCTATAGCTTCTTGTAGAAGGTTTAATTCACCCATTTTCTCACACAAGTGAGGTACCTGCAAGGTGCTATTGGTAGAAATCTCTTTCTCCTTATAAGATATGTTAGTTTCATCAAAAGTCACATGTATTGATTCTTCAATTTTTAAAGAAGACTTGTTAAACACCCTATAAGCTTTGCTTACTTGGGAATATCCTAGAAAAAAATTCTCTCTTCAGCCTTAGCTTCAAATTTTCTAATATATTTCTTGTTGTTATTATGTATATAACATATGCAGCCAAATACTTTAAAATAGGTGATTTTAGGTTTCTTCCATTTAAGCAATTCATAGGGATTCCTATTCTTAAGTTTATGTATTAGGCTTCTGTTCAGTATATAGTTTGCTGTACTTACAGCCTCTGCCCAAAAGGATAGGGGCATGTAAGCATCTACAAGTAATATGCCTGCAGCTTCAATTAAGTTTTTATTCTTCCTTTCAGCTACCCCATTTTGTTGAGGAGTTCTAGAAGCTGAGAAGCAGTGCCTGATACCTTTCTTCTCACAGAACTCATGCATAAGAAGAGACTCAAACTCTGTACCATGATCACTTCTGATAAATGCAACATGAGTAGAGAACTCAATCTGTATGGTCCTGAGAAAATCTGTAAGAACTTTGAATGTATCTGACTTAGATCTCAGAAAGAACACTCAAGTGAATCTTGAGAAGTCATCTACAATAACTAGAGTATAAGATTTCCCTCATAGGCTTTGTACAACAATAGGTCCAAGTAGGTCCATGTGTAGTAAGTACAAAATCCTAGGTGAATCACTTTTATTAACTGACTTAAAATTAGATTTAGTTTGCTTGCCTAGTTGACAAGCCCTGCAAAGGCCTTTCTTCTTGTAGGGACTAGAAGGTAAACCTCTGACAAGGCTGTCTTTAGTTAGCCTAGCAATGTTTTTCATATTTACATGTCCTAGCCTTTTATGTCATAATTCATTTTGATTGCAAACAATGTTAAGCAGACAAATATCTGAATTGGCAGAATGAAAGTCAACTAAATATATGTTTCCTTGTCTATTTCCAATTAAAACATTTTATTTTTCTTTATTAGAAATAATACAAGTTGTTGAGTTAAAGTGTACCTGATAACCTTCATCATTTAGTTGACTTATGGAGATGAGGTTATGCTTGAGTCCACTTACATATATCACCTTCTTGAAAGTGACTGCTCCAATCTTTACTTCTCCAAAGCCTTCTGACTGGCCACACTTTGAATCACCAGAGATAACCTTTGGTCCCAGCTTGGACTTGTAGTTAAATAAATTATCCTTGCTGCCAGTCATGTGTTTGGAGCATCCACTATCCAGGTACCATTTTTGATTAACCACTGGACAATCCTTTACCTGCAATGAAAACAGTTAGTTGTTCTTGACCCAGGTTACCTTTGATCCTTTATATTGTTGACAAGAAAAACTAGATATTACTGAAAATTCAGATTGTGATTTATACCCCAAGGGGTGATATCTTCTAGGAGGAATTGTCCAATCAGCAAGTGGATTAAAAGGTTTCCTAGATTGATTTGATTTACTGTGATAACTATGACTTTTATTAAGTCTTTCTGGGTTCGACGAAATGTTGTGAGTTCGTCGACCAAAGTTCGACGAAACGGGATGAGATCGTCGATCTCTGCTCAGAGAATGAACATACTCATTTTTTGTGCCCCAAGTTCGTCGATCTCTGACCGACGAACCATACACAGTTCATCGATCGTAGTAAGACGAATAATTATTATTTTGATTTGCGTTCAGAGTTCGTCGACTTTGTTGAAACCGAAACTTCGGTCTCCTGTGGAGTTCGACCCTTGGGGAAGGGGTGGTCTCGCGCCTACTTTACCCCTGCAAGCAAAACAACAAAGAAGACAAGGAAAGACCGACCCAAGGGCTCGGCGTGGAGGTCTCACCACACACCCGGAAGATCTCAGAGCGCTTCCCCTCATTAGCCAGAGGCCGAGCTAAGGTACCCTCAGAAAGTACTTCAAAACTGGAGCAGGAAGGCATAGGAAGCATGCCTTATGGGGTACCCCTTAGGTCCTATTTATAGTTTTTGGAATCTGAACTGCCAATAACCAAATGAGCTGACCTGAAGTTACCAAAAAACCCTTGGCTGGGTCTGCCAACACCCAAACTTCGATGTTTTGAAGGGCTATAGGCAGACCAGTGGGGGCAAAACAGTAAAAAGTACCTCACACATCCAGGAGAGCTGGAGAGCTTGATCACCTCGGCAGGTCCTGCTCACCTGCTATTGCCGAGCTCCATTGCGAGGACGTGAGCTGGGACTAGCTCGGCGAATACTGATCTCCGTTAGACGAACGCCGACCTTTGGTTGACGAATGCCGAGCTCGTGCTCGGCTTCTCTACTGCCGATCTTGCCTACTGCCTTCAACCCGATCTGTCTGGTTCCTGGCGACCTTGCTCGCCGGACAGGTGGTTGTACATAATCCCCGCTCTTTTTGAGCTTGGAAAAGCTCGGAAAGAAACATCCAACCCCAAGTGTGCGGCGAGCGCAGGTTGGCGAGTTGAAGGGAATCTTCGGGTGGGGTCTACCTGCGGCTATATATATGCACCTGCTCACCTGCCTGACTCTTGCCATTCCCTTTGCTCTAACCCTGCCAAGATGCCGCTTCCCAAGGAGATTCAAGAGCGCTTAGACCGAGCTCGTCAGGTTTCTGCAGCTCGCATAGCCGCCCTAACGGCGGTTCCTGCCAAAGTTCCTCAAATTGATTCTGCCGAGCCCGGCTCCAAGAGGGCGAAGTCATTCCCTCAGGCGGCCGAGCCCATCTACCATGACCTGAGGGCCACCCTGGAGCGCGAGACCGGCTCTTCCACTCGGACAGTTCTTGAGAAGGATAGAGAGATTTTCGTAGTCAGTGACGACCCGGACGGTCAACCTGATGGCGGGGGCGTCACGCCGCGAGAGCCCACACCGCGAGGCGAGGCCGCTCTCGCAGACTCGCGGTTCATGACACCGGATAACCGTCCCCGGGACCCGCCTCTTCTTTTTGGGATCCTGCCAGTGAGCTTGCAGAGGCCGATCTTGCCGGTGCATGCCTTCTCTCCTCAGCCAACTGACGTGGTCGCGGGGGCGGATCTGGGAACCATCCCCACCCCGGGATTCGAGCTCCTCTCGTCGGGGACTCGTGGCCCAGGTCGCGGGAAGGATCTGAGGTTCATCCCTCCCCGCATCTCCTTTGAGCTGCCGAGCTCGTCAGGTCAATCTTGCTTAGATTCTTGCTCCATGAGTTTTTCCTGCGTTCCTCTTCTTACTGACCCTTGTCCTCACAGCTCTCCCCAGCCAATCCACTGCCGAGGAATCTTCGCGGGCAGCCCACTACTCTCCCCTCCCTTCCCCAAGCTTGCTGGACTCTTACCTGGGTCCTGAGGTGGATCAAGGCGAGCTGACGAGGAGGGAGGTCAAGCTCCTCAAGAAGCTGGTGTGCGGGCTGTGCGAGGTGCAGGGGGTCAACGAGACACTAAAACGCGACTACGCACGTCTCGCCGACAAGGTGCGAAGCCACCAGGATGGCGAGCAGATGTCCCCCTCCCGGCTCCTGGACGAGATAGATGATGGCCTCTCGATGGCGCAGAGGAATTCGGGAAGGATCCGCGAGCTGCTCCGCGCGCGGCAGTATGGGGGGCGGGGGTCGCGAGGCCGGGGTAGGTAAGAGGGCGGCTCCTTTGCCGAGCCGACCGGTACTCGCATCCTGATGCTCCCCCTGCTCGCGCGCCCCCCTTTTATTCCTGAACTTGATCTGTAATAAGTAGTTTTTAGAATATTCTTAGACATGCGTTATTCAAATAATATACTGCAATGTTTGACTTAGCCTCGGTTGGGACGCGTCGGAAGTCGGCGAGCTAGGGTAGCGAGCTGTGGTGGCGAGTTGGGCCGATTGGACAGCCTGACCCCAGATTTCTTTTCCTATAAATAGCCCCCCTTTACCAACCACCGTACTGTGCTTTTATTGCTCTCATACTCCCTCCTGCTGCGCTTTTCTTCTTTTCTGCTCGCGCTCTGCTCCTTCTTCTGCGAACATGGGCCAGACCAACCCTGATGCCGACGGCCGCTCCAAGTGCGCGCAGCACTTCACCGACTACTGCTTCTTTGAAGGGCACACTAGCGAGGAGGAGCTCGCGGAGTTTGTGGTGGAGCGTGTGCCGCCGGGCTTCGAGGCGTGTAGACCGAGGCAGGGGGAGGCCATCAACACTTTCTACGAGGACGAGCTCGCCTTCCCCATCTCGCATTTCGAGGTGGGGTTGCGCCTCCCCCTCTCGCCGGAGATCCGGCAGATCCTGAAGTACTACGGCGCGGTACCCGCGCAGTTGAACTCCAACGCCGTCGTGATGATGGTGGCGTTCGCGAGTTACCTCCGGCGGGAGAGGATTGAGTTCAACCTGACAGTATTCAGGAAACTATTCTCCTACAAGACATCGCCGGATGGAGTCGCCTACTTCGGCGGCTCGCTGATCAAGGTTCACGAGATCGTGAACAAGCACCACACTTGGATGTCCAAGATCGCCTTCATCAAGGGCGACCTCGGCAACATCCCCTACTCCCCCAGCAGAAGGGCAAGGAGGTCTCCCCCCCCTCGCCGTGTCCGGCAACGATGCCGAGCTCCACAAGTACTTCCTCCACAAAGACTTCGAGGTCGCCTTCCTGCGAAGGGGCCTCGACGCACTTCACCCTGTCCTCCCCGGCGAAGGTACTGCTTTCTCCTCATCTCGCCGAGCTCACACGATTTGCCGAGTTCGTCATACTGCTGCTGAATTTCTTCTAACTTTTTCCAAGTATTTTCTTGCAGGGGAGCGGATAATCCCCGTGAACCCGCCATTCACGGACTCGGGGCTACATACTGACCCTCTTGCTCGCGAGAGGGCGGCGGCGGCGGCTTGTCGAGATGAGGTGGCCCTCTCCCAACCCTCTTCCAGCAAGAGGTAACCTGAGGATGCGGGGTCGAACCCGCCACACCGCCAGCGGCTGCCAAAGAAGATGAGGAGAGCCCTGCTGGCTCCGCGGGGGCAACAACAACAACATCAGCAGCCCAGCCCCAAATACATAAGCTCATCTGAGACTCCTCCTGACGCGTCACCGGAGATCCCGCTGAAGGAGATTACCCGCAATGGCCGAAAAGGTGGCGATGGCCCCTCTTCCACGGAGGCGATCTCTCCTCCCCCTTTGGCGAAGAGGGCGGCTCACGAGCGCGGGGCGCCGAAGCAGCACCCACTTTTTAACTTCGGCGGGCGGTGGAAGGATTCGGCGGGCGAGCCCATGCTGCAGTGGGACGAGCTGGCCCATCGGGTCTCCATCTCCACCCTGCATCCGTCCTGGCATGACAGTGAGCCTGCCATGAGCCGTGATTATGCCCTCGGCTTCGGCCTCTATGGCCGCGAGGATGCCGAGGCCTACAAGAATATGACCCTCCGGCAGCTCGGCCATGAGGGTCTGCAGGCCCACCTACGGACCATGGAGCTCGACCACATGCTGACTCGTCGCAGCTTTGCCCTCAGCAATCAACTCCAAAAAGCTGAGCAGGCTTGCGACGTTGCCATGGATAAAGTCACTGATCAGGCGAGATGGCTCGGCATCGCTGTGGGTCTTCTATTCCAGGATGCCGGCGGGTTGGCAAGCATCAAGCACCCCACTTCTCCCTTAGAACATTCTGCGCTGATACTAAACCGATTTTTCTCTTTACCAGGACGCCAAGGCCGCGGGGGAGCTTCAGGCTCGCAATGCCGAGCAAGGGGAGTAGATTAGCCAGCTGCGCGCCTGCCTTGCCGAGCTGGAGGGGGCGAACATGAAGCTGCAGGAGGAGAATCAACACCTCCTCCGCGAGGTCCGCCGCTAGGCGGAGATCTTCTTCCCAGCCCACGACATCGACCCTACCCTCCCCTACAATAGCCCGCGGATATTTGGCGAGGCCGACCTTGCCGAGAGACTGCGTATCAACTCCATCCAAGCTGCCGAGTGCACCCTCCAAATGATGAAGGACTCGGGGGTGCTGGTGGAGGAATGCGAGGAGATTTCGGCCCGGGGTCTGATGCCGAGCCTGTTCCCGGCGACACCGCCCAGCGAGAAAGAGGACAGCTTGGACGCTATGTTCGGGAAGAGCTTCCCGGGTCAGTCAGGTGAAGGGGGGGGGGGAGAGGATTGAATTTGTACATCTCCTTTTTTGGTTTACTCGCCGAGGCGAGCCCCTGTAAACATTTTTGTAAACACTTTTATTTAATGAAAGAAAAGTTTTTGATCATACCCGTATCTCATATATATATTTCATGCTATTTGCTGTGCTTTGTATATCAGCGAGTGCTTTCCCAGGCGACCTCGCGTAGATAGGTACTGTGAGTAGAGTAATCATCAGTACGCGCCCGAGAGAGGGTATGTTTTGGGTGCTTGCCGAACTTCAGATGATTCGCGAGCGGGCTGCTCTTCGCCTTAATCGCGCCACCTCATCTCGCCCGCGAGTCGTCCAGGTTGAACCCAAAAAAATTCTTCCAAGTAAAATAGACGAAGGGGTGAAGTGCCCCGACCTGGCTCGCCTTCCTTCAGTGAGGTCCTGAGACATGGCTTGCCACCCCTTTGTTAGTGCCGAGCTGGGTTGGGCGAGCCCAAACTCGTCTGTGCAGAATCCTCTTACTGATGCCGAGCTGGGTTAGGCGAGTTTGAGCTCGCCTATACAGAACCTCTTTCCCCTTATTCCTTGGCATTCAAAACTTCTTGATCTTTACCTGGCGATTTCAAGGCCGATACCCTCGAGTGACTTCCAGCCCTGCCAGCTAGGTGAGAGCCTGGCAGCGGGATCTGCTCGAGGCCCAAGGATGACACCGAGTGACTTCCAGCCCTGCCAGCTAGGTGAGAGCCTGACAGCGAGATCTGCTCGGGGTCCGCTATCAATACCATTGAGTGACTTCCAGCCCTGCCAGCTAGGTGAGAGCCTGACAGCGGTATCTGCTCGAGGCCACGGATGACACCGAGTGACTTCCAGCCCTGCCAGCTAGGTGAGAGCCTGACAGCGGAATCTGCTCGGGGTCCACTATCAATACCATCGAGTGACTTCCAGCCCTGCCAACTTGGTGAGAGCCTGACAGCGGGATCTGCTCGAGGCCAAGGATGACACCGAGCGACTTCCAGCCCTGCCAGCTAGGTGAGAGACTGACAGCGGGATCTGCTCGGGATCCACTATCAACACCATCGAGTGACTTCCAGCCCTGTCAGCTAGGTGAGAGCCTGACATCGGGATCTGCTCGAGGCCAAGGATGACACCGAGTGACTTCCAGCCCTACCAGCTAGGTGAGAGTATGACAGCGGGATCTGCTCGGGGTTCACTATCAACACCATCGAGTGACTTCCAACCCTGTCAACTAGGTGAGAGCCTAACAACGGGATCTGCTCGAGGCTAAGGATGACACCGAGTGACTTCCAGCCATGCTAGCTAGGTGAGAGCCTGACAGCGGGATCTGCTCGGGGTCTACTATCAACACCATCGAGTGACTTCCAACCCTGCCAGCTAGGTGAGAGCCTGACAGTGGGATCTACTCGAGGCCAAGGATGACACCGAGTGACTTCCAGCCCTGTCAGCTAGGTGAGAGCCTGACAGCGGGATCTGCTCGGGGTCCACTACCAATACCATCAAGTGACTTCCAGCCCTGCCAGCTAGGTGAGAGCCTGACAGCGGGATCTGCTCGAGGTCCAAGGATGACACCGAGTGACTTCCAGCCCTGCCAGCTAGGTGAGAACCTGACAGCGGGATCTGCTCGGGGTCCAAAAACATTCCATTTCTTTATGCAAGCTAGCTGTGACAGTACTTAAGTGTTAAAGAATTTTATTATAATCAAGGTATCACTTACATGTTTCAGGGGAAAAATGTTTCAAGTCGTCACCACTCCAGGTGAGACTCAGGGTCTCGCCTCTACATTTTGGAGTCGATAACCTACCGATTTTAAAGCCTCTTTTACAATAAACGGTCCCTCCCAGCTGGGGTTGAGCTTCCATACGGATGCCGACCTCCCAGCTGCATCCACCTTCTTCAGCACCAAGTCCCCTTCCACGAACTATTTGACTTTGATATGCTTGTCAAAGTACGTGGCCATTCTCCTTTTCACCTCTTCCTGTCGGATGGCGGAGAGATCCCTCAGCTCTTCCACCATGTCAAGGGAGAGCCTCAGCTCTTCCTCGTTCTCGGCCTGCCATTCTGCCCTACCTTCCTTGGCCGCAATAACTCGAGGTGTTTGGACTTCAAACTCCACTGGGAGCACTGCCTCGCATCCATGAGAGAGTTTGAAGGGGGTCTCTCCAGTAGCCGTGTTAGGGGTGGTCCTCAAGGCCCAGAGGATCGCGGGAAGCTGCTCCACCCAGCTCCCCTTCAAATTCTCCACTTTCTTCTTGAGGAGGTTGACGATGATCTTGTTTGCAGCCTCTACCTGCCCGTTGCTCCTGGGGTGATGGACCAAGGCGAACCTGTGGTCGATCCCAAGTTGCTCGCAGAAACTAGTGAACTCAGTGCTGGCGAACTGGGGCCCGTTGTCCGTGACGATGGCTTGGGGCAGCCCATGGCGGCAGATGATCTCCCCCCACCGAAGTTCCTGATTACCTGGGATGTCACCTTGGCCAGCGCCTTCACTTCCAACCACTTGGAGAAGTAATCGATCATTACTAGGAGGAAACTCCTCTGCCCACTGGCCTGGGGGAACGACCCAACCAAATCCATTCCCCAAATGGTGAAGGGCCAGGGGGCCGTGATACTTTTGAGTTGCTGTTCCGGCTGTAGCTGGAGGGGGGCAAACAACTGGCACTTATGGCACCTTCTCATGAACTCCGTTGCATCATGGCCCAGGGTGGGCCAGAAGTACCCCTGTCTGACGATTCTTCCTTCCAGGGTCCGACTCCCGAAGTGGCTCCCACACTTTCCGGAGTAGACTTCCTCCAGGATTCTTTGTACCTCCTCCTCGGCCACGCAACGAGCCAACATTCCTGAGAGTGTCTTCCCGTACAACTGTCCATCCTGGAGGAGGTAGTACACCGACTTGTACCTTATCTTCTTCTTATCTGCCCCCTCTGGATACTCTCCTGTGGAAAGGAAAGTTACAACTGGGTCCATCCATGAAGTCTGTTAATCAATCTCCATGAGCTCCCCCTCTTCGATGGAGGGGCGGAATAGGTCGGTGATGGTACCCCCCACCTGGGGATCATACTTTGCTAGTTGGTTGACCTGCTCGTTTTCTTCCCTAGGCACGTGTCGGATGGAGAAGGTTTGGAAAGTGCCTATGACCCCTTTCGCTTTAGATAAGTATAATCGCAGGGTAGGCTCCCTTGCCTCAAACTCCCCGTTGATCTGGGAAGCTACCACCATGGAGTCGGTGAGGACCTCCACGTCCAACACCCCCAGCTCCCTGTCCAGGCGCAGCCCTGTTATCACGGCTTCATACTCAGCTTGATTGTTGGTGATGGGAAAGTGCACCACCACCGTTTGCTCAATTCTAGTCCCCTGAGGGCTCTCCAGGATCACCCCCACTCCTAGGGAATGCCTACCCGAGGCGCCGTCTACCTTCACCTTCCAAGGAGCCAGATGGGTGAGCTCTTCCTCTGCCACTTCAACCACATAATCATCCAAGAAGTCGGCCATCGCTTGAGCTTTGATCGAGAGGCGCGGAATGAATGATATGTTGAACTCACTCAACTCCACTGACCACTTGGCCAGCCTGCCTAAATGCTCCACCCCCTCAAAGATGTTGCGGAGGGGATGGTCAGTCACCACTCGAATCGAGTGCTCCTGGAAGGAAGGTCGCAGCCTCCATGATGAGATGATCAAGGCGAAGGCCAACTTCTCCAAAATCGGGTACCGGAGCTCGGCCTTCCTCAGGACCCGGCTCACGTAATAAATAGGGAGCTGCTTCTTCCCCTCTTCACGAACTAGGATGGAGCTCAAGGCCTCTGCCCTGACCCCGAGATACAAAAATAAATTCTCCCCCTCCTTCGGCCCTTGGAGCAGTGGGGCCCGGGTCAACTGTATTTTGAGGGCCTGGAACGCCTCCTTGCACTCCTTGGTCCATTCGAACCTTTGTCCGCCCCTTAGTGTTTTAAAGAAGGGGGAGCAGTTCTCCCCTGCCCTGGAGAGGAACCTACTCAACCCTGCCAGCTTCCCTGTCAGTCGTTGGACCTTCTTAGCATTCCGCGGCGACCCCAGCTCTAAGATAGCCTTGCCATTATCTGGATTCGGCTCGACCCCCGCAGGGGTGAGGAGGTGCCCCAAGAACTTCCCCCTGCTAGCCCCGAAGACACATTTTTGGGGATTCAACCGCATCTTGTACTTGCGTAGGGTGGCGAAGGTTTCCTCTAGGTCCCGGAGGTGGGAGTCCACATCCCGACTTTTGATCATGAGGTCGTCCACGTACACCTCCTGGTTCCTCCCCTTTTGCTCCTTGAAGACCCTATCCATCATCTTCTGGTAGGTCGCCCCTGCATTCTTCAGCCCGAAGGGCATCATATTGTAACAGTAACATCCGTCCCCTATGATGAACGAGACATCCTTGATGTCCGAGGGGTGCATCCTGATTTGATGACAACCTGAAAAAGCATCTAGGAAACTCATTACAGAAAAACCAACGGCTGAGTCAACCAGCGCGTCGATCCGAGGCAAAAGATAACAGTCCTTAGGACAAGCTTTATTAAGTAAAGAGAAATCGATACACATTCGCCACCGGCCGTCTCCCTTTTTGACCATGACCACATCGGAGACCCAGCCAAGGTATTGGATCTCGGACACGAAGCTGGCCTTGAGGAGCTTTGCCACCTCCACTCTGATGGGCTCTGCCAGCTTGTCCGCAGTGGACCTCTTCTTCTGTTGAACGGGGCATGTTCCCGGGTCCAGGTTGAGGCGGTGGCAGGCCATATCCGCGTCAACCCCCGACATCTCTGCGGTGTTCCAAGCGAAGATGTCTATGTTCTTCTGGATGCACTCCAACATCCTGCCCTAGTCTTCCAGGGTCAGCCCTCCGCTGACGCGGACCTTCTCCACCCTACCTCCACGGGTGAGCACCTCTAACTCCACCACTTCCTCCGTAACCTCCAACCTAGACTGCTCTCCCCATCCTTCAGCATCCCTTTCTTCCGAGACCGAGATTTCAACCTCCACCTCTTCTTCCACGACCATCACTTCGGCCATCTCCTCCCGATCTCTTCCTGTCGCCTCCTCAACGCAGCTCTCCACCTCCAGCTCCTCCCTGCCAGCCTCTTGCTCAGCCTCCTCCATTCTTCGCCCCATCTCCTCGGCTCCCTCCTGCCAAGAGATGGAGTTCACGGCAGTGACATAGCATTCCCGCGCCACCTTGGGGTCCCCCCTGACCCCGACTTGAATCCCCTCAGCGTTGAACTTCAAGCACTGATGGAAAGATGAGGTGACGCAGCGGAAGGCGCTGATAAGGGGCCTCCCGAAGATGGTGCTGTAGATGCTGGGGGCATCCACAATGACGAACCTGCAGTTCCTGGACTGCCCCCCCGGGTAACATGGAGGCCTACTCCTCCCTCCACTTCCTTCCTCTCCCCTGAAAACCCGAACAAGGGTCCGTCTGAGGACAACACCCTCTTCGCCTCTACCTTCATTGCGTCAAACGCCTTCTCGAAGACGATGTTGATGGAGCACCCATTGTCAACGAGGATCCGAGAGACGGTAAATTTCTCGATGGCTGCCTTGATGACCAGTGCATCGCAGAATGGATCCTTGTGATCTAGCATGTCTCTTCTAGAGAAGGTGATCCTCTCCTCTGGGGGTGGGGTCTGGGATGTGAAGGCAACGCTCCGACGGTACATGGTGTGGAGGCTCGCCTTGAGGGAAGCCTCGACCCCCACTCCCCCCCCCTGTGGATCACTCCGATCCCTCCTCGGGTCCCAACATCCACCAGGTCTTCGCAACGGTCCTCCTCCACCCGAGGCAAGACCTCCTCGATCCTTACTTCTTGTCGCCCCTGCTGCTGCTGCTGCTGCTCCCTATTCCCCATCATCTCAAGGAATTCCGGGCACGTGGCTGTGGCGTGCCCCTCCTCCTGATGGAAGTAGCAATAGGGCAACTCCACCCTAACTTCTCTCCTCCTCCTCATTGCTATTCTCCTCCTCTCCCCCATGGCTATGTCCATAGCCTCCTCTTGATCGGGGAGCCGGGGGCCTTTGGGCCTGCCTCCAGCCCGGGGGTGGAACTGATCTTGCCCCCCTTGATAGCGATCCCTTCCTTGGTATCCTCTTTGTGGCCCCTGCCCTTTCCACTCAGGACTCCAGCCCAGTCAACGGTCGGGCTCCTGATGCCCCCACCTCGGCTGCTGCTGCCACTGGAGCTGCCTCTGCTCCCTCTGTCGGGGCTCTCCTCTCCTCCTGTCCTCTTCCTCCTCTCGGCTCCTTCTCCTCCTCCGTGGCCCACCTGGCCAGCTTCTGCGCAAACTCTGGGTTTGACGCCTCCCCGTCAACTTCTCTTGCCGCCCTCTCCATCAGCTCTCCATAGGAGAGGGGGGGGGGGGGAACTCTCTTCAGCTCCATACTGAAGAACCCCTACTGCAGGCCCAGGATAAAGGCCATCATCAGACTATGGCCCGGCATCTCCTGGACCTGCGTAACCTCCTCCTGGAACCGGTCCACGTAGCTCCCCAGGGTCTCATTTACCCCCTGCTTGATGTGGAACAGGGACTCTGACTCCTTCTTCCTCTTCTTCGAGGTAGTGAACATCAGCATGAACCCCCAGTGCAGGTCCTCAAAGCAGTAGATGGAGCAGGCCGGTAGAAAATGGAACTACTCCCTTGCCTTCTCCCTGAGGGTGATAGCGAAGAGTCGACATTTGAACCCGTCCGAAATATGCCGGATGGAGACTACATCCTCGAACTATTGAACATGCTGGACCGGGTCTCCTTTCCCGGTATAGTAGGACATCTCGGGTTCCCTGAACCCATCTGGAACTGGAGCTGAGGAGACCAACTCGCTGAAGGGGCTGCCTCCCCCTACTGGGCGAGCTGGCGAATCTCGCGAGCCTAGCTCGCCGAACTGGCCTCGACCTGCCGAGCCGGGGAAGAGCTCGCACCCGGGGAGCTCGCACCCCCGGCCTTCCTCGGCCACTTCCTTCCCAGCTCGTTCGCCGGGGGCGTCCTCGCCCAAAGAGGGGGCGGCCGCGATCTGGACTGCTAGAGTCGAGCATTCAGCCCGCGTGCCGAGTGCGAACTTAACGAGGGTCAGCACCTCATTCCTGAAATCTTCAAACATCGCCACCGTGGCGAGAGGCGGGGGGGGGGGGGGGGTCGGCGAGTTCGGCCTGTTAGATCCTTGTCCTGTCATCGAACTCGCTGAAGATTTTCTGCACTGACCACGCTCCACGCTCACCACACCAAAATGTTGAAACCGAAACTTCGGTCTCCTGTGGAGTTCGACCCTTGGGGAAGGGGTGGTCTCGCGCCTACTTCACTCCTGCAAGCAAAACAACAAAGAAGATAAGGAAAGACCGACCCAAGGGCTCGGCGGGGAGGTCCCACCACACACTTGAAAGATCTCAGAGCGCTTCCCCTCCTTAGCCAGAGGCCGAGCTAAGGTACCCTCAGAAAGCACTTGAAAACTAGAGCAGGAAGGCACATGAAGCATGCCTTTTGGGGTACCCCTTGGGTCCTATTTTTAGTTTTTGGAATCTGAACTGCCAATAACCAAATGAGCTGACCTGAAGTTACCAAAAAACCCTTGGCTGGGTCTGCCAACAGCCAAACTACGATGTTTTGAAGGGCTATAGGCAAACCAGCGGGGGAAAAACAGTAAAAAGTACCTCACACATCCAGGAGAGCTGGAGAGCTTGATCACCTCAGCAGGTCCTGCTCGCCTGTGTTGTCGAGCTCCGTTGTGTGGGCGCGAGCTGGGACTAGCTCGGCGAATGCTGATCTCCGTTCGACGAACGCCGACCTTTGGTCGACGAATGCCGAGTTCGGGCTCGGATTCTCTACTGCCGAGCTCGCCTACTGCCTTCAGCACGATCTGTCTGGTTCCTGGCGACCTTGCTCGCCGGACACGGGGTTGCACAGACTTGAGTTCGACGAACTGGCCACATTTCGTCGATCTGAGTTCGATGAAATCTGCTGAACTTTATTTTTATCTAAGGTTTTCTGATTTTGATTTTTCTTATTTTTGTGTGTGATTTCAGTTTGATTGGGATTGTTATTATCTACCTTTTCTTTACCCTTTTCAGACACAAACTTTATTGGTGTGGTTAATATATTTTTCTTGAGTATGAGGGGTAAAATTGATGATGCACCCAAGCCTAATTTGTCATTCAGTCTGGCATTGACTGTGGTTGTAATGTCCAACAACTTAAGGCTTCTCCCATTAAGAGATTCCTCAAGTTGTTTGGCCTCACATAGCTTGTTTTTAAAAGAAGTGATTTGTTCATTAGCTAATGTTAGTTCTTCTTTTAACTTGGTGTTTTCAGAAATGATGTTTTCCCGATTTGATACTTTTCCCTATGTATTTTGATTTCCTTTTCTGAGTTTATTAAATCAATGCACATAGTTTTAAATTCAATTTTGAAACTATCAGAATTATAGTCAAAAGATATCAATACCCGATCAGCTTCTGATTCTGAAGCTCCTTCATTTTCAGATTCTTCCTATTCTAATTGACTTCTGGAGGCATCAATGGCCATGATGCAGACTTCCTTGGTCCTTGCCTCTTCTTCTTCACTGGAACAGGAAGATGTGGATTCATCTACAGTGTCACTCTAGCTTTCTGCTACAAAGCCCTTCTCTTTCTTTTTGTATTTGCTGGAAGAAGGCCTTGAGCTTTGTTGTTTTCTGGAGTCTTTCTCTTTTCTCCTTTATTTCTTTTGATTCTCTGGACACTCTGAGATGAAATGTCCAGGTTTCCTGCAGCCAAAGAAAACTACTTCTTTAGTGGGAGTTTTGTCATACCTTGGCTTATCATCCTGCCTGGATGATTTTCTTCTGAAGTCTTTCCTTGACATTTTGTAAAATCTTTTGGCAAGAAGACTCATTAGCTCTTCATTCACTGTTAAGGCTTCAGTTTCTTCAGCAGCCTTGAATGCCAGGTTATGCTCTTTCCTTACTGGTGGAGGAGTCCTTTGTTCAGCTACTTCTCTAGACTTTATGAGCTGCTCATAGGACTTGACCTTTCCTAATAGAGACTCTGTGGAGATCTCATTTAAGCTCCTGGCCTCCTTGATTGGCCAGATCCTTGAATCCCATGAGCTAGGGAAGCACATGAGGATTTTGTCATTCACCTCAGTGAGGGTGATGTCCTTATCCAAGGTCTTCAGCTCATTGATGATTGAGCTCAGTCTATTGTGCATGTCTGACCAGATTCTGCTTCATCCTTTTTTAAATTCTCATATTGGGATATGAGATTTGATCTTCTGTCCTTCCTTTCATCAGCAGAGCGAGCCACCATTTGGTTGAGATAGTCCCAAATGGTCTTGGATGATGTGCATTCAGCCACTCTTTAGAAAATATCATCTGACATTGTTTGGGCCAGAATGTTCATGGCTTTAACATCGACAACCTTGGCTTTCTTCTGAGCATCAGTCCACTCAGGTGATGGAACTGCCTTCCAGATGGCAAACCTATTTAGGTTGCACACTGGAGGTCTGGTGCTTGCATAGTCTTGGTTCTGTGCCATGCTGTGACTATAATCCTAATAGAAATAAAAAGTCAGATCTAACAAAGGATCTTTTGGTTCAAGGGTTAGCTTGAACAACCAAAGGAAACTTGCTCTGATACCAATTGAAAGTTAGGGTTAGATCTGATATACTCTAGAGGGGGGGGGGGGGTGAATAGAGTTTCTTGAAACTTTAAAACCTATTTGCTGTAAATAAAAACAATCCTAAGATAAAATAATCAACCATAGGAGCTACAAATATAAACTAATATCACAGACATAGCAACCTAACTAGCACAGACACAACAAGAACAAAAGAAAAAGAAGGTAACCAGACAACACAAGAATTTTATAGTGGTTCCCCTAAACTTAGGTACATCCACTCTTCTACCACCCTGGTAGGAATCCACTCAGGTTTTTGATCAGGTGACTGCCACCAATGAGCTTTTGATCAGGTGCTCAAAAATCAATCACAAGTCTTTTGATCAGGTGACTTGCAACCAGGAATAACTTTTAAAGGGAGTTAAAGAACCCTTTTTATAGTGGGGGTGAGAGAGGGATGATGTCTTCTCTTTCTCAAATACAACTGTGAAAACTTTAGTGGATCTTTTGATGTTAACAAAGTCTCCCCCTAAGATATGTTCAGGAAGGTTGGAGCTTTGCTTCAGGGTGAGTAGGTCTTCAATGTTTCAGCCTTGACCAGAAGGTATCCAGGAACTTCTTAACTGATAGAGTATTTGTTGTACTCTGAAGAATCCTTGAATGAAGAGAGAAGAAGACTCTTGATTTTTGATTGATGTTCTTCGTATTCTGTATGTCGTTTGTGTTGTTGTGAAGGAAGAAGAAAAAAAATCCCTTTTTTGTATCTTATGACAACTTACTTCTGAATTTTTGAATTCCTTCAGCATTGATTTCTGACGGCCTGGAGAATGTCGGCATTAAATGATTTCTCTAACTATACCATTGAAAAACGACAAGTAATAATCTTAATGAAGACCATGATCAATGCTTGCTTCTAATGGTAATATTCAGAGAATATTAAATATTGATTACTCAGGAATTATTGCAACAAGATAAGGGACAGAGGGAGGAAAAATCCATTTCTATAACTGTACAGAAATCATCGACCAAAGAACAAAATTCGTCGATCTGGGTCCTGAGTTTGTCGAGCTGAGAAGTTATGTTTATCGACCAGATAATCTTTGTTTGTCGTGCTGAGATCCAAGATCGTCGAGCTGAGAATATAAGTTCGTCGACCTGAGAACTGCTAACAGCTACTTGATAAACTTGTCAATACTGTGGTCTAAGTTCATCGAGCAGAGAACATGAATTTGTCGAATGAAGTATGATTCTGGACTTAGAATATTTAGATGTTTCTGGGCTTAAAATGCTGAGGTAGAACATCCAGAAATCGTTGACCTGAGATCCAAATTCGTCGATCTGATATTCTAACTTTGTCGACTGGAATTCAAAGAAAGGAATTTCGGACTTGGCATGTTGATGTGTAGTGTCTAGAGATCATCTACCTGATAACCAAGTTCGTTGAGCTTAGCTCAGAGAATTGTCTCTGAGTTCGTCGAGCTGAGCACGCCTTTCGTCGAGCTGGGTTCGATGAACATCGAACTCATTTCTTGAGTCTTTGAAATTTCTCTAAGTCATGAGTCTTCTGCAGTCTGTTGATGGCTGGTCCATGTAGTGTTGACTCTAAAGACATGACCTAGACTCTAGGACACAAACATGGCCCTGGCTATACATGTTGTGTCAAACATCCTAGTTTAGTGAACCTAGCCCATATCCAACTAGGGATCCAATAGAAGGTCATTCACTCAATGCACTCAATGCTTGGAGTTGAATATGAAGATTTGGCTAAGACCACAATTGATGATGTCAGCCAAAGTCAGCAAAGTCAACAGAGTTCAAATTAGTTGCGGGAAAATTATAGAACACGACAAATACTGCTGGAGGTCTACTGTACATCTTCTTCCGTTAAAGTAAGTTGCAGCTGTTGTAACTATTTGTTTTAGGATTGAGAGTGACTAGAGGGGGGTGGGGGAATAGGTCCATTTTAAATCTTGGCTACTTTTTGGATTCTGAGATTTACTTTTTTATGTTTATTACCCCAGTCAGATAAAACAAGAAAAACTATTCAGCAATTTAAAGCAATCACAACACAACAATCAAAGCATAATGCACACAGATTTATAGTGGTTCCCCAATTTATGGATACATCAACTTCCCCCTTCGCCTATCTAACAATGAACTAGATTTGGCCAACCTCCTCCTTCTTTCTTTACTAAGATCCTCAGATCTTACAGCTCAAAGCCCAGCTGCTCCTACAACTCAGACTTTACAAGTCTTATCACTCAGATCACCAAGATCCTACACCTCAAGTTCTTTCCAAGAACTCTACCTCAGAGTGTATCCACACTCCTACTTCTCAGGCAACTCCTACACTACAACTCAGAACAAGCAATTCCTACAACTCAGAGAAATACCCACTTCTCCTACCTCAGGCACTCGGCCTTACCTCAGCCTTTATAACACAGGCTTACAACTCAGAGAAATTGACTCTCCTACACTCAGATCTATAGTTAGATCTTACAAGTTTTATAATGGTGAAAAGAAATAAATTCTGAATTAGTCACCCAACAAGAGAGAAATGGGTGACTGCTTTTTGAACTGATCTTGATAAGTCAGCTTCCCTTGATCCTTGTTGTAATGGATTTGATCCAACCCTTCTTAGCTTTTCAAAGCTTCTTGAAGATGAAATTAGGGCAGATCTAGGCTGAATAATGTTGAAGTCAATTCTTGATCTGTCTTCTCTCCACCTTCTGAATTCTAGCAGATTAATTTTTAAATCAGGGAAGAGATATTGAATTGATGCTCTCCTTGATCTTCTTTTTCTTCTATGTGTTGCAACTCCATTTATTTCTCCAATTTTTTCTACACTCTATTTCTGTATAGTTGATCCCTTTATATGGGCTCTGTCAAAGGTAACCGGCTGATCCGATTAATTACTGACATCTGACAGTTCTGACAGCTGTCAGATCCACTGGCTTGATTTCTGCACTTAGGAAACAACTCTGCTTGAAGTGTTGGAACTTTACTATTGGATGTGTCGACACCATTCTTGGGTGTCGACACTACTCTTGTAGTGATGTCGACATACTTCTGAATGTCTCGACACAGCCTTCACCTTGTCTCGACACGGCTGATGTAGAATGTGTCGACACTAGTCCTAAGTATCAACACAGTTGTTCTTTGTCTTGTGTCATAGTGTTGACCCAAGTCCTGGGTGTCGACACAACTTTTTTACTTGACTCAACACTTCTTGTTTAAGTGTGCCAATAGTAGTCCTAAGTGTCAGCACAGTTATTTTTTGTCTCAACACAACTTTGACAAAGGTGTCGACACTTGCCTAGTGTCTCGACACTTTTATACTTAGCTTTATTTGCCTGCACACAAGAACTTAACATTCATCAAATACAACTATATTTATATCATTGAGCTGAAAGGACTTCTTCAAATCAAGTACATTATGACCAATATACCCAACAATCTCCCCATATTTGGAGAATTCATAACCCAAATTCAATGATATACAACATGATACCAAAAATATTATGATTAAGACTTTAAGATTACAGTACTATACAATATGTGAAATAACACAGATAAAAACACATATTTCATTAGACATTAACAATAATAATGATGAACAGAAAGTAAAGCAAACAATTGCAATCCTAATTAATAGCACAAGAAATGTTGTGCAAACCAAAACTTTCATTAATTGTTTGTCAAAAGGTTTAAAGCTATAAACTTTGGTTATTCAATATTTACATAACAAATTTTTCATGAGATTTAAAACTAAGAACATCCTATGACAACTCTGGTTCTCTGATGGCAATGCCCTTTCCAGATTGGACTTTGGATTTAACCTCAGGTCCCTTATCATCCACAACCTTCTTTCTTTTATCATCCTTAGCCTTTTCAATTCTTTCCTCTTTCTGCATTTGTCTTTCAAAATAATGGAATGACTTTGGAAAGTATTTACCGGGCATTAATGAATTGGCAGGAATCTTCCCAGCCTTTAGATCATGTCTGAACTAAAGAATGATATCCTTCTGCTTTAAATGCTTGCTCATTCCTTTTCTGAATACCATTTGCCTCTGTCTGACACATTGACATTAACTACTTTACATAAAATGAGGATTATTGATCTGGAGGTTGGGCTCCATTGCTCAAAGTCTAGTCTAATTTCAGCTTATTTCCTAAACCTTTTCTTTGATAGTTGAGCTTTTTTTCTTTAATCATAGCAGATTCAGACATCTCCACCTCTTCACATATAAGATTTTGAACTGGTGGTGGAGGATTATACATGTGTTGGATAGCAGATTGAATAGCATCAAATGGAACTTGAGCTGCAAGATTGTACATGGATGTACGTACTAGGTGCTTGAATGACTTCAAATTGAGCTGGTAGACAACCAGACTCAACAGTTTGATCTCCATCATACCATAGGGGAGGATGAATTAAAGTGTCTCTGATATTGTTTAATATCCAGGTAGCATGTTCAGAACTGGCCCTTATCATTACCCTCTCCCCCTTTAGGACTTCCCTTTCAACATGATCTCTCAGATCATTCTTGTGAAACCTTACCTGTTCATCTAGATAATTAATTCATGATTGTACAGAGTTCTTGATTTTAAGTAAATGTTCATCTAACAGTTTGTCAGATGCTTTTATATCTGTAAGTAATGAGGCTGAACGGGTTGTCAGCTGAGTGTCCATGTTTTGAGTAGCAACAACTATTTTATTTTTTAACTCAGTAGTCTGCTCAGTCAGCTTAACCATTGTTTCCGTATGCATGATAGTCATATGTTTGCATCCAATATTCTTTGATTTTCAAGGACATAACCTTGTTTGACAATCATTTCATCTTTAGTTTTCTTGTCTTCCTGCTGTTGTTTAGCAATATAAACAACAACATTTGCTCCCTTCTCAAAGAAATTAGTCATGGCTGTTTTCAGGAGATTTACTTCAAATCTTATTGACTTTATGTCCTGAGCCAGTTGAAAATGCAGCTCCTTATTCCTTTCATCTACATACTTTTCAAGTTGTGTTCTTTGTTAGTTAAACATAATTTGTAGTTGCCTAAGCAGTGAGCTTGTGTCCACTGGAGGAGCTGGATTTGGTTCAGACTGAATTAACATTTTATATCTCCTATTTCTCTTTTTCATTTCAGATAAATTTCTTTTCTTCAGCAGAGACACTTCTTCTTCGTCAAATTTAGAGGAACTTAATTCTTCAACTGTTTGTGTCTCTTTGGCTTTGTCAGTATCTGGGTCCAACTCCCCTCAACCATTGCATCTTTCTCATTAATATTGATATTTTCCAAGTTAATATCTGCATGCTGAATTTCAGCATCAGGAACTTCAATCTGGGGAATTTCAACTATCTCCCCCTGGATGTTAGTTTCTTTAAACAAAAGATTTTTTTCCACTGCCTCCTTAGAGGTAGGATCTTCATATTCTTTCTCAGGAATCTGCACATCTTGTGCAAGTGTCTTAGCTTCTACCCCAACTTTATTCATAAGTATTTCTACATTAGTCTCTTTAGGGAATTCATCCTCCATCTCTTTCTCAGACATTTCCTATTAAGTAATCTTTGATTGTTCTAGTTCTTGTACAACATCCATTTCAGTTTCAGGCAGATTAATGAGGTTCTACTCCTCAATTGGTTCTTTTTCTGGAATGTTCTCCCCCGCACCTGAACACTTGTTCCAGGTGAGAGTCTTGGAGATCTTCTTTGTTCTTCCTTAGCATCCTTATCTGGACAAAACTCCACTTATTCCTCAGAATAACTTGAGGACACAACTTCCTCTACCACTGCTTTCTTTCCTTTTATCTCCATTATCTTCTAGGGTTCTGGAGTCTCCTTAGACAAGACCCTGTCCCATCTTGACAAAATCCTTAGGTTCATTCTCCTCATGTGGTTGATCTTTGTTCCAACTTTCTAGTTGATATTATTTGGAATTATCTTAACCAGATACAGACTAACAATTCTGCCCATATTGGGCTTCTGAATACCTTCTACAATCTTATCAAACACAACCCTGTTCCAATCAGTCTTTATTCTAAAAATAATTCTTGTCATCAAGCTAAACATGAAGGTTGAAATCTTGTCATGTGTTCCAGCCTTGCAGAGGAGCACCTTTCCTACCACTTCAGACAGAAACTTGACCTGGGAATTCATTCCCTTCCTGTTTAGTGAACTACCAAACCTAGTGGTTGGAGCCAGTCCACACCACTCTAAGGCCTCTGCAGTCTTGTTGGAATCCAATTCATCTTCCTGAGTAGTTCTAGGAATCTGAAAGACTTGATCCAACCTTTTGATAGTGACCTTTACTCTTGCTCCATTTACACTTGACTTGATCATGGCTGTCTTTGGGTTTAGTGAAGCATTGAAATAGAACTCAGATACTTCTCTCTTCCATATCATGGTTGGTCCAGAAAGCAGATACTTGACAAGGTCTATCACATTCTTGATCTCTTATTATGCAGAGACGAATGTGTTTCGCACCAGTTCATAACCCTCGTTGATATTGTCGTCCATCTTGGGTGTCATTTGAGTTGAGAGAGCTTGAGATTGAGAGGTGTCAACTAAGAATATCTAGGTCTCGACACTCAGCAAAAAGTCTCTCAAGTTTTCTGGTAAGCGTAGTTGACAACTCCTTACACCTCCTATTTATAGCAACTGTCTGTTGAAGACGAGAAGGCGCGCTGCATTTAGTAATTTTCTAAATATTCCGAAAATGTCCAGTGTCGACATGGAAAACCTACTCTGTCAAGATGTGTCGACTTAAGTCTACATAAGATTCATATCTCTCGACATAGACCTCGGGGTATCGACAACCTTATGTCTCGACACTAAATTCTAAGTGTCTCGACACACACTTGGGTGTCTCGACACAATCCTTTGACTTAGACAAAGTTTGTGTTCTGAATATAATTTCTTGACTTTTATGAAGTCTTTCTTGGTTATTTAGAATTGTTGACCTGGTTAGTCATCTTTTATAAGTTGTACAAACTTTTGTTGTTACTAATTGAAAATGTTTACTCAATGTTCAACATACATAGTTCAAATTTAAAGTAATTGAACTTGCTTTCTTCTAGGGTTTTTGTAAAAATATCAGCAACTTGTCTTTTTGTTGGAGTATACTGTAAGCTAATATTTTTTTTTCAATATTCTCTCTGAGAAAATGATATCTAATTTCTATATGTTTAGTTCTACTGTGTGAAGCATGATTATTAGCAATAGAAATTGCACTAGTAGAATCACAAAACATAACAAATTTTCTTAGCTGTACACTGTAATCCAGTAGTTAATGTTGAATCCACAGAAACTGTGCACAACAACTTCCAGCAGATATGTACTCAGATTCTGCTATAGAAATTACAACACTTGTTTGCTTCTTGCTACTCCAACTTATGAGTCTTTTCCCTAGAAACTGACAAGTTCTAGAAGTACTCTTTCTGTCTTGTTTACACCCTACAAAATATGCATTTGTGTACACTGTGTGTTCAAAATCACTATCCTTAGGATACCAAAGCCCAATATTTGGTGTGCCCTTAAGATATCTCGGTATTCTCTTTTCAGCAGTGTAATGAGACTCTTTGGGGCATGCTTGGTACCTAGCACAGACATATATTGAGAACATAATATCTGGCCTACTAGCAGTCAAATACAAGAGTGATCCAATGATGCCTCTATACAAGGTTTCATCAACTGGTTTCCTAGATTCATCCTTATGTAGTGACACATATGAACCCATTGGAGTTCACATGGTAGAGGAATTCTCCATACCATACCTCTTAATCAACACCTTAGTGAATTTAGACTGAAAGATGGATATACCATCATCAGATTGTCTAACTTGGAATCCTAAGAAGAACTTTAGCTCACCCATGCTGCTCATTTCAAACTTGCCTTGTATAAGCCTGACAAATTTTCTACACAGCTTCTCATTAGTAGACCCAAAATTATGTCATCTACATATATTTGGACTAGGATAGTCGATCCTTTGATGTCCCTAAGGAATAGTGTCTTGTCTATCTTCATTCTAGAAACTTGTTCTCTATAAGACAGGTAGACAGGGTCTCATACCAGGCTCTAGGTGCCTGTTTTAACCCATACAAAGCTTTGTGCAATCTGAAGACATGTGAGTTGAGTTTAGGGTTAACAAAACCTGGTGGCTGCTCTACATAAACTTCCTCCTTCAATGTAATATTGAAGAATGCTGACTTTACATCCATCTGGTAGACCTTGTATCCTTTGTATGTTGCATGAGATAAAAACAACCTTATGGCTTCTAGCCTATCTACAGGAGTAAAGGTTTGGTCAAAGTATATCCCTTCTTCTTGTTTATATCCTTTAGCCACTAATCTAGCTTTATTCTTAACTATAACCGCATACTCATCTAGTTTATTCCTATAAATCCACTTAGTGCCTATGACATTATGATCAGTAGGTCTAGGAACTAGACTGCAGACTTTGCATCTCTCAAATTGATTGAGCTCTTCTTGCATTGCAAAAATCCAGTTGGGGTCTGAATTATCTTCTTCAAACTTTTTAGGTTCTACCTGAGAGAGAAAGCTAGAGTATAGAACCTCATTGTGATGTCTACTCCTAGTAGTCACTCCTAGCCTGGTATCACCTATTATTTGATCAATAGGATGATCTCAACGGTGTCTAATTGCTACTGGTAGGTGCCTACCACCACCTAGATCCATAGGAGGATTAGGATGATTCTCTTCCCCCCTGGGCAGTTACTGTATCTTATATAGGAATTTCTATATTGTCTCTAGTGTGTAACTCTAGATCAGGTGAATCACCTATATTTAAATTTTCCATCCTAGAGTTTACATCACCTAGACTAGAGTTGTTAGAAATCTCATTATATAGTACAGAAGTTTCATCAAAAACTACATTAATTGATTCCTCTACAACTTGATGTTTCAAGCTGTAAATCATGTATGCTTTGCTATATACACTATACCCTACAAATATTCTTTCATAAGATTTTTCTGAAAACTTAGTTAGATAAGTTTTCCTATTGTCCAATACATAACACTTACTACCAAAATTTTTGAAGTAGGCCAGATTTGGTTTTCTGCCTTTCACTAATTCATAGGGAGTCTTGTAGTGATTCTTGTTGATCAAGGCTCTATTCTGAACATAGCATGCTGTGTTTACAGCCTCAGCTCAAAAATATTCTAGGAGAGATGTATCACACAGCATTGTTCTAGCTGACTCAATGAGAGTTCTATTTTTTCTCTCAGCAACTCCATTTTACTATGGTTTTCTTAGAGAGGAAAACTCATGAAAGATCCCTAGTTTCTTACAGAAAATTGTCATCTTTTTAGATTGAAATTCTGTAATATGGTCACTTCTAAGCTTGACCACAGAACATCCCATCTCATTCTGAACTTGTCTGGCAAAATCTGCAAGGATGTCTAGAGTTTTAGACTTTCTTCTTAAGATGAATACCCAAGCAAACTGTTGGGTACTATATCCACATTAACCCAGATTTGATGAAGTCACCCTGGAACTAAGATGAATTAGGTTTTATTTGATGCTTTGTTTGAGTTATGTGGTTGCAGGATTCCAATAGGAAGTGTAGACCAATGCCAGTCTACAATGGGTCACCAAACACAGGACCATGCAATGTAATCCCTCATTATATGATCCAAAGTGTTGACCCATGTGTAGCCTCTCTATTGGGATACACTTCATATTCAAGCACTTGAACTATGAGAATAGAGTTGGATGCTTATTTCACCAAAGAAGAAAGAATTTCCACCTTGAAAATTTTTCTAAGTATTCTACTCGTGTAGGTCATTAACTACTCGAGTAGATTACTTGCTTTTTACTCGAGTCAGAATTCCTATACTCGAGTAGATCAATCTTCTTACTCGAGTAGTACAGATTTCACTCTCCAAGTTTTTCTAAGTAAAACACTCGAGTGAGTATATATATACTCGAGTAGTTATAGATTCTAACTCGTGTAACTGTTTTCTATCTCTAGAGTAAATTTTCTATATACTCGGGTAGTATAAGTAATATACTCGAGTAGTTCACTTACTACTCGAGTAGTTCAAGCTTCATACTCGAGTAAACTAAATTTCTCTTCTCCTAAAAATAATCTGTCATTTACTCGAGTAAGTATTTTCCATATACTCGAGTAGATTTTATTCTCTCGAGTTGTTCAGTCTGACTACTCGAGTAGCTCATTTTCCAATGTTCAAAAATTTTTCTAAGTCCTTTCACTCGAGTAGTTCGTCAAACCACCCGAGTAGTTTTTCTCACCTACTCGAGCAGTACAACTTGTACTCGAGTAGTTCAACTCCACTTCCCGTGAAACTTTTCTGCATACTCGAGTAGATCTTCTAAGTACTCGAGTAGTTGATTATATGTACTTGAGTAGTTGTCTTCAACCTACTCGAGTAGTCATGAATTATATACCCGAGTAACATTCCTTTGCTTACTCGAGTAGTCCTTTACCTACTCGAGTAATTATATACCTACTTGTGTATATCACCACCTTTTCTCCGAAATTCTTCTAAGTCCATAATTGACAGATTTTCAAATCCAGTGACATGATTGGTCCACGTGTATATCATTAAGACTGATTATAACCGTTATTCAAAATCTTATATAAGGTCCTGTCTAATCGACAAACCCTAACAACAACAACAAGCTTTCAAGATCAAAAATTATTGAGAAATTTCTGCAGCCGTTTCTCTCTCCAAGTCGCTATTTCCTCTCTCTCTCTTCACGGAAAGAAAGCCGCCGCCGCCGCTTTTTTTTTCTCCGACAAGGGTTTCAATTTTTAGAGGAATCAGACTGAAGAAGTTTTACAGATAGAGATCGTTTCTCAACTGCTCATCCTCTTCCCGATCGTGTAAGACAAAGAAGAATCCAGATCTGTTGCCGAGATTTTCTTCATCTTTCTGAAAGTGCCGCAAAGCTTACAAGAAGAAGATCCTGGTTTCTTGCTTGCAGATCTAACAGAGAAATCATTGTTTGTATTTTCTAAAACAATTTTCATTCTTGTAGGAGAAGTTTTCTCCGAGTATAGGAGTTTTCAACTCCGAGTTTGTAGGAAGTTTTGCCTTCCGAGTTGTCGATCCAGTTGGTTGGATTGAGATTGTAGGAACTTTGTTCCGAGGGTAGGATTGATTTTCAATCCGAGATAGTGGAGTAGCTGAGCCTAGTATATTGCTAGATCAGTGAGGGAAAGTGGATGTACCCAAGATCGGGGAACCACTATAAATCTTATCTCGTCTGTGATAATTTGGTAGATAGATCTGTGCTTTGTTCTGAGATTTTTTTATTCCGCAAAAGATGCACAACTCACCTATTCACCCCCCCTCTAGGTGATTTATGTTGACAACTATTAACTTTCAATTGGTATCAGAGGGAGGTTGATCGTTAAAAGGTTACATCTTGATCAGATCCTTCAATAGTTGTCATTTGAGATCTACCTACCATGGACAAGGAAAAGGATTTTGCCAAGCTTCCCATATGCAACAAGAACAACTTTCCCATGTGGAAAGAAAGAATTAAATTCTTCATGGAGGCTATGGATCCGTGGATCATCATGATAGTTGAAGAAGGTCCTTATATCCCTATGACTATCTCCACTATATATCCTACCAAGAAGGTTCCAAAGAAGCTGATGGATTTAGACAAGGACGAGATTGCACTTGTCTCACTAGACAAGAAAGCTAAAAACATTATAACAAGTGCAGTTGATGACTCAATGCTGCAGAACTTAATCCACTGCCAATCTGCAAAGGAGATGTGGCAGTCCTTGGTTACCTTGATGGAAGGTATAGAAGAAGTGAGTGATGATTGGAGATCCCTCCTCAATCAGAAGTATGAAGACTTTTGACAGGGAAGCAAAGAGACCATTGCTGATACCTTTGAGAACTTTTTCAAGATAGTGAATGGCCTAAGAGTCTATGGCAGAGTATTCACTAACGGAGAACTGAATGACAAGTTCCTGAGATCCCTGACCAAAGAATGGGACAACAAGGTCTGTGTCATCAGGGAGTTTGGGAAGCTGGCTGAGACGGACCCACAAAATCTCTTCGGGAAGCTTATGTCATATGAGCTTCAACTCAACACCAGGAAAGCTCAAGAAGAGAAGAGCGGGTCTGCTCTCAAAGAAAATTCTGTTGCTCTAAAGGCATACACCTCTAGAAAGACAAAGGATGCCTCCCCTGCTCCAGCTCTAGAAGTTAGTGAAGAAGAAGAAACGTCAGAGCCAAGTACCTCAGGCTCTGAGCTATCAGAAGGAGAGTTCTCACTGCTCTCACGTCAATTCAAGAAATTTTTGAACAAGAAGAAGCAATGGAAAGGCAAGGATGCCTCTTATAGAAGATCACGACACGATGGTGATCGACAAAGAAAAGGCTCAAGTAGCCATGACAGATATTCCTCTAAACAGAACAAATATGTTTTGACCGACATTATTTGCTATTGTTGTAATAAGCCAGGATACGTCATCGCCGACTGCCCTCATAAGAAGAAGGAGGGTGTGTAACGCCCCCGATTGTTTTTTGGCCAGTGTGTAATTTTGTTTGGCGTTACGTTGGCCTTTGCTGTTGTTAGAGCGTAATCTTCGCTCTTTAGGCCTTTAGTGGCTTGGTTGATAGCTTGTTTGCAAGATTCTCTAGCAAGCCAGAGTCTATTTTGGTGCCTCGGTGATGCCTCTTCGGGAATGCTTTGTTTTGGCTTCGGGCAAGGGTAGCCCAAGGTTTGTTTGTCGGATGCTGATTTCGACTTTGCCACTAGAGTCGTAGCGTGGGTAGTTTGTTCAAACCCGAATTGGTTGGCTCGGGCATAGCATGAGTATGGAGATGAAGCTATGTTGTCTTGGTTGCTGGTTTTTTTTCTTCCCCCTAGGTGCTCAAATTATGGCTGCAATTTATTGTAGTAGGGGAGAGGTGTAAGAGGTCAAAGACCTGGAACGCATTTGGGTGACACGGCCTGGGACACTGGTATGTCCCAGGGCGTGTCGGGGTACACGGCCTGTGACACGGGCGTGTCACAGGGCGTGTCCCGTGTGTTCGGCAAATTTCGGTCGACGAAGTTCACTCAACGATTGTCGAGTGTCGAGAGAAGGGGTACACGGCCTGTGACACGGGCGTGTCACAGGGCATGTCCCGCTCTCGACGAACTTCGCTCGATGAAATTCACTCGACGAGTGTCGAGTGTCGAGAGAAGGGGTACACAGCCTGTGACACGGGTGTGTCACAGGGCGTGTCCCGCTGGTCGACGAACTTCGCTCGACAAAGTTCGCTCGACGAATGTCGAGTATGGGCCGACACGGCTTGGGACATGGGCATGTCCCAAGGCCGTGTCTTTCTCGGGTTGTTTGGCTGGGTGCTGTGTGCTGTGTCACGACCAGTGACACGACCGTGTAGGTAGGCGTGTCCAGTGACACGACTAGTGATACGCCCGTGTCACAGGCCGTGTACTGTTTGGATGTGAGGCGGTTGCCCACCGCTTCAGTGACACGGCCAGTGACACGGGCGTGCCACAGGCCGTGTCAGGGCCAAAATGCGAAATGTCAGCAAATTTTGCTGCCGTTCAATTTCTGTATTGTTTTCATCCAAGGGATCAAACTTCTTCCCTGGGAATAAGGCAGAGGTTAAGTCTTTCTCCTTCCATTTTGTGTTCATTCTTCTTCTTCTTCTTCTTATCATTCTCCATTCCCAAAGAGGGTGAGTATAATAGAAAGAAAGGGAGAGGGACCAGCTGCTCTGGATTTTCCCCTTAGGTAACGTTTCTTTGCTCTTGGATTAGTGTAAAAGAAGAGTGGTTGTCAAATTTCTTAGTTGTTTTCTCCTATGTTGTTCACCTCTGGTTTTCTCCTAGTCGTGCTAAAGCGGTGATAGCGGTTGTTGTGCTTGAAGGTTGAGGCAAGTGGTGTTCTTGCCCTTGCCAAGTTTACCTTTTCTTTCATCTCTTATGGTTATATGGCTATGGTATAGTTGAACTTAGGGTTATTCATTTTGTGTCCGAAACTTGATTGAAGGTAGACATATGAAGTAGCGATCATGTTGCGTACGTGCTTAGGATGACCTTTCAGCTTTGTGGTTACGTCGGGATTTCGGGTTGTTGGTTTGTTTCAGCGTGTTTAGCTGGTTAAATCGTGAAGTATGGCATGTGGTATGTCTGATGGCTCTGTAAGGGGTGGTGTGGTGTAGAGCCTGGTGGGCACTTTTTGGCCCCGAATAATGGGCTGGTTGGTTTATGGTGTAGAGAGCACCTTTTGGCCCCGGATAATGGGCTGGTTGTTTTATGGTGTCGAGAACACCTTTTGGCCCCGATATGTGCTGTTTTTGTTGGTGTGTTCCACATTAAGGGCTGCCACCGTTGAACCCTTGAGTAATGACTATACCACTGTTAATGCGTCATATATTAAGTCTGTTCATTCTTTCGGTATTTTGGCATATGTTGGCCTGATTGCTCCTGCAAGTTTTAGCAGGCTATGTTGATATCTCTCACACTTAGTGCATCTTGATCCTGCCTTGGGCAGTGTACTACTTTTGAATGAAATGCTTCATTTTTGTTATTAAGTATGGATGAGATACTGCTCCATTTCATTTCTTTATAAACTTGCTGAGGTATTCTTTTCTTTGGAATGCCTCAGGTCCAGGTGATAGCCGATTGAGCGGCTAGTGTTCTTTTGGTGGAGCTTGCTTGTGGCCACTGTGGTTGCTGTTCCTCGTTTTGACGAGGTAGTTTTCTTCTTTCTGTACAGACATATACACCCACCAGTAGGTTCGTGTCAGGTTGTTGACGCCCACTGATGGTTACTTTTAGTGATGTACTATGAACTAAAGACTGCTAATTTTACCTTTTTTGGAGGTTATTTACTTGCTTCTGTGAATGTTTTATGCTAGGTTGCACGTTAGTTATGTTAAACCTTAAAAGTAATAGTATATGTATCTCATGCATATCATGTTTTAAAACACTAACGCACTATTTCTCGAGTACGTAACAAAAGCTATTTTCTATATATTATGAGTCACCTAGAGTCCTGCATTCCATGAGAGGTCCTTTGGGGACGATTCTGCTCATGTAGGATGTCAACTTACCTTCACTATGTATTTCCGCTGCGTATAAAATTATAGTTTTTGTTATGTGGACTAGCTGATCCACGGTGCCGAGGGATATGACCATCAAACTGTAATTGGTTTACTTGCATAAGAAATGATAATTTATTCCACAAGTGCGAGTTTAGGTTTTGCCTGAGCGCGTGCAGTTATCCCCTGCACGGCGTGGCATCACGACACGTATTTTCTCGTGCTCTGATATTCGGTAAATGTGTGAGAAAATGCGTGTTGTGATAGTTGGTATCAGAGGGAGGTTTGCTTGACTTTGGGTCGGGCAGTGGCATATCATACACACACCGAGTTGTCATCAGTTCGTCTTGGCTACAACACGATCACTTCACTCATAGCATCACATGAAGTATACAGGGCATATTATGTAGTATGAGATGCATAATATGTGTCTGGATATGGATCCACCATAGGGGCAACATGTGAGGGTTATGTAGTATGGGATGCATAACCTCACCACATGAATGCGACTAACACGTTTCTTTTTCATTGCATGAGAATGTCATGTAGTATGGGATGCATAACATTTTCATGCATACGCCGTCCATGGCATGTATTAAGGCCTTTTTAGAATGCATAGCACAACATGCAGAGCATAACCTTGCATAAGCACCACGTGCCAAGCTAAAGATTGACATGATGACGCCTATACACACATGGTTTTGAGTCAAACGAAATATACCTTCATGCATCATGGTATAGTCACATGAATTAGGGTGATGAGGGTGACTCATCGTAGGTTAGGCATAACATCGTTTACAATTCCCAGAGCAAGTTAGCAGTTGAAGTTCATAGGTGCATGTGTGTCTGTCAGAGTCGTTTTGTGCTCGTGGTTAGGCTAGTTCTTGATTCATTTTGATTGGAATATAGGATGTCAAAGCATCCTGTGATGAGGCAGACTCACCAGTCTGAGGGCGAGTCTTCGGGTGCCCAGAACAATGCAAGTATGGAAAGTTTACGATAGAGTAATGCGGCCTTGGTACGGCAAACGGGGGATGTGTAGTCCCAGATTCAGTCTATGTTTTCCATGATGTCTGGGCTTGCTACGAGTGTGCCGAACCCTGCTGTGGGTCCAACTATTCCTGCCCCTCCTGCTCCGTTGGTGCCTCCCATAGTGGTTGCACCCGAGATGACATTTATTTTGCAATTTCAGCGACTTGGACCACCTACTTATGATGGCAGTGGATGAGGAAAGATAAGAGGAAGTTTGTATCAGGTTAGACTCCTCCCTAGTTCTCCTGTTTCATTCGTCATTATCGTATTTCCTTTGTTTTCGTAGATATGTGATTAGTGTGCATTTTTGTTTAGGAAAGTTTAAGGTAAAGAACCGCTGGGCGCGTGTTCTTTTCGACTCTGGCGCTACCCACTCGTTTGTGGCTAGAGCCTTCGTGGATCGATATCGTTTGGAACCAGATCGAGTGGGGGATGCCTTTTGCATCAAGTTCCCTTCTGGTGATTTTGTGGTTTCCGATTTGGGCATTTTGGCTTGTCCGATTGTGTTGGGAGATTTCATAGCTACAGCAGATTTGAAGGTGATTGACCTGGAAGATTTTGATGTCATCTTAGCCATGGACTGGTTGTCGAAGTATGATGCTGTGATCCAGTGCAAGGATAAGCGCTTGGACTTCCGAAAGGACAATAGTCAGCTTGGGAGTGTTTATGGTGATTTGCGCCAGGATTCTCCAGCTATTTCTGCGGTATGTGCTCGGACGTTGCTAGGTTCCGGCTGTTTTGTTTGTTTAGTCTCAGTTTTGGAGACCGTTGGTAGTTTGCCGTGGTTAGCGGAGATTCCTGTTGTGCGCGAGTTTTCAGACGTTTTTCCTGATGATCTTCCTGGTCTTACGCCCGACAGAGATGTTGAATTTGTGATAGAATTGGAGCCGGGTACGCGTCCGATTGCAAAGGCACCGTACCGGATGGCCCCTCGAGAGTTGGCAGAGCTGCGTAACCAGCTAGATGAGTTGTTAAGAAAGGGTTTTATCAGACCAAGTTCGTCGCCTTGGGGTGCACCTGTTCTATTCGTTAAAAAGAAAGATGTGTCGATGCGGCTTTGCATTGATTACCGAGAACTCAATAAAGTCACTATTAAGAACAAGTACCCCCTGCCAAGGATTGATGATTTGTTTGATCAACTGCACGGGATCTCAGTGTTCTCTAAGATTGATCTTCGTTCTGGGTATCATCAGCTTAAGGTCCGTGAGTCAGATATTCCACGGACTGCTTTTCGATCAAGGCAAGGGCATTTTGAATTCTTAGTAATGTCGTTTGGTTTAACCAACGTGCCTTCAGCCTTTATGGATATGATGAACAGAGTGTTCAAAGACTTTTTGGATAAGTTTGTGGTTGTGTTTATCGATGATGTTCTTGTTTATTCCCGCAATGTTGAGGAACATGATCAGCATCTGCGTTTGGTTTTGTCTGCTTTGAGGGACCATATATTATTCGCCAAATTGAGTAAGTGTGATTTTTAGTTACCTCAAGTTTCGTTTTTAGGCCATGTGATAAACAGGCATGGCATTTCAATTGATCCAGAGAAGATAGCTGCAGTGATGGAGTGGCGAAGACTGGATACTCCCAAGGAGATTCGGAGCTTCTTGGGGTTGGCCAACTATTACAGAAGATTTGTGGAGGGCTTTTCTACTTTGGCTGCACCTTTGACTCGCTTAACTCAAAAGAATGTGGCTTTTGATTGGAATGATAAGTGTCGAGAGAAGGGGTACACGACCTGTGATACGGGCGTGTCACAGGGCGTGTCCCGCTGGTCGACGAACTTCGCTCGACGAACTTCGCTCGACGAAGTTCGCTCAACGAATGTCGAGTATGGGGCGACACGGCTTGGGATACGGGCGTGTCCCAAGGCCGTGTCCTTCTCAGGTTGTTTGGCTGGGTGCTGTGTGCTGTGTCATAACCAGTGACACGGCCGTGTAGGTAGGCGTGTCCAGTGACACGGCCTGTGACACGCCCGTGTCACAGGCCGTGTACTGTTTGGATATGAGGCGGTTTCCCACCGCTTCAGTGACACGGCATGTGACACGGGCGTGTCACATGCCGTGTCATGGCCGAAATGCGAAATGTCAACAAATTTTGCTGCCGTTCAATTTCTCTATTGTTTTCATCCAAGGGATCAAACTTCTTCCCTGGGAATAAGGCCGAGGTTAAGTCTTTCTCCTTCCATTTTGTGTTCATTCTTCTTCTTCTTCTTATCATTCTCCATTCCCAAAGAGGGTGAGTACAAGAGAAAGAAAGGGAGAGGGACCAGCTGCTCTGGATTTTCCCCTTAGGTAATGTTTCTTTGCTCTTGGATTAGTGGAAAAGAAGAGGGTTGTCAAATTTCTTAGTTGTTTTCTCCTATGTTGTTCACCTCAGGTTTTCTCCTAGTTGTGCTAAAGCGGTGATAACGACTGTTGTGCTTGAAGGTTGAGGCAAGTGGTGTTCTTGCCCTTGCCAAGTTTACCTTTTCTTTCATCTCTTATGGTTATATGGCTATGGTATAGTTGAACTTAGGGTTATTCATTTTGTGTCCGAAACTTGATTGAAGGTAGACATATGAAGTAGCGATCATGTTGCGTACGTGCTTAGGATGACCTTTCAGCTTTGTGGTTATGTCGGGATTTCGGGTTGTTGGTGTGTTTCGGTGTGTTTTGCCGGTTAAATCGTGAAGTATGGCATGTGGTATGTCTGATGGCTCTGTAAGGGGTGGTGTGGTGTAGAGCCTGGTGGGCACTTTTTGGCCCCGGATAATGGGCTGGTTGGTTTATGTTGTAGAGAGCACCTTTTGGCCCCGGATAATGGGCTGGTTGTTTTATGGTGTCGAGAACACCTTTTGGCCCCGATATGGGCTGTTTTTGTTGGTGTGTTCCACCTTAAGGGCTGCCACCGTTGAACCCTTGAGTAATGACTCTACCACTGTTAATGCATCACATATTAAGTCTGTTCATTCTTTCGGTATTTTGGCATATGTTGGCCTGATTGCTCCTGCAGGTTTTAGCAGGCTATGTTGATATCTCTCGCACTTAGTGCATCTTGATCCTGCCTTGGGCAGTGTACTACTTTTGAATGAAATGCTTCATTTTTGTTATTAAGTATGGATGAGATACTGCTCCATTTCATTTCTTTATAAACTTGTTGAGGTATTCTTTTCTTTGGAATGCCTCAGGTCCAGGTGATAGCCGATTGAGCGGCTAGTGTTCTTTTGGTGGAGCTTGCTTGTGGCCGCTGTGGTTGCTGTTCCTCATTTTGGGGATGTAGTTTTCTTCTTTCTGTACAGACATACACACCCACCAGTGGGTTCGTGTCAGGTTGTTGACTCCCACTGATGGTTCCTTTTAGTGATGTACTATGAACAAAAGACTGCTAGTTTTACCTTTTTTGGAGGTTGTTTACTTGCTTCTGGGAATGTTTTATGCTAGGTTGCACGTTAGTTATGTTAAACCTTAAAAGTAACAGTATATGTATCTCATGCATATCATGTTTTAAAACCCTAACACACTATTTCTCGAGTACGTAACAAAAGCTATTTTCTATATATTACGAGTCACCTAGAGTCCTGCATTCCACGAGAGGTCCTTTGGGGACGATTCTACTCATGTAGGATGTCAACTTACCTTAACTATGTATTTCCGCTGTGTATAAAATTATAGTTTTTGTTATGTGGACTAGCTGATCCACGGTGCCGAGGGATATGACCATCAAACTGTAATTGGTTTACTTGCATAAAAAATGATAATTTATTCCACAAGTGCGAGTTTAGGTTTTGCCTGAGCGCGTGCAGTTATCCCCTGCACGGCGTGGCATCACGACACGTATTTTATCGTGCTCTGATATTCTGTAAATGTGTGAGAAAATACGGGTTGTGACAGGGTGGTAGAAGAGAAGAAAAGAAATCCTCGTACAACAAGAAGAGGAAAGAGAAGAGCCTGATAGCCAAAAAGAGCAAGACTCTTAATGACTCCGACTCATCTGAGTCGAGTGAAGAAGAAGCTTATTTTGGGCTTATGGCTCAAACAGATGATGATCAAGAGCCTTAGTTCACCGGGAAGGTAAACTCTCATACCCCTCTTTCAGATTCTAAAGTCTCTGAACATGATTGTGAGGATAGCTCCTCTGACAATGAGTTAGAACTAATGGCCCAGTACAAGGAGTTAATCATGGCTTACGACAAATTTCGTCGAGTCGTGAAGACTCAGGCTAAAGATATCAAATCTCTGAAAGCCGAAGAGAGCATCTTGAGAGAGAAAGTCGCAAAGACTGACTCCCTCGAAGAAAACTTCAATAATGCTATTGTAGAATATAACAAGGCTCTTGAGCACCTTGACCTCAAAGAGAAAATCATCAAGGAACTGGAGGGACAACTTGCCGCTGAAAAGAAACTTGTTGAAAGTTTCTCGATGCCCAAGACGGTTCTTACATTCATTGCTAAATTCTCAGCCAAGGCCAAGGGTGCCGGATTAGGCCATGAAGAAGCTCATAGTAAATCTTCTAGGAAAAATAAGTCTCAATGGAAGAATAAGGCCGCCAAAAAGGCCTTAGCCAAAGAGAAGGGGAAAGCCCCGCAAGATCAGACCACGTTCAAGAAGGATATATTTCCTTCAAATGAGTTTGATTTTGACTCATCCTACGGGCACTTTGCTAGGCCTACCTATGTAGAGCCAAAGTCCCATTATCAAGGATGGACTCGACCCAGAAACTTTGGCGAAAGTGTCTTTAAGGCACCTTATGAAGAAGTTATTCTTCAAAGCTATGGCCCTTTCAATCATGGGCATAACTTCAAGAAGACACCAAAGCCAAATCCCGTTGTGGAAAGGCCTCCTAAGGAGAAGAAGATATGTGATTGTCATTATCACGAAGCTTCTTCCTCCAAGAATGCTGACCCTGCTAGACCAAAACTCCAAAAGGTCAAGCAGGAGATCATGAGGCAAAGGTACAACAGATTTGACTGTTGGTGCTGTGACAAGGTTGGTCACTTCGCCATTTATTGCTGCTTCAATCCCAGAAACGCTGTAACTCCTCATGTCAGCAATATGAGAAAGACCGCTCATAATGCTAACACTCGTAGGGGGAGTACTCTAACCCGAGACCAAGGACCCAAACATGTTTGGGTTCCTAAGGCAAATTGATTATGATTGCAGGTGTGTCCAAAGGCCAACAAAACACCAATCCGTTATTTGGCTAGCGGATGCTCTCGACATATGACCGGGACTAGAAGCCTTATTCAGAACTTTACTCCAGTTGTGAACGGACCAAAGGTCATCTTTGGAGGTTCAGACCGAGAAATTACAAGAGGCTATGGTATGATTACTAATGACAATGTATCCTTCTCGGATGTGGCTTATGTCGAAGGATTGGAACACAATCTCATAAGCATAAGCCAACTCTGCGATAAAGGATACATAGTTGAATTCCATGCTGATAAGTGCTTGATAAAATCCGTTGACAATATGGAAACGATTCTATACGACACTCGAAGCAGGTATATTTTCTGTTTAAATTTCATTTGTATAGATTCCTCTACACCAGTGTGCTTTTTAGCAAAAGATAGTGCGTCTCTTGGTGACCAATGACACAAGAGACTAGCACATATTAATTTCAAAACTATTAATAAATTATTTTCAATGAACTAAGTACGTGATGCACCAAATGTCAAGTGCATCGAAGATAGACCTTGTCACGCGTGTGTAAAAGGCAAGAAAACAAGGGCTACCTTTAAAAGCGTTATTGGCAAAGACTCTAATAGATGTCTCCATCTATTGCATATGGACTTGTTTGGTCCACTGCAAATTAGAAGCTTGGGAGGTAACGATTATACGCTAGTAATTATTGATGACTACTCGCGCTTTGCATGGGTGTTCTTTCTGAAACACAATTCAGATACCTTCGAGATCTTTACTAATTTTGTCAGGCAAATCCAGAATAAACACAACTGCTCCATAGTCAAAATCAGAAGTGACAATGGAACAGAGTTCAAATCTAGGGCCATGACAGAATTCTATGAAAGCTTAGTTATCTTTCATGTGTTTTCCTCTCCTCGTACTACACAACAGAATGGAGTGGCTGAGAGAAGGAACAGAACACTCATAGAGGCCTGCAGGACAATGTTGAGTGATGCTTCACTTTCGGAGTACTTCTGGGCTGAAGCAATCAACACTGCATGCCACGTGCAAAATCGAGCACTCATAAATAAAAACCACGATAAGACACCTTATGAACTTCTAAAGGGAAGGAAGCCAACCATCTCATACTTTAGAATCTTTGGCTGTAAATACTTCGTACTTAACAATGGTAAATATCATACCACCAAGTTCAGCGAAAAGAGTTTTGAAGGTATTTTTGTAGGTTATAGTAGCCATAGTAAGGCATATAGAATATTTAATAGAAAAACCCTAGTGGTGGAAGAATCGATACATGTTGTATTTGATGAGATGAGCTTGCTGCAAAGCAATCCGTCTAGTGTGCTCATTGACGATGCAGGTGCAAAGCTAGATGAAATCAACCTGAAAGAGCCCAATGAGGAAAAAGACAAAAAATTCTTCAAGATCACCACTCCAACCCCTATTGGGGAGGTAGATGATCAAAATGAAGAGATCATCCAAGTTGAAGAAGTCACTCCGGTGATTGAAGATAATCCAGATGCAAGAACTTTAGAGCTCAGACATCTGAAGGATCACCCCATGGACCAGATCATAGGAGATCCCCAGGATGGTGTCAAAACTCGAAGAGATACAACTAATGAGAATTTATATTTGAGTTTTCTCTCATAGGTTGAACCGAAGAAGTTTGAGGAAGCAAACTCGGACACATCGTGGATACTGGTTATGGAAGAAGAACTAAATCAGTTCAAGCGCTGCAATGTATGGAAAGTTGTTCCAAGACCCAAAGGAAAGAATGTCATTGGAACAAAATGGGTCTACAGGAACAAGATGGACGAAGACGGAACGATCATAAAGAACAAGGCCAGACTTGTCGCTAAAGGCTATCATCAAGAAGAAGGAATCAACTTTGACCAGACATATGCTCCAGTGGCAAGGCTGGAGGTAATAAGATTGTTCCTAGCATATGCTGCATTCAAAGGTTTCACTGTCTATCAGGTGGACGTGAAGTCTGTCTTCCTAAATGGTAACAAAAAGGAGGAAGTGTATGTGGAACAACCTCCAGGTTTCGTTGATCCTAACTTTTCTGATTATGTCTATTTCCTGCACAAGGCCCTATATGGTCTGAAACAAGCTCCTAGAGCTTGGTATGAGACGCAGTCTACCTTTCTACTTGAGAACAAGTTCACAAGGGGAAAGATAGACAGGACATTATTTCTTAGGGAAATAAAAGGCAAGATTTTGCTAGTGCAAATCAATGTCAACGTCATTATTTTTGGCTCTACAGACGACAACCTCTGCAAAAAGTTCTCAAACCTTATGCAAGAGAAGTTTGAAATGAGCAGTATGGGCGAGCTGAAGTATTTCTTAGGGCTTCAGGTGAAACAATCTGAAGATGGAATTTTCATCTCGCAGACCAAGTTCACCAAAGAGCTGATTAAGAAATTCAGAATGGAGAACGCAACCTCTATGAGGACTCCAATAGGCTCAACTATGTCTCTGAACAAGGATAAAAAAGGGAAACCTTTTGATTAAACCAAGTACAGAAGCATAATTGGATCCTTGCTCTACCTTACTGCCAGTATACCCGACATAATGTTTTCAACATGTGTCTGTGCTAGATTTCAGGTGAACTCTAAGGAATCTCACTACGCTGCTGCAAAGCGGATTTTGAGATACCTTAAAGGTACACCAAATCTTGTCTTATGGTACCCAAGAAGTAATGACATCGAACTAATTGGTTTTTCAGATGCATATTTTGCAGCAAACAAAGATGACAGGAAAAGCACCTCTGGGACTTGCCAATTCTTTGGAAGAAGGCTAATCTCCTGGAGTAGTAAGAAGCAGAACTGTGTCGCAATCTCAACGACTGAGTCAGAGTACATCTCTGCAGGCAGTTGTTGTGCACAGTTACTCTGGATAAAGAATCAATTTGAGGATTACAACATGAAGTTCAAGAATGTCCCATTATTTTGCGACTCTTCCAACGCAATTGCAATAGCCAGCAATCCAGTCTCGCATAACCAGACAAAGCATATCGAGCAAAGGTATCATTTCATCCGGGAGCATGTAGAGCATGTGGACATAGATCTCCAATATGTCCCCACAGACATGCAAGTTGCAAATATTTTCACAAAGCCGCTGGACGACACCAATTTTTCACTCTTCAAAACGGAACTTGGGATGCTCAACAAAGAAGATTATAAAAGTTTGGATTTCAAGAAAGCAAAGAAAATTAAAAGGGTTAGTCAAAATTTGGCATTTCAAAAATTTTTTGATCTTTCTGACTCGAGATAGACTTGACCTACTCGAGTAATCAAAGGACCTACTCCAGTAACTTCTATAGACCTACTCGAGTAACTCCCGATCTACTCGAGTACATCTTTTATCTCTCATGTATGTGCCTCCTTGGTTTTCAAATTTTCTTAGACGCCAACCAAGGCTTATGCCGTCGTTTGTTTATGGTTTAAATTATTTCCTTCTCGATTAACTAGACTTAAACCTAGGGTTTATGAATACGAATTTCCGAAAATCTCTCTATACGAAATCATTTCACTCTCTCGTGTACCCGGCTGCCGTTTCATCTTCCTTCAAGAAGTTGCAGAGCCGCATCATCTTCCTCTCTTCCCATCAAGCAAGGATCATGGCCGCCTCCTCCAAGATCGGCGTGGGATCTGAACTAGTTGTCGCAGGGATTGCAGAACTGTCGGATGATTTCCACAATTTGTTGATTCTACTAGACACCGCAGGGCTGTCTTTCATCCTGCAAGAACCGTGCCGAATCCTTTTCCCTGAAGTAGCAGAATTCTTCAAGAACCTCAAAGTGAAACGGAATGGACAACTTCTGAAATCTAAAGTGAAAGGTATGAAAATCAAACTCACCAATACTATCATCTCTCAACTTCTCAGATTACCGATAGTGGACGAAGAAGAGGACCTAGATGAAGACGATTCTGACAGAACATGCCTATTCTGTGGTATTTGGGCTGAAACTCAGTACATCAAACGCTCAGATATGAATGCAGAGGGAAAATTTCTTATTGATGGCATCTGGAAAATCCTGCTCTGCAAGATTAATTCTATAAGAGATATCCCTCTGTACTTCTTTGATATCATGCAAGCTATAGTCTGGCACAAACAGTTCCAATTTGGGTTGATGATTCTTGACAAAATCAAGGACAGTGTTAAAGCCCCCAGTTTTGCCAGGATCATCTCTCTCCTTCTCCATGAGTTAAATCCTCAGCTGTTCAACTTCTCCAAAGGGACCCCTCTTCACCACATGAAGAAGGTCTCAATTCAGTCCATTCAAAGATGGGAGTTAAAACTGAAGAATGTTGCCCATGCCGCTAAGGTTCCAGAAGTTCCAGCATTAGCGGACAGGACTCCATCTCCCTCTCCTCATCATGTGGCCAGCTCCTCTGGTGCACCAGGTGAGGTGGAGACTGCTCCATCTCTTTCACACAGATTACCTTCATATCAACAAGGATTCCCCTCTTCTCCTGCTCCATCTACCTCTTCCCTACCTAAAACTCCACCTACACCACCATCAGATCAGCAACCTCAAGAAGATCTGCTCTCCTTTGAAGTTGTAATTAATGTCATGATAGCTGAGCTGAACTCAAAAGCTCCTCCCTTTCCACAATTAGCACAATCTCCAGTACCATCTCCTCTAAAATCTCCTGTTGCTCCTCCAAAACAGGCAGAAACAGTTCTCCTCACTAATGGAAACTCTCCAGCTCCAAATCTTGCTTCTACTCAATCCCAGGCAGAGAGTATTCTTATCTCTGATGAGCCCTCTCCAGAACATGCTGACTCTCCTCTTAGGAATCTAAATTTCTCCATCCCCACTGTACTTGATGAAGGGGCTGGTCTGATTCCTACCTCCAGAGCCCAAAGCTAAATCCTCATTGCAGAGATACCCCTCTGGACTGCTCCTCCTCTTCCAACCCCATCTGCTGCTCCTTCAACTACTGCTGCTACTGCCTCACCAGATTTGCTGTCTCAGATATCCATCCTGCTACAAGACCAAAAGAATTACTTTGACACTTCTCTAGCTGCTGTCACTGCCAAAATAACTGCTCTGGAAGCTGAAATGAGCATGGGATTTGCAGAAATCCAGCATAATACTGACAAGCTCAAATACTTGTTTCAACTTGGTGGAAAAGCCCTAGACCACACTATAACTAGTGTTGGAGAAGTTATGGAACATGGTATCACCCTTGCAAGTAATCAGATTGAACTGGACAAAAGGGCTGAGGCAAATAAGATGAAGATACGTAAAGAAGTTGGTCTCTTTAAAGAAGCTGCAATTGGGAAACTATCCGTTGAAGTCAGAAAGGGGGAGGGATTAGTAAAAGAATATCTAGAAAAATCTGCTGCTCTCCAACAGGAACTATGGGAAACTCATGTGCAGAAAATTAAGGCTGATGTGTTAGCCCAGATACAAAGTGTCAAGTTCCATACTTATGACACTGCTGTATGGATACATAATCAAATCCTACCTGAATTTGCTGTAGACCCAAATATCATTCCCCATCACCTGAATCCTCTAGCTACAGATGCCTTTGTCCCAGCTGCTCCTCTGCAACCTACTTTCTCTCTAAGGCCTGTAGACTCAGTTGCTCCTCCAGAGACATATACTCAAGGCTGGGAAGAAGATCCTGCTGATATTTTCCTTCATGATCCTCTAGAGATCCAAACCTCCAAAAGGAAGAGAAAATATGGTGAAGGTCCTTCTGCTAGTAGATCAATTCCTGTTCCTGTTGATGAAAAATGATCTGCTGCTGTTTATGCTGAAGTCTGGTCTCCCACTTCCAAATCCTTAATTCTGGATAATCTAAAACTGGTAATGGAATTTGATGAGAACTGGAACCTGCACTATAGCTCCCAGGAATGGGAATTATATGAGAAATCCTTGACCAAGAGAAGAATTTATGACAGAGAGTATGGAAGGAATAATCCTGCTGCTCCTCCTAGGCCTCCCAGATATTATCCTAAGTCATTCAGCTACCAAAGGAGACAACAAGAGAAATTGGACAGACAACATAACCTAGGCTGAATTTCAAGGACTTTTGAGAGTGTAAAATGAATGACTGTAGAATTGATAATTTTGGATATTCTTATTTATATAATTCTAAGTTTTTGCTCTCATTATCTTTTTCATAGTTTTTTGCCTACTTGAACACATTTTTCTACTTAGAACTTTTTATGTCTATAATTCACCTTAGTGTAAAGGGTTCTGACTTCAACAAATAGGGAGAGATTATTGGGTACTATATCCACATTAACGCAGATTTGATGAAGTCACCCTGGAACTAAGATGAATTAGGTTGTATTTGATGCTTTGATTGAGTTATGTGGTTGCAGGATTCCAATGAGAAGTGTAGACCAATGTCAGTCTACAATGGGTCACCAAACACAGGACCATGCAATGTAATCCCTCATTGTATGATCCAAAGTGTTGACCCATATGTAGCCTCTCTATTGGGATACACTTCATATTCAAGCACTTGGACTATGAGAATAAAGTTGGATGTTGATTTCACCAAAGAAGAAAGAATTTCCACCTTGAAAATTTTTCTAAGTATTCTACTCGTGTAGGTCATTAACTACTCGAGTGGATTACTTACTTTTTACACGAGTCAGAATTCCTATACTCGAGTAGATCATTCTTCTTACTCGAGTAGTACAGATTTCACTCTCCAAGTTTTTCTAAGTAAAACACTCGAGTGAGTATATATATACTCGAGTAGTTATAGATTCTGACTCGTGTAACTATTTTCTATCTCAAGAGTAAATTTTCTATATACTCGGGTAGTATAAGTTATATACTCAAGTAGTTAACTTACTACTCGAGTAGTTCAAGTTTCATACTCGAGCAAACTAAATTTCTCTTCTCCTAAAAATAATCTTTCATTTACTCGAGTAAGTCTTTTCCATATACTCGAGTAGATTTTATTCTCTCGAGTTGTTCAGTCTGACTACTCGAGTAGCTCATTTTCCAGTGTTCAGAAATTTTTCTAAGTCCTTTCACTCGAGTAGTTCGTCAAACCACTCGAGTAGTTTTTCTCACCTACTCGAGTAGTACAACTTGTACTCGAGTAGTTCAACTCCACTTCCCGTGAAACTTTTCTGCATACTCGAGTAGATCTTCTAAGTACTCGAGTAGTTGATTATATGTACTCGAGTAGTTGTCTTCAACCTACTCGAGTAGTCATGAAATATATATCCGAGTAACATTCCTTTGCTTACTCGAGTAGTCCTTTACCTACTCGAGTAGTTATATACCTACTCGTGTATATCACTACCTTTTCTCTGAAATTCTTCTAAGTCCATAATTGACAGATTTTCAAATCCCGTGACATGATTGGTCCACGTGTATATCATTAAGACTGATTATGACCGTTATTCAAAATCTTATATAAGGTCCTGTCTAATCGATAAACCCTAACAACAACAAGCTTTCAAGATCAAAAATTATTGAGAAATTTCTGCAGCCGTTTCTCTCTCCAAGTCGTTGTTTCCTTTCTCTCTCTTCACGGAAAGAAAGCCACCGCCGCCGCTTTTTTTTTCTCCGGCAAGGGTTTCGATTTTCAGAGGAATCAGACTGAAGAAGTTTACAGATCGAGATCGTTTCTCAACTGCTCATCCTCTTCCCGATCGTGTAAGACAAAGAAGAATCCAGATCTATTGCCGAGATTTTCTTCATCTTTCTGAAAGTGCCGCAAAGCTTACAAGAAGAAGATCCTGGTTGCTTGCTTGCAGATCTGACAGAGAAATCATTGTTTGTATTTTCTAAAACAATTTTCATTCTTGTAGGAGTTTTCAACTCCGAGTTTGTAGGAAGTTTTGCCTTCCGAGTTGTAGATCCAATTGGTTGGATTGAGATTGTAGGAACTTTATTCCGAGGGTAGGATTGATTTTCAATCCGAGATAGTGGAGTAGTCGAGCCTAGTATATTGCTAGATCGGTGAGGGAAAGTGGATGTACCCAAGATCTAGGAACCACTATAAATCTTGTCTCGTCTGTGATAATTTGGTAGATAGATCTGTACTTTGTTCTGAGATTTTTTTATTCCGCAAAAGACGCACAACTCACCTATTCACCCTCCTCTAGGTGATTTAGGTTGACAACTATTAACTTTCACAATCCTAGAGTGATCATCCACAATCACATAGGTATAAGACTTTCTACCCAAACTAAGAACTTACATAGAACCAAATAGATCTATGTCAAGTAAGTACAGGAACCTCTCAGTGTCTTTGGACTGAATGCTTTTAAAAGAGACTTTTATCTGTTTGCATTTTTGACATGCTGGATATGAGCCTTTTTTGTAGCATTTGAGCTGTGGAGTTTTTCTAACTATGTCCATAGAGAATAGCTTCCTCATAGCTTTATAGTTTAAGTGAGCCAACCTCTTGTCCCATTGCACACACAATGAGTCTTTCTCACTAGGCACTAGGCATATAGATGATTTCTTATTTACACATAAGAAATTTAGAAAATAAATGTTCTCACTCCTAGTGCCTAACAAGATGATCTCTTAATCACTTGGATTCCTTATCTAACACTTGTCATTATGGAAAACAATTTCATAACCTATATCACAAAGCTGACTTATGCTTATCAGATTGTGGTTCAATCCTTCAATATAAGCCACTTTTGTGATGGAAACAAGGCCATTAAAAATGTTACCATATCCCTTGGTGAGTCCTTTCTCTGACCCTCCAAAGATGACTTTTGGTCCTTTCCAAACTGGAGTGTAATCCCTTAGCAGACTCCTTGTTCCAGTCATGTGCCTGGAACAGACACTATTCAAGTACCATATTGGCCTTCCTGTGGTACTTGGTTCCACCTGCAAACATAGAATTAATTCACCTTAGGCACCCAAATAGTTTTGGGGCCTTGGTTCTTGTTATGCCTTGCTGTATGAAACACAACAGGTTTTCGAAACAAAACTGTTTGAGTCTTATATGAAGATGTTGTTGGACTATACCAACAATCTAGGGAAAAATACCCAACCTTCTCACATCACCAACACCCAAATTAGTTGTATCTTTTCTTTGGTTGCACATTTGAAGTTGTTCTTTTATGCAACTTAGACTTGTCATCCAGCTTTCAAGGTAGTGGTGCAAAATTTACACCCTTACCTTTCAGGTTTTGTTGTGGTACGTTGGGACCAGATCTAAGGATTCCTTGGCTTCTTGGATTGATCACCCTTTGTGGTGGTTTTTGGCCTTTATTGCCTTTAGATATATGTCCCTTCCAGCAAGGCTCTTTATTGACCTTGCTAGTAGTGCACCCAGAACTCATGTGTCCAGGAACACATAAACCCTTGCATCTGTTAGAAGTCAGATGTTTGGGAGGTAGCTTAACTAGACCCATTGGGGCTTTACCCTTAGGTTCATACTTCTTAATAACCTTTTTGTTTTTTACATACACTACACTGCTTCTAAATGGTGAAAAAAAGGTATTTATGATATGTAGCACTGACTTGGGTTTAGAGAACTGAGTCAGGAGCTGTCTTTCCTGGGTAAGCCTTGCTTCCAGGTACTTGACAGTCTTGACCTGTTCTACTATTACCTCTGCCTGGCTATCTATCTTATTAGTTAGATCGATAAGCTTCAGTTTTATAGATCCAACTTTATGTTGGCCCTCTCCAACTGAAAAGATACTCCTCTCAGATATTCTAATTCTCTGGCATGGTCCTTAGCAAGCTCTTTGCGTGCAATCAAGGCCTTTAATAACTTCCCATATCTATCAATAAGGGTGTTGAAATCAGCTTCAGAGTCTGAATTATGTTCTATATTTTTAGAGGAGTATGACCATGATTCACTTTCTGATACAAAAAAAGAATCTGAGGCAAAACTAGGAGATATTGGTTTTACCTTAGCAAGACTTGAACAGTCCCGATCTCATTCTCCTGATTGGGTCTACTCAATAGCTATCAGGCCCATGAGAGCCTCCTCCTCTTCTGATTCTGATGAATCAGACTCACTATCAGATAGTGTAGAATGTTTCTTTGCCAAGAGGCTTTTGTTAGCCTTCTTGTGTTGTCCAGTCTTCCAATTCTCTGACCTTTTCTCATTTCTTTTTGTTGGGCAATCAACTATGACATGCCCTTGCCTGTTGCAATAATAACACATAATATTAGTTTTAATATATTTGTTCTGTGAAGATCCATACATATCCCTAGATTTCTTCCTCCTAGGTTTATCTGGATGATTGATCCTCTTGAGAGAAGAGTCTCCAGCTGGACCCTTCCAGCTACCCTGCCTTCTTCTCCTCAACATCTTCTTGAACTATCTAGAGAAGAGAGACAGTTCTTCCTCAGTCAGGTCTCCTCCTGATGAGGATGATTCTGTACACTCAGTGACTGTGTCTTGTCTCTTTGAGAGTGTTGACTTTTCTCTGACCTTCCTGGAAGTCTCAGCCTTTAGGGCTAGGGATTTTTCTCTATTGTGTGCTCTAGCTAAATCTTCTTCAGACTTCCTGAGATTGAGCTGCAACTCATGGGATAACAGCTTGCCAAATAGAGCCTGGGGGTCTATGTTGACTAAATTAACCATTTCTCTTATTGCACAGGTCTTGATGTCCCATTCCTTGTTCGGGGACCTCAAGAACTTGTCATTGAGTTCATAGTTAGTGAAACTACTGCCATAAGTCCTCAGGTTGTTTACAATTCTGAAGAACTTTTCAAAACATTCAACTACTGAGTCTTTCTTATCCTGTCTGAAGGCTCCATACTATTGGTTTAACAGAGATTTTTTATCATCTCTGACCTCATCAGTTCCTTCCATATAGACAATCAGTGACTCCCACATTTCTTTTGATGTTTTACAATGAATCAGGTTTTGAAAAGTGGAATCATCTATTGCACTGACTATAATATTCTGAGCCCTCTTGTCCATAGAGGCCAGAATGATTTCATCCTTATCTATCTCCATGAAAGGTCTTTTGTGTCTTGATGTTTGCATCAAGAACTGACACTTTCATGGGAATGAAAGGTCCTTCAACCACTGTGATGTATATTCTTGGATCTGCTGCCTCCATGAATAATCTGACACTCTCCTTCCAAATTCCAAAATTCTGTTTGGAGCAGATTGGGAGCTTGATGGAATTGATTTCCCTCTGAGCTATGATTTATCTTTCTCTGTAATCCTTTGGATTCTCACTAGGTTGTTATGCCTTCTCAGTCAACCTCCCTCTGATACCAATTGTAATTGTTTTTTTAGGATTGAGAGTGACCTAGAGGGGAAGGGAGGGGTGAATAGGTCCAATTTAAATCTTGACTACTTTTTGGATTCTAAGATTTACTTTTCTATGTTTATTTCCCCAGTCAGATAAAATAAGAAAACTATTCGGCAATTTAAAGCAATCACAGCACAGTACACACAGATTTATAGTGGTTCCCCAATTTATGGGTACATCCACTTTCCCTCTTCACCTATCTAGTAATGAACTAGATTCAACCAACCTCCTCCTTCTTTCTTTACTCAGATCCTCAAATCTTATAGCTCAGAGACCAACTGGATCCTACAACTCAGACTTTACAAGTCTTACCACTCAGATCACCAAGATCCTACACCTCAAGTTATTTCCAAGAACTCTACCTTAGAGTGTATCCACACTCCTACTACTCAGGCAACTCTTGTCTTGCAACTCAGAACAATTAGTTCCTACAACTTAGAGAAATACCCAGTTCTCCTACCTCAGGCACTCAATCTTACCTCAGCCTTTATAAAACAGGCTTACAACTCAGAGAAATTGATTCTCATACACTCAAATCTATAGTTAGATCTTACAAGATTTATAATGATGAAAAAAAATAAATTCGGAATTAGTCACCCAACAAGAGAGAAACGGGTGACTGCTTCTTTAACTGATCTTGATAAGTCATCTTCCCTTGATCCTTATTGTAATGGATTTGATCCAACCCTTCTTAGCTTTTCAAAGCTTCTTGAAGATGAAATTAGTGTAGATCTAGGCTGAAGAATGTTAAAGTCGATTCTTGATTTGGCTTCTATCCACCTTCTGAATTCTAGCAGATTACTTTTTAGATCAGGAAAAAGATATTGAATTGATGCGCTCCTTGATCTTCTTTTTCTTCTATGTGTTGCAACTCCAATTACTTCTCCAATTTTTCTACACTCTATTTCTATAGAGTTGATCCCTTTATATAGGCTCTGTCAAAGGTAACTGGCTAATCCGGTTAATTACTAATATCTGACAGTTCTGACGCCTGTCAGATCCTCTGGCTTGATTTCTGCACTTAGGAAAAAAACTCTACTTGAAGTGTTGGAACATTATTGTTGGATGTGTCGACACCAGTCCTGAGTGTCGACACTACTCTTTTAGTGATGTCGCCATACTTTTGAATGTGTTGACACAACCTTCACCTTGTCTCGACACAGCTGATGTAGAATGTGTCGACACTAGTCCTGAGTGTCGACGCTATTGTTCTTTGTCTTGTTTCATAGTGTCGACCCAAGTCCTGGGTGTCGACACAACTTTCTCCTTGACTCAGCACTTCTTGTTTGAGTGTGTCGACACTAGTCTTGAGTATCGACACAACTACTTCTTGTCTTAGCACAACTTTGACAAAGGTGTCGACACTTGCCTAGTGTCTCGACACTTTTGTACTTAGCTTTATTTGCCTGCACACAAGAACTTAACATTCATCAAATACAACTATGTGTATATCATTAAGCTGAAAGAACTTCAAATCAAGTACATTATGACCATTATACCCAACAACTGTCAACTACAGGTTGTCCTCACTACTTCTTGGAGCCGTTAATCGGCAGAAGATAAAAGAGACAGCTTTAGAAGGAAGAACTTAACTTTTAGGGTTTTATTCTTTTCACAAAGTTGCGGCTGAACTTCATCTTCCTCTCCATTACTGCCGAGCTAGAAGCTTGAAGTCAATCCAGCTAATCTAAAAGTTCACTCCAGAAAGCTGTAACAATTTCTTCTACTACAACAAGGTCAAATAATCTTCTAATAAAGAAGAAGAAGCAGAGCTTTCTATTTTCTGCAGGTTCATGTTATCTGTTTGAAGAACTCAAGATCTATCAAGTCTTCAGTCTTCTTCACCAAGTTTAGAAACAAATTTCTGAGATACTTCAAGCACTAGCATCAGCTTATTGAAGATCAGGTTCTAGGTGTTGAGAAGAAAGTTAGGGCTGAAATAACTCAGGTCAGGAAGCATACATAAAGAATTATCTTGTGTTAAATCAACACAATCAAAACCCCTTTTCATTTCAATAGGATCTTTTTGGATCTGAGTTGTAGGGCTTTTGTTCCTGAGGTAGGGCAGATTTGCCTGAGTATAGGATCCTGTTTTGGATTTGAGTTGTAAGACCTTTGGGTATGAGGTAGGATCCTTTTGGATCTGAGCTATAGGGCCTTTGTGCCCGAGGAAGGACAGTTTGCTTGAGCTATTGTAGAGTCATACTATCTGAGTGTAGGACCTTTGGGTCTGAGCATGGGATTTAGATTTGGATCTGAGGTAGGGCCATGTACCTAAGCTATAGGAGAGTCATTCTCTCTGAAATAGGGCTATCCTCCATAGCCCGAGTTGTAGGACTTGAGTTCAAGTCTGAGGTAGGTGATCATTTGATCACTGAGTTGTAGGAGTATATTTGCTCTGAGGTAGGGCTTTGTGCCTGAGTTGTAACTCTTGGAGAAGACTGATAGATCCTGAGGGATCTGTGGTGTAAGCTCTAAGGAGCTAAGTTTTTGGAGAAGTGCCTTGTCTAACAAGAAGTTAGAAAGGTGAGAGGAGAGTGGATGTACCCATAATCTGGGGAACCACTATAAATTTTTTGTGTGTTCTTTATGTTTTGTCCTGAAAGCATCTAACTACTAACTACACACTAAGTTAAAAGATAATTATAAAAGACAAGAAAACCTATTCACCCCCCTCTATGTGTTTAGATACCTTGGAATTAAAGACTTTCAAGTGGTATCAGAGGGAGGTTGCTCAAGAAGGACCTAACAGTCAGAGCAGATCCTAAAGGGCAGTTGAAACAAATTCTATACTTATGGGTTATGGAGAGAACCATAAGGAGCTAGGTTCCATGAAACTCGCCATCTACAGGAAGGAGTGTTTTAGAATCTAGAAAGAGAGGGTCAACCTATTTATGGAAGCCTATGACCTAAGGATCATTATGACAGTCAGAGAGGGACCTTTCATCCCTATAATGGTCTTAGTTCTGGATGCCAATGTACAGACACCTAAGACATATTCAGAGATGACAAAAGATGAAGTCATCTTGGCTATATTGGACAAAAGGGCAGAAAACATAACTGTTAGTGTCATAGATGATTCAACCTTTCAGAATCTAGTCCACTGCCAGACCTCCAAAGAGATGTGAGACACTCTCATGGTGTATATGGAGGGTACTGAAGAGGTGACCTCCTTGAGATTTAAATTGATGCATGCACTCTGCTCTGAGAGCCATTCCATGCCAAAGTTTACGTCAAACTCTACTATCGGTAGTAGTGGCGCTTCCAAGTCAAACTCTTGACTTCCTATCTGTACCTTTATGCAACAAACTCTATCTGCATGCATCAAGCACCCGTTAGGCAGTAACACATCCAATCTATCTTTCGATATAAAATAAGGCACTCTGATACGCGACACAAAGTCCCCAGACAGAATGGAATGCGAAGCTCCTGTATCAGACAGTGCTCTCACTGGATGGTCTAAGATTAGGACAAAGCCTAATACAAACCAGTTATACGACCAATGCATAGAGCTTAAGGTATAGAAAAAATAAATAAAGCTATAGTCTAAATCATACTTGTAACCACATCGCCCTGCTTAATGACCTCCTACTGGCCAAGATTGTAAAATCTGTGTTGGGCTGGAGCATAATAGGACGTAGTTGACTCCACTGCTTTCCCTTTTCAGCATATGATGCTCCCGACTTCTTGTCCATTTTTGAACGACCCGTCCAACAATCATCTATGGAACTCGTCCATAGAGATATTAGTAAGCTATCTCCCTGCGAAGTGATGCAACTCCAACTCATCTCACCATAGCCTCTCCTCTCCATCCAAAACGAAGGTAGCCACGATGACTTTCTGCCACTCCTCTATTTTTGTTGCGATCATGGTTCTCTTAATTTGAGAGAGCCAATCTTCAGCTTGCATTGGGGTTCCAGTCCCTGTAAACACTCGAGGATTGAAGCTCATCACATGCTTGAGTTTCTTCTTCATTGCTCTTCTTTCTACTAAAGGCTCTACAACCACTTGTTCCTCCACTATGGGCTCAACCACACCAATGGGCACCTGACCCACTGTACCAGCAGGAGGCTGCACTTTCCTACCTGGTTGTGCATTGATCAAGATGAACACAGCCTCAGCTACTAGCCTTATCATTTTAACAAAAGGAGGGGTTGCAGGCACATCATTACGCGCACTACTCTCCACAGAGTGTTGACGTTGGGATTGCTCTGCACCACTCCTAGTCACCTATAATTACGCAATACACAATTTAGTGACTTCAAAACCCAACAGACATTAATAAAAGGAACGCCCAGGTTCCAAAAATAATGATTTCTTGCATGTTTCATGTGTGTTTTTCATTCCTAAGTGGGCATTCATGGGATCTTTCTTATTATAACGGTGACGCACCTAAGCGCTCACCCCACCTTAAAAGAATTCGTCCATGAATTCGAATAAGGAAATGACACCAGAATCTAATAAAATATTGTAACACCCCTTCCGTCACGTATAATATAACAAAATGTCAGGCAGGGGCCCACGCCATATTATACGGACAGACGAAAGCATTATGCAATGAAACCATAATTCATTCTAATCTAATAACGCATCCTAATACAGAGTTGCATTCTAGCAGAAGTTTAAAATGTTAAGAATCAACCATCCAGGAATGTCCACTTTTAACACACAATAGGAATGAAAGTTACAAAAATAGTTTTGGCCTTAAGGCCTTACAACACCGTGTTCATGTTTATAAAAACACGCAAGTCGATAACACATGAAAATATTAAACATAACACTTGGGCCTTCTCAAGGGCCCCCTCAACAAAAGGGGTTTAGACCGCTACTTCCTGCTTGACTCTGCAGCATCTGCACAAAAGTATTCCACCAAATTGTGGCAAATAAGGCAACAATCAGCATTAGATGACCAAATTATAGTGACCCTACCTTTTTTCTGGGTGGCAGTGCTCCTTATCTCCAAGCAAATAGCATGTTCACAATTATCAAGAATGCACAACTTAATCCCTAATCACCATAGATGATGGCATGACCAGACAAACATCTCATGCACTCAGGGCACATTATCAGTGTAACGGATAGTCCAGGGTCCCACCTTTTGCCATCATGGGCAATCACCGGTGCATTAACACCCAATGGGAAACTCCATGAGTTCCACAATCATTACCAGTCCCAGACCAAAAAGTCTCACCTGAGAATCACTACTCTGGCATACAACCACGACTCTCTCTGAAAGTGCAAGTTAGATCTGATATACTCTAGAGGGGGGGGGGGGGTGAATAGAGTATGGTGCTTGCTAAAAACTTTTACAACAATTGTTGTATTCTTATGTGAACAGGGAAGCAAATAATAAAAAGTAATCTAAACACAGAATAATCACAATACACAAAGGAATCTAATCACAAGCCACAGCCAGAAACAAAAAGAAACATAGACAACCAGATGACACAAGGAGCTATAGTGGTTCCCCAATCAATCTGAGTACATCTACTCTTCTACCACCCTAGGTAGGAATCTACTGCAGGATGAGTTGATCAGGTGTCCTGGGCACCAATGAGCTTTTGATAAGGTGCTCAAAAACCAAACCAGATTTTTTGATAAGGTGTCTTGCCACCACTGAGTTTTGATAAGGTCTCAGAAACCAATCACAAACTTTTGAAGGGAGTTTGAAAAACCCTTTACAGCAGAGAGAGAGAGAGAGGGATGAGGGAAAGAGATGATCTTCTCTGTCAACAGTCAGAGAGAAGATAGTGGATGTTGTTAAAGCTCCCCCTAAGATCTGTAGTTGTTCAGGAATTGAAGCTTTGCAGTAGGGTGATAGGCCTTCAGAAAATTGATCTCCAGTAAATGATGATTTCAGCAACAGCTGAAATGTGAGGTGTCTAGAGTCTTGAATGATGATGGCCTTGAACACTTGAATCAAAAGAGATCTGAAGATTTCAGTTTGTTGATCTCCTTTGGTGATGGTGTTCTTGTATGAATCTTTGAGACTGAGAATGTCTGCAACTCTTTCTCTTTCTCTTGTGTAATTGTTGTTGTGAGAGCTGTTGTTGCAGAGAATATTTTTCTAACTTCTTGTTCTTCTTCTGCTGCAGGAATGAAAAATCTTATCTTTTATTCTTTTTTGTCTGAATAGAAATGATCCACTGTCAAGATAGCCGTTGTCCTGTCATAAATGACTTCCTTAATTGTTTTTGTCTTCTGGAGGAAAGTACAATAAAATATTCCTTGATAATTCCTTGAAACTTGCTCCAGATTAATTAAAAACGACTACAAGATCTGTGAATTAATTGCTGAGAACAATTCCTTAACTGTCTGAATTTGAATCTTGAAAATCGTTGAACTCTTCAGAAAAATGTCGAACTGAGCTCCACTATCGTTGAACTGAGCTTAGAGATTTGGACTTAGACAGAAACAGAGATCGTCGATCTGAGCTCAACTATCGTCAAATTGAGCTCAGAGATTGAGAACCAAACTGAAGTCAAGATCGTCGATCAGACCTCGAAGATCGTCGAATGGAGTTCGACGACTTGTTGAAGTTGAGCTCAGAGATCGTCGAATGGAGTTCGACGATTCGTTGAAGTGAGCTCACCGATCGTCGAATGGAGTTCGATGATTCGTCGTACTGAGCTCGACGAAATGACTTAGTCTTCTGAAACTGAAAATCCTGGTCTTGAGGGCAGCTTCCAAACCTAAGTACTAACCCTTAGACTCAATTCTAGTTGACCTTTAGATCTATACAATGAGGTCAAAACAGGTTTCCTAAGAGACATAGTGATCCTGACCCAAATCAGTAATAGGGTGTTCCAACAATCTCCCCCTATTTGGGTTAGGATTACTATTTATAGATATTGAAATAAAAACAACAATATACAAAGCAAAAATGCAATAAACAAGACATTGCAGAATCACAGATATTATCTCAGACAGATCATAAAACAGCATATATTGTCACCTTACAGAATTACTCTTTTTCCTTGCTCTTTATAAGTACTATTTCCCTGTTTGGATTAAGAGCTTCCTTTTTAGATCTTCTGTCATCAGCTGCACCTAAAGAGGTTTGTTGCTTAGGCCTGGGCACTACAGCTTCAGGATGCAGCTTTATGTAGCTTTCAGAATCAAAAAACTTGCTGGAAGCATATCTTTCAAGTTCTTTTTTCCTTTGATCAGATAATGTAGTGATATTAGAAGTGACTTTGTCTTGTTCTCTGTCTTTCTTAATTTGATCCAAAGCAGCTAATTCCTTCATCCTGGCTATCCATGAAGTTGGATTGTTCTCTGGATCCTCAAAAGGAACTGGGGGCTCATATTTATTTGAAGAATTGTCTGGAGGAGCTCTGGATGAGACTAACTCTTTAAGCTTGTAGGGAAAGGGACCTGAAGTAGTATCAGAGGAAGCTTGTCCTTCCCTTGAATAAGGGTGTTGCCTGGAATAGCCTTTGGAGTATACTTGAAATTCTCTTTGGTTTCCTCTATAGTTTCCTCTCCTTGATTGGTAGCCTCTGGATTGACTTCCCCTGTACTGGGATCTACCTTGAGGTTGATAAGGGGTTTGGCTTCTGGCAGAGGGTTGAACAACAGATCTACCACCCGCACCTGCATCAGGAGGAGGAGGAGGAGGATGATGGAACTGAGAGGAACCTTTCTCATACTTTATCTTTTTATTCATAGCCTTCAACTGATTCTTGGAGTATTGCATCCAGTGTTCTGTGATAGGACAGTTATGCAGTATGTAATAAGGAATATCATTGGTATCTTTGACTTTTGCTGGAGGAACCCTTTTCATAGCCTTGCTTCTAGCCTTTCTTTTCCTTGCAATAGTTGCAGAGGAGTCATCTGAATCAGTCCTATATTGATCACTTTCTGAGCTTTGTTCATCATACAGTGCATCAATCCTTTTAAGATAGTCTATCTGTTGTTGTGATTGAGCAGGAGAAATAGTAGTGACAGCAACAGTAGCAGCAACAATAGAAGGAGGAATAGAAGTAACACTAGCAGAGGAGATTACAGCAGCAGATACAAAACTTTCAGAAGTAACACTCTCAGAAATGGAAGGTACAGCAGCAGTAGATACAGTAGTAGCTGGGGCAGCAGATTCAGATACAACAGTTACAGCAGTTTCAGATACAATACTTTCAAATACAATAGTTTCAGCATCAGCAATAACATCAGCAATAACAATAGGCTCAAATTCAAATGTCTCTGTCATATGTATGTCCTCAGATACTGAAACATTAGAATTAACAGCAATATCAACAATATCAGTAGAAGCAGCAGCGACAGAAATAGCAGGGGCAGCAGCAGAAAGGGACTGTAGAAAAGAATGAATTAAGCTAGTGTCACAACTTGACATAAGCACAATGGCCTTAGACAGATCTTCAGATGGCTGGACTGCAGTATGCTCTGGAAGACAGCTGAAATATATATAATCAAAATCTGATAATAGTGACCTGAGGTCCATTGAGAAAACTGCAACTTGTGGTGTTGAGGCTTGAGCTTGAACTGAGGTAACAGCAACAGCAGGCAATCTAACCACTTCATGAGGCATATCCCCCTGCCTAGATTCAGTCAGGACTGGATCAAGGCACCCAGATGAAGGGATTGCCTGAGGAGGAATAAGGGAGGAGAGCCTGGCAGACAGGTCTGCAACTGACTTTAAAAGTGGAGCCAAGGAGGTCTCCAACAAGAGGGATAGCCTGGGAGCTATCATCTCATAAAGTCTGTCTGCTAAGGCTAGAAGATCTACATGCTCAATAGGGACTTGAGCAGAGGGAGAGAATGAAGGTGGAACAGCTGGAGATGTTGGTGGAGAGATGGTGTACGGGGGAAAGGAGGGTTGAGATATGGGGATTGTGGAAATTGAAGATAATGGAATGGAGACAGAGGGTGTGAAGGAGGGTTGTGCAATGATATCTTGAAGTAACTGTTGGTAAGATGTGGATGAAGAGGGTAGATCAGGAGGGGATGAACGGTAATCATCCATAAAGGAATCATCTATCAGATTGAATGATGGAAGATGAGATGATGATTCAATTTCTAGGTGAGGGTATTGATGTAGAGGATGGAAAAGTTCTTCTGTGAGAGGTGGAGGTGGAGAAATTGAAGTAGGAGATGGGGTTGAAATAATGATTGTGGAGGAAATTTGAATGGTGGAGGTGACTGGTGTAGATGAAATAAGAGGTGGAGGAGGAGGAGAAGCAACAGGCAAGTCTTCTGTAGGGGCAGAGACTTGAGGGGAAGAGACTGCAACAGTCCTTGTGCCTGAAGTGGCACTTGCAGAGGGTCTGCTGGGCTTCACAATTTGCCTGTCCCACTTTCCAAACAGGGCACAGGAGAGCCTCTTAGAGGCATTGATGTGCATCCCATTTGAGACTAGCAGTGCAGGGCATCTGTTTTGAAGAAATGGCCCTAGTATCCTTCCAAAGTTGACAAAATTCTTGTTGATCTTCTTCTTAATTAAGTCAAAGAAAACTTCTCCCCAGTTCAGGTGTTTCTTATCTACAAGAGCACCCATCAAACACAACTGATACCTGGAGATGGTATCATGGGCTGAGTGTTTGGCCAACAAGACTTTTCCAACCATGTCAGCTAAGAACCTGTACTCAACAGCCAAATGTTTCTTCAGCAGATTGCTAGGGTTTGCATCAGAATGACCCATTCTATTAAGCATGGTAGAAAATTCTTCTCCAGACATCTCAGCAGAATCCTCTCCAGAATGTAATTGAAAAACCTCTGTCAAGATAGTAGGTGTCAGAGGTACCTGAGTTCCAGATATTGTGCCAATCACTGTATTCTGCTCCTGGTTGTGGGCAGTATAGACCCACTCCTTGATTTCATCAGCAGTCAATTTGATTCTGGTGGACATTATAGTAACTAGCTTTTGCTCCTTGAAAGTTCTAGAATGTCTCTGAAAATCTGATCACTATTGTTAAACGAATCCATGTCAATATCAAATCCTGCATCAAATTTCATTGCGGCTAGGACTGCAACTGAGACGACCATTGATGCCTGCAAAAATAATAAACAACCAAACGACCAAGTGTAGAGAAGTTTGGAGGGAAAGAGAAAATTTGCAGAGAGAATGAAAGCGCAAAGGGAGAACGACGGCCGAAAATGAATTTTATATTAGGGTTCGACGCAGAAAAGGAAAGATCGTTGAACTCAGTTCGACGATCGGGGCTTTTAAAGGAAACTGAAAGGTCATCAATATCATCGATCTCCGTTCGATGATATTGGAGAGTGTCGAGCTCCGTTCGACGATAGTTCAGAAAACAAAATCGTCGAGCTTCGTTCGACGATCGCTGACCTGGAGGGAGAGTTGAGCACTATCTGAGAAGCGCTGAACTCTTGTTGATGATTTCGGAAAGCGTCGATCTCCGTTCGACGATCGGGGGGAAAATCATCGAGCGCAGTTCAAAGATCAGAAACACTTTATACCCTAGAAAAATTAAAATGTTTGCCTAGTCTTGGTCATTTTTAGAGTTTTAAAATCTTGGAACTTATTTTAAACTTCCTCCATCTAACATTCCTAACTGATTTAGGAAGAAGGTGTGTTTCTTTTCATCCAAGGGTTTGGTGAAAATATCTCCCCTTTGCAAATCAGTTGGGATATATTGAAGTTCAATTTTATTTTTCTCAACATTATCCCTTAAAAAGTGATGCCTAATTTCTATATATTTTGTCCAACTATGGAGGACTGGATTTTGAGCTATAGAAATAGCACTGGTATTATCACAAAAGATTTTAGACTTCTCTAAGTTGTAGCCATACTCTAGGAGTTGGTTTTGAATCCACAAGATTTGTGAACAATAATTACCTGCAGCCATATATTCAGCTTCAGCAGTTGAAGTTGACACAGATGTTTGTTTCTTGCAAAACCAAGAGACAAGTCTTTCACCAAGAAGCTAACAAGTTCTACTGGTGCTTTTCCTGTCAATTCTGCATCCAGCATAATCAGCATCAGAAAATCCAGTTAAGTCAAATGCTGAATCTTTTGGATACCAAAGACCTAGATTTGAACAACTTTTAACATACCTGAGAATCCTTTTTACTAATGTTAGGTGTGACTCTCTAGGGCTCACTTGGAATCTAGCACATATGCATGTAGTAAACATTATGTCAGGTCTACTAGCTGTAATGTACAATAAAGAGCCAATCATTGATCTATATGTTGTCTGATCAACAGGTTTCCCATGTTCATCAACATCTAATACAGCATTAGTAGGCATAGGTGTTTTCATACAAGATTCTTCAGACATACCAAATTTCTTGACCAATTCCTTTGCATACTTGGTTTGAGAAATAAATATGCCTTCAGCATGTTGTTTGATTTGCAATCCTAGAAAGAATGATAGCTCACCCATGCTACTCATTTCAAATTTGGAATGCATTAGATTGGAGAACCTTCTGCACAAATTTGAATCAGTAGAACCAAAAATAATATCATCTACATAGATTTGTACTAGTAGGGTATGAGACTTATGGGTTCTAATAAAAAGAGTTTGGTCTACTCTACCCCTTATAAACTCATTTTTTAGGAGAAAGCATGCTAGGGTCTCATACCATGCTCTAGGAGCTTGCTTGAGACCATATAATGCTTTATTCAGTTTAAAAACATAATTAGGATGAGATGAAGAGATAAAACCTGGAGGTTGTCTGACATAGACTTCTTCTTTGATGTCTCCATTGAGAAAGGCACTCTTTACATCCATCTGGTATACTTTGAAGCCTTTGTGTGCTGCATATGCTAAGAAGATTCTAATAGCCTCCAACCTTGCAACTGGTGCAAAAGTCTGGTCATAATCTATGCCTTCTTCTTGAGAGTATCCTTGAGCAACTAGCCTTGCCTTGTTCCTTACAATTACTCTTTGATCATCCAATTTGTTTCTGAACACCCACTTTGTTACAACAATGGAGTGATCCTTATTCCTTGATACTAGTTCCCAAACTTTGTTCCTTTCAAATTGATGCAACTCTTCTTGCATTACAATGATCCAGTGTGGATCTTGCTCTGCATCTTGAATGGATTGAGGTTCAATTTGAGATAGGAAGCAAGTGTGCATCAGGTTTTGGTTGGCCTGTTTTTTGGTTTGCACACCAGCAGAGATGTCGCCAATCACTTGGGAGATTGGATGGTCTCTTGATGTTACTAAATCAACATGGGGTGTTGATTGTTCACCAACCTGTGTTGTTGTTTCCTCTTGTGGTACAACAACTGGCTCTTCAAGAGGTTTCTCTTCAAGATGTTGAATGTCTTCTTCATCTTCACTGCTTTCCTCTTTTTGAATGATTTGTAATCTGTCCAAGTCTTCAGCAAGAGAATGTACCTGCAAATGTTCTATGGTAGAAGTGTTCTTCTCCTTGAAAGACATGTTAGATTCATCAAAAGATATATGCGCAGATTCTTCAATTTTAAGAGTTGATTTATTATATACCCTATAAGCCTTACTGATCATGTAGTATCCCAGAAACACTCCTTCATCAGCTTTAGCTTGAAATTTTGCTAAGTATTTCTTATCATTATTATGAATATATCAAATACAACCAAAAATTCTAAAATAATCTACTTTAGGTTTCTTCCCTTTGAGTAATTCATAGGGAGTCTTGCCCTTCAGTTTATGTATTAAAATTCTGTTCAGCACATAGTTGGAGGTGTTCACTGCCTCTGCCCAAAAGGATAGAGGAAGGTGAGCATCTGACAACAATGTAGTGGCAGATTCAATAAGGGTTCTATTTTTACTTTCAGCTACCCCATTTTGTTGAGAAGTTCTAGGAGCTGAGAAAGTGTGCCTGATCCCTTCACTCTGACAGAACTCTTGCATAAGAAGAGAATCAAACTCTGTCCCATGATCACTTCTGATCAGGGCAATGTGAGTATTGAACTCAGTCTGTATGCATTTGAGAAACTCTGTCAAACACTTAAAGTTATCAGACTTTTTCCTTAGAAAGAACACTCATGTGAATCTAGAGAAGTCATCTACAACCATTAAAGTGTAAGATTTCCCTCCTAAGCTTTGTACTGTAATGGGTCCAAAAAGATCCATGTGTAACAGATACAAAATCCTAGGTGAATCACTCTTATTAAGTGACTTGAAACTATTTTTGGTTTACTTGCCTAATTGACAAGCCCTGCAGAGTCCTTCCTTCTTGTAGGGGCCAGAATGTAACCCTCTAACAAGGTTGTCCTTGGATAGCCTAGCAATGGTTCTAAGGTTTATATGCCCTAATCTCTTATGCCATAATACATTAGGTCTACTAACAGAGTTAAACAGACAAATATCTACTTCAGTTAAAAGAAAGTCTACTAAATAGATGTTACCTTTCCTTTTACCTGTCAACACAATTGTGTTGTCCTCTGATTTGATCCTACATAAGGATTTGCTGAAAGTCACCTGGTAGCCTTCATCACATAGCTGACTGATGCTGATCAAGTTGTGTTTCAGTCCTTCCACATAGGCTACCTTTTTGAATGTGACTGTCCCAATTTGGACTACACCATATCCTTTTGTTAGTCCAAAGTTTGAATCACCAAATATGACTTTGGGTCCAAGCTTGGCTTTAAAATATGTGAGATTGTCCTTGCTTCCTGTCATATGCTTTGAGCACCCACTATCCAAATATCATTTTTGGTTTGATGTTGGATAGGTCTTCACCTGCACATAAAATAATTTACTTGTTTTTGACCCAGTTTACCTTGGGCCTAGGTTGAAAACCTTTAAATTCAGAAATAAATGACACCCCTGGTTGACTCTTATAACCTTCAGGATGATATCTCCTTGGAGGTATTATCCATTCATTATAAGGGTTAAATCTGGATGAAGGACCCCTAGGATTGGAATTTGATTTACCCTTGATAAAGTTTTCAAATCTCTGATCTTTGCTCGACAATCGTTGAGCTGCGTTCGACGATCTTGGGTCAGATCGTCGAGCTCCGTTCGACGATCGACTGTGGTAGAGTTCAGGGTTTAGAGATCGTCGACCTGCGTTTGACGATTTTGCCTGAGATTGTTGATCTCCGTTCGGCGATTGTCTAGCTCCGTTCGACGATTTTTGTTGAACCTTGGTTTTCTTGGGTAAGTCAGAATTTTTCCTAGCTATCTCTACAACTCCCTTCCCTTTATCATAAATAAACTTAATTGGGGTTGTTAGTACTATAGGTTGGTTGGATGAAGCACCCAAGCCCAGTGTGCTGTTGAATCTAGAGTTCACTGTGCTTGTGATGTCCATTAGCTTGATGCTTCTCCCATTAAGGGATTCTTCAAGCTTTTTGGCCTCTGATAGCTCACTTTTCAGTGAAGCTATCTGCTCCCTATAGCACTCCAACTCCTCAGAGAGTTTGAGGTTTTCTGATTTTAAGGTACTGTGTTCAGACAATTGATGTCTGAGAGAAATGATTTCCTTCTCAGATTTTAATAGGTCTAAACATAGTGCTTTAAATTCATACTTAAAGTCCTCAGAATTGAAATCAAATGAGTCTATTACCGGGTCTTCTTCAGGTTGAGTCTCTGATTTAGATTCAGACTCTTCTTCATCAGAATTGTGTTGTGAGGCATTGATAGCCATCATGCATAATTCCTTCTCTTCAGCATTATCCTCATCATCACTTGAGCTGGAAGAAGTTTCTGATTCTTCTTCTGTCTCACTCCAAGATTCAGCAACAAATCCCTTCCTTGTGTGTTTGTTCTTGCTTGAGGAGGGTTTGCCATTACTATTCTTCTTGAAGTCCTTGTCTTTTCTTCTTTCTCTCTTGTCCTTTCTGTCCTTGTTTTTGTTCTCTGGACAGTCAGGCACAATGTGGCCTGGTTTCCTGCAACTAAAGCAAATAATTTCTTTATTATTTGATTTATCATACCTTGGCTTGTCATGTTCTTTGTATGATCTCTTCCTGAAGTCCTTTCTGGCCATCTTGTAAAATCTTTTGGCCAGCAGACTAAGCAGCTCATCATTGCCTAGGATTTTGTCTTCAGGCTGATCTTCAGTGGCTTTGAAAGCTATTGACTTTTCCTTTCTTGTGGTTGGTGAGGCAGCCTTCTGCTCTTCTTCTCTATTTTTGATGAGCAGCTCATAAGACTTGAGCTTGCCCAAGAGAGCTTCTATTGTGATTTCATTGAGACTTCTGGCATCCTTGATTGGCCAGATCCTTTAGTCCCAAGTGCTTGGGAAGCACATTAGGATTTTTTCATTTAGCTCAGTCAATGAGATCTCTTTATCCAAAGTTTTCAGTTCATTGACTATCAGACTGAGTCTATTATACATTTCAGCTACTAACTCAGCTTCTCCTTTCTTGAAGTTCTCATATTGGGTTATGAGGTGAGATCTTCTGTCTTTTCTCTCATCAGTAGATCCTGAGACTATTTCAGATAGCTTGTCCCAGATCTCCTTTGCTGAGTTGCATTCAGCTACCTTTTGGAAAATTTCATCAGACATAGTCTGAGCAAGAATGTTCATAGCTTTTGCATCTGCAACTTTCCATTTCTTGATGTCAGCATCTGTTCCTGAGGGAGGTGGAACAACACATGTACTTGTGTTCTCTGGAGGTCTTGGACACACTGTCAAAACAGAATTAAAGATGTCCTCATCAATAGAATTCATGTAGAGTCTAATCCTTGCCTTCCAAAGTGCAAACTTGGATAGATTACACACTGGAGGTCTGGTGCTAGCATAGTCTTTATTTTGGGCCATGTTTTATGAAGAAATAATTCTAATAACAAAATCAAAATAAGCAGATCTAACTATAGGAATCTTTGGGTTCAGGTGTTAGCCTGTGCAACCACTGAGATGTGGTATTTTTAACCAACCTCGCTCTGATAACAATTGAAAGTGCAAGTTAGATCTGATATACTCTAGAGGGGGGGGGGGGTGAATAGAGTATGGTCCTTGCTAAAAACGTTTACAACAGTTGTTGTATTCTTATGTGAACAGGGAAGCAAATAATAAAAAGTAATCTAAACACAGAATAATCACAATACATAAAGGAATCTAATCATAAGCCACAGCCAGAAATAAAAAGAAACACAGGCAACCAGATGACATAAGGAGCTATAGTGGTTCCCCAATCAATCTGGGTACATCCACTCTTCTACCACCCTAGGTAGGAATCCACTACAGGATGAGTTGATCAGCTGTCCTGGGCACCAATGAGCTTTTGATAAGGTGCTCAAAAACCAAACCAGATGTTTTGATCAGGTATCTTGCCACCACTGAGTTTTGATAAAGTCTCAGAAACCAATCACAAACTTTTGAAGGGAGTTTGAAAAACCCTTTATAGTAGAGAGAGAGAGGGGGATGAGGGAAAGAGATGATCTTCTCTGTCAACAGTCAGAGAGAAGATAGTGGATGTTGTCAAAGCTCCCCCTGAGATCTGTAGTTGTTCAGGAAGTGAAGCTTTGCAGTAGGGTGATAGGCCTTCAGAAAATTGATCTCCAGCAAATGATGATTTCAGCAACAGATGAAATGTGAGGTGTCTGGAGTCTTGAATGATGATGGCCTTGAACACTTGAATCAAAAGAGATCAGAAGATTTCAGTTTGTTGATCTCCTTTGATGATGGTGTTCTTGTATGAATCTTTGAGACTGAGAATGTCTGCAACTCTTTCTCTTTCTCTTGTGTAATTGTTGTTGTGAGAGCTGTTGTTGCAGAGAATATTTTTCTAACTTCTTGTTCTTCTTCTGCTGCAGGAATGAAAAATCTTATCTTTTATTCCTTTTTTGTCTAAATAGAAATGATCCACTATCAAGATAGCCGTTGGCCTGTCATAAATGACTTCCTTAATTGATTTTGTCTTCTGGAGTAAAGTCCAATAAAACATTCCTTGATAATTTCTTGAAACTTGCTCCAGATTAATTAAAAACGGCTACAAGATCTGTGAATTAATTGCCGAGAACAATTCCTTAACTGTCTGAATTTGAATCTTGAAAATCGTTGAACTCTTCAGAAAAACGTCGAACTGAGCTCCACTATCGTTGAACTGAGCTCAGAGATTTGGACTTAGACAGAAACAGAGATCGTCGATCTGAGCTCAACTATCGTCGAACTGAGCTCAGAGATTGAGAACCAAACTGAAGTCAAGATCGTCGATCTGACCTCGAAGATCGTCGAATGTAGTTCGACGACTTGTTGAAGTTGAGCTCAGAGATCGTCGAATGGAGTTCGACAATTCATCAAAGTGAGCTCACCGATCGTCGAATGAAGTTCGACGATTCGTCGTACTGAGCTCGACGAAATGACTTAGTCTTCTGAAACTGAAAATCCTGGTCTTGAGGGCAGCTTCCAAACCTGAGTATTAACCCTTAGACTCAATTCTAGTTGACCTTTAAATCTATACAATGAGGTCAAAACAGGTTTCCTAAGAGACATAGTAATCCTGACCCAAATCAGTAATAGGGTGTTCCAACACTCTCCTATGCCAACGACAACGACCATGTAGTTTAGGTCTGTTTAGTTGAACGACATAGTACAGGTATAGTTCAGCTCTTTCATGTTTCTCAGATCGCCGTGCCAATTAATGACAACGGCACGGGTCAGCCTCCCCTTTCCCGTAATCCACAATACCAAGGATTCATAGTATGTCTGGCACTCACGGACAATGAGGCTGGGTACTCTAGGCACACCACTCAACAAGTTACCTATTGTGTCCCCATGACACTGACTTCACAATCACAACAAAAGCTCACTCAGAGCCATTGCCAACAAAACTCCGAAACTATATAATTTCTACGATGTCTTCTCCGTCAAGCAAAACAAAACATCACCAATCCTGACCAGCTGGTCAAGATGGGATTCATACAGTATGCCTAATCCGTACTCATACTTTCGGATACTATATGCAAAATATTCTCGAGGATAAACATATCAACCCGATGTAAAGCACATTTTTTCCACCAATCGATGAGGGCTTTCATGCAAACGTGCTAAAAGAGGACTTCCCTTTTCCAAGAGGAGAATCGTTACCATTGGCGCGCGTTTCGGAACCATAACTCGATCATAATGGCTGTTATAGCCGCTATACACGTACAGATCCAATTTACACACGCTGACTTGAGCTCCAAATCTACAATCCACATCGGCATCGACCTTCCTCCTACAGAACGACGGTAGCTCGCGATAAAAGAAGAGCTTACAAGACTCTAGGTAAGCAGATCCGGCTTAGTATGAGAGTTCGGGCTTCTCTTCCTCCTTCCAAACAGCGTACATTTGCTCATACTTGAACCCATCGGAAAGCGCGTACAATCGATTCCGCCAGAAATCGAATACAGAATCTCGACATTATTCTTCCTTTGGCTCGGGCAGAGAGAAAGAACTACAGAAATGTTCAAGTCCCTCTCTGATCCCTTCCTTATGACCTAGACGGGATGGAACCCTAGACGTAGGATCTAACCTAATTAGAATGGACGATCAAGATAAACCCTAGCTCTTAATTTAAAGACCACAGTAACTTTGCCGAATAAGGGCCAGAAGACACGCGTTCTTCCAGACCACTCGACGAATTCGCCCAGATCACTTGACGAATTCACGTGACCACTCAACGAATTCACGTGACCACTTGAAAAATTCGTTCAGTACACTTGACGAATTATACTTGATCACTCGACGAATTTACCTTGATCACTAGATGAATTTACCTTTGATCACTCAACAAATCCTCTTAACCACTCTGCGAGTTCACGTGACAACTCGATGAATCCTCACAACCACTCGACGAATTCACGTGACCACTCGACGAATTCACGTGACCACTCGACAAATTCTCTTAACCACTCAACGAATTTGACTTGGTTGTTTTCAGCTTCAATACCAGGGGTGTTACAGTAACATCCAATATCATATCCATGAGTATAGTTTTTGGCGGAATACTACTCATATATTTAATTTTACTAGATGCAGCCCCTCACTAAAAATATGCCTCCCCCACCATTGAAGGTGGTTATGCGGGTAGTTACCCGTGCATCAGATGACTGTGATCAAGGAAGAATGATCGGACGGTCGAGAAGGCACCCCAAGGGGGTAGGAGAGGTGGCCGACCACTGCCCAATGGGCGGCCGACCATGACGGAGCCGGTAGGTCGTCGCCGCAGCTCCAGCCGGGGGTGCAGCCTTCGACCGGTGAGGGTCGGGCGGCCGCACCGAGCACGGCCAAAGCGGAGGCTGTCAGGCGCGGTCCCTACACCAGCCCCTTCACCGACCCCCGGGCACGGTGCCGATAGCGAGGCTCGTTACCAGCCGGCCGCAAGGCGCGGTCGACCGGAGCTGACCTGTGCAGGAGGAGGCCGGCTGAGACTTCTTTGCCAAGGGGCGAGGCATTGCCGGCCATGACTGGCCAATTACGTGGTAGTCGCGCGAGGGAAGGCCCTCCTCCTGCCGCAGTGGCAGACGGGAGCATCGCGCCTTGCGGCTGCGCGTTCGGATTTCGGCCGGCTAGAAATCGAGCCAGCATGAGCCGTCCCGCCAGCGGTGGGAGAGAGGGTTTGGCCCCGATGGTCGGCCCCAGACAGTTCAGGGAAGACGATCCTGCATGTGCGGATTGTGCGTGATAGCGAGCATGGATTGCGCGCGCGGCGGTTCCCCCATGATCCCCATTTGGATAGTGGGACCATGGGGGAGTGGGCTAATCGCATCCCAAATGTATTATAAAAGGGACTTGGCCCCATCAATTGCCCCACGAAATCCTCGGTGTTAAAAACCATTTTTGTGAGAAGAGCGAGGATTTATTCTCCTCATATAAAGGTTTCAATTGGCGACAATGATGGTGATGACAAACAGGGAGGTGCCAGAGAAGCCAGATGGCAGTGCTTCGCGAGCGAAGGTAAGTTTTGAAGTAGATAGAAGATTGAGAAAGCACGCGGAGAGGGAGGCCTGAAGTGTCAAGCTCGAGAGCGGTAGCTACCGATGCAGGGACAAATCCACCGGACGGGGAACTCGCCGATGCTCGCTTCCCGATGCAGGGACTAGAGTACTCTCGGGTGCGCTTCGGTGTGAGCGCCTTAATTAGACATTGCGCCTGCGCGCACCCGAGGAGAGTACTTGTGCGCATTGGAGGTGCACGCGGGCATGCACCCAGGGTGCTGGGTGCGCGTGGTTGTGCACCCAGTGTGTGGGCGCACACACCTGGTGCGCGGGCACGCACACCTTAGGTATGCGCGACCACCCAGGATGCGTCCTAGCACACACTTTTTGTTCCAGCGTGTGTTGTGCATGCTCTCTCGTGCATATGCAGATTGCTGGGCATGTGCTACACAAACATTTTCTTATAAAGGAACTCACGCCCCCTCTTGGGTAGGCGGGTCGTTGGTTGTGTATGCTCTACATATTGATTGGGCACATGCTTAGGCATTCGTGCTTGCACGTGACTTGCACGATTTTTGGCCTCCCATGTTGGTATTGCAAATGTGTGGGGCTCAATTTGAACACTCGATACTTGATTGATTTTTTCTAACCTTTGATTTTTATATCCAGGTTTTGGGGCTTCCTACAAGGCCCATGCGGCTACTCTCCATGCTCACTACTGAGCAAGTTGCAGTTTGGTGAAAAAGGTCTAGGTTACCTGATAACCTTGATGTGAGGATATCTCATCCTAAAGAGAGAGTCCAGAACCCTCCTAGGGGCTAGTTGATGTTTTGCAAGATGACTTTGAAGTCTGGCTTCCGCTTTACACCATGCGAGGAGGTGATTTATATTCTGAATTTCTATGGAGTCCCGATATCCCAGTTTACTCCACTAGGAATGACTCGCCTATTGGGGCTGGTGGCATTCTTCAAGGAGCTAGCTCCAAATTTTCTTTGGAGTTGTTTAGGGACTGGTACGATGATGGTGATCACATCGAGATTTACAACAACAAAAGTTGGCCTGACTTTAAGTCCCATATAGATCGTCGTCACCGGAACATCTTGTTCGGATATGTCAAAAATTCTTAGGGTTTGCCATAGTTCTAGAATTCCTTGCCCGATCATTGCCGATGTCAGAGAGGGCGAGAGAAATACTTTATGGCGATACTGAGATTTTTCAGATTATCAAGAGTTGGCTAACCGTTTGTTCAATATTTCTTTGTTTGTTAAAGAGAAGCATTTGTTCTAGTGTGACTTTTAATTTGAGGTCGAGCTTGCCGCGCCATCAGTTTGCAAAAGGAAGCTTGTTTTGAAGAGCAGTCGTGACGCCGTCGATGGGTTGCATACTTTGTTGAGTCTAAGAGAGGACTTGGTTAAAGAGGCCCTGTGAAACGAGCTTGCTCCAGCCGATCCTGATCTTGAGGTAATAGAGACATCTACCCCTCGAGTCCCTTGTTCGGAGACTTCTGCCCCCCGAGTGTCTTCATCTTTGAAGGAAATAAGTGACGTGGTAAGAGAGTTGTTCATATTTATTTGAAATGATTATTCTGTATGACATTAACCCTATATTTGTTGCTTGCAAATTGAAGCACAAGAGCATATAGCGTTCACATGGAATAACCATTATATAAGCTTGAAAGATAGATATTTGGCTCTCCAGGAGAAGCTTCGTGCAGCAGAGGCTTCAATTGTAGCCTCTAGAGAGGAGATAGATTGAGAAGTATCCCGATTTTGGCAAATTAGATCGGAGCTGAAGTCTGAGATGGAGAAAGCCCGACCATCGTTGTAGATAGAGAAGTCAATAGCGAAGAAGAACGTGCAGACTTTAAATGCTGCTCAGGAGGAGAGCTCCAGCTTGATGGAGGAGTTGGAGGCTTCTGAAAGTCTTAGATTTCAAGGTAGCATGCAACCTAGAGGGAGGGGGAGTTGAATATATTTATTAAAGTCTTGTAACATTCTTTTAGTTTCTTCTTTAGTTACTTAGTGTGTTGGCAGTTAATAGGTTTCAAGAACCTGCAAAAAGGAAACAACACAAAAAAGCACACACAGAAATTATAGTGGTTCTCCAGATTATGGGTACATCCACTCTCCTCCCATCTTTTTAACTTATAGTTAGACAAGGAACTTCTCCAATCTCAGCTCAAAGAGCTTACAACACGATCCCACAGGACCACTCGGTCTCCTCCAAGACCAACAGCTCAGGCATAGGGCCCTACAACTAAGTGATCCAAAGATCACTTACCTCAAGTTGTTAAGCACTACAACTCAGGCAGGGAGGATAGCCCTACCTCAGATCTACAAGGGATCCTACCTCAAATAAAATGAATCCTACCCCAGGCTGTTAAACCCTACCTGAGGCTGTTAAACCCTACCTCAGATCTAAAGGATCTTACATCTCAGGCATAAGTACCCTACAACTCAGTGAGAATGACTCACCTACCTCAGGCTGTTAAGCACTACAGCTCAGTGATCAAAAGATCACTTACTTTAGATCTAAACTGGATCCTACACTCAGAGAGTAAAACTCTCCTACAGCTCAGACAAATTTGCCCTACCTCAGGCCAATGTCCCTACAGCTCAGATCCAAAAGGATCCTACAGAAGAATAGTGGTTTAATTAATTTGACACAGAGAAATTTCTCTGTGTCAATAACTAGGGCCGAGTTATCTCAGCTTAATCTTTCTTCACAGCAGCAGGAAGAAATTCTGCCTCTGCTGGAAGAATCTCAGAATTTAGATTCCGAACTTTCTGAAGAAGATGGAAGAACGATTAGGTCTTGAGTTCTTCAATCAGCTAACTGAACCTGCAGAAGACCGAAGACTCTCCTTTCTTTCTTTATCAAAAGTCTTTCTGATCTTGCTATTGCAGAAGAAAAGTGCTACAACTAACTGAACTTTTTGTTCTGCTGGAAGGCTTCAAGCTTTTTCTCGGTAGCAATGGAGAGAAAGATGAAGTCCAACCACTCTTTTTCGTTTTGGATAAAACCCTAAAAAGTTGAGTTCAACATCTGAAGGTGTCCCTTTATGTCTTCTGCCGATTAACGGCTCCAGGAAGCAGTGGGGGTCACCTACAATAGACTGCTGCACCTTAATTTAACGGAAGAAGTCGTATAGTAGACTTCCGACAACATTTGTCTTGTTCTGTAGCTTTCCCGCACTTAATTTGAACTCTGTTGACTTTGCTGATGTCACCATCTGTGGACTTAGCTAAAATCGAACATTTTTAGTATAGGCGTTGAGTGAGTAATCTTCACTCAGTGCCAAAAGACTTAGATGGAATTTTTTCACTAGGCATTGAGTGAGCAACCTTCACACAACGCCAAAACACTTAGAAAAATTTCTCTTCCATTAGGCATTGAGTGAGTAAGCTTCACTTAACGCCAAAACACTTAGAAAATATTTTAGTCATTAGGCATTGAGTGAGTAAGCTTCACTCAATGCCATGCAACTTAGAAATGATTCTAGTCACTTGGCACTGAGTGAGCAACCTTCACTCAATGCATCTAGACTTAGCCAGTTTTCCTGCTTGGGAAGCGTTGAGTGTTGCTTTTCACTCAACGCTTTCAGCATATGTCAAATATATTGACATGACATTGAGTGAGTAGACTTCACTTAACGCCTCTGTCCTTAGACAGATTCTCAGTTGATTAGGCGTTGAGTGAGCGACCTTCACTCAATGCTTTTGTCCTTGGAAAAAATCCTGTGTTGGAAACACTATCTCTGATTGACTAAGGTTTAGTCAACGCTTTTTATCACATGGATTTGAGAGAGTAAGATACACTCAACGCCTGTGGACTTCGTCAAATATTTATACAGTTTTGTGGCTTTGACTGACTGAGCAATACTCAGCGATTTTAAGGTTATGGCAATGAATGATTAGACTTCACTCAATGCTTGTGGTCTTAGCCACATTTCAGCCAGTTTCTCTTTAGGCTTTGACTGCCTCAGCCTGTCTCACAACGTTTTGTTGTATGACATTTAGTGAGTAGACTATACCCAACGCCTGTGGACTTGACCACTTTTCTGTCAAGCCAATAGTTAGGCTTTGACTAACCAAGCTATACTCGATGCTTTTGCTTACCTAGCGTTAAGTGAAAAGTCTTCACTCAACGCCCGTGGACTTAGGCGATTTCCAGCCCATCCAGTATCTTTCCTTGCATCTGGCGCTGAGTGAGTTGACTTCACTCAATGCTTTTGGACTTAACCGAATTCCTGAACCTTGCGTTGAGAGAGTAAGCTCCACTCAATGCCTATGGACTTAGGCAAATTCCTGCCTTTCCAGCATATATCTCTGTGTCCACTTATCCAATCACTTAAAATATCTGTCCTATCAATGTTTCAAGGACAACCTGCATGCATGAACCTAAACACACATCAAGTACAACTTTATGTATATCATTGACATGATTGACTTCTTCAAATCTGGGACATTGTGGGCAATGAACCCTACAATCTCCCCCTATTTGAAGAAGTCAAAACTCTCAAACAATTGAGTCAATGACATACATTAACATATGCAACGAAAGAATGTTTAACTAAGAGCAAGAGAAGATATTTTAGTTACCACACTTTCTTGCATGCAGGGTGATCATCATCACACCTGCTCCCCCTGAATTGTTGTTACCTGGTCTTGATCAATTTGATCATATCCTTCTCATTCTCATAGTTCTGATACTAATTGTATCCTTCACCTCCTATTATGTTCTGATACCAGATTCATAACCTTCTCATCGCCCTTTTTGAATTCTGCAAATAGTTAGGGAGGTTCTGATCTTCTGCTCCCCCTTTTTGATTACAAATAAGTAGCAGTTGAACCCTCAACTGAAGCATAATCTATCAAGTTTCCTGATAGACCCGTTGATCTCCATCATCTAGATAGTGCTTTAACCAGCATGATACCACTCAAGATATACAATCTTGAAGGACCTTCAATTCCCTGAAGTACTTGTCCACCTGCAAGAAAAAGTATAACTTGCACACCATGGGGATCAACTGAAGCTATGCTAGGTTCAACATACCTAATTCAAAATTGAAGGTGTTGAACCTTGCTTCATCAAGTGGCTTAGTGAAGATGTCAGCCACTTGCATGTCTGTTGGGATAAACTTAAGGTTGATATCTTCACATTCCACATACAACCTAATGAAATGATCTCTAATCTCAATACGCTTAGTCCTGCTTTGTGAGATAGGATTCCTAGCAATTGAGATGGAACTAGTAGAATCACAATATTATGGACTTCTACTTATCTGGAGGTTATAATCCTGGAGCTGATGCTGGATCCACAATAACTGAGCACAACAGCTACCTGTTGAAATGTACTCTAACTCTGCAGTTGAGATTGCAACATTTATTTACTTCTTGCTGCTCCAAAACATTAGTCTTCCTCCCAAGAATTGACAGGTGTCAGAAGTGCTCTTTCTGTATTCTTTGCAGCCTGCAAAATCTGCATCAAAATAGCCAATTAGTTCAAACTCATCATTCCTTGGGTGTCATAGGACAAGATATAGTGTGCCCTTAAGATACCTCAAAATCCTGTTTGCAGCAGAGTTGTGAGATTCTTTAGGGCAAGCCTGATACCTAGCACAAACAAATGTAGCATACGTGATGTCTGGCCTACTTATAGTTAGATATAGAAGGGAGCCAAATATCCCACTATACAAAGTTTCATCAATAGGTTTCCCTGCCTCATCTTTTCTTATAGGCATACTTGACCCCATGTATTAACCCAAAAATTGGTGATCCCTCCCAAGGTATCCAGCTTACTAATCGCGATCTGCTCTAGATTCTCCTTGTAGGTCGCGACTAGTGTAAGTGTGTGCAGACAGACTCCTCTGTCCTCTCAGGCTGCGCGGCTAGGGTAGTCTCCCGGGTCTGACTGCCCAGGTTGTACAACAGCCGCTTGTTCTATAGGGGCTGCAGATTGCTTCCTCAGTCCGCCCCTGTAGGTCGCGCGGTTTGATCAGCTAACCGCACCATGATTCTGCATTCCGACAGGTGTACAACCCAATAATGGTGGACTAAGATTCCTATCCGCTCAGACCGCCACATCTCCAAGTGACCTGCCTCGAAGGTCGCCCAACAATAAGCCACGAACATTATGTCGCCGATCAGGCACCAACTCTCTAGGTCACCCACTAGCGGGGGCGACCTACTCCACCTCACTTTGCCCGACAGTCGGCGACCTGCCTTCAGGTCACCTAACAGAGGGCGACAACCTCCAGGCTATCTAATATGGGTGGCAAGCCTTTCCATACAATAGGAGGCAGAATTCAGCAAAGGTGGCGACCTTCTTCTTCAGTCCTCCAGGTCGCCTCGTCAGCCAGCTTTCGCCCACTCACAGTTCGCGGACTCAGTCTCAGTCCGACAAAGGAGCATGGACTTGCTCCAACTCTTTGCCAAAGAGCACAACATTTAGTGGACTCATCCCGTCCAACGCGGGCTAGGTGGACTCGTTACGCAGCTCAACCCTTCAGTCCGCCTGCAGTAGAAAAAATTCTTTAGTAGGAAGGCGACCTGCTCTATTCAGTTCGACAGGTCTCCAACCTCTGACCCAGCGACAAGCCTCCAGCAGAGGCGGACTTGTCTCATCCACCGCGGGCTGGGTGGACTCTTCCAGTTTGTCACTGAGCCCTCCAGCTTTCCAACACCCGCTTCTCCCCAGCAGTGGGTGGATAACTACTCAGCCTGCATACCTTATCATGGGCTCACTCAGCACAGAAGAGGCGGACTCGACCCAGTCTGCCAACATCAGAATTAGCTCCATAGGACAAGTCCCTAACCGTGCGACCTGGCACGGGCTCGACGGACTCCACATTCTACTCGCACAACTTATGGACTCATTGGGGGTGACATTACCAAAAGCTGTTACCTCCTCGGGCCTATAAATTGCCCCCTCATACCTCTCTTTTGAGAGGGTACAAGCACAAGGGCAACTGATGACAAGGTCAAGGCATCAGATATTGCGTACTCCACTTCTCAGTCTGCGTGACCTCACCTATCCTCTCTGCCTGATCGAGCAGTCCGCTCGGCTTACTCCAGCGAGCTGCGGGATCAGTTACTCGTGCAGTCTACCGACCTCTCTGCTCAGTCTGCTCGGCCTCCTGACAATTACTTCCCTTAGCCGCCAGCTTCCCCCTTTGTACCCTTTATTTGCTTTCTATGTAAAGGTGCAACTCAAGCTGTAACACTGAATTATAATTAAAGGAAAGCCCGCCGCAAGAGTGGAATTTAAGCCGCGGCGGGCGAACTCTGTTGTTTCCTCTGCTAGCGACCCCCTCTTCTTCTCAACTCACTTCTCTCGGCATCAACCTGCAAACCCAATTGTCAAAGTAACTGTCTGCTCGACAGTTCCTGATCAACCTTCCCTGACATCTCCGCACTCGAATCAACAACCTCCTTTCCTCTATCTCCACAACCCTTGATCAAGCGCTTGATCCACTCTCGAGCACTCAAAAACTTTTCCTTGCATCCTCAACAACTTCTCTGTTATCCCCGCAACCTTCTTCTTCAATCATCCTTGCTCGTGAGACCGAACACACCCTTTAGCTGTTGGTGCCCGCGACAACCTCTCCTCGTCTCGCATTTCCGTACATCAACACCATGGGAGTTTTCATGGTGGAGGAATTCTCTATACCAAACTTCTTGATTAACTCCCTGAAGAACTTAGACTGGGATATGGACAAGCCATCATCAGTCTGCCTAACTTGGAGACCCAAGAAGAACTTCAGTTCTCCCATACTGCTCATCTAAAACTTCTCTTGCATAAGTTTGACAAAGTTTTTGCAAAGGCTATCATCAATAGATCCAAAGATAATGTTATCTACATATATCTGTACTAAGATGATCTTACCCTTAGATTTCCTTAGGAATAGGGTCTTGTCTATCTTCCCCCTTAAGAATTTTTTCTCAATGAGTAAGCTAGACAAAGTATTATACCATGCTCTACGGGCCTGCTTTAGCCCATATAGAGAGCTTTCCTAAGTCTATAAATAGAATCAGGTGAGTTAGGAGCAACAAAACTTGGAGACAGCTCAACATAGACTTCTTCCTTTAAGTCACCATTTAGGAAGGCTGACTTCACATCCATCTTGTAGACCTTGAATCCCTTGTGTACAACATATGTAAGGAATAATCTGATGGCCTCCCATCTTGCTACAGGGGCAAATGTTTGATCAAAATCAATACCTTCCTCTTGTCTGTACCCCTTTGCTACTAGCATTGCCTTATTCTTGATTATAATGTCATTTTCATCAAGTTTATTTCTTTAAATCCACTTGACTCCAATGACATTATATTCTTGTAGACTAGAAACCAGATTCCAGATCTTACATCTCTTAAACTAGTTCAGTTCTTCTTGCATAACAATAATCCAGAATAGATCTATGTTGGCCTCTTCAAATTTCTTTAGCTCAACCTGTGACAGGAAGCATGAGTAGAGTGATGTGTTGATGATTCTGCTTCTGGTCACTACTCCTTAGTCTGCATCACCAATGATTTAGTTTTTCGGATGATCCCTCAGATGCCTGATTGCTAGAGGCAATCCAACTTCAGCTTTAGCTACAGGGGCAGCTTCTTACTGATCTTCATTCATCTCAATTGTGTCTTGTAGTCCCTCTACTGGAATGTCCAATTTATCTTGGACAACTGGAGCTGCTTCCTTGATAGTTAGCTGGTCCATCATCTGATTTATATCCATAATACTAGAAAAAGAGCTTGACAGCTTACTGTTAATCACAGTAGACTCATCAAAGACTATATGTACAAATTCTTTTACAACTTGGCTTTTCAAGTTGTAGATCCTATAGGCTTTACTATGAATGCTATACCCGACAAAAATCACATCAAAGGACTTGGCAGCAAACTTAGTCACATAGGATTTTCCATTGTGAAGCACATAACATTTACTATCAAAGATTCTGAGATAGCTCAGATTTGGATTTCTGTCTTTCAAGATCTTATAGGGACTCTTCTTGTGGCTCTTGGTGATAGAGGCCATGACATACAATATTCACTGCCTCAGCCCAGAAATATTCTTGGAGAGATGTATCACTCAACAATATTCTTCCAGCCTCTATGAGAGTCCTATTTTTTCTCTCAACAATCCCATTTTGCTGGGAAGTTCTTGGAGAAGAAAATTCTTGATAAATCCCTTGCTCTTCATAGAACATTGTCATGCTTTCAGACTAGAATTCAGTTCCATGGTCACTTCTGATTTTGACCACTGAACTGTTAAACTCATTTTGAATTTGCTTGACAAACTTGATGAAGATGTCAAGGGCTTCATTCTTTTTCTTGAGAAAGAACACCCATGCAAACCTGGAATAATCATCAACCATCAAAATGGTGTAGACTTTCCTACCAAAACTTTGAACTGGCATAAGACCAAATAAGTCCATATGTAAGAGGTATAAATACCTCACAGAGTCTTTTGTCCCAATGCCCTTGAAGGAGACTTTGGTCTGCTTGCCCTTTTGGCATGCTGAGCAAATGTCCTCCTTGGTGTACTTCACATTAGAACTATTGCTAACTAGCTGTTGACTAACGAGCTTGCCAATACTCATGTAATTCAAATGAGCTAGCCTCTTGTGCCATTATACACAATATGAGACTTTCTCATTTGCCACTAGACAAACAGGAGAGTTTGTATCTAGACAAAGAAAGTTTAAATTGTAAACATTTCCACTCCTAGTGCATGTTAAGATGACCTCTTGGTCACTTGACCTCATAATCAGGCACTCATCCTTGTGGAAGACAATAACATAGCCAAGATCAGAGAGTTCGCTTATGCTTATGAGGTTGTGTTGCAAACCTTCAACATAAACCACTTTTGTTATGGTGACTATGCCATTGGTAATCTTACCATAGCCTCTAGTCACCCTTCTATCTGAACCACCAAAGATAACCTTGGGTTCATCTTTCACTGAATTATACTCCTTCAAGTTGCTCCTTGTCCCAGTCATGTGCCTGAAACAACCACTGTCCAATTATCATATAGGGGTATGACCACTTGAACTAACCTGCATCACACAATTTACTTTATCTTAGGAGCCCAATTTCTATTGGGTCCTAGGTGTATGTTAGTCTTATAATGAACTTGTCTACCATCAGTATTTCTGACTGGTAGTCTCACAGTTGCTCTTGGCACATTTGGATTGTGCCAGCAGTCTATAGCAAAGTGGCCCACTTTGCCACAACACCGACATTCATGAATGTTGTATCTTATGTTTTGTGCTGGCCTAGTAGTTTGGTTAACTGCAGGATGAACAGTAGGAAGAGGGGCAACTGCCTTCTTCAGATTCCTTTCAACAAGGATTTGACTGAAGGTAAGTCTTCTAGCTGGCTTGTTTTTCCTTCTCTGATTCCAACAACAGCAAGTTTCTTTTCAGAAAACATGCTTCTGATAGGATCAGACACAGTTAAATGAGGCTTGCTCGAGGACTGACCTTTGGTTTGATTCTTTGCTGAATGGTTCTGAATCTTTAATGCAGTCATATTCTTGAGAGAGGGGCCTGAAGCACCAAAGACAAATAGTCGATGATGGTCCATTTGAATTTCTTCATGAGTAGCCTTAAAGGCACTCACTTTGCTATACTTACACCCTGGTTGTGAACATCTTTGTTCACACTAGTGGATATGTGATTCATCTAGTGACCAAAGATGATTTCTTGGTCATACCTGCTTGAAGGCCACTGAACTTTCCTAAAAGAATTGGGAGGCATAGAAGCAAGAGGATGATATGGAGCTGGAGCTTTGCCCTTGCCTTTATAAGGAGCAACTCTTGTGCTTCCCTGAAATCCCAACACCTTCTTACCCTTCTGAGAGGAGAAGGAGTATATCAAGGGCAACACTGTTTTGGGCTTAGAAAAACTAGCCACAATTCTTTTCTCCCTCCCTAGCCTTTCTTCAAGATACCTAATAAGGCTATTCCTGTACTTGATGGAGCCTATCTGGATGTTATTCAAGACCCTAAGTTGGCTAAGTTGCCTATACTTCTAATCCAGCAGAGATGTTGTTTCAGTCAGCTGGGAAGCAGCCAACTATAGAGAGGCAATCTCCATAGCTTGCTTCTTAGACAACTTCTTGTACTTTTTAAAGTCATCCAAAAGTTCTCCATACATGTCAATAAATTGATTGACATCACCTTCTGATTTAGAATTATCTTCACCACTGTGTGAAGTGGTTTCTGTACAAGGACTAATCTCATATCTTGACTCAGATGAAGAGTTTGATAAAAATTTTACCTTCCTTTGACCAGTCTGATCCTGGTTGGTTTCCTCATAAGTCATTGTCATCTGCCCACAGCAGCTGTAGGCATCTTCTTTAACTTCCGCATCCACCTCTGAATCACCATCTGAATGTGATAGAGGGGCCCTGATACCTATCTTGGCAGCATGATAGTCTTCATCTGCTACTACAGCTATCTGTTCAGCAGCAACAACAACTAGACCAATATAGGCTTCTTATTCTTCAGACTCAGATAAGGATGAGTCTGTCCAACTCTTCTTATTCTTGGAAACAAAGGACTTCTCCTTCTTTCCCTCGTACTGGTTCTATTTCTTCTCAGCAGCTTCCTTCCACTTCACTGGCCAGTTAGTTATCACATTCTCAGGTTTGCTGCAGTAGTAACAAACAACTTTAGAAGAATTGTATTTACTGGATTTAGAATCATACCTGTCAGCCTTGTAATGATTTCACCTGTTATGAGAAAAGGTGGAAGGTCTGCTCTTCCATTGCTTCTTCTTCATCAACTTCTGAAAGTTCCTGGAGAAGGCAGTAAAGTCCTCATCTGACATGTTGCTTTCTGATGCATTTGAATTTGGGCTATCTGAATCAGCTGTTCTTCTTGGAGGAGAGGGAATGCTCTCCTTGCTCTTCCTGATGCTGCCTGCCTTGAATTCCAAGGATTTCTCCTTGGCATAGGATCTACTGGTGGCCTCCTCCTCTTTCCTGGTAGCTAGCTGCATCTCATAGGAGAGCAGCTTTCCAAACAATATTAGGGGAGGAGTTTCAACAAGCTTGGCCACCTCTCTTATGGCACAAATCTTAGTATCCCAGTCTCTAGTGAAAGATCTGAGGAACTTGTCATTTATTTCATAATGACTGAAGACCCTCCCATAAGTACTCAGTTCATTAATGATCCTGAAAAATCTTTCATAGCAAGTAGCTATGTTCTCTTTAAGGGATTGCCTGACGGCCTCATACTCTCGGTTGAGCATATACTTTCTATCATCTCTTACCTCTTCAGTGCCCTTCATGTAGACCACTAGGGTGTCCCACATCTCTTTGGAGGTCTGGTAGTGGACCAAGTTCTAAAAGGTAGAATCCTCAATAATACTGACTATGATGTTCTGGGCTCTCTTGTCCAATGCAGCCAACAAGACCTCATACTTGGTCATTTCTGAATAAGTCTTGGGAGTCTGGACATTGGCATCTAGAACTGAGATCTTCATAGGGATTAAGGGTCCCTCTCTGACAGTCACAAAGATTCTAGGGTCAGGGGCTTCCATGAACAGCCTTACCCGCTCTTTCCAGATTCCAAAATACTCCTTCCTGTAGATGGGGAGTTTCATGGAACCAAACTCCTTATGGTTCTCTCCAGAACCAATAAGTTGAAATCTGTAGCTACCTTGAAGATCACTCAAATTGTTAAATTCTTTTTTAGCAATCTCCCTCTGATACCACTTAAGTCTTAGATTTCAAGGTAGCTTGTAACCTAGAGGGGGGGGGGGGGGGGGGTGAACAGGTTTATTGAAGTCTTATGGCTTTATTTTAGTTGCTTCTTTAGTTAAATTGTGTGTTGGCAGTTAATAGCTTTCAAGAACCTGCAAAAAGGAAACAACACAGAAAAGCACACAGAAATTATAGTGGTTCCCCAGATTATGGGTACATCCACTCTCCTCCCACCTTTCTAACTTATAGTTAGATAAGTCACTTCTCCAATCAAATCTCAAAGAGGTTACAACACGATCCCGCGGGACCACTCGATCTCCTTCAAGACCTATAGCTCAGGCACATGGCCTTATAACTCAGTGATCCAAAAATCACTTACCTCAGGCTGTTAAGCCCTACAACTCAGGCTGGGCGGATAACCCAACCTCAGATCCACAAGGGATCCATCCTCAGAGAGAATGACTCTTCGAACTCAGGCTGTTAAGCCCTACCTCAGATCCAAAGGATCCTACAGCTCAGGCATAAGTGCCCTAGAACTCAGTGAGAATGACTCACCTACCTCAGACTATTAAGCCCTACTGCTTAGAGATCAGAAGATCACCTAACTCAGATCCAAACTAGATCCTACACTCAAAGAGTAAAACTCTCCTATAGCTCAAGCAAAATTGCCCTATCTCAGGCAATGGCCCTGTAGCTCAGATCCTAAAGGATCCTATAGAAGAATAGCAGTTTAATTAATTTGACACATAAATTTCTCAATGTCAATAACTAGGACTGAGTTATCTTAGCTCTATCTTTGTTCACAGCAGCAGGAAGAAATTCGGCCCCTGTTGGAAGAATCTCAGAATTTAGATTCTGAACTTACTAAAGAAGACAGAAGACCGACTAGGTCTTGAGTTCTTCAATCAGCTAAATGAACCCGCAGAAGACTGAAGGTTATCCTTTCTTTCTTTATCAGAAGTCCTTCTGATATTGCTATTGTAGAAGAAAAGTGCTACAACTAACTGAACTTTTTGTTATGTTGGAAGGCTTCAAGATTTTTATCTGCAGCAATGACGAGTAAGATGAAGTCCAACCGTTCTTTTTTATTTTGGATAAAACCCTAAAAAGTTGAGTTCAACATCTGAAGCTATCCATTTATATCTTCCACCGATTAACGACTCCATGAAGTAGTGGGTACCCCCTGCAGCAGACAGCTGCACCTTGCTTTAATGGAAGAAGTCGTACAGTAGACTTTCAGCAACATTTCTCATGTTCTTTAGCTTTCCCGCACTTAATTTGAACTCTGTTGACTTTGTTGACTTTGCTGACGTCATCATTTGTGGGCTTAGCTAAATCAAACATCTTTAGTATAGGAGTTGAGTGAGTAATCTTCACTCAATGCCAAAACACTTAGATAGAATTCTGTCACTAGGCGTTGAGTGAGCAACCTTCACTTAATGCCAAAACATTTAGAAAAATTTCTCTATCATTAGGCGTTGAGTGAGTAAGTTTCACTTAATGTCAAAATACTTAGAAAATATTTCAGCCATTAGGCGTTGAGTGAGCAAGCTTCACTCAACACAAAAACACTTAGAAAAATCTTTCTGCCTCTTGGCGTTGAATGAGTAAGCTTCACTTAATTCCATACCACTTAGAAATGATTCTAGACAATTGGCGTTGAGCGAGCAACCTTCACTCAACACATCTGGACTTAGCCGATTTTCCTGCTTGGGAAGCGTTGAGTGTTGCTTCTTCACTCAATTCTTTCAACATCTGTCAATTATATTGACATGTCGTTGAGTGAGTAGACTTCACTCAATACCTCTGTCTTTAGACAGATTCTCAATTGATTAGGCATTGGGTAAGCAGCCTTCACTCAACGCTTTTGTCCTTGGACAAAATCCTATGTTGGCAACACTATCTCTAACTGACTAAGGTTCAGTCAATGCTTTTTATCACATAGCGTTGAGAGAGTAAGCTACACTCAATGTCTGTGGACTTAGTCAAATATTTACACAGATTTTTTGTGGCTTTGACTAACTGAGCAATACTCAACAATTTTGATGTTATGGCATTGAGTGAGTATACTTCACTCAACGCCTATGGACTTAGCCACATTTCAGCTAGTTTCTCCTTAGGCTTTAACTGTCACAGCCTCTCTCACAACTTTTTGATGTATGTCGTTGAGTGAGTAGACTACACTCGACTCCTGTGGACTTGGCTACTTTTTTGTCAAGCTAATAGTTAAGCTTTGACTAACCAAGCTATTGGATCCCTAGTTGGATTTTGGCTAGGTTTACTAAACTAGGATATTTGACCCAATATGTATAGCCAGGGTCATGTTTGTGTCCTAGAGTCTAGGCTATGTCCTTAGAGTCAACATTTCATGGACCAGCCAACAATATACTGCAGAAGACTCCAGATTAGAAAAATTTCAAAGGTTCAAAAAAGTGAGTTCGACATTCGTCGAACTCAGCTCGATGAAAGTCGTGCTCAGCTCGATGAACGCAGAGAAAATTCTCTGAGTTGTGCTCGACGAACTTAGTTCTCAGGTCGACGATTTCTTGATGCTCTACTTCAACATTCTAAGTCCAGAAACATTTCTCTGAACTCCAGTCGACAAAGTTAGATTATCAGCTCGACGATCTTGGTGTACAGAATTGGCAAGAGTTTATCAGAAAGCAGTTAGTTGTTCTCAGTTCGACGATCTTGGATCTCAGATCGACGAATAATAATTATCTGGTCGACGAACATGACTTCTCAGCTCGACGAACTCTGGACCCAGGTCGACGAAATCTGTTCTTTGCACGACGATTTCTGTGCAGTTCCAGACTTGGATTTTTCCTTCATTCCGTCCTTATTTTATTGCAGTAATTCTTGAGTAATCAATGCTTAATGTTCTCTGAATATTACTATTAGAAGTAGCATTGATTATGACAATTATCAGGATTATTACTTGCCGTTTTTCAATGGGACAGTCGGGGAAATCCAATTAATGCAGACATTCTCTCCAGCCGAATTTTATACTCTCCAGACCGACAACAATCAATGAAGGAAGGAATTCAAAAATTCAAAGGACAAATTCCATTGGAAATATAAAAGGGATTTTTATTCCTTCTACTCGATAGACAGAGAGAGACATACACAAGAACAAGATACAACACACAGAGAAGATACAGAGCAGCATTCATTCAAATTCTTCTCTGTGTAGAAAAAGAATCTGGTCTTCACCCTGACACTGCTGAAGAAGAAGAAGAAGAACACACATCCAAATCAAGAGTCTTCTTCATTCTTCACTCCAGGATTCTTCAAGGACAACAAATCTTCATCAGTCAAGAAGTTCCTGGATCACCTCTGGTCAAAGCTAAAGAAAGTAGACCTACTCACCCTGAAGCAAAGCTCCAATCTTCCTGAACAACTCAATATCTCAGGGGGAGATTTGATAACATCAAAGATCCACTAGTCTTCTCAGTTGTATTTGAGAAAGAGAATACATCATAACTCTCTCACCCCCTCACTGTATAAAGGGTTCTTTAACTCCCTTCAAAAGTTATTCCATTGGTTGCAAGTCACTTGATCAAAAGACTTTGGTTGGTTTTTGAGCACCTGATCAAAAGCTCATTGGTGGCAGTCACCTGATCAAAACCTGTTAGTGGATTCCTATTAGGGTGGTAGAAGAGTGAATGTACCCAGGTTGGGGAACCACTATAAAAATTCTTGTGTTGCCCGGTTGCCCTCTTTCCTTTTTGTTCTTGCTGTGCCTGTGCTAGTTAGTTTAGCTGATCCTATTTTAGTTAGTTTAATCTTGATGTGTATGTGGTAGATTAGTTTATCTTAGGTTATTTTGTTTACTTACAGCAATTTTTGGTATCAAATAGCTGCCATACTCTGTAGAATCTATTAACAACAAAAATTTTTAAAGATTTAAGAGATACTCTATTCACCCCCCCCTCTAGAGTATATCAGGTCTAACCCTCACTTTCAATTAGTATCAGAGCGGTGTTCCTTTGGTTGTATAAGTTAACCCTTGAACTAAAAGATCTTGTGTTAGATCTAAACTTTTATCTCTCTTGGGATTATATTCACAGCATGACACAGAACAAGGACTATGCAAGTGTCAGACCTCTAGTGTGCAACTTAAATATGTTTACCATCTGGAAGGCATGAATTAAACTATATATGAATTCCATTGATGAGCACATCTACAACTCTATTTTGACAGGTCCACCTCAATCAACTGCCTCTATATCTACAGCAACCTCAGGCACACATGCTGTTCCACCACCTGAGTAGACAGATGTACAAAAGAAGGCCAAGATTGCTGATGCAAAAGCCATGAACATTCTGGCTCAGACTATGTCTGGTGATATTTTCTAAAAGGTGGCTGAATGCACATTAGCCAAGGCTATTTAAGATTCTCTCAACCAAATGGTGGCTAGCTCTGCTGATGAGAGGAAAGACAGAAGATCAAATCTCATATCCCAGTATGAGAACTTTAAAAAGGATGAGTCAGAATCTGTTGTTGATATGTACAATAGACTAAGCTCAATAATCAATGAGCTGAAGACTTTAGATAAGGACCTCATCCTTACTGAAGTAAATGATAAAATCCTCATGTGCTTCCCAAGCTCATGGGATTCAAGGATCTGGCCAATCAAGGAAGCCAGGAGCTTAAATGAGATTTCCATAGAATCTCTATTGGGAAAGCTCAAGTCTTATGAGCAGCTAATAAAGTCGAAAAAGCTGCAGAACAAATGACTCCTCCACCAGCAAGAAAGGAGCACAACTTAGCATTCAAGGCAGCTGAAGAGACTGAAGCTTTAATAGTAAATGAAGAATTGATGAGTCTCTTTGCCAAGAGATTTTACAAAATGGCAAGAAAGTACTTCAAAAGAAAATTATCCGGGCAAGATGATAAGCCAAGGTATGATAAAACTCCTACTAAAGTAGTATGTTTTGGGTACAGGAAACCTAGACATTTTATCTCAGAGTGTCCAGAGATTCAGAAGAAAGAAAAAAGAAGAGAGAAGGACTCCAGAAGACAACAAAGTAGCAGACCTTCCTCCAGCAAATACAAGAATAAGGAGAAGGGCTTTGTGGCTAATACCTGGAGTGAGACAAAAGATGAATCCACATCTTCCAGTTCCAGTGAAGAGGAATAAGAGGCAAGGGCCAAGGAAGTCTGCCTCATGCCATTAATGCCTCCAGCAGTCAATCAGATGATGAAGAATCTGATAATGAAGGAGCTTCAGAATCAAAAGCTGATCAGGTACTTTTATCTTTTGATTATAATTATGATAATTTCAAAATTGAATTTAAAACTATGTGCATTGACTTAATCAACTCTGAAAAGGAAATTAAAATACTTAGGGAAAGACTATCCAATCAAGAAAATCTGATGTTTGAAAACACTAAGTTAAAAGATGAACTAACACTAGCCAATGGACAAATTATTTCTTTAAAAACACAGCTATGTGAGGCTAAGCAACTTGAGGAATCTCTCAATGGGAGAAGCCTTAAGCTGATGGACATTATAAGCATAGTCAATGCCAGACTGAATGATAAACTGGGCTTGGATGCATCATCAAGTTTACCCCGAATACTTAAGAAGAACATATTATCCACACCAATAAAATTTGTTTCTGAGAAGGGGAAAGAAAAAGTAGATAATAACAATCCCAATCAAACTGAAATTACACACAAAAATAAGAAAAGAAGAAAGAATAAGAAAAATAATAACCAGAACAATGTTCAGCAGTTTTCGTCGAACTCCGATCGATGAAACATGTACAGTTCGTCGAACTCAAGTCGACAAACTCAGAACGCAGATCTATATTATAATAATTCATTAAACTACGATCGACGAAACCAGTATGGTTCATCGACCAGAGATCGACGATTTTGGGGTTCAGAAAATGACTTCTATCATTCTCTGAATGGAGTTCGACGAACTCACCACAATTTGTCAAACTCAGGTCGACGAACGTACCATAATTCGTCAAACGCAGATCAACTTAATAGAAACTTAAATTCTTCTAAAGCTTATAACCAACCTAGGGAGAATATCAACCCATTCACCAAATGGATAATCCCTCCCAGAAGTTATCACCCCTTAGGATACAAAAGCCAACCTAAGTTCTCTTACATCTCCAGCTTTTCTTATGTAAAAAAACAAGAACCCAAGGTAACCTGAGTCAAGAATAACTAATTGTTTTCTTTGCAGGTAAAAAGCTGTCCAGTTGTTAATCAAAAATGGTATCTGGACATTGGATGCTCCAAGCATATGACTGGCAGCAAGGACAACTTAAATAACTATAAGTCCAAGCTGGGACCAAATGTGATCTTTGGTGATTCAAATTGTGGCCAGTCTGAAAGCTTTGGAGAAGTAAAGATTGGGACAGTTACTTACAAAAAGGTGACATATGTAAGTGGACTCAAGGATAACCTCATCTCCGTAAGTCAACTATGTGATGAAGGTTATCAGGTACATTTTAACTCAAGATCTTGTATTATTTCTAATAAAGAAAATCAAACTGTTTAAATTGGAAATAAACAAGGTAATATATATATATAGTTGATTTTCATTCTGCAACCTCAGATATCTATTTACTTAATATTGTTTGCAATCAAAATGATATATGACATAAAAAACTAGGACATGTTAATATGAAAAACATTGCTAGGCTATCTAAAGACAACCTTATAAGAGGTTTGCCTTCTGGTCCCTATAAGAGGGAAGGCCTCTGTAGGGCTTGTCAACTAGGCAAGCAAACAAAATCTAGTTTTAAATCAGTTAATAAGAGTGATTCACCTAGGATTTTGTACTTGCTACATATGGAACTTTTTGGACCTATTTCTGTACAAAGCCTAGCAGGGAAATCTTATACTCTAGTTATTGTAGATGACTTCTCAAAATTCACTTGGGTGTTCTTTCTGATATCTAAGTCAGATACATTCAAAGTTCTTACAGATTTTCTCAAGACCATACAGATTGAGTAATCTACTCATGTTGTTTTGATCAGAAGTGATCATAGTATAGAGTTTGAGTCTCTTCTTATGCTTGAGTTCTGTGAGAAGGAAGGTATTAGGCATTGCTTCTCAGCTCCTAGAACTCCTCAACAAAATGGGGTAGCTGAAAGGAAGAATAGAACCTTAATTAAAGCTACATGCACATTACTTACAGATGCTTTTATGCCCATATTCTTTTGGGCAGAGGCTGTAAGCACAACAAACTATGTACTGAACAGGAGTTTAATACATAAACTTAAGAATAAGACTCCCTATTAATTGATTAAAGGGAAGAAACCTAAAATTATCTATTTTAAAGTATTTGGTTGCATATGTTATATTCATAATAACAATAGGAAGTATATTAGAAAGTTTGAAGCTAAGGCTGAAAAGGGAATTTTTCTAGGATATTCCCAAGTCAACAAAGCTTATAGTGTGTTTAATAAATCTTCTTTAAAAATTGAGGAATCAATACATGTGACTTTTGATAAGGCTAACATGTCTTATAAGGAGAAAGAAATTTCTACCAATAGCACCTTGCAGGTACCTCACTTGTGTGAGAAATTTGGGTGAGTTGAACCTTCCACAAGAGGTTATATCACCTCCTACTCCATAATCTGATGAAGACAGTGAAGAAGAACTTATGGAAGAGGTTGAACTTCATTCAACATCAGACATTATTCCACAGGAGGAATTAACTCCAAATGTGTTGCTGAAACAACTCCACCCACTGATCTTGTCATACTAAGGGATCACCCTAGATCTCAAGTGATTGGAGACATGTCAGTAGGTGTACAGACAAGGCATCAACTCAACAAAGTTGTGATGTAAGCATGTTTCCTCTCTCAAGTTGAGCCTCAATCCATAAAAGATGCTGAGCAAGATTCCCACTGGATCATTGCAATGCAAGAGGAACTCAATCAATTTGAGAGATGCAGAGTTTGGGATTTAGTTCCAAGACCCAAAAACTACCCAGTCATTGGAACTAAATGGGTATATAGAAACAAGCTAGATGCCCAAGGTGTAATTGTGAGAAACAAGGCTAGGCTTGTTGCTCAAGGTTATATGCAAGAAGAAAGAATAGACTATGACCAAACTTTTGCACCAGTTGCAAGGTTAGAAGCAATCAGAATATTTATTTCTTATGCTGTCTACAAGAAGTTTAAAGTCTTTCAAATTAATGTCAAGAGTGTCTTTCTAAATGGAGTACTTAAAGAAGAGGTTTATGTTGAACAACCTCCAGGTTTTATCTCTCTAACTTATCCTTCATATGTCTTTTGATTGCATAAGGCTCTTTATGGTTTAAAACAAGCTCCAAGAGCTTGGTATGAGACCTTAGCTAACTTCCTGATAGAGCATAAATTTACTAGAGGCATTGTAGATAGGACATTATTCACTAGGCACCATAAGGATCAAACCTTGTTAGTACAAATTTATGTAGATGACATTATATTTGGGTCTACTGATTCCAAACTATACAAGAGGTTCTCTGACCGCATGCATTCAAAGTTTGTAATTAGTAGCATGGGTGAGCTCTCCTACTTCCTTGGTCTCCAAGTGAAGCAGCTACCTGATGGCATCTTCATATCCCATGCTAAGTATGCTAAAGAGCTTATTAAAAAGTTTTGGATGGCTGATGGCTCAACAAAGAAAACACCCATGACCACTAATGCTGTAATAGATTCTGATGAACATGGGAAACCTGTTAATCATAAATTATATAGGAGCATTGTTGGGTCCCTACTATAACTTACAAATAGTAGACCTAACATAATGTTTGCTACATGTCTTTGTGCTAGGTTTCTAGTAAACCCTAAAGAATCTCACCTATTTTCCTAAAAAGAATTTTGAGATATATAAAGAGTTGTCCTAGTCTAGGACTCTGGTATCCTACTGAGTAAGAATTTGAGTTAACTGGATACTCAAATGCTGACTTTGCTGGATGCAGGGTAGACAAAAAAGTACCTCAGGGACATGCCAGTTCCTTGGTATGAGATTAGTGTCTTGGTTTTGCAAAAAACAGTCATTTGTATCTACATCAACTGCTGAAGCAGAATATATTGCAGTTGACAGTTGTTGTTCCCAGATGATGTGGATTCAAAACCAACTCCTGTACTATAGGTTCAACTTAAATAATTCAACTCTCTTATGTGATAACACAAGTGCTATATCCATAGCATAAAATCCAGTCCATCACAGTAGGACTAAGCATATAGACATGAGACATCATTTCATTAGAGAGTGTGTAGACAGAAATAAAATTAATCTTGTCTATATCTACACTGATTTACAAAGAGCTGATATTTTCACCAAAACCCTAGATGAAAGAAATCACTTGTTATTCATAAATCAGCTTGGTATGATAAATAGAGAAGACTTAAATTGATTTATGTCTGCAGTCGATGAATTTTTCAAAGTTCGTCGAACGAAGATCGACGAACTGAGAAAAGTTCTTGAGATATTCGTCGAACGGAGATCGACAAACTCTTTGTGTGTGAAGTTATTTTCATCGAACGAAGATCGACGAATCTGCTTCAGAAAATTTCCGTTGAACGGAGCTCGACGAAATATTTTCAAATATTCAGTTTAAGATCGACGAATTTTTTAACAATAAAATATTTCGTCGACCTCAGATCGAAGAATTCTTTATTTTTTGCTGAATGGAGTTTGTCGATTCATATTCTGAAAAACAATATATCTAAGTTTTTCTTCGACCTCTGTCCCGCGCTTTCAGTTCCATTTCACTTGATCTCTCTTATTTATTGCAGGCGCACTCATGGCGATTCTCGCAGGCAGTCTTGGAGCCATGAAGTTTGACACCGGGTTTGATATAGATTTTGAGTCATTTCAACATTCCGATCCTATCTTTCTGGACATTCTGAAACTGCTTGAAGATCAACAGTTAAAGAATCTCATGTCCACCAGAATAAATATAGCCAGCACATAGATCAGGGAATGGGTCCACACTTCCTCCACCATAGATGAAAATACCATGACAGGCACAATATCGGGTAATGAAGTCTCTCTTACCCCCACCGTCCTGACTGAGATTTTTGGATTAACTAATGGTGAAGCAGAGTTGGAGATTGATAATGAGGAATTTGATAAAATGTTAAATAAAATGGGTTATTCTAGAGAAACCTCCAACATGCTGCTAAAGAAACACTTATCTGCTGAATATAAGTTTCTAGTAGATGTTGTGAGAAAGGTGCTGCTGGGTAAGCACACAGCCCATGATTACATCACCAGGCATCAATTACTGGTGATGTGTGTTGTGGTGAATAAGAAGCCTGCAAATTAGGTTAAGATTATATTTGAGCTGGTCAGGAAAAAGAACAACAAGAAGGAGGTGTGTTTTGGAAGAATTCTGGGAATCTTCCTTCAGGAAAAGGCTACAGAATCCCTGGTCACACCAACCATATTCATTAATACCTCCAAGAGGCTCACTTGTGCCCTCTTTGGCAGGTGGGAGAGGACCATCACCAAGCCATCCAAGGCTTATTACTCTTCCTCCAGGCCTTCTGAGAGTACAAGGGTTGCTCCAGCCACTCCCCACCCTGCTGAAGATGCTCTATCTTCCCTTCCACCACCTCCAGCCATCCAAAGTCATCCTCAGATGGCACACCAACTCCCCTATCCAGTTCTCACCATAGTCCACACTCCTACACCTCCATCATCCCCAGTACATCCATTACAAACTCATATTTACTTTCATACCTTACCTCCATCCCAACATGGTACACCAATTCCATCACAATATGCTACACCAATTCCATCACCACATAGTACACCTATTCCATCACCACCCTCATCTACTATACCACCACATTTGGCTGACATTTCCATCTCCAATCTATCATCCCTACCATCATTCAATCTGCTTTCATCCCCCCTTCATACTCCTTCTTCCCCAAATGAACCTATGCAAGACTCTCTACCTCCTCCTCCACCATCATATTCCATCCACCCTTCTGTCCCCACTGAGAAACCTCCTACATTCTTGCCAGTGGACCACTCCATCATTCCACCTCTTCTAGCACTTCTCACTCCCCTCCTCAAAACCCTCATAACAAAGGCTATTTCACCTCTTGCTACATCCATCTCCTCCCTTGCTGCTCACATTTCTGCTCTCTCCATCCCTCCTTCTTCAGTCAGGGGCCTCGTTCCAGTACCCACTGAAACCATGCAGGGGGAGATACATTGTGAAGAAGTAGCAGTAGCAGCAGTAGCAGAGGTAGCAGTAGCAGAAGCAGCAGCAGCAGAAGAAGCAGCAGCAGCAGTAGCAGTAACAGAAGAAATAACAGCAGCAGAAGCAGTAGTAGAAGCTGAAGCTGAAGCAGAAGCTGATGATTTGTTTGATTTAATTAGTTTTATTGAATCTGATATGGATCTGGATGAGACAGTCACAGAGGAAATAAAGACTGTTGGTGATTATATAATAAATCCCACAGTAGATATTGTGAATTTGTTGAAATTGTTTGATACAGTTTCCCTAAATTCTCTTCCAGTATACAGCATAAAGCCATCCATGGCTATAGTTCCCTATACCTCCCTAATTAGCCCCAAAGTTGCCAAGCAACTCAAGGCTTGTTTTGCTATTACAGAGGCTCATGTCATTCCATCTCCACCCAGAACTGATTCCTTCATTGTTTTATCCCCTCCTAAAGTCATTTCTGCTACAACATTCATTATGGATGATAGCCCCATGCCTGATCTTGATGAGTTGATCATGGCTGATATTAAAGAAGAAAATAAATCAGTTGCTGAAAGCACTGATGTACTCAGTTCTCCAGCTCCATCTCCAGCTCTTCCTCCTGCTCCTCCCCAGGCTGAACAATTATTGATATCTGCAGAAGCATTGAAAGAGATTAATACTTTATATTATAATCCATAGAACTCTTCAAATGATGATGATGAAGAGGATTCAGATGACAGTCCATCTGCTAAGAAGAGGAAAACTCCTCCACCTCCTGCTCCAAAGCCAAACCCAACACATGACACTCCATACTACATTCTTCAGAATATTACTCCATACAAGGGCATGCCAGCTTGGTTGTGGCTGTCCAAAAATCAGCAGAAAGACAGGAAGAAAAGCAGGAAGTACTAGACCCCTCCACAGAGATACAAGAAAGACCCTCCTCCTCCTCCTCCACCTGCTGCTGGTGCTTCAGGCTCTTCATCTCAGAGGACTACCCAATTTCAAACCTATCAGAGACAGCATGGTAGATCTTCTTCTTCTGGAAGCAGCCAGCACATATACTACTCCTCAGGCAAGCAGCATCAACAATAGAAACATCAACATCAACAACAACAAACTACTAAACATCAAAAGGCTGAAAGCCCAAAATGACCAACATCTCCTCCTGTACCTTTTGAGGACCCAGAAACAACTACGACTGCAAGGATGGCCAGGTTCCAAGAATTGGTTGGTCTATCTATGATCAACAAAGCCAAAGCTGAAGGAAAGGATCCTTCTCAATACTCAACAAAGTACAAATACAGGAAGGAGGAATTAAACAGGTTTGCCAAAGCTAACAAATTCTTTAATGTTGATGACTATATGAAATTATATCCAGAAGCTGTGGTGCCAAGAGCTACTTCCCTAAATATTATTGGAGCTGCTGATATGACAATGATAAAGACTCAAGCAGCCAATGCAAACAGGAAAATCAAGTTTACTCAGCCTGGTGATAAAGCTAAAGAGGAGTAGCACGAGGAGCCAAAGAAGAAGAAATGAGTTCTTAATCTGTTTAATCTTTCTGTATGTCTTAAAAATTGCTTACTTATTTTTTGATACAAAGCTCACTGTATATATATATCTGCTGCATATTTTAAAGTTTCCTGCCAGATATATTTTTTTCTTGCTTTGTAAATGTTATGTCTGTAATTAGTGACCTCACCCAAATAGGGGGGGGGGGATTGTTGGATCCCTAGTTGGATTTGGGCTACGTTCACTAAACTAGGATATTTGACCCAACATGTATAACCAGGGTCATGTTTGTGTCCTAGAGTATATGCTATATACTTAGAGTCAACATTGCATGGACCCGCCAACAACAGACTGTAGAAGACACCAGACTTAGAAAAATTTCAAAGGTTCAGAACTCAGCTCGACGAAAGTCGTGCTCAGCTCGACGAACTCAGAGACAATTCTACGAGTTGAGCTCAACGAACTTAGTTCTCAAGTCGACGATTTCTTGATGCTCTACTTCAACATTCTAAGTCCAAAAACATTTCTCTAAACTCCAGTCGATGAAGTTAGATTGTCAACTCGACGATCTTGGTACATAGAATTGGCAAGAGTTTATCAGAAAGCAGTTAGCTGTTCTTAGTTCGATGATCTTGGATCTCAGGTCGATGAATAACAATTATCTGGTCGATGAACATGACTTCTCAACTCGACGAACTCTGGACCCAGGTCGACAAAATCTGTTCTTTGCTCGACAATTTCTGTGCAGTTTCAGACTTGGATTTTTCCTTCCTTCTGTCCTTATTTTATTGCAGTAATTCCCGATTAATTGTTGGGTACATTGGTCAAATGTACCTGATTTGAAGAAGCCTCACCCAACTTAATGATATACATCATAATGTATTTGATGTATGTTTGAGTTACTTGTGCAGGTTAAGAAAGTACTGGACTGAAGCAAAAAGTTTCTAAGTCCATGTGTCGACACCCAGAGGGAAAGTGTCGACACTTAAGAAGACTTGTGTCGACACCCAGACAAGCAGTGTCGACACTTGGAGTCATTGTGTCGACACCTGGGATGCAGAGTCGACATCAGACAGAAAGTGTCGACACTTGGAGCTGTGTCGACACTCAGTGAAGAAAAGTGCAGACAGAAAGTGTCGACACAAGGAGCTGTGTCGACACTCAGTGAAGCTGTGTATACACCAGAAAGTGTCGACACTTGGAGCTGTATCGACACTCAGCAAAAGTCTGCAGAGTCTAAGTACAAGTGTCGACACTCAACACAATGTGTCGACACTATGCAGAATAGTCAGCACTTGAAGTAAGTGTCGACACTCAACAGAAGAGTCAGCATGAAGTATGTGTCGACACCCAGAACAATGTGTCGACACACAGCTGAAGACTCAACACTTAGCAAAGAACAGAAAGAACAACAAATTATTCTAAGTACAAGTGTCGACACAAGGAGCTGTGTCGACACTCAGCTGAAGTCTCAACAACAAGAAGGTGTGTCGACACAAGGAGCTGTGTCGACACTCAGCAAGTTACAACATAGAAGACTCTGTGTCGACACCAAGAAGCAGTGTCGACACTTGACAGATTCAACACAAGAAGATGTGTCGACACAAAGGAGATGTGTCGACACATAGAAGAATTCAGCAAAAGCTAGAAGAACAAGTACTTGTGTCGACACTAAATTTCAGTGTCGACACATGCAGAAAAATCTGTGTCGAGACATACAAGGAGTTGTGTCGACACCTTGTAGACTTGTGTCGACACTTACACAACATGTGTCGACACTTGGACTATAAGTGTCGACACTTTAAGACAGAAAGTCTCGACACTTACAAACTGTTAGAGATTTTCAAGAAGTGACTGGATGACATGACAGCTGCCGTTCCAGCCGGTCTACAGCAACTGTCAGAGATGTCAGAAGTCAGTTATGAACCGGACCAGCCGGTTACCATGAAGAAGGCCTATAAATAGGCATCCACAGTTTACAGAAAGTGTGGTTGTGTGGTTGTTGAAAGAGTTGATCAAGTGATTAACAAGTGGTACAGATTATTCAAGTAATCAGAAAAGTGGTACACAGAGTATCAACACAAGAAGATCTTGCAGTCCAAGTGCAGATCTAAGAAGTTGGAGAGAGAGGGCTCCATCCAAGAAATCAGCCTCTGGAACTAGGCTGAGTAGAAGGATTCATATTCAATTCTGATTCTTAAGTGGCAGAGGTCAAGGAACAACTGCAGAGGATTCAGCCTTATTCAGTTCTACTCAAGAAGCTTTGAAGAAAGCTAAGTCAGGGTGAATCCAGCTGAGTTCTTCCAAGAACTCATCAAGAATCTCTCAACTCCTCTCTTATTATTCTGAGTTGTAGAGTTATATTTTGTAATATCTTTTTAACTTGTAGGATCCTTTGGATCTGAGTGATTATATGCCTATATTTATAAAGGATGAGGGTAGGGCTTGTTTGCCTGAGTGTAGGAGATTGAGATCTCTGAGTGTAGGCCTTGGATTGGCTGAGTGTAGGCCTTGATTGGCTGAGTGTAGGCTTTGGGATAAAGTTGAGTTGTAAGGCTTTGGGCCTGAGGTAGGAACCAATTTGGGTTCTGAGACAGTGGAGAAGTTTGGCCGAATCTAGTACACTGCTAGATAGGCGAAGGGGGAAAGTGGATGTACCCATATCTTAGGGAACCACTATAAATCACTGTGTGCTGTGTTGTGAATGTGTTGTGGATTAGCTGTGTATGTTTGATTATTGCTGATTGCTGTAATAAACTAGTTAGAACTCTGTGATTTAACTAAGTAGCTGCCAATAAAGTTAGAAAAGGATTAGGTCACCTATTCACCCCCCCCCCTCTAGGTGTTTAGGTACCATATCTTTCAAGTGGTATCAGAGGGAGGTTACTCAAAACAAGGACTAACAGTCTGAGGAGATCCTGTTTGGCAGATTCAGTGTAAGGCATTACACAGTTTCAAGAAAATCAAGAAAATCAAGAAACATGGGTTCTTATGAGAATCACAAGGAATTGGGTTCCATGAAATTACCCATATGCAGGAAGGAGATCTTTGGGATCTGGAAAGAGAGGGTAAGGCTATTTATGGAAGCCTCTGACCCTAGAATCTACATTACAGTTAAGGAAGGGCCTTATGTGCCAATGAAGATTTCAGTATTGGATGCAAACCAGAGAACTCCAAAGGATTTCTCTGAGATGACTAAGGATGAAATTGTCCTGGCCACCATGGACAAGAGGGCACAAAACATAATAGTGAGTGCCATTGATGATGCCACTTTTCAGAACTTAATTCACTGTAAGACAGCAAAAGAGATGTGGGATACTCTCATTGTCTATATGGAAGGTTCTGAAGAAGTTAGGTAAGATAGGAAGTTCTTGCTAAATCAGGAGTATGAGATCTTTAGGCAAGGAAAGAGTGATAGCATCACTGAGTGCTATAAGAAATTTTACAGAATAGTTAATGAACTCATGTCTTATGGAAGAGAGTTCACTAACTATGAACTAAATGACAAGTTCTTAAGGTCCCTAACCAAAGATTGGGACACCAAGATTTGTGCCATAAGAGAAATGGCTAAGTTGGGGGAAATTCCACCTCCCACACTGTTTGGCAAGCTATTGTCATATGAGATGCAGTTAACAGTGAGAAAAGAGGAGGAGAAATCAACAAGGACTGAGCACAAAGAAAGAACTGTTGCTTTCAAGACAGAAGTTCCCAGAAAGTGCAGGAATAAGTCTTCAACTCCACCTCTAGAGGTAGTTGAATCAGAGTCTGATGAGTCTGTCAGCACAAAGTCTAAGAGCAGTGAAAGTGATGAAGACTTTGCTGCTTTCACCAGACACTTTCAGAAGTTTTTGAAAAAGAAACAGTGGAAGTCAAGGCCTTCTACATCACAAGGAAAGGAAGACTCTTATCAGAAAAAGAGATCTTCAAAGAATGACAAGAGAAGGACAAAATCAAGCAAGGCAACTGGTTCAAAGATTGTTTGCTATTGCTGCAATAGACAGGGCCATGTTATTGCAGATTGTCCAGAGAAGAGAAAGGAATCTGGTGACAGGAAAAAGACTCACTTCAAAGGGAAGAAAGAAAAGTCTTTTGTTGCTAAGAAGGAGAAGACTCTATCAGATATATCTTCTTCAGAAACTGAGTCTGAGGCTGAAGCCTACATAGGGCTGTATGCAGAAGAAGAAGAGGAAGAATTCATGGAGATCTTGGAGTCAATTTATGAACAAGAAGACAGTCATTGCCAAGGGCTAATGGCTTTGACAGACAGTGCCAAAATCCTGGAGCAGCCAGGACCCAGTCAGGTACAAAGTTCAAGTATTAATTCAGATTCTTGTTCTAGTTCAGAATCAGATTCTTCTTCATCAAGTGATGAGAATGTATCTGAGTCTGAGGAAGATATTCATCAGCTTATAGATGAATATAAGGTGCTGTTGCAAGCCTACAAGAAATGCAAGACCCTAGCCAAAAGTCAGGCAAAGGAGATTGCTGATCTCAAGGCTGTTGCAACAGATTTTGAGAAACAATTTGATCAAAAACTGAATGAGGTAGCCAGGCTGAAATACATCACTGTGATTCAGATGAGAACTATCACTTTTAAGAATGATCAAATTAAGTGTCTGAAGAACAATCTTCAGAAAGAAAGAGAGCTTATTGCTAGGTTTTCAAAACCTAAATCAGTGCTACCTTTAATTGATGAATTTGTTCATCATAAAGGCAAGGCTGGACTGGGCTTTGTTAGACCTGCAGGGACTGAGCAGTCCAAGTTTAAGTCCAAGGGCAAAGCCCCAACATTCAACAGGTCTGCTGTAGATAAAACAACAAAGGTTGTACCTAAGCAAAGGTACAACAAGTTTGAATGCTGGTGCTGTGACAAGGTTGGCCACTTTGCAGTGGACTGTTGGCACAATGCCAGTGCCAAGGTGAGTAGCAAGCTACCTGGTGGAAAGCCAGTAGGTAGCTTTGTCACGTTACAGACTAACAAGTACCAAGGACCCAAGATTGCTTTGGGTTCTAAGGTCCATTAATCTGTTTTGCAGGTGAGTCCAAGTGGCCATGCCCCTACATGGTACTTGGACAGTGGATGTTCCAGACATATGACTGGAACTAGGGGACTACTGAAGGACTACATTCCAATCAAAAATGGTCCTAAAGTGACCTTTGGTGGTTCTGAAAAAGGAATCATCAAAGGGTTTGGTAACAACTCTTCAAACTTAGTTACCATTACTCAAGTGGCTTATGTTAAAGGGTTGAAACACAACCTAATAAGTATAAGTCAATTAAGTGATGTAGGGTATGCCATCTCATTTGTTAAAAATGGTTGTCATATCAAGAGGTCAAGTGATCAAGAGATCATTTTGACAGGATATAGGAAAAGGAATGTCTATTGCCTAGACATTATGGTTGAGAACAATGGTTCTCCAGTTTGTCTTGTAGCTGATGAGACAGTCTCTTATTGTGTCAAATGGCACAAGAGGCTTTCCCATCTTAACTACAAGACTATTAGCAAACTCTTTAGCAAAGAGTTAGTGAGGAATGGTCCTCAAGTTAAGTGTGTTAAAGATGGCATTTGCTCAGCTTGTCAAAAGGGGAAACAGACTAAATCCACCTTTAAAAGCATAGATAACAAAGATGCTGTGAGGTGTTTGTACCTCTTGCATTTGGATCTCTTTGGTCCAATGCCAGTTCACAGCTTAGGTAGGAAGGTCTATACCCTTGTAGTTGTAGATGACTACTCAAGGTTTTCCTGGGTGTTCTTCTTAAGGCAGAAATCTGAAACACCTAGTGTCTTCTATAGCTTTGTTAAGCAAATTCAGAATGAACTAAATAGTACAGTGGTCAAGATTAGAAGTGACCATGGTACTGAGTTTCAGTCTGAAAGCATGACAAAACTGTGTAAAGACTTTGGGATATTTCAAGAATTCTCTTCACCTAGAACACCTCAGCAAAATGGCATTGCTGAGAGGAAAAATAGGACCTTGATAGAAGCTGGTAGAACCCTACTAAGTGATACATCACTGCCTGAGTATTTTTGGGCTGAAGTAGTTAACACTGCATGCCATGTTATAAATAGGGCTACCATCACTAAAGGACTAAACAAGACCCCCTATGAAGTTGTGAAAGGCAGGAAACCAAACCTATCCTATTTCAGGATCTTTGGTTGCAAATGCTTCATACTTAACAATGGGAAGTCTTACTTAACTAAGTTTGCTGCCAAGTCCTAAGAGGGAATTTTTGTTGGGTACAGCATTAATAGTAAGGCTTATAGAGTCTACAACTTGACTACATAAGTTGTAGAAGAATCAGTGCATGTAGTTTTTGATGAGACTAAACTTATTAATAATGAGTTGTCTAGCAATGTATGCAGCCCCACAGGTTTGACAAAGACAATGGACAAGCTGACTATAGAAGAAGTGCCTGCTGCTAGACAGCAAGGAGAGGAGAGTAGCTGCTGTCCAGGGGGAGAACTACATGTGCCAGTTGCTGAAGAAATCCAAGGTATACAGCATGATGCAGATGCTGAAGTGGTTCAACCTGAAGTAAGGATGCCTCCAGCCCACAGGCATCTTAGAGATCATCCAGTAGAGCTGATCATTGGAGATCCAAGACAAGGAGTTCAAACAAGGAGCAGATATCAGAATGCTGCAATTTATTCCAGCTTTTTGTCTCAAGTTGAACCTAAAAGATTTGAAGAAGCAATACAAGATCCACAATGGACTGAAGCTATGCAAGAAGAGCTAAATCAGTTCAAGAGATGCAAGGTCTGGGAATTGGTTCCAAAACCTAAAGACCACAATGTAATAGGAGTTAAGTGGATCTACAGGAATAAGATGGATGAACAAGGGGTCATCATTAAGAATAAAGCTAGACTGGTTGCTAAAGGATATAGGCAAGAAGAAGGTATTGATTTTGATCAAACCTTTGCTCCAGTAGCCAGACTGGAAGCCATAAGAATGTTCTTGGCCTATGCAACCTATCAAGGATTCAAGGTATACCAAATGGATGTCAAGTCAGCATTCCTAAATGGTAATTTGAAAGAAGAAGTCTATGTGGAGCAGCCTTCAGGTTTTGTTGATCCAACTCTACCTCATTATGTCTATAGACTTAGGAAAACTTTATATGGGTTAAAGCAAGCCCCTAGGGCTTGGTATGAAACCCTATCTAGTTTCCTCATTGAGAACAAGTTCTCAAGGGGGAAAATAGATAAGACTCTATTCCTTAGGGAATCTAGAGGCAAAGTCATACTTGTCCAAATATATGTAGATGACATTATATTTGGGTCTACTGAAAGCAGCCTTTGCAAAACGTTTGCAAAACTTATGCAAGGTCAGTTTGAAATGAGTAGTATGGGAGAGCTGAAGTTTTTCTTGGGTCTCCAAGTTAAACAGACTGAGAGTGGTTTGTCCATTTGTCAGTCAAAGTTCACCCTAGAACTCATAAGGAAGTATGGTATGGATTCATCCAGTACCATGAAGACTGCTATGGGGTCAAGTATGTCTCTTAGCAAGGATGATGCAGGGAAACCTGTAGATGAAACCTTGTATAGAGGGATAGTTGGCTCCCTATTATACTTGACTGCTAGTAGACCAGACATCATGTATGCTACATGTGTTTGTGCAAGGTATCAAGCCTGCCCTAAAGAGTCTCACTTGACTGCTGTCAAGAGAATTTTGAGATATCTAAAGGGCACTCCCTATCTAGGCCTCTGGTACCCTAGGAATGGAGACTTTGATCTAACAGGTTATTCAGATGCAGACTTTGCAGGATGCAAAGAGGATAGAAAGAGCACTACTGGAACCTGTCAATTCCTAGGTGGGAGACTAATTTCATGGAGCAGCAAAAAGCAGACTAGTGTGGCTATCTCCACAGCTGAGTCAGAGTATGTGGCTGCAGGAAGTTGCTGTGCTCAACTTCTGTGGATTCAACATCAGCTAGAGGACTATGGATTTCAGGTAAGTAGAACTCCACTTTACTGTGATTCTACAAGTGCTATTTCAATAGCTAATAACCCTGTATCTCATAGTAGAATAAAACATATTGAGATTAAATATCACTTTCTTAGAGAACATGTAGAAAGAGAAGATATTTCACTTGAATATGTTAAAACAGATGAACATGTAGCAGATATGTTTACTAAGCCACTAGAAGAAGCTAAGTTCAATAGATTCAAAATTGAACTAGGAATGATAAACTTAGACTAAGTTTACAGATTAGAAAATTGGCTAAGTAAAAAGGTGTCGACACATAGACAAGTCTATGTCGACACAGAATAGTGGTGTCGACACTTCAGGAAAAAGGTGTCGACACATCTAGGAATGTGGTGTCGACACTTCAGAATGTTAGTGTCGACACATGTCAAGTAGGTGTCAACACATTCAATATGGTGTCGACACTTATGTTTTACTCAGAATTTTCTAAGTAAAGTCTCGACGATGTGTCGAGTTATGTTGTGTCGACACCTGACCAAGTGTCGACACATAATATCTGTTAACTAAACTTGTGTCGACACATGTGTGTCGAGACATTATAAGTCAGTGTCGACACTTATTGCCAGTGTCGACACATGTTGAGTTAGCTGTCCCGCCTGTTCATCTTCAAAATCAGAAAGGTATAAATAGGGTTCTGTCTTTGTGTGTCGACACGCTTTCAAAGTTTCGAGACCAAAACTATTGTGTCGACACTTCTCTATTCTAAAGACAAATTCTCCAAACCCTAATGGCTCCTAAGCTTGAGGAGAACGTGAACGAGGGCTATGAGCTGGTGCGCGGCGCGTTCGACGACGCAGATCAAGAAATCAAATCGGTGATAACCCTAGTCGCCAATTCTGGACTAGAATACTTGGTTTCAGAACCAACAAAGATTTGGAAGAAGGAAGTGCTAGAATTCCTTACTGGAGCTGCAGTTGATGAATCTGGATACAGAATCAAATCCAGAGTTCATGGATCCAAGGTCAAGATTTCACCAAAAAGTCTGAGGAAGGTACTCCAGCTACCTAAGACTCAAGATGAAGAAGAAGTAACTGCCTCCAAGATTAGGGAAGCTTTAGTTTGGTGTGGACTTGATCCCAAACTGAAGATAGGTTCTGTGTTTAATAGGAATGGCATGAACAACCAAGGAAAGTTCTTGTCAGAGATTGTGGGAAAGGTTATCCTCAGTAAGCCAGGAGGGCATGACAGGGTGTCAGCCTCCATGTTCAATGTCATGACAAGAATAATATTCACCCTAAGAACATATTGGTCTATGATAGTTTATGAGAAAATAAAGGAAAGTCTGAAAAAGCCCAACCTGGGCAGGATTATCAGTCTCTACCTAGCTGGTACCATACCAGAGGTAATGAGCTCTGCTGCTGGAAGTAAGATCAATCACATGAGGAAGATGGATCAAAGGATCTTTTCTAGATGGGAAAGGGTGTTGTCAAAGGACATGCCTACCCCTGAGAAGCCAGTTACAGAGAAAGTCACTCCTCCCAGGAAGAAAAGGAAAACTGCTGTTGTGGCACAAGAGTCCTCAAGCAGTTCTGAGAGTGAAGAACAGGTGGTGTTCACACCTGATGAGCAAGAGGAAGAGACAGTAGTAAAGACTCCTGCTCCTCAAGAGACTACTGAGATCCAGGGGGAGCTGCCTCCCGCTAGCCCCATCCATAGGGATCACAGTCAGGGGGAGCTTCCAGGTGTAGCAGAACCCTCTACACTGGAGAGTGAACAAGCCACCTCCATTATACAAGAGGTACTCTATGAACTAAACACTTTAGATTTTTCTATAGTAGATTCTGATTTGTCTGATGTCCATCAGCAAACTCAGCTAAACAGTCAAGTACCAGATGTTGTTTTAGAAGACAAATCTGCTGAACAAGAAGTGGTACCTGAATCAGTGGCTGAAGAGCAAAGACTGTCTCCAGCTCCATCCCCTCATGAATTTACAATGGAAGATTTGTTTCTAAATCTGGATCAGGCAGATTTTGACAAAGAAATTGATGCTGAAGATAAGAGTGTTGCTGCTGAGGGGGAGCACATGGAAGTTCTGGAAGAGCCTATCAGGCTGGAAACTGAAAAGGCAACTGCTGTGCCAGCTGACAAACCTCAAAGCCCTAAGGACAGGGTCGATATTGCCAGCACTTCTGCCTCTGAGGATGAGGAGAGTGCTAGGGCCAAGAAGAAGAAACTCTATGTCTTCAAAAGGAGAAGCCAGAGTTATAAAAAGGCCTTGCAATCCATTGCCCCACAGCCTATAGTTCAACAAGCTCCAACAGTTGATTATAGTGCTTTGATGATTGCCATGCAGATCAAGTTGGATGAGCAAAGTAAGGCAATAGAGGCTTATGTGGATGAAGGGCACAAGTCCCTACAGTTTGATCTTGCACAGGACATAAAGTCTATAAGGTTTGAGATGAACCTTAATAAAAAGGAGATGAATGAATGCTTCCACAAGGGTGGAAATGCTGTGGTATATCTGGCTACACACCAAGAGAAGATCAAAGCACAGGTAGATGATATAGCATTGAAACAAGGATATGTACTGGAAAATCAGTTAAGGATGAATGATAACTTGACTGCTTCACACAATGCTATAGTCACTGAAATGAAGAATAAGACTGCTGAACCTTCTACATCTGCTGCTGCAGTTAAGGCTGATTTTGATAAGGTCTTTCAAGCTGAGATTTCTGCTGTCAAGACTGCAATTCAAGATTCCCAGAAAGTCATCTCTGAACAACTTACAAAGCTGAAACCATACTTTAAAGAGGGCATAAGATATTTGGACAGTCAGATAAGGTTTCAAAAGGATGATGTCAGAGACCATATGGCTAGAGAAGTCATAAAGGGGGAGAGAGTATTAGTCAAAGCTAGCTCTGACCATGCCAAATGGATATCTAACTCCATCAGAGCTACACTGGGCTATCCTCCACTCTGTGATGATGATAATGTTGCTGAATCAGGGATTCAAAATGCATATCTTGGAGGTGAGCAAGCAGAAGTAGCTCAAGTGATATATCCACCTCCAGATTTTGATATGGTTCAAGCAGATGTCAGCACCATGTATAGCCCAGCTGAGGGCAAGGCCAATGTTCATATTGAGAAGGTTGTTCAACCTATTTTTGCAGCTCTGCAAGAGGCTTTGAACAAAGAAGAGGAGACAAGGTTGTCTAAAAAGAGGTTTAGGGAACAAGTAGAACAAAAGCCAGATTTTGAACAATGGAGCCCTACCTCTAGGAATATAATTCTAATTGCCTGGAAAGCTGCCAAAGACAACATGACTGATAGGAACAAATGGTTCTCTGAGGCAGAATGGAGAAAGCATGAGATTAGGCAGGAGGCAATAGTACAATTCAGAAGGAAGGCTAAGATGGGAAAGCTACCTCCTACTGCTGTGGAGCCTAGCAAGTACTTCCCCAAGCCATTTCACTATTTTGAGAGACAGAAAATCAAAGCTGAAGAGCTAAAGAAGAAGGACTTAAAAGGCAAGAAGCCTGCTGTTGCTGAACCTGCTGAAGCCCCTGTCAAAGCTCAAGTACAGGCTGGCAAGGGAATTGTCATCAAGGAACCTGACCAGAAATAGATTTAGAATTGACTTGAAGATTGTTGTAATCTTTTGAAAGAAAAACATTTTTGTAAACCTTTAAAGATGTATTAGAAAACTGTTAGAACAATTTATGATAAATGTATTTCATATTTGTTCTGAGATGTGTCTATTTCTTATTTGTTCTGGAATGATGAATGTGTATACATGTGTGAATTTATTACATGTTTATGATTACCCTGTTGAATATAATTTGTTGTACATCATTTTGTAATTTTAATTATGAATGGTGTATATCATTGACTAAGGGTTATGACTTCTCCAAATAGGGGGAGATTGTTGGGTACATTGGTCAAATGTACCTGATTTGAAGAAGCCTCACCCAACTTAATGATATACATCATAATGTATTTGATGTATGTTTGAGTTACTTGTGCAGGTTAAGAAAGTACTGGACTGAAGCAAAAAGTTTCTAAGTCCATGTGTCGACACCCAGAGAGAAAGTGTAGACACTTAAGAAGACTTGTGTCGACACCCAGACAAGCAGTGTCGACACTTGGAGTCATTGTGTCGACACCTGGGATGCAGAGTTGACATCAGATAGAAAGTATCGACACTTGGAGCTGTGTTGACACTCAGTGAAGAAAAGTGCAGACAGAAAGTGTCGACACAAGGAGCTGTGTCGACACTCAGTGAAGCTGTGTCTACACCAGAAAGTGTCGACACTTGGAGCTGTGTCGACACTCAGCAAAAGTCTGCAGAGTCTAAGTACAAGTGTCGACACTCAACACAATGTGTCGACACTATGCAGAAGAGTCAGCACTTGAAGTAAGTGTCGACACTCAACACAATGTGTCGACACTCAACAGAAGAGTCAGCATGAAGTATGTGTCGACACCCAGAACAATGTGTCGACACACAGCTGAAGACTCAACACTTAGCAAAGAACAGAAAGAACAACAAATTATTCTAAGTACAAGTGTCGACACAAGGAGCTGTGTCGACACTCAGCTGAAGTCTCAACAACAAGAAGGTGTGTCGACACAAGGAGCTGTGTCGACACTCAGCAAGTTACAACATAGAAGACTATGTGTCGACACCAAGAAGCAGTGTCGACACTTGACAGATTCAACACAAGAAGATGTGTCGACACAAAGGAGATGTGTCGACACATAGAAGAATTCAGCAAAAGCTAGAAGAACAAGTACTTGTGTCGACACTAAATTTCAGTGTCGACACATGCAGAAAAATCTGTGTCGAGACATACAAGGAGTTGTGTCGACACCTTGTAGACTTGTGTCGACACTTACACAACATGTGTCGACACTTGGACTATAAGTGTCGACACTTTAAGATAGAAAGTCTCGACACTTACAAACTGTTAGAGATTTTCAAGAAGTGACTGGATGACATGACAACTGCCATTCCAGCCGGTCTACAGCAACTGTCAGAGATGTCAGAAGTCAGTTATGAACCGGACCAGCCCGTTACCATGAAGAAGGCCTATAAATAGGCATCCACAGTTTACAGAAAGTGTGGTTGTGTGGTTGTTGAAAGAGTTGATCAAGTGATTAACAAGTGGTACAGATTATTCAAGTAATCAGAAAAGTGGTACACAGAGTATCAACACAAGAAGATCTTGCAGTCCAAGTGCAGATCTAAGAAGTTGGAGAGAGAGGGCTCCATCCAAGAAATCAGCCTCTGGAACTAGGCTGAGAAGAAGGATTCAGATTCAATTCTGATTCTTAAGTGGCAGAGGTCAAGGAACAACTGCAGAGGATTCAGCCTTATTCAGTTCTACTCAAGAAGCTTTGAAGAAAGCTAAGTCAGGGTGAATCCAGCTGAGTTCTTCCAAGAACTCATCAAGAATCTCTCAACTCCTCTCTTATTATTCTGAATTGTAGAGTTATATTTTGTAATATCTTTTTAACTTGTAGGATCCTTTGGATCTGAGTGATTGTAAGCCTATATTTATAAAGGCTGAGGGTAGGGCTTGTTTGCCTGAGTGTAGGAGATTGAGATCTCTGAGTGTAGGCCTTGGGTTGGCTGAGTGTGGGCCTTGATTGGCTGAGTGTAGGCTTTGGGATAAAGCTGAGTTATAAGGCTTTGGGCCTGAGGTAGGAACCAATTTGGGTTCTGAGACAGTGGAGAAGTTTGGCCGAATCTAGTACACTGCTAGATAGGCGAAGGGGGAAAGTGGATGTACCCATATCTTAGGGAACCACTATAAATCACTGTGTGCTGTGCTGTGAATGTGCTGTGGATTAGCTGTGTATGTTTGATTATTGCTGATTGCTGTAATAAACTAGTTAGAACTCTGTGATTTAACTAAGTAGCTGCCAACAAAGTTAGAAAAGGATTAGGTCACCTATTCACCCCCCCTCTAGGTGTTTAGGTACCATATCTTTCATTAATCAATGCTTAATATTCTCTAAATATTACCTTTAGAACCATCATTGATTATGACATTCATCAGGATTATTACTTGCCGTTTTTCAATGGGACAGTTGGGGAAATCCAATTAATGCAGACATTCTCTCCAGCCGAATTTTATACTGTCCAGACCGAGAGTAATCAATGAAGGAAGGAATTTAAGAATTCAAAGGACAAATTTTATTGGAAATATAAAAGGGATTTTTGTTCCTTCTACTTGATAGACAGAGAGAGACATACACAAGAACAAGATACATCACACAGAGAAGATACACAACAACATTCATTCAAATTCTTCTCTGTGCAGAAAAAGAATCTGGTCTTCACCCTGACACTGTTGAAGAAGAAGAAGAACACACATCCAAATCAAGAGTATTCTTCATTCTTCACTCCAGGATTCTTCAATGATAATAAATCTTCATCAGTCAAGAAGTTCATGAATCACCTCTGGTCAAAGCTAAAGAAAGAAGACCTACTCACCCTGAAGCAAAGCTCCAATCTTCCTGAACAACTCAATAACTCCAGGGGAGCTTTGATAACATCAAAGATCCACTAGTCTTATCAGTTGTATTTGAGAAAGAGAAGACACCATAACTCTCTCACCCCCATCACTATATAAAGGGTTCTTTAACTCCCTTCAAAAGTTATTCCATTGGTTGCAAGTCACCTGATCAAAATACTTGGGTTGGTTTTTGAGCACCTGATCAAAAGCTCATTGGTGGCAGTCACCTGATCAAAACCTGTTAGTGGATTCCAACCAGGGTGGTAGAAGAGTGGATTTACCCAGGTTGGGGAACCACTATAAAAATTCTTGTGTTGTCTGGTTGCCCTCTTTCCTCTTTATTCTTGCTGTGCCTGTGCTAGTTAGTTTAGCTGATCCTGTTTTAGTTAGTTTAATCTTGATGTGCCTGTGGTAGATTAGTTTATCTTAGGTTATTTTTTTTACTTACAACAATTTTTGGTATTAAATAGCTGCACTACTCTATAAAATCTATTAACAGCAAAAAGTTTTAAAGATTTAAGAGATATTCTATTCACCCCCTCTAGAGTATATCAGGTCTAACCCTCACTTTCACAAGCTATACTCAATGCTTTTGCTTACCTGGCATTGAGTGAATAGACTTCACTAAAAACCCATGGACTTAGGCAATTTCCAGCCTATCCAACATCTTCCCTTGCATATAACGTTGAGTGAGTTGACTTCACTTAATGCATATGGACTTAACCGAATTCCTGCACCTAGCGTTAAGAGAGTAAGCTCCACTCAATGCAAGTGGACTTAGTCAAATTCCTGCCTGTCCAACATCTATCTTTGTGTCCACCTGTCCAATCACTTGGAATACATGTCCTATCAATATTTAAAGGACAACCTACATGCATGAACTTAAGCACACATCAAATACAACTTTATGTATATCATTGACATGATTGACTTCTTCAAATCTGGGACATTGTGGGCATTGGACCCAATAGCTTCCAAAGCTGAGATAGCACGTTTTTTTCTTCAGGAAAGCGGGTACTCGAGATGATGGTAGCTGGTCTTGAAGAGTACAGGGATTCCTTGGATTACATGCATGATTGTGTTTTGCTCACCGAGGATGTTTGGACCCGAGAGGTTGAGCCTCAAATAGAGTACGTCCGCGAGTTTGCGCTCAGACACGGCGTGTCGAAGGATTTTCTCCTAGTAGCCAAGTGTCTGATGTGTGATGTCTCAAGCCTTAGTTTTGATGACATTTCTGACAATGAATGTGAAGAGCCTTGAGTCAGGTGTAGATGTCAGTAGTAGTTTGTACTTTTACTTTTGTATGTTTGGATACATTTGCTTTTGCTTTGTTACGTCTAATGTACGTTTGTCATCACCCTTCGGTGATTTTATGTAGTGCACGTGCGCTTATGTTGACATGACGGTATTGTTTGCATTCATTTTTGCTTTTATTATACGGATCCCGGTGGCTGGCGGAATGTAAGTTTGTGGCAGTATCGGAGTGTGCGGTGACATGATCCAAGTGTCGAGGAATGTAAAGATTCATTCTGAGTGTGTATCCGAGCATGTCCAAGAGAGGACTGCCAAAGAATGTAAGTATTTAATCTGGGTGTCATAGAATTTAAGTATTCGATCTGACGGTACAAGTGTAAGGGGGGAGGCAGGCCCTAGCGATGGCAAGGCATTACCTGTAATAATCGCGGAGAATGTAAGTATTCGATCCGACCGCCGAAGAATGTAAATATTTGATCTGGTTGCGCGACCTAGCCTGGGTATGAGCCGATTGCAGGAGAATGTTAATATTCACTCCGGATGTTAGAGAATGTAGGGATTCAATCCGACGGTGCGATCGCAAGGGGCCAGGACCTAGAAATGGTGGGTCGTTGTGCTGCAGTATCGACGAAGAATGTAAGTATTATATCCGACCACAGGAGAATGTCAATATTTGATCTGGTTGCGTGACCTATCCCAGGTGTGGATTGCGCGTCGGAGAATGTAAGTATTTGACAAGGGGATTAGCCTAACCTGACTGAAGAAGTGGCTTCCAGAGAATGTAAAGATTCAATTTGGAGGTGTCCGAGCCTGGTCGGAAACATCTCGCCGGAGAATGTAAGTATTCGATTTAGGGAGTGGCCTAGCCTGGCCGAGGAAGTGGCTTCCAAAGAATGTAAAGATTTGATCTGGAAGTGTCCGTGCCTGGTCGAAAATTTCTCACCGTAGAATGTTAGTGTTCGATCCAGGGAGTGGCCTAGCCTGGGCGAAGAAGTGGATTCTAGCGAATGTAAAGATTTGATTTGGAAGTGTCCGAGCCTGGTCGAAAATGTCTCGTCGGAGAATGTAAGTATTCGATCCTGTGAGTGACCTAGCCTGGCCAAGGAAGTGGCTTCCAGAGAATGTAAAGATTCGATCTGGAAGTGTCCGAGCCTAGTCGAAAATGTCTCGCTGGAGAATGTAAGTATTCGACCCGGGGAGGGCCTAGCCTGGTCGAGGGAGTCTCGAGGCGAGAACAAGAAAAACATAATGCAACATAATCAAATCAAAAATAGTTTGTGTGGGTCATGACTCATGACTTTTACCTCATACAAAGTTTAAGACAAAAAATCGAAATATAATGAAAACGATAAACAGATATAGAAAAACAAGGATAAGGGTGATATCGTGCTCTTGTTTTTGGCGGAGGGGGGGGGGGGTCTTCTTCTCCTACGGAGAGCTTCCTTACTGCATGGCGGCTTTGCTGTGTAGGTTGACATCTCTGATATCAAATGTGATTGCTACTTTTGGTTAGGCCTTCTTTAAGTAGTAGGCGCGAGCTGCTTCCTAAATTCTGCGACCGACCCCTATGCGTCTTGGGGTCGGGAACTTCATGGATAAGTGAGATGGGATCGCTCCAAAGACTGGCTGGACCAACCTTCCAAAGATGGTGTTGTAGGACAAACTTAAGTCGATGACGACGAACTGAATATCTTAAGTAACATGCCTCTGGAATTCACTCATTATTACTGGCAAGGTAATTGCCCATTGAACGGGAAATGGACAATGGTTGAAACCATATACGGGTCCTGTGGCGGGATTGAGAAGCTGTGGGGTAAATTTCATGTTGTAGATAGAGGATAAAAATAGAACATCGATTGAAATCCCATTTTCTATGATAATTCTTTTAACGTTGAAATAGAGATCTCCTATCAGTGCACTAGGGTCCTGATGGTGAATCTGCAATCCTTAGAGGTCTTTGTTTCCGAAGGAGATGGTGGAATCCGGGTTGAGTTCTGCATTCTTGAGGGTTTCATCTGTAGTTTCAACTGAAAATATCTGGGTAGAGAGTAATGGGGGTTTGACGATAGTTTCAATGTTGCCTATCATTTGTCTGTCATCTGGAGCCCCCTGCGGCGTATTCTGCTGGTCTCTTTCTTGAAGGTTTACTTGTCGTCCTTACGCTTGTCTGTGTAAAAATCTGCCATTGAGCCCTTGGCGGACAATGCACTCGATTTTATTCTTCAACATAGAACATTCCTTAGTATTGTGACCAGTCGTACGGTGAAACTCACAGTATTTCGACTAGTTAGCTCTGGGGTTTGGATGAGGTACTCTCGGTCGCTGAAATGCCAGATCATCCTGAATCGCGTGCATCACGTTGGTGCGGGTGATATTTAGTGGAGTGTATTTTCGAGGTGGATGTTGAACCCCATTCCTTGGCGGGGCACGTTGAAGGTTATCATTTCAGCGCTTATCCTGGCGTCACTCTTCTTGCCCTATGAGGGCTTATTCATGTCCACTCTTCGTCTTCTGCCGACCTTCAAACTGCTGGTGGTGTGCTTCGATGGCCTCGTTGGATGTTATCTGGGCTTCAACCCGATGAATAATATCTAGGTAACTGGGCATGGTTTCCTTCATGAGAGCGGAATATAAACCGCTTGGGCGGAGTCCACCAAGGAAGACACCTCTGAGAAGTTTGGGGTCGACCCCCGAAATTTGACGCGCTTCTGAAGTGAAGAGGCAAAAGAAGTCTTTGAGGGATTCTCCCTCATTTTAGTGGATACCCGAGAGGTGTGAGGGATCCCAAAAAATTGTACGATTGACAACAAATTACTCTGAAAACTGTCTTGCTAACTCCGCAAAAGTAAAGATGGTTCCTTACTAAAGAGAATGAAACTATGTACGAGCCTGACCCTTCAAACTATGTGTGCGCACGTTGCGCCCCACGCATGTTGTGCTTTGCTCGCCGCTAAAAGAACGTCGGTCCAAACTCCTCAGCATGCAACCAGAGACAAGTCGCAGGTGCCATATTTTGTCGAGCTCACCCCTCTAGTAAATAACAAGTCCGCCGCTCCAGACTTCTCTGTGCGCAACAACTGACAAGCAGCAAACCACAGATTGTGTCGAGCGCACCTCGGCAGTCAATAACAAGTTCGCCGCTCCAAACTTCTTTGCACATAACATGAGGCAAAGTGCAGACCAGGCGACACGCAAATTGCGTTCCTCTAGCCTCCTCATAAGAACCCAAGACTCCATAGTGCACAAGGTGCAACACTCCCATCTATACAAGAAAAAAATACTTAGCTTCTTGAGTGGTCACCAGTCACCCTCAGAGCCTCTCTCTCTCCCCCCAACTATTGTAACGATAGGTGGTCTATCGCTCTCGAGCTCTCTAAAAAGTCTTGTAACAACACAAGAAGATAGTAGAAGTTTGGTCAACACAGCTCCGACCATGCAGTTTTTACCCATTTTTGAGATTTGTAACGTTAAAAAATTATCTTGTCAACTGTCACGTTCATTTTATTCTACAATGTCTGTTTACACACTCGACCGCTCTAGAGCAATGACGGTCAAATTTAAACCGGTATACCGAGAGCCTCGAGTTGGCCGCGATAATAATCACTGCAAGAGAAACTCCATTTAGCAAGGAAAATTTGGATCAAAATATAATTGTTTGCTAATTTGCATCAAATTTAGCTAGGTAAATGATTTTATAATTTACCTATGAAAATAACAACGAATTCTTTTGTTGAAATATAACAACAAATTTTTTGTTGCAAAATATTTCTTGTTAAATTAGCAACGAATTATTCGTTGCAATTTTATGAAAAATTTTTAGTTACTTTCAAAAACATTAATCTTTTTTTTCTTAAAAAAGCAAAAAAAAATTTATTCATTTACCCCTCTCATAAAACATAATTAATATTTATATATATTTATTAATTAACATAAATTATTTATATTAATTAGAAATATATTTTTTTCTTTATATATTTAAATATTAGAATAGTCTCATAGTTTAGTAGTATGTAATGAAATAAATATATATATCACATAAAAAACACGTATAAATAAATAATATATATATTAAATACAAAAAAACTATATACATGTATATATATATATATATATATATATATATATATATATATATATATATATATATGGAAAAACTGCAAATACGCGTAATGCGTATTTGCAGTTTTCCGCGCGAGGCAGCCCGCCTGGAACGAGGAACGCGCATGCAGTGGGGCGGACGTCGGCTGCCGTCTCGCCGGCCACCGGCCGCCCTGGGCTCGTCGGCGTCCACGCCATTAAAAAAATTGCATTTGCAAATTTTTTTTACAGCGGGCGGCCGGCGGCTGCCGGCTCGCGGGCCGCCGGACACCCGAGCCTCGCCGACGTCCACGCCGGTAAGCCCGTTGCGGCCGGCGGCCGGCGAGCCCGCTGTAATAGAATATATATGGGCTGGGAACCTGTAGCTGTTGGATTAAATCCAACGGCTACAGGGCGCAGCGCGTATATATTCTATATACGCGCTACGCGGATGCCCAGCACACCATATATATATAAAAGAGTAAGAAATTAATGTTTTTAAGTCAAAACATAATTTTTTTTATAAAATACAAATTGTAATATCGATTTATATTTTTTTACGATCATTTTGCGTACTCATATGTATATATTGCGTGCGTTGCCCGCCTTGATGCGGGCGTAACCCGCAACGACGCATCGAGCAAGGGCAAAGCCCGTGCGAAGGCGGATGAAGCCCGTGTGGAGGCGGACGAAGCTCGCCTCGATGCGGCCAAAGCCCACCAGAGAGGATCGAGCACGGGCGTAGCCCGTGCGAAGATTCTCGTGTGTATATATATATCTTTCACTATTATATGTGAAAAGTTGTCTTTGATGAAACATTCAAAAATACTAATTTTGCACTCATTTTTATATTTTAATGACTTCACATATATTATAAAAATTAATTTATCTCTCTCTCTCTTTTTATCACTCCACCCTCTCTCTCCTTCTCTCTCCTGCCCCCCTCTCCCCTCTCTTTATTCATTTAAATTATTTTCTCTCCCCCTTCCCTCCCCTTTCTCTCTCCCTCTCCCTCTCCCTCCTCCTCTCTCTCTCCCAACTCTCCCCCCTCCTCATACCCTCTCTCTCATGATCCAATGACCAATATTTAATCTTTGGAGTGCCTCCAAATATCTATATTCTCTTATATATACAAGATTTGCAAATTTTAATTTATAAAAATTAATTTATCTCTCCCTCCTCCTCTCTCTCCCAACTCTCCCCCCTCCTCATACCCTCTCTCTCTCTCATGACTCAATGACCAATATTCAATCTTTGTTGTGACTCCAAACATCTATATTCTCTTATATATATATAACCATAAAAAGTATATATATACTTTTTTTTGCTTCTTATAGGGTTTTAGGAAGAGAATTGTTAAAAGAAAATTAAATTTGAATATACGCAAACCATTGATAATGACAAATCATATATTTTGAAAAATAATCAAGCGAGGTTAAAATCAGGCACAATTAAAAAATCCCGCCTATAATTAGGCAGGGTTAAAAAATCCCACCTGATTAGGATTAGACGGGATTAAAATCACGCCTTTTTAATTCAGGCTGGCCCGACCCGACCCAGCCCGACCCGACTCGGGCTGGCCGAAGGGCCTAATCGGGCCCCCCCTTTGAGAGGGAGCTCGTGCCCAGTCCGGCCTGATTTAAATTAGGCACGGGCTGAGCCCGATCGGTAAAAAGCTCGGGCCCGCCATGACCGATTTGGCTTTTTGGCCATGTGTAATATAGCTTATACAGACAAATTTATATTTATAATTATAAAATATAGAACAAATATATATAAATTTTATAATATATATATATATATATATATATATATATATATATATATATATATATATATATATATATATATATATATATATATATATATATATATATATATATATATATATATATATATATATATATATATGTATTTCTATGCTATATTAAAAAGATATATCAGGGTCTGCAAATAACGTGTCAACAAAAAACCAAAAAAAAAAACACTACAACCTCTGATTTCACCACAAAAAAGACTACCGGCTCGATTAAAACACTCAAAACTTCTCCCTGCAACAAAACCCCGCACCCCCAGCGTAAAAAGCCGCGCACTCCATGCCCTCGCTTCCCCTCTCCCTGAAACCCTATCCCGTCCGAAACAACAGCTGCCCCAATTTCAAGGAAAAAAAGCCAATTTCAAAGAAACAACATCTGTAGACAACGCTGTTCTTCATCCCGATCATACAAACAGCGGCAAACTGCCGCTTCCCCTCGCCGAAAAAACATCAACAACCGGGAAATATTCACGCCTTTCATGTTCCCATATTCATCCAGGTAAGCCCTAGATATAAACCCGACGCACAGCGATCTTTGCGCTTCTCCACCTCTACTTCTCATCATACATTCCTCTCACTATTGCAGGTACACAACTAAAATTTCGTTGATCTAATCATTGTTGCTGCTGGTGCAAACGTCTCCATGGCTCGCTGCTTCGTCAGACTTAGGTAATCTACTTTGCTCCCTCGCTCCGAGAAATTTCTGCTCCAGTGTGATCAAAAAACAGAGTATAGAGAAAAAAATCCTACCTTCGATTAGTGATTCTAGGATCTATAAAATAAAATTACCTGTGCAACTTCACCCTTTTCTTAGTTGCTTAGAGAAACTTCAATGGTGATCTTTATATTTAGAGATCTCCCTTGTATTATGTTCTCCAAATATGGAGAACATGGAGAATCAACTGCAACCATGTTCTCCATATTTGGAGAACCTGAAATTTTTAAAATTATATAAATAATTTTAAAATATAAACAATTTTAACAAAAAAATTAAAAACGCAGTCATCCCCCCTCCCCTGTTCGACGTTTGTCGAACGGGCTCGACAAACTCGTCGAACCCGTTCGACGTTCGTCGTACGGGTCGACAAACGTCGAACCCATTCGACGTTCGTCGTACGGGTCGACGAACATCGAACACCTTCGACGTTCATCAAATGGGTTCGACGTTCGTCGAACGGGTCAACCCGATAATTAAAATTATTTTTTTTTATTTTTTGTATTATATTATTATATTATATTATATTAATTTTTAAGTTTTTTTATTCAAAATTTAATTTCATAACCAAAATAAAATAAACATTATATAATTCAAAAAAAATTTACATTTGCAAATAATGCTAAAATTCTGGGAGGTCATCATCGGGTTCGTTACGACTTCCGCGTGCGCTTCCCCCGTGTTGTTCTCCTCCATACCCGGGAACTCCATAGTTGCTTTCTCCATACTGGCTTCCTCCGTGCAGGTGTCCTCCGGATCGAGCTCCACCATATTGGTCTCCTCCATATAGGCTTCTGCCGTACTGCCTTCCACCAAAATGTGGCACTCCAAATTGAGGCCCTACAAATTGAGGTCCTATAAATTGAGGTCCTCCATATGGGTCCCCTACATAGTGGCTTCCTCCATATTGGTTTCCTCCATTCTGGCCTCCTTCAAACTGATGTCCTTCATATTGGTCACCTCTATGCTGGGCTTCCATGTACTGGCTTCCTCCATGCTGGCTTCTTCCATATTCGGTTCTTTCGAGTGATTATGATCCTCTAAATAAGGATTGATTTATATTTTTATTCATAATTTTTTGTTTTTTTGTCGAAAATATTGCCGCTCCGGAGTTTCTTTTATGTTATCAAAGTCTATCATCATAATATAAGGATCTTGTTTAGCACTCTGAAGCTCTAATTTTGTCTTTTCATTTTCGACCCTTAACCTCAACAGTTCATTCATAGAAGAACTATCATTTGCTCTTTGTTCTTGCCCTCTTTTCAAAATCTCTAAGATTTCTTCATTTGCTTTAGTTTGTGTTTCCATACCACAACTCTTACCACTAACTTGTTTCCTCCTTTCTTTTTCTTTCTTTCTCCCAGTAGGTCGAGTATTTGAAATTGAGATTGGAGATTTTTCATCACCAGTACTATTAGGGTTCATTTCATTACTGTCTGTGTTTAGGTCTATATGGCTCCGTTGTGTGGGAGAGTTAGAATCAAAATCTTGCGACATGTCATCATGCTGAGAGTTCTTACCAGCTGTAGCCCCGGAATTATCTATCCACTTTTCAGTATTTTTAAAGATTGACCAAACATGATCAAACAAGAAATCTCTTTTCTCGTTCGGATTTTCGCCGTACAAATTTTTTGCTTGATTAAGCTACAAAAAATAACAATTATAATAACATATAAATTCATTGACCTAATATTTAAAATGTAAAGAAATACTTACTGTACAACCCCGTATTCGCAGAGCGGGGTCCCCAAAGAGGGCGTAAGACTTGCTACACATTTTTAAGCTTTTGGGAGATTTTGCACTCCTGGGGGCCAATTTATTCTTGATTTACATAATATACTAGTAGGGGGGAATTTGCCTAGCTTGCTAGTGCTTGGTGTACCCTTCAGGGGGTGGGTGCGGCGGGAAGCCGGCACCCGCCCCGACCCCTTGAGGGTCTCGCCCGACATGAGGGTTCTCGCCTGGCTTGAGGGTTCTCTAACGGCTTGAGGGTTCTCGCCCGGCGTCAGGGTTCTCACCTGGCTTGAGGTTCTGGCCCGGTTGGAGGGTTCTTGCCCGGCGGGAGGGTTCTCCCCCGGCTTGAGGGTTCTCGCCTGGCTGGAGGGTTCTCGTCCGGCTAGAGGGTTCTCGCCCGGATGGAGGGTTCTCCACTAACTTGAGGGTTCTCGCCCAGTTGGAGGGCTCTTACCCGGCTGGAGGGTTCTAGCCCGACTGGAGGGTTCTTGCCTGGCTAGAGGGTTCTCGCCCGGCTCGAGCAGCTCGCCAGGCTTGAGCAGCTCACCTGGCTTGAGCAGCTCGCCCGGCTTGAGCAGCTCGCTCGGGTTGAGTAGCTCGCCTGGCTTGAGCAGCTCACCCGTCTTGAGCAGCTCGCCCGGCTTGAGAAGCTCGCCCGGCTTGAGGGTGTTCTATTTTACCTATGGTGGGCTGCTAATAGCTGTTCAGAACATCGGAGTTTGGCTGTTGGCAGACTAGCCTCAGGGTATTTCAGTAATTTTAGAGCAGCGAGATTGCGCTATTGGAAGGCCATCCCCAAAAAATCTATAATTAGACCCTTGGGGTGCCTTGGAGAGGGATTAGTTTTGGACCACTACTTATCTTCTTCTTTCATCCTCCAAGGCACCTAGCTCAGCATTGGCTAGGGATGGGGAGATCTCAAAGGTCTTTCGGATGAGAGGCGGGACCTCCACGCTAGATCCAAGGGTCATTCCCCAAATTCAGGTCTCTCACCAAGGGACGGCTTGGGAGAAGTATGTGTGAGCTGCACCCCTATGTCTGAACTCTAGGTGAAGCCGAATCTCAGTTCCAACATTTTGGTGTGGTGAGCGTGGACCGCGGCTCATACAGAAGTTCTTAAGCAAGTTTTATGGCGGGAGATCTTGGAGGTTACCCAACCCAACACCCTATGTAGGAAGGAAAGGATGAGAGAGGGGGTCGAGCAAGACTTTACCAACCGGGAGTTATTCCCCAGCCCGACGAGTGCTAGCCTCCCAGGCGAGCAAGTCACACGAGTGGAGCATGCGAGAACACGAAGTAGAGGGTGACCCTTCAGCGAGCTGATTATCTCATCTCCCATTCCCAAGGGTTCAAAGAACCTGACATGACTTACTATATCGGGAAGGATGACCCCGTCCAACACCTGTAGTGGTTCGAAGATGCGGTCTTTATCAGGCCGATGATGAATGCATTCAAGTGTCACCTCTTCACGATCACATTGAAAGATAAGGCAAGGGATTGGTTCCATTAACTCCCAGCGAGATCGATCTACAGGTTCGAAGACTTGAGCCGGAACTTTCAGCTTCGCTTCTCCACTTTTAAAAAGACGAAGAAGAGTCTCGAGCCCATATTCCTAATAAGTTAGAGGGCGTAGGAGTCGTTGGCCCAATATGTGGACAGGTTCCAATAAGAGATCATGGACATCCAGGAGATACTGAGATATTCCCTCTAGATGGCATTTACGGTGTGGTTGCGTGAAGGGTTCTTCAAGATGAGTCTGACCCAAAAAGCCCCCCTATCCTTTGAAGAGTTGATGGAAAGGGTGGCAATGGAGATAGCGACTGAGGTGGCCAACTGGGAGTTTGTCAAAAAGTTAGCAAAGTTAACAAAGGGAGAGTCAAAGGAGCAAGGTGGCTCGAGGCATCAGGAGGGAATAAGGAGAGAAGAGCAGAGAGCTCAGGGGTTCCAAGGACCTCAGGAAGGTCATGAGCCAGGTTGGAGACCTCAGGGCGGGCCCGTTCAGGGTCCAGGAAGAGGTCCCGTCCATGGTGGGGGAACTTCCATGGAGGACAAGGGAGGTTCAACTTCCAGAGGCAAGCCCCTATGCAGCTCCTACCCATACCACAACAAGCTTTGGAGATAGGAAGAAGGGGAAGAGGTAACAGGAGAAATCACCCAGCCCGTCGAAGAAGGGAAGGAAGAGTATTGTCGTACTGTGACTTCCACCAGGTAGAAGGTCACCCCACATCTACCTGCCCTGAATTCCTGGAAGTGAGATAGGTGAGAGCCCCATCCCAGCAGTAGCCGCCGGTGCGGATTGAAGAAGTTCTACCCATAGAGGCGGGAGATGATGTATGTGAGGACCGGGTCGACATAGGAACCCGATGAGGTATAAGAGTTATCCACGGTGGAGTGGGGATTGAGGCCACTCAAAAGGCAAGCCTCCATGTCATGTACCCTCAGAGCATCGCTTTGACATCGCAGACCCCACCCCCAGAGGAGAGGATCATCTTATAAATGAAGGACATGTCGGATCATAAGGATCCATTCTGCGATGTGCTGGTCATACAGGCAGTTATCGAAGGCTACACCGTCTCCCGGATCTTGGTTGACAATAGGAGCTCCGTCAACATCATTTTGAAGAAGGCGTTTGACGGGATGAAGGTGGAACCAAGGAGGGTGTTGGACTTGGACGGACCCCTGTTCGTATTTTCATGGAAAACGAAGGAGGTAGAAGGTGGAGTCATACTCCAGGTGAAGTTGGGGGGGGGGACCTCAAGGAACTGCCGGTTCGTCATTGTTGACACTCTGAGCAGTTACTGTTGAATTTTCTCAAAGTGGTCAGCAAGATAGCCCAAACTAAATTAATATTCTCGGTACTACCCAGTTCACACTTTAATCTAGCGAAAACCCAAGGAACAAGGTTAACACCAACAAACAATGGAAGCACAAGCAGATCTTTTATTCATTCCACTTCTTTACAAGGCGAGGTATACGTAGCGAGACATGATTTTGCTAGTATACAAGCTATAACAGAAAGCACCAAAACCCAAGCCGGGCGGACAGAACTGGAAACCGCCGAGACCACCAAGTCGCCAAGTCCACCGAAGCCGCCCGAGCTGAAGCTGCAATCCGCCGAATAGACACGGTGTAAGACCCCCCTCCCGGATCCCAAAACACGGCACGAAGGGGGGGTCTTATGCCCGGAACAGCCGCCTTGCGGTAGCATTAGCACACGGGCTAACCTGTACCACAAGACGCCTATTCCGCCGGCTACAACAATATCAATAAAACATGTCAACCCAACCAAAAACATGAGCAAGAGAAGTCAAAATCCACACTAAGTAAATAATGTCCAAAAACATGAAATAATGAGAAGCTAAACATGCTTCTACAAAATATCAGAGTACAGCTAATCATTGCCCAAACGGGCTACATCAGAGTAATCAAAATACTAACATCAGTAACAGACGGTATCGACGGCACCGTCACATCAGGCCCTGTCATCCTGGCCTGGCTGTCCTGCTGCGTAGTCTGCGGCTGCTCTACCTGCGGCGTGACCTCCTAAAAAGGAAGACGTAGCAACCGTTAGTCGAAACGACTAAGTGGTTTCACATCCGCTCCCCCGGCGACTCCTCGGCACCGGGCGGAGAAAAGGAACAAGAGTATAATATATAACAAGTATGCAAGTAAAGGAGTATAAGCAGGTGGCAAGGTATATGAATAAAATGTATAATCTAGCAGTTCTACAAACTATCATCATATAACAACAAGTGTAAGGAAATCTACAGCAGGAAAGTAACTTAACTTATAAGAATGCCCATACAAACTTATAAGTTAAGGATCGGGTTACATAAAGTAACTCATCGTATAGGAGTGCCCATACAAACTTATACGATGAGGATCTTGTTGTGCAATGTATGAAATGCTATGAATGCTATGCAATGACTCACCCATGCACACTCATGCAATTGCTATGTCGACACAGACTATAGTTCCCACTTTTCGAGCAGGTAGCTAACCTCTCAGACATCAGCCGCCGTGGCCAGGCGGTGACAGTAGAACGGGCACTTCTACTACTAGGCGGGTGTCACACTACTTCACCTAGGCCTCCGTACGCCTCAACGCTAAGAACACAACAGCGGAGCCCATGCGTACTATGACCCAGCGGGGTCTTGGGTAGATGTGCACCAAGAACATAGCCCGAACTGGCCTTGTGTGACCCGGAAGGGGCCTCAGAAGAAAGCACGAGGACACAGCCCAACCGTTCACATGGCCGGAGGGGCCTCGGGACGTGAACACCGAGGACACAGCCCAAACCGACCAAGTCTAACTGCCAACTCCCGTCGGTGTGACGACTGGCGAGCCCGTAGACCTGGCACACTATCCTTAACCCAGGATTACGACACCGCGTGTCGACTCACACCACATGCAAATACCACAATATCATGGAAGGGGCCTCGGAAGTAAACACGAGGACACAGCCCAACCATCCATCCACACCTTATCTTAACACAACCAAAACAAGTGACGGTCAACACCGCACTTACATCCCTTCACAATACTACCCGTAGGGAGACGACTCTCTAAGTATTGGACTACAAGACTCATTTCATTAATCAAACCTGTCCATGATCATAATCTATACATCTATATGACTTTCCAAATGATGACAATGTAATATAAATATGGTGGGCATATGAAGATCTAACACACTTTCCATTTGATAATGTCATAATATATATACATGAAGTGCCCAATTATCCATCTTTCAATTTCTACCAATTCAATTCGTTTAAATACGATTGCTTCACAATTTGATAATATGAAATCTGATTAATAAGCTACTTCAATCATGCAACAAATGAATACTCATAAGTGTCCAGCCAAGCCAAGTATCTTGCATTATTAATTCCACCGAATCAAAATCCATTTTCCATTAAGCCCAGATTTTAGGTGCAGGTTGAATCTGGACAGCAACTTCAACCGGAGATTTCCGAAGCTACATGAATGCGGTGAAGACGTGTAACCCCACGATGGAAAGGTCTTTCCGAGATCTACAACTCTCGTATTCAGACCTCAACCCAGATTCGAAATTATCCTATTTGCAATCGGACTTGAAGTCCGCTGCGTATAGAACACAGTTTCTGCATACAGGATTTATTGAACACCATTTTCGTTTAGACTTTCCCGTGGCTACAGACTTCGCCAGAAGTCGTGCAACCATACGTTAGAAAGGAATTTTCAAGGGCTTCAACTTTCGTGTTTAGCCGAAAGCCCAGATCTGGCCACATCACACTTAAAAATGGCCACGAAGTTCGCTGCGCGCAGAATACATATTCTGCACGCATCTTAAGGCGGAATGAACGACATCGGTTCATCTTCCTCCTCAAGGCGATTCTCCCCAAATCATTCCAGAAAACCTCCTCCCTTATTCACCCTCAAGAGGCCAAAACCCTTCACGAATCCATCCCTTATCAGCACATTGAAGAAGGCCATGGTTGAAGAGATCTAAAACCTAAGACACAAGTCTTAGCATGGCCTTTCCTAGAAAACTCCTCCTCACCATCAAGACTCTCTTGAGTCGATGTCTCTCCTAGGAAAATAACTATAGATCTAGCACCAAGGGAGAGGGTAGGAAACTCACATTGGCTCCAGCGGTACCACCATTTCCGGCCATGGATCTCGTAGTTCTCCTTGGCGGCATCTTCTCTTTCACAGCGATGGCGGATCTCCTCCGGTAGAACTTGCTCCAGCAGTTTTTCCTCTCACCAGGAGTTCTCACAGGAATTTGGGGATGAAATGAACATGAAAACGGCTAGGGTTTTCTGTCCCCCTTATATATAAAATGTGACACTGGTAGGGACACGGCCGTGTCCTTACCCGTGTCCTGCCTGGCGAAGCGGCAACGACAGTTTCCATGTCAGTTCAATACTTGACACGGGTAGGGACACGCCCGTGTCCCGACCCGTGTCCACATGACACGGCCGTGTACCTGGCCGTGTCCTTGGCCATGTCCTTCTCGGGTTGCATCTCGACATGCCTCGTCGAGCTCAACTCGACGCACACGGGTAGGGACACGGCCGTGTCACTACCCGTGTCACTTGGTGTCGACACAGTTCGACGATCTCGACACACCTCGTCGAGCTCAACTCGATGCACACGGGTAGGGACACGGCCGTGTCACTACCCGTGTCACTTGGTGTCGACACAGTTCGACGATCTCGACACGCCTCGTCGAGCTCAACTCTACGCACACGGGTAGGGACACGGCCGTGTCACTACCCGTGTCACTTGGTGTCGACACAGTTCGACGATCTCGACACGCCTCGTCGAGCTCAACTCGACACACACGGGTAGGTACACGCCCGTGTCGCTACCTGTGTCACTACCCGTGTCACTACCCGTGTCACTACCCGTGTCACTACCCGTGTCACTACCCGTGTCACTACCCGTGTCTCTCTGCACTGATTTCTCCACTTCTCCACAAGTGCAGTCCAATTCCCTGCACTTCTCAGGACTCGAGTCAACCCTCCTGACTCAAAAAAACACACTAGGGGCCTAGAACGATTCGGGACGTTACAAATCCTATAAACAAAATAAAAGATTTCGTCCCTGAAATCAAGCTTAGGCTGAGGGGAGAAATGCATAACAGGAAATTTAGCATATTCTTTTAAATAAGATTACCTTGAGCAAATAACTCCGGGTAGCGTTGCTGCATCAAATCCATTGGCTCCCATATGTACTCCTCTTTCCCATGATTCGACCATAGTACCTTCACCAAGGGTACACTTTTGCGGCGCAAAGTTCTTGTCTCGCTGTCAACAATCCGCACCGGCTCTAGTAGCATAGACCGATCTGATGCCACTGCACCATCAGTAGTGGGAATATACTGGTCGGGCCGCAACAGTGCTTTTTGAAGCGACGACACATGGAACACGTCGTGGAGATTTTCTAGTTCTGGCGGTAACTCCAACCGATAGGCCAACGGGCCGATCCTTTCTAGAATAATATAAGGCCCAACATACCTTGGGCTGAGCTTTTTCACCCCACGTACCCGCGACACACCATGCATCGGCCGAATCTTGAGAAACACTTTTTCGCCCACTTGGAACTCCACCATCCGGTGCTTTTTATTGTAATATTTCGCGTGTCGACTTTGAGCCTCCAACATGCGATCTCGTATCAATCTGACCGCCGCATCAGTATCATCTATGTACTTGTTTCCCAATGCCTTCGGATCTTCATCTTGCACCCAAGACAAGGAGTCCTGCACCTTCTTCCATAAAGGGCTTCATGGGGCGCCATGCCGATGCTTGCCTGATGGCTATTATTATAGGAGAATTCCACTAGTGGCAAGAGCCTTTCCCATGACTCTCCTCTATCCAGCACACATAACCTCAATAAATCTTCCAGTGTCCTGATGGTCCTTTCAGACTGCCCGTCCGTCTGTGGGTGGAATGCAGTACTAAAGGTTAGGCGCGAGCCCAAATACGCCTGTACCGCCTTCCACTCATTGGATGTAAATCGACCATCCCGATCCGAAACAATTGTCTTGGGCACACCATGATACCGTACAAATTGCTCCACAAAAAGGCGTACCAAAACATCCACGTGTGCTTCCTTCTTCATTGGAATGAACCGGGCCACCTTTGTCAGTCGATCAACAATAACCCACACTGAATCATTCCCGGAGCGGGAACGAGGTAACCCATGAACAAATTCCATGGAGATATCCTCGAACTTCCATTCGGGGATGGGCAGCGACTGCAACAAACCACCGGGACTCCTGCATTCAGCCTTCACTCTTTGACATGCTTCACAATGAGTGACATAATACCGGACATCCTTCTTCATTCCCGGCCAACACATGGTCTTTCGCAATCCGGCATACATCTTAGCAATACCCGGGTGCACTGAATATTGAGAGGAATGTGCCTCTCTCAAGATATCCTCCCGAATTTTGCCACCCATGGGAATATAGAGTCGGCCACGAAAATAAACAAGGTCATCTTTGAGTGTGTACTCATCGGTGGTCCCATCTTCAATTGCCTTGATTGCTGGGGCCAAGGCCGCATCCATTCCTTGCTCCACCCGAATCCGGTCTCGAATATCACAAACTATGCTCATGTTGGCCAAATACTCCGCATACTCTGCCGAAGGAGCCTTGAATACTAGGGTAATTTCCATCTCCTCGATCATCTGAGCCAACTCCATACTCATCAACCGAGACTCTGGGCTAGAGCCTGGTGCTTTTCTACTCAAGGCATCGGCTACCGAGTTCGCTTTCCCGGGGTGGTAGTTCATGGTGAACTCATAGTCGCATAGAAATTCCAACCACCGCCGTTGTCTCAGGTTCAACTCCTTCTGAGTGTGAACATACTTCAAGTTCTTGTGATCGGAAAAGATCTCGCAGTGTACGCCATATAGGTAATGCCTCCAGACCTTCAAAGCGAAGACCACCGCTCTCAACTCCAAATCATGAACCGGGTAATTGATTTCATGTTTCTTTAACTGCCTTGACGCATATGCGATCACGTGCCCGTGCTGCATCAATACCGCTCCCATCCCTTGATATGATGCGTCCGTGTAAACTTGGAATCCTTCCTTCCCTGACGGAAGTGCAAGGATGGGGGCGGAGGTAAGCCTATCCTTCAGCTCTTGAAATGCCGCTTCACATTGAGGTGTCCACTCAAATGGCACACCCTTCTTCGTCAAGGAGGTAAGGGGAAGGGCAATCTTGGAAAATCCTTTCACGAACTTGCGGTAGTACCCAGAAAGTCCAAGAAAGCTTCGTACATCGGCCGCCGACTTCAAGGGCGAGCACTCCTTCACGGCTCGCACCTTTGCTGGATCCACCGCTAATCCTGCTCCACTGATCACATGCCCCAAGAAGGCTACCTCCTTAAGCCAGAATTCACACTTGCTAAACTTGGCATACAAGGCATGCTCCTTCAATTTCTTCAAAACCAAAGTCAGGTGCTCGACATGCTCCTCCTCCGTATTTGAGTAGACCAAGATGTCGTCGATGAAAACAATGACGAAGATGTCCAAATATGGTTCAAACACCTTGTTCATCAAACTCATGAAGGCCGAAGGGGCATTTGTGAGCCCAAACGACATTACTGTGAACTCATACAAACCATATCTCGAACTGAAGGCCGTTTTCTGGATGTCCCCTTCTTGTATCCTCAACTGATAGTATCCGGAGCGCAAATCCAATTTAGAAAATCAATGTGCTCCCACTAGTTGATCGAACAACTCATCGATCCGAGGTAGTGGATAAGTGTTCCGTACCGTCAACCGATTGAGTTCCCGATAATCTATGCACAATCGCAGGGTTCCATCCTTCTTCTTTATGAACAGCACAGGGGCTCCCCATGGTGATGAACTGGGGCGAACGAACCCTGAATCCACCAGTTCTTGCAATTGAACTCTAAACTCCGCGAGTTCTTTCGGAGCCATTCTATACGGAGCCTTGGATACAGGCTTGGCACCTGGTACTAGATTGATCTGTAAGTCAACCTCTCTATGCGGAGTTAATCCTGGTAGCTTCTCAGGAAATACCTCGGGAAAATCCCGCACAACCCGTACATCCTTTAATTCCAATGCTTCCTCCTTCAACTCGAACCAGATCATGAAGACCTCGTCCCCCTTCCTATGAGCTTTTACAACCTGGACGGAAGATAACATCATGCGAGGTGCGAAGCCAATACCTTGGAAGATGACGTCAGAGTCTCCATGTCTCAAATAGATCCGCTTCTCCGCGCAGTCGATCCTCGCGATGTGCCAATCCAGCCATACCATGCCCAAAATGATGTCAAACTCCGGCATTCTCAGAACCGTGGCCGGCGTATCAAAGGCCTTCCCATCAATAAATAACTCAAACTCGCACTTGGCGGTTGCGATCATCTCCGAGCCATCCGGAAGGCATACACGTCGGGCTATGCCAGTGAAGTACTGTACATCCTCCACGTCTTTTATGAAATCCTCGGACACAAATGAGTGTGAGGCACCGGTATCGAACAGCGCATAGGCTGTCTTCCCGCCAATAATCACGTTGCCTAAGCACCAACAACCAAAACTTATTGCTAGTGGCTAGTAAGTTCTAATCAATTCAAGTTAGACCATGCAAATATGTAAATTAATTAAATCATACCTGCAATCACATCTTGTGGGTTCCGTTCCTGCGCCATGTCAAGCGCGTACACCTGATCCCGGACCGGTCCGGGGTTTCCTCTTGGCGGTCCTCGTCCTCGACCACGCATATATCCCCTCCCTCGTGGAGCTGCTGGAGGGAGAGCAGGAGGGAGAGCAGGAGGGGCGTTCCCATATAGCTGCGGGCAAAAATGTCGGATGTGGCCCGGTTGGTTGCATTCGAAGCACACCAGACCACGACTCCCTTCAGGTTGTTGAAATCGCTGAGGCTGTGGGGGTGGAGGCAACGTAGGCGGCTGCGGAACTGGATGCTCCACCCTATAGTTTCGGTGGACACGCCCTCCACCTCTTTGATAACCTCTTCCACCTCTGAAGTCCCGTCTCCTTCTATTACTTGGGCCGGCTTCCATCACGTCCTCCGCAGGCCTCTTACTACATCCCAGGTGGTCCGCCTCCAATCTTTTCGCCATATCAATGATCTCCGCCAAGCTACCATCTGCTATAAACAAAAGGGACTGCCTTAGGGGATCTCGCAGCCCTTTATAGAAGCGCTTGGCATAACCTCTGTCATCCAACTCATAAGAATCCGCAAATCTTGCGAGATGCTGGAATTCCCGCTGGTATTCTGTAACCGACTTTGATCCCTACTTTAGTAGAAGGAACCTCTGCTCAAGCTCATCTCGGGCCGATGTAGGGATAAAGTGCTCCAAGAAAACACCCGAGAATTCACTCCAACTTATCTCAGTGTAGATCCGGCCTTGGAAGGTAGAGCCCATGAGGGACTTCCACCACCTCTTCGCATGTAAGTCCAAGACGGACACTGCCAATGTCACTGCCATGTTGGATGGGCAACGGATACCAGCCAACAATTCCTGTATCGTGTCTAGCCATTCCTCTGTACGTACGGCTGACTCCGTCCCAAGGTAGACGGGAGGGGAGAGAGCCCGGAAGGTGCTCAGCCAGTTGGAGCTCGGGGCCTGTTGTTGCACCGGAGCCTGCTGTGCCTTAAAAGCATCAAGAATGGCGGTGAGCGTCTGCCCCAACTCAGACTGTTCGAACTGAGTGGGTATGGGAGGGGTAGGAGTACCCCCCATCGGCTCAACATGTAGTGGAACCTACACATACACGACAAATTTGTGGTCAGGTTGGCTAAACTTAAGGTCGAAGTTGGACAAACTTAATGTGAATTACATATGGGCACACCACTGCTTTCGCTAAGTCAGTTTGTCCCCAAACTGACTAACCAAACGGGGGTGGCACCATTGTTGAATGACTTCTTAGTTGAGGATCGTGGCAAACTGATACCATTTGTAAGACCCCCCCTCCCGGATCCCAAAACACGACACAAAGGGGGGGTCTTATGCCCGGAACAGCCGCCTTGCGGTAGTATTAGCACACGGGCTAACCTGTACCACAAGACGCCTATTCCGCCGGCTACAACAATATCAATAAAACATGCCAACCCAACCAAAAACATGAGCAAGAGAAGTCAAAATCCACACTAAGTAAATAATGTCCAAAAACATGAAATAATGAGAAGCTAAACATGCTTCTACAAAATATCAGAGTACAGCTAAACATTGCCCAAACGGGCTACATCAGAGTAATCAAAATACTAACATCAGTAACAGACGGTATCGACGGCACCGTCACATCAGGCCCTGTCGTCCTGGCCTGGCTGTCCTGCTGCGTAGTCTGCGGCTGCTCTACCTGCGGCGTGACCTCCTAAAAAGGAAGACGTAGCAACCGTTAGTCGAAACGACTAAGTGGTTTCACATCCGCTCCCCCGGCGACTCCTCGGCACCGGGCGGAGAAAAGGAACAAGAGTATAGTATATAACAAGTATGCAAGTAAAGGAGTATAAGCAGGTGGCAAGGTATATGAATAAAATGTATAATCTAGCAGTTCTACAAACTATCATCATATAACAAGTGTAAGGAAATCTACAGCAGGAAAGAAACTTAACTTATAAGAATGCCCATACAAACTTATAAGTTAAGGATCGGGTTACATAAAGTAACTCATCGTATAGGAGTGCCCATACAAACTTATACGATGAGGATCTTGTTGTGCAATGTATGAAATGCTATGAATGCTATGCAATGACTCACCCATGCACACCCTTGCAATTGCTATGTCGACACAGACTATAGTTCCCACTTTTCGAGCAGGTAGCTAACCTCTCAGGCATCAGCCGCCGTGGCCAGGCGGTGACAGTAGAACGGGCACTTCTACAACTAGGCGGGTATCACACTACTTCACCTAGGCCTCCGTACGTCTCAACGCTAAGAACACAACAACGGAGCCCATGCGTACTATGGCCCAGCGGGGTCTTGGGTAGATGTGCACCAAGAACACAGCCCGAACTGGCCTTGTGTGACCCGGAAGGGGCCTCGGAAGAAAGCACGAGGACACAGCCCAACCGTTCACATGGCCGGAGGGGCCTCGGGACGTGAACACCGAGGACACAGCCCAAACCGACCAAGTCTAACTGCCAACTCCCGTCGGTGTGACGACTGGCGAGCCCGCAGACCTGCCACACTATCCTTAACCCAGGATTACGACACCGCGTGTCGACTCACACCACATGCAAATACCACAGCAACATATCATGGAAGGGGCCTCAGAAGTAAACACGAGGACACAGCCCAACCATCCATCCACACCTTATCTTAACACAACCAAAACAAGTGACGGTCAACACCGCACTTACATCCCTTCACAATACTACCCGTAGGGAGACGACTCTCTAAGTATTGGACTACAAGACTCATTTCATTAATCAAACCTGTCCATGATCATAATCTATTCATCTATATGACTTTCCAAATGATGACAATGTAATATAAATATGGTGGGCATATGAAGATCTAACACACTTTCCATTTGATAATGTCATAATATATATACATGAAGTGCCCAATTATCCATCTTTCAATTTCTACCAATTCAATTCGTTTAAATATGATTGCTTCACAATTTGATAATATGAAATCTGATTAATAAGCTACTTCAATCATGCAACAAATGAATACTCATAAGTGTTCAGCCAAGCCAAGTATCTTGCATTATTAATTCCACCGAATCAAAATCCATTTTCCATTAAGCCCAGATTTTAGGTGCAGGTTGAATCTGGACAGCAACTTCAACCGGAGATTCCCGAAGCTACAGGAATCCGGTGAAGACGTGTAACCCCACGATGGAAAGGTCTTTCCGAGATCTACAACTCTCGTATTCAGACCTCAACCCAGATTCGATATTATCCTATTTGCAGTCGGACTTGAAGTCCGCTGCGTACAGAACACAGTTTTTGCATACAGGATTTATTGAACACCATTTTTGTTTAGACTTTCCCGTGGCTACAGACTTCGCCAGAAGTCGTGCAACCATACGTTGGAAAGGTATTTTCAAGGGATTCAACTTTCGTGTTTAGCCGAAAGCCCAGATCTGGCCACATCACACTTAAAAATGGCCACGAAATTCGCTGCGCGCAGAATACATATTCTGCACGCATCTTAAGGCGGAATGAACGGCATCAGTTCATCTTCCTCCTCAAGGCGATTCTCCCCAAATCATTCCAGAAAACCTCCTCCCTTATTCACCCTCAAGAGGCCAAAACCCTTCACGAATCCATCCCTTATCAGCACATTGAAGAAGGCCATGGTTGAAGAGATCTAAAACCTAAGACACAAGTCTTAGCATGGCCTTTCCTAGAAAACTCCTCCTCACCATCAAGACTCTCTTGAGTCGATGTCTCTCCTAGGAAAATAACTATAGATCTAGCACCAAGGGAGAGGGTAGGAAACTCACATTGGCTCCAGCGGTACCACCATTTCCGGCCATGGATCTCGTAGTTCTCCTTGGCGGCATCTTCTCTTTCACGGCGATGACGGATCTCCTCCGGTAGAACTTGCTCCAGCAGTTTTTCCTCTCACCAGGAGTTCTCACAGGAATTTGGGGATGAAATGAACATGAAAACGGCTAGGGTTTGCTGTCCCCCTTATATATAAAATGTGACACGGGTAGGGACACGGCCGTGTCCTTACCCGTGTCCTGCCTGGCGAAGCGGCAACGACAGTTTCTATGTCGGTTCAATACTTGACACGGGTAGGGACACGCCCGTGTCCCGACCCGTGTCCACATGACACGGCCGTGTCCTTGGCCGTGTCCTTCTCGGGTTGCATCTCGACATGCCTCGTCGAGCTCAACTCGACGCACACGGGTAGGGACACGGCCGTGTCACTACCCGTGTCACTTGGTGTCGACACAGTTCGACGATCTCGACACGCCTCGTCGAGCTCAACTCGACGCACACAGGTAGGGACACGGCCGTGTCACTACCCGTGTCACTTGGTGTCGACACAGTTCGACGATCTCGACACGCCTCGTTGAGCTCAACTCGACGCACACGGGTAGGGACACGACCGTGTCACTACCCGTGTCACTTGGTGTCGACACAGTTCGACGATCTCGGTACGCCTCGTCGAGCTCAACTCGACACACACGGGTAGGGACACGCCCGTGTCGCTACCCGTGTCACTACCCGTGTCACTACCCGTGTCACTACCCGTGTCACTACCCGTGTCACTACCCGTGTCACTACCCGTGTCACTACCCGTGTCTCTCTGCACTGATTTCTCCACTTCTCCACAAGTGCAGTCCAATTCCCTGCACTTCTCAGGACTCGAGTCAACCCTCCTGCCTCAAAAACACACACTAGGGGCCTAGAACGATTCGGGACGTTACACACGGAGTCCGCCGAAGCTGCGAGGCCGCGCGGACACACCGTTATTCGCCTCCTGCTGATGAACTGAAGAACAGACCCCCTACCCGCATGCGCCTATCGAACATGTTATTGAAACTTGCAAAAGTTGAAGCAGAGAACTGACAAGCCGTAGAGCGACCTGCTGAAACTACAGAGCCCGCACACTTCCAAGAACTTGACCGAAGTCAAAGCCAAACTCCTGGCTCCTTGAAGCTACCCGCGCGACCTGCACACACCAAACCGTCAGCTCTACTCAACCCACGGACATAAAACGCAGACCGTAACAATTTGCCCAAGCCCCACTTACTGTTCACTCAGTTCCTGTATACGTGCCGGGGGTTCCTATTTATAGGCGAGGTGAGGAGTATGGTCACCGCCCTAGAGATAGAGACACCACCCTAGCCTGCGCGCAAGCAAAACCACCATCCGCTGAGTACGCAAGAACTTAGCCGGTTCCAAGGATCAACCCGCGAGGAGCAAGACACCTTTGGGCGAACCCTCATCAGTCCGCCCAGGATATGCGGACAAGGCACCAGCCCGCAAAGCCCCCAAACACTTGACAACAACCCCCTTCAGTGACTGTCCGCTCAACAAGAGGCAATCCGCATATCACCATAGCAACGCCTCCATCCGCCATAAGCCCACGACCAAAGGCAGTCCGCCCGGTCAACAGCGGGCTTGGCGAATACTGCGGACACACTGGTCTTGGCATAGAGTGTGACCAAGTACAGAACCACGAAGGGGCCTAGCGCGAGCTCGGAGGACATAGCTCCGTCCGCAAAACAACCAAGCAACACAGACCGCCAAAACTCCGCCAAGGAGAAGCAGTCCGCAAGCTACTCGCACACCTGCCCAATGCAACAGCCACCTGCCGGACTCCACACACCAGTCCGCCACAGCAACAACAGTGCTGTACTACCAGAGCTCGACAAGGCCACAGCTAAACTCTAAGGCCAGTCCGCAACTGCGAACACCGCGAACACGCCAGTGCGCAAGCCTCCCGCGGACAGGATCCAATCCGCTGGTTACACAAGCTTGCAACACGGCCACTGAGCAACGTACACCAGTCTGCGAACCTGTATTCGCTCAGGCCGCGCCTTGGCTAAACCAATCAGCTAACGCCCTAACCGCAGATAACAGACCCCCCAGGCCGCGGACTTAATCCGCACAACCCACTCAGAAGAACAAACCAGCTTCCACTAGATCTATCACCAGGCCGCTTATCAGCAGTCCGCCAAGTCCGCCGGATATGTCCGCATAGGCCGCCCGGCCTGCCCATCAACCACTTCCACTTCACAATTTTCAACACTCCCCCTTGAAGTGTGAAGTGGTGATCAAGCCCAACAAGCTGCACAACCGCTCAAAGGGCCCCTTCGATAGTGACTTCGTGAAGATGTCAGCAAGATTGTCTTCACTCCGAACATGCCCGACCAAAAGAGATCCCTCCAACACCTTATCCCGGATGAAATGGTGATCGATCTCAATGTGCTTGGTCCTAGCGTGACACACTGGATTGTTTACCAGTTTGAGAGCACTCTCATTGTCACCCCGGAGTAAAGTCGGCCCTTGCACTTCTTCGTGAACATCCTCTATAAGCCTCCTCAACCAGATGGCTTCCCGAGCAGCCAAGGACGAAGACTTATACTCTGACTCTGTAGTTGAGACGGACACCGAGTCCTGCTTCTTGCTACACCACGAGATGCTAGCTGGTCCGCAAGAGAACACATAACCTGAAGTCGACGTTCGATCATCCGAATCACCGCCATAGTCAGCATCCGTATACCCAAGCAAGGCAAAATCCGAGTCCCTTCTATAGAGAAGTCCCATGTCAGAAGTTGACTTGACATACTTCAAGATGTGCTTTGCCGCCACTAGATGAGACTTCCTTGGTTCAGCAATAAACTGACTTACTCGGCCAACAATGTAAGCAATGTCTGGCCTTGTAACATCAGGTAGATCAAGCTCCCAACAGGAGCCCTGAACACCAAGGGATCATGAAGAACCCTTCCCTCATCTCGTCAAAGCTTTAGCCCATGTTCCAGTGGAGTAGAGCAACTCTTTCCTTCGCCCATGCCAAACCGCTTCACAATGCGATCTGCATATCCTCTTTGGCAAATGAGTATACCGCTCTTCTTCCTCTCCACTTCAAGACCGAGAAAGTGATGAAGCTCTCCCAAGTCTTTAATCTCGAAGTATATAGCAAGCTCAACCCTGCGCCTTGCTACTTCCCCCTCCGAGTTCCCTGTGATGATCATGTCATCCACATACAGTAGGACCAAGACTTGCAACTCCCCCTTCTTCTTGACGAACAAGCTAGAATCCGAGTTGGAGGCCAGATACCCGCAGAATTGTAAATACTCTGCTATGTTCTCATAACAAGCTCTAGGAGCTTGCTTCAACCCATAGAGAGCCTTCCTGAGCTTGCAGACATAGTCCTGATGATCTTCAGAAATAAAACCAAGTGGTTGCTCCATGAAGATGTCCTTGTCAATCTCTCCATAAAGAAAAGCGTTCTTCACGTCAAGCTGCCACATCCTCCATCCCTTGCTAGCAGCCAAGGAAATCACCACTCTAACTGAAGTCATCTTCGCAACTGGACTAAACGTCTCCTTATAGTCTTCTCCAAACTGCTGTGAGAATCCTCGAGCAGCCAGGCGAGCTTTGAACCTATCAATGCTCCCATCAGCCTTATTCTTCAACTTATACACCCACTTGCAAGTGACCAGAGTAATGCCATCAACCTTGGGCACAAGGTCCCAGGTTTCATTCTTCTTGAGAGCAGCAATCTCTTCCTTCACGACATCTTCCCGCTCCTTAACTCTAGTGGCCTCATAGAAGTTAGCAGACTCTCGCTCATCCAGAGGACCCGTAAAGAAGCAGGAGACAAAGTTCACTGCATTCCCATCACAGTACCGAGCCGGTGGCTTAATAACCCTCTTTGATCTCTGAAGGGTCGGATCCTTGATCACTGCTTCCGTTGCTTCTTCGGCCTCAACTCCTACTTGGGGCAAGCTTTGAGCAGTGCTCCCCCTATTTCCTGAGCCAGAAAGCTCAGCCTCAGAGTTAGAAGCAACACGAGCTGCTGGTGAACAGCAAGCTCCTCTTTCAGGCCTTCAGCAGCCACCGTTAGTTCTTCATCAACCTTGCTACTTTCGGTTAGCTCAACCAAGCCACCTCCATACGACGTCAGCTCGTCAAAGACAACGTATCTTGACACAACAAACTTCTTCGTCACAGGATCCATGCATTTCCATCCCTTCTTCCGCTCATCGTAGCCAACAAAGATAAGCTTCCTTGCCTTTGCATCCAGCTTAGTCCGTGAAGCATCCGGGACATGCACATAGCAAGTTGAACCAAACACCCTAAGGTGTCCCACACTCGGCTTCTCCTTCAGCAACAACTCAAAAGGAGTCTTCATGTTGATCGGGCTGATCGACATTCGGTTGATGACATAACAAGCACAAGACATCCCCTCCGCCCAGAAGGACCTTGGAATGTCTTTCGCATGAAGCCAGCATTTGCAAGTCTCCGTCAAATGACGGATCTTCCGCTCCGCTACTCCATTTTGTTGTGGAGTGTGAGCACAAGTGAGCTCTCGTTGGATCCCGTGCTTCCTGCAGAAGTTAGAAAACTCGGAGGAGATAAACTTACCACCGTTGTCAGTTCTAAGCTTCTTGATCTGCAAGCCAAACCGGCCTTCCTACAACTCCTTGAACTACACAAATAAACGGAAGTCTTCTGACTTCTCCTTCAAGAAGTAAACCCAAGTATACCTTGAGTAGTCTTCAATCAGGACAAGCATGTATCTGCTTCCACCAAGGCTGGCAGTGACCGTTGGTCCCATCAAGTCGCCATGAATGCACTCCAATGGTTGCTTGCTCCTTGTTTGTGATTTATCAAACGGAAGGCGATGTGCCTTACCGTATTGACACCCTGCGCAAACATGCCCGTCACCAAAGGAGGATAACTTAGGCAAACCTCTCACCAAACTTATACTAGACATAACCTTCAGCTTGTCCATTCCTACATGCCCCAGCCTCTCATGCCAGATAGCAGCACTATCGTTGACACTCATTCGATCAACATAAGAATTGGTAGCAAGAACAAACAAGTTCATAACCCTCCTTCCTATATGAGCAACATCAGCCTTAACCGCGGATACGTTGCGAAGGAACCTCACGTCAGTTGGCCCAAACAGAACATGATACCCAGCATCCACCGCATTGGTCACAGAGAAGAGGTTCTTCTTCATGCCCGGTATGTGATACACACTCCTTAATGTGAGTGGACCCTGATCACTACCCAAAGACACAACCCCCTCTTTCTCTACTGCATAAACAGTATTATCAGCAGTGATAATAGCTTCGTTACCTGAGTAGTCTTGCATGGAGGAGAACTTCGACTTGTCTCCGGTGAGGTGATGACCACACCCGGAGTCCACGATCCATTCGTCGTTGAAGTCCTCAGCAGACAAGGCACGGACACAAGTGCCCGTCATGAAAGCTCTGCCCCATTCTGCTTCCTCACTCCTAGAGCAAGCTCCCTCCTTTCCTGCAGCATGCTCAGGCTGCAGCTTGACCTTGCAGTCCCGCTTGAAGTGCCCTCGCTGATGACACCGGTAGCACTTCAAGTTCGTCTTCAAGTCCTTTGGAACAGTGCTCCTCTCTGGCTGAAATGAAGTTGAAGGCTCCTTCTCACCAGCGACCTGCCTCTTCTTCTTCTTCCCTTCCCATCCTTTCTTCTTACCTGAAAAGAGAGCTTCACTGCTTTCCTGATTGATATTAACTCCAGCCATCTGCCTTGCCAAGCTATCCTGTGATGCAAGCAGGTTCTCAAGCTCCAGCAGAGATGGCTGAGTAGCCCAACCTTGAACAGATGTCACAAAGGCAACATACTCCTTCCGCAAGTCGCGGATTATGTGCCTTTTCATCTTAGCCTCAGAGATAGGCTCATCAGGATCAAGTGCCGACAGCTCAGCACACAAGCTCTTCATCTTCAAGAAGTATTTCGAGATGGAAAGGTCTTCTTGAGTTGTTCGAGCCAACTCATTCTCCAGAAATTAAAGTCGCGCCACATTCTTCCTATTGAATAACTCATTAATGGTTGTCCAAATATCAGCAGCCGACTCACATCCAATGATGTGATCAAACAGTTCTGGCGACACGGCCCTCTTGAGAATAAAGTCCGCCTTAGCATTTGTTTTTCTCCAGAGCCTAACCTGCTCAGCAGTACTAAATGCAGCAGTCACTTCCTGTCTGTCGTCACCATCGACGACCTCCCATAGCTCCTCACAAAGAAGATAACTCTTCATGCACGGCTTCCACTTCTTGAAGTTAGTCTGCATTAAGAGTTCAATGCCAAGACCTCTTGCATAACTCCCTTCCATTGCAACAACTGTTGGTCACCTTTCAGAAGCTCAGAGCACCAACTCAGGTTGATCACCACTCAAGCACAGAGTAAAAACACTGGTTGAACACCGCTCAAGCAACTGAACCTCCCTCTGATACCATGTTGAATTTTCTCAAAGTGGTCAACAAGATAGCCCAAACCAAATTAATATTCTCGGTACTACCCAGTTCACACTTTGGTCTAGCGGAAACCCAAGGAACAAGGTTAACACCAACAAACAATGGAAGCACAAGCAGATCTTTTATTCATTCCACTTCTTTACAAGACGAGGTATACGTAGCGAGACATGATTTCGCTAGTATACAAGCTATAATAGAAAGCACCAAAACCCAAGCCGGGCGGACAGCACTGGAAACAGCCGAGACCGCCAAGTCTCCAAGTTCGCCGAAGCGGCCCGAGCTGAAGCTGCAATCCGACAAATAAACACGTAGTCCGCCGAAGCTGCGAGGCCGCGCGGACACACCGTTATTCGCCTCCTGCTGATGAACTGAAGAACAGACCGCCTACCCGCCTGCGCCTGGCGGACAGGTTATTGGAACTTGCAAAAGTTGAAGCAGAGAATTGACAAGCCGCAGAGTGACCTACTGAAACTGCAGAGACCGCACACTTCCAAGAACTTGACCGAAGTCAAAGCCAAACTCCTGGCTCCTTGAAGCTACCCACGCGACCTGCACACAGCAAACTGTCAGCTCTACTCAACCCGCGGGGACAGAAAATGCAGACTGCAGCAATTTGCCCAAGCCCCACTTACTGTTCACTCAGTTCCTGTATACGTGCCGGGGGGTCCTATGTATAGGCGAGGTGAGGAGTGTGGTCACCGCCCTAGAGATAGAGACACCTCCCTAGCCTGCGCGTAAGCAAAACCACCGTCCGCTGAGTCTAGAAGAACTTAGCTGGTTCCAAGGATCAACCCGCCAGGAGCAAGGCACCTTTGGGCGTACCCTCATCAGTCCGCCCAGGCTATGCGAACAAGGCACCAACCCGCAAAGCCCCCAAACACTGGACAACAACCCCCTACGGTGACTATCCGCTCAACAAGAGGCAATCTGCATATCACCACAACAATGCCTCCATTCGCCAAAAGCCCACGACCAAAGGCAGTCCGCCCGGTCAACTGCGGGCTTGGCGAATACTGCGGACACACTGGTCTTGACAGAGAGTGTGACCAAGTCCAGAACCACCAAGAGGCCTAGCGTAAGCTCGGCGGACATAACTCTTTCCGCCGAACAACCAAGCAACACAGACTGCCAAAACTCCGCCAAGGATAAGCAGTCCGCAAGCTACTCGCACACTTGCCCAATACAACAGCCACCTGCCGGACTCCATAGACCAGTCCGCTACAGCAACAGCAGTGCTGTACTACCAGAGCTCGGCAAGGCCGCAGCCAAACTCTAAGGCCAGTCCGCAACTGCGAACACCGCAGACACGCCAGTCCACAAGCCTCCCGCTGACAGGATCCAATCCGCCGGTTACACAAGCTTGCAACACGGCCACTGAGCAACGTACACCAGTCCGCAAACCTGTATCCGCTTAGGCCGCTCCTTGGCTAAACCAATCAGCCAACTCCCTATCCGCAGATAACAGACCACCCAGGCCGCGGACTTAATCCACACAACCCGCTCAGAAGAACAAACCAGCTTCCACTAGACCTATCACCAGGCCGCTTATTAGCAGACCGCCCAGTCCGCCAGATATGTCTGCACAGGCCGCCCGACCTTCCCATCAACCACTTCCACTTCACAATTTTCAATTGTTACGATGCCATCTTCGGACGACCCCTCATCAGCGCCATCCATTGTGTGTCATCATCCTTCCACCAGTGCCTCAAGTTTAACACTAGAGGGATCCAAGTTAGGGTCAGAGGAGAACCCAGGATGGGAAGGCAGTGCTATGTCATAGCCATCAACACCATCTCCTGGTTAGTCAAGGCAGAGGAGATGGAGAATATCATGGAGAGCTTGAGCAGGATAGAGGTATCAGAGGAGGAGGCGAATGACGGCCATCATGAACAAGCAGCTTGAAGAAGCCTTTCTTTGGTGAGGACTTTTTCCCTTTCATGTCATTTTTGTAATGAGTCTACCCCTGACCGGAAGAGTCAGAAGGTCATGTATCTTAAAATTTTCCCCGGTTAAGGATGTTGAATTTAGTATGGTTTGAATGGCATGTCTAGCCCCACCCCCGAGAGGATCTCCTCATCCAGGCTCCTACTAACTAGATGGGTCAAATGTTCCTCAGTGGCGAGAAGGAACCAACCCCCGAGAGGATATCCTCACACAAGCTCCCACCAGCTGGATGAGTCGAATGTGCCTCGGTGGAGAGAAGGTTCCAACCCCAAGAGGCAATCCTCATCTAGGCTCTCACTAGCTGGATGGGTCGAATGTGCCTCGGTGGAGAGAAGGTTCCAACCCCGAAAGGATCTCCTCATCCAGGCTCCCATAAGCTGGATGGGTCGAATGTGCCTCGGTAGTAAGTTCTTGTCCCAAGAGGATCTCCTCAGCCAGGCTCCCACTAGATGGATGAGTCGAATGTGCATTAGTGGCGAGAAGGAACAACTCCCGAGAGGATCTCCTCACCCGGGCTCCCACCAGCTGGATGAGTCGAATGTGCCTCAGCGGAGAGAAGGTTTCAACCTCGAGAGGATCTCCTTATCCAGGTTCCCACTAGCTGGATGGGTCAAATGTGCCTCGGTAGTTAGCTTTTGTCCTAAGAGGATCTCCTCATCCAGGCTCCCACTAGCTGGATGGGTCGAATGTGCCTCAGTGGCGAGAGGGAACCAACCCCCCGAGTGGATCTCCTCACCCAGGCTCCCACTAACTGGCTGAGTCGAATGTGCCTCGGTGGAGAGAAGGTTCCAATCCCGAGAGGATCTCCTCATCCAGTCTCCCACTAGCTGGATGAGTCGAATATGCCTCGGTAGTAAGCTCTTGTCCCGAGTGGATATCCTCATCTAGGCTCCCACTAGCTGGATGGCTCGAATGTGCCTTGGTGGCAAGAGAGAACCAACCACCGAGAGGATCTCCTCACCCACGCTCCCACTAGCTGGATGATTCGAATGTACCTCGATGGAGAGAAGGTTCCAACCCCGAGAGAATCTCCGTATCCAAGATCCCACTAGCTAGATGGGTCAAATGTGCCTCGGTAGTAAGCTCTTGTCCTGAGAGGATCTCCTCAGTCAGACTCTCACTAGCTGGATGAGTCGAATGTGCCTTAGTGGCGAGAAGGAACCAACCCCCCAGAGGATCTCCTCAGCCAGGCTCCCACCAGCTGGATGGGTCAAATGTGCCTCGGTGGAGAGAAGGTTCCAACCCCGAGAGGATCTCCTCATCTATACTCCCACTAGCTGGATGGGTCGAATGTGTCTTGGTAGTTAGCTCTTGTCCCAAGCGTATCTCCACAGCCAGGCTCCCACTAGTTGGATGAGTCGAATTTACCTCGGTGGCGGGAAGGAACCAACCCCCCGAGAGGATTTCCTCACCCAGGCTGTTGGTTCCCTAGTTTGATTTGGGCTAGGTTCACTAACTAGGATTATTGATCCAACAAGTATAACCAAGGTCATGTTTGTGTCCTAGAGTTTAGGCTAAGTACTTAGAATCAACCATACATGGACCAACCAACAGAAGACAGCAGAAGACTCAGACTTAGAAGAAAATCAAGTTCAGGAAAGTGAGTTCGACGTTCATCGAACTCAGCTCGATGAAAGTCGTGCTCCGTAAGACGAAAGTCGTGCTCCACTAGACGAACTCAGAGTAAAATCTCTGAGTTGAGCTCAATTATATTCGAGCACAGGTCGACGAATTCTGGGTGATCAACTTCAACACATTAAGTCCAGAATCCTTTCTCTGAACTCAGGTCGACGATGTTACATTATCAGCTCGACGATCTTGGAACACAGAAATGAGAAGTTTTTCAGATTAAGCAGTTAGTTGATCTCCGGTCGATGAACTTGGTTCTCAGGTTGACGAACAAGGATTCCCAGGTCGACAAACAAGATTTCTCAACTCGACAATCTTTGATCTTAGGTCGACGAAATCTGTTCTCTGGTCGACGATTGCTGTGTAGTTCCAGACTTGAAATTTTCCTTATTTTTGTCCTCATTCTATAGCAGTAATTCCTGAATAATCAATGCTTATATTCTCTGAATATAGCCGTCAGTAACATCATTGATTATGGTCTTCATCAGGAATATTACTTGTCGTTTTTAATGGGATAGTTGGGGAAATCCATTAATGCAATATTCTCTCCAGCCAGATTTTCATTCTCCAGGCAGTCAACATTCAATACAGACAATTAAAATTCAAAGGAGAAATTAGACAGAGATATATAAAAAGATATTTTTCTCTTTCAGTCGAGAACAGATAACAAGAACAGCAGAACACACAGAGAACAAGACAGGCACCAAAGAATATTTAAGAAAAGGCTCTGACTGTCTTCATCAAGTGTTCTTCCTCCAGCAAGCTAAAAAGAGACAATCAACTTCTATCTATTTACAGCTTTCTGGAGATCTTTTCAAGAAGACCTACTCACCATGCAAAGCTCTCATTCTTCCTTAACAGATCTTAATCTCAGGGGGAGCTTTGACACCATCAATGATCCTCAAGTCTTCTCTGTTGCTTTGTGAAAAGAGAAGACAACATCTAGTTTATTTATTCCACCCCACTGTACACAAGGTTCTAGCTCCCTTCAAAAGTTAATCACTTGGTTGCAAGTCTCCTGATCAAAAGAATTGATTTGGTTTTTCGGCACCTGATCAAAAGCCTGAAGGATTTCCGGATCTACTTGAAGCAGATCTTGTGGTGAGAGGCACTTGAGCAAAAACCTGATTGGTGGGAGGGCACCTGATCAAAAACCTGAGTGGATTCCTACCAGAGTGGTAGAAGAGTGGATGTGCCCAAGTTTTAAGGGGAACCACTATAAAAGTCGTCTGCGATGCTCTCTCATTTTTATTGTATGCTGATTGATGTGTAGATTAGTTTTTATTTCTGCACTCTCTGATTACACTTATAAGTATTACTATATTTAACTCTGAAATAAAAATCTAAAGGATTTTAATACACTCTATTCACCCCCCCCTCTAGAGTTAAACAGTCTAACTGGTGGTGGTATCTTTCATACCATCCTTTAATTGGTATCAGAGCAGGTTATCTTTGGTTTCACAAATTCATATCTGAACTAAGATCCTTGTTAGATTGTTTCTCTCTTCTCTAGTTTTTCTATTATTACAACAATGACACACAATAAAGATTATGCTTGCACCAGACCTTCAGTCTGCAACTTAAATAAATTTGCAATCTGGAAGGCAAGAATCAAACTATACATGAACTCTATTGATGAAGATATTTTCAACTCTATTTTGACAGGTCCTCCTTAACCATCATCATCCATATCTACAACAACTTCTAGCACTCATGCAATTCCACCACCTGAGTGGACTGATGCTCAGAAGAAAACCAAAGTTGATGATGCTAAAGCCATGAACATATTAGCACAGACCATGTCAGATGATATCTTTCAAAAGCTGGCTGAGTCCACCTCTGCAAAAGAAATCTGGGACTCTTTATTTATTTACTGATACAAAGCGACATTGTAAATATCTGCTACATATTTTAATCCTTCTGCCAGATATATTTCTTTTTCTTTGTGAATGTTTTTGTTTTCATTTGTATTAGTGATCTCACCTAAATAGGGGGAGATTGTTGGTTTCATAGTTTGATTTGGGCTAGGTTCATTAACTAGGATTATTGACCTAACATGTATAGCAGGGTCATGTTTGTGTCCTTAGAACCAACCAATAGAAGACAGCAGAAGACTCAGACTTAAAAGAAAATCAAGTTCAGGAAAGTGAGTTCGACGTTCGTCGAACTCAGCTCGACGAACTCAAAGTAAAATCTCTGAGTTGAGCTCGACGATATTCGAGCTCAGGTCGACGAATTTTGGGTGATCAACTTCAACACATTAAGTCCAGAATCCTTTCTCTGAACTCAGGTCGACGAAGTTACATTATCAGCTCGACGATCTTAGAACACAGAAATGAGAAGTTTTTCACAGTAAGAAGTTAGCTGAGGTAACGACCCGGCCCATTTAGACCAAGCGTCGCCGGCCTACCAGCAGCCCGGGTTTAGAGCTCAGAGGCCCGCGGGCTTGTCTCGCCCCAGGGCACCACTGGTAGTAAGCCTAAATATCAAGGCCTGCAGGCCCAATGCACCCCAACCAAATCTCCGCGCCTGTTTTTCAGCAGCGGCAGGTTGTTGCCAAGGGGTTTCGAACCCAAGACCTTGATAAGACTCTCTTTCAACAGAGCTCATCACCAACTGAGCTGCAGCTCAGTTGGTGATGAGCTCTGTTGAAAGAGAGTCTTATCAAGGTCTTGGGTTCGAAACCCCTTGGCAACAACCTGCCGCTGCTGAAAAACAGGCGCGGAGATTTGGTTGGGGTGCATTGGGCCTGCAGGCCTTGATGTTTAGGCTTACTACCAGTGGTGCCGTGGGGCGAGACAAGCCCGCGGGCCTCTGAGCTCTAAACCCGGGCTGCTGGTAGGCCGCCGACGCTTGGTCTAAATGGGCCGGGTCGTTACAAAAAATGGCACTTTTTATATAACGTCCCGGTTTAGAGCTCAGAGGCTACCGCACCCGAATGGGCCGCATAGCGTGTCTCGCCCCGGTGCTCCATTACAGGACTGCAGTCCGTGCCACCCAAACCCATCTCCGCACCTGTTTCTCAATACGACGGGTTTTTGCGAGCGCGGGGTTTCGAACCCACACCGCCTTGATAAGGCACCTTCCACAGTCCTCATCACCAACTGAGCTACAGCTCAGTTGGTGATGAGCTCTGTTGAAAGAGAGTCTTATCAAGGTCTTGGGTTCGAAACCCCTTGGCAACAACCTGCCGCTGCTGAAAAACAGGCGCGGAGATTTGGTTGGGGTGCATTGGGCCTGCAGGCCTTGATGTTTAGGCTTACTACCAGTGGTGCCGTGGGGCGAGACAAGCCCGCGGGCCTCTGAGCTCTAAACCCGGGCTGCTGGTAGGCCGGCGACGCTTGGTCTAAATGGGCCGGGTCGTTACAAAAAAGTGCACTTTTTATATAACGTCCCGGTTTAGAGCTCAGAGGCTACCGAACCCGAATGGGCCGCATAGCGTGTCTCGCCCCGGTGCCCCATTACATGACTACAGTCCGTGCCACCCAAACCCATCTCCTCACCTGTTTCTCAATACGGCGGGTTTTTGCGAGCGCGGGGTTTCGAACCCACACCGCCTTGATAAGGCACCTTCCACAGTCCTCATCACCAACTGAGCTGCAAGACTCTAAGCGGTGTCGACACATGAACAAGTGTCGACACATATATTCTGTCGACTATACTTTTGTCGACACATAGTTGTCGAGACATTATAAGTAAGTGTCGACACTTATCAACAGTGTCGACACAATTTAAGCATTTTGACGCGCCCTTTCAACTTCGATTCTAGAAAGGTATAAATAGGTTTTCGCCATTGTCTGTCGACACGCACACCAAAGTTTCGAGACCAAACTTGTGTGTCGACATCTCTCTTCTCTAATTCAAATTTCTTCAAACCCTAATGGCGCCCAAGATCGAAGAGAATGTGAATGAAGGATATGAACTCGTGCGCCACACATTTGATGACGCGGAACCAGATATCAAAGGTGTGATAACCCTAATAGCTGAGACTGGGTTAGAATTTCTTGTTTCAGAACCGATTATGATCTGGAAGAAGGAAGTCCTTGAGTTTCTGAATGGAGCAACTCTAGATGAATCTGGACTTAAGATTAAGTCAAGAGTTCATGGAACCAAGGTCAAGGTCACACAGAAGAGTTTGAGGAAGGTACTTCAGCTACCAAGGACAAAGGATGAAGAAGATGTTTCTGCTTCTAAGACTAGAGAAGCATTAACATGGTATGGACTGGACTCCAAAATGAAAATTGGATCTGTGTTCAATAGAAAGGGAATGAACATGCAAGGCAAATTTTTATCTGAAATTGTTGGCAAGGTTATCCTGAGCAAGCCTGGAGGGCATGATAGAATCTCAGCTCATATGTTTAGTCTCATGACAAGGATAATATTCAAACTAGATACTGATTGGTCTACAATTATGTTTGAAAAGATAAAAGAGAGTATGAAGAAGCCCAATTTGGGCAGAATCCTGAGTCTATACCTAGCTGGTAGCATACCAGAGGTGATGAGTCAAGCAGCTGGAACTAAGATTAACCACATGAGGAGAATGGATTTGAGAATCTTTTCTAGGTGGGATAGAGTCTTGACCAAGGAAATGCCAACTCCTGAGAAGGAAACACCCCTGAAAAGGAAGAAGAAGACAGCCCCTGTGGCTCAGGAATCCTCAAGCAGTTCTGAAGAACAAGTAGTGTTCACTCCTGATGAAGAAGAAACTGGAAATGCTGGACAATCTTCAGCAAGACAAGAGGACGCAGAGAGGCAGGGGGAGCTACCCTCAGCAAGCCCCATACACCAGGATTCAATCTAGGGGGAGCCTCTACTTGTGGAAGAGCCTACTCCACTTGAGAGTGAACAAGCTACCCAGACTATACTTGAGGTAATAACTGAAATTAATAAATTAGATTTCCCTATTGAGGATGATGTTTTGTCTGATTCATTACCAACTTGGTTCTCAGGTCGACGAACTTGGTTCTCAGGTCGACGAACAAGGATTCCCAGGTCGACGAACAAGATTTCTCAGCTCGACGATCTTTGATCTTAGGTCGACGAAATCTGTTTGTACAACCGGTATTCGTCGAGAGTGGGTTCTACCACTGCCAAGTCAGCAGAAGTCAAGGTCAACAAGTCAAAGCAGGTGTCAAAGTAAGCATTCAAGATCGCGGAAGGCCTGAGCGAGTATAGGCGAGCTCCCCTCGCATACTCGCCAGGTAGGCAACTAGGCGAGATACTCGCCCAGCCCGTACGAGTTCCCCTGGAAGTCGCCTAGTCGCCGGGGGTGGGGTATAAATATGACCCCCTCCCCCTCCCCTTGCATTTGCCTATAAATAGGACCCCAGGGGTACGAGGTGAAGGGACTTGAAATCCTCGGCAGGATACTCGCGCACTTCAGGATATTAGCTAAGTCTTCGGATTCCTTTTCCTTAGAGCAACCCGCTGTCTTGCGACCTTGCTAGCTATCTTCCTTCATACCCAGTTCAACCATTTTTGGTTGAGAAGGGGCTGCTCCTTTTGAGCATCCGGGTACGTGGTGGGTCCTTCTTGCCACAACGTCTGGGGTCCTGTTTGACCTGTTCCTTCTTTCTGGTCATCCTAGCCATCCGATCTTACTTCTGAGCCGATAACCTTAGGTGGCTTTGGTCCGAATTCTGAGGTTAGGATTTTCCTGGCTTCAACACTTGGTGTGGTGAGCGTGGACTGTAGCCAATGAGGAAAGTTTGGAAGTTGAGGGAGATAGCCATAGGTGGCGAGCAAGGAGAGTTGGTCGGCAACTCGGCAGTGGGAGGAGACGCCGCACGAGGTGGCGAGTTTGTAACGGTAGCCGCATTTGAAGAGTTTGCGAGGAAGATCGAGCAAACCATTCTCACCGGTTTCGCTCAGCGCCCAGAGGTCACGGTGACTTCCCCTCGTCGCCTGACGCCGCGAGAAGAGGAATCGCCGCCGAGGCGAGCTGGAAAGGAGCCCGCTTGGGCAAGGGAAGAGCGACCAATGCAGTCGCGACTTTATCCGGCGAGCAGCCAGGGGGTCCGTTTTCGGGATCCAATGTCAACTGCGAGATTCAGAGATACTCGCCAATACAAAGAATATGACATCTCTAGCGAGGATGAAACTCGTCACCGCCAGGGAGGGAGGAGCCCCTTCTGTGAGGAGATCCTTGCCGCTCTAGTTCCAGAGGGGTTCCGGGAACCCGTTCTTACTTACTACTCCGGCAGAGATGATCCTGTCAGACACCTCCAGTGGTTTGAGGACGTCGTCTCCATTCGTAATATGTCTGATGCCTTCAAGTGCAGGTTCTTCTCCATCACCCTCAAGGGAAATGATCGGGATTGGTTCCATCAACTACTGGCAGGGTCCGTGTACTACTTCTCAGATTTGCATCGGGGCCTTATGGCGAGGTTCGCAACTTCGAAGAAGAGTAAGAAGGAAGCAACAACACTCTTTAAGATCGTCCAAGGGCAACACGAGAGTTTGGGACACTACATTGACCGCTTTCAAGAGGAAATTTTGGAGGTGGTGGAGGTGGACAGTTTCACCTTATGGTGGCTCTCAAGTTCGGGTTGAAGCAAGGTTTGTTCAGTCTGGAGATGGGGTTCAATCACCAGAGATCCTTTGAAGAGATGATAGAAAAGGCGAATACTTTTGTTCGCGGAGAAGAGAAAAACAAGGGCTTCTTAGCAAGGCTAGATGGGGAGATTGCGATGGAGAGGGAAAGAGCAGGACCTTCGGGGTTGAAGTAAAGGAGGACGCCAGAGAGGAGGGAGGAGAAGAAGAAAGAAGAGACAAGAAGGGAAGAGAGAAGGAAGAGAGAAAAACCCAGGAGGGTTGAAGAGAGGAGGCAGGAGAGGCCTCAAAGACAGGAAGAGAGAAGACCGGCGGAAGCTCGAGAAGGAGGAAGGGAGGAAAGGCGATTCCAATATCCAGAGAGTCGCCCCCAATGGAGACCGGCGAGGCAGCAGTATCAGGAAGAGAGGAGGAGTGGAAATCGGCGGGAGGGAGGTCGAGGAGGAGGAAGAAGGGAGACAATGGCCATCGCTCACCAAGACAACAAGCGACGTCGAAGGGAGCATCGAGCGATGCGCCAAGAGGTGGCAATTCTCCTTTACTGCGATATTCATCGAGTAGAGGGGCACGAGAGCTTAGCTTGCCCCGAGTTTTGGGAAGCAAGGAGGAGGCTGGAGGCAGGAGCAGCGGAGAGAGAGCAACAGAGGCAGGAAGCCCCGGTAGGGCAAGTGGAATTTCAAGCTCCGGCAAGAAGAAGGAATGAAGACCGAGTCGATCTGGGGACTCATGGGGAAGTAATACATGGCCCAGGAGGTGGTCATGTAGGAGTGATCAATGGAGGGGCCGGGCTTGGAGCTTCCCGCAAGGGAAGTCTTCACCAGGTCTATCGAAAGAACGTCGCTTCGACGTCGCAGACCCCGCCGCCATTAGAGGAGATCACCTTCTCGGAGGAAGATATGATGGGGAATGAGAACCCTTTCCATGACGCCCTGGTGATCCAAGCTGCCATCGAAGACTTCACTGTCGACCGAATCCTCGCGGATAACGGAAGTTCGGTGAACGTCATCTTCAAGAGAACTTTTGCTGGACTTCAGGTGGAAGCGTCCCGGGTCCAAGCTGCAGATGGACCACTCTTTGGCTTCTCAGGAGAGAAGAAAGTGGTGGAGGGAGTAGTGGAGCTACTGGTCACACTCGGGGGGACGTCGATTCGATACCGCTTTATCATCATCGACGCACCGAGTGGGTATAACGCCATCTTCGGGCGGCCTCTTATCAACTACTTCAGGGCCGTTCTATCATCTTATCACCAGTGCCTGAAGTACTGCCTCGGAGATGTGCAGATCAGGATCAGGGGAGATCCCAAGGCTTCCAGGTAGTGCTAATTGTATGCCGTCAGCACCATCAGCTGGATGGGTGACGCAGAGAAGCTGGAGGAGTTTCTGGAGGAGGATAAAGGGTTCTGTGCTACTGAGGAGGTGGAGGAGGTAGAAGAAATCTCTTTCTAGTGGGAGAACTGGGACTGCTGAAGGTGAGAGGATCCTTGCCGCTTGGGGGGAAGATGGAGATGGCCACTTGTCTGCAGGACAACGTTGATGTCTTTGCATGGAGCGCCGCCGAGATGCCAGGAGTTGACGCCGATGTTTCTTGTCATCGCCTCAACCTGGATCCCGCGACGGCTCCAGTTCGACAAAAGTAGAGGAAGAGCACCGCCATTTTAGCTGAGCCGATCAGGGAAGAGGTGGAGAAGCTGCTGAAGGCAGGGTTCGTCTCGGAGATCCAGTATCCATACTGGGTCTCAAATGTTGTAATGGTGAAGAAACCTGGAGGAGGCTGGCGTTTATGTATCGATTTTTCCATGTTAAATAAAGCTTGTCCGAAAGATTGCTACCACTTGCCTCAAATCGACGCGCTGGTTGATTCCGCCGTCGGGTTTCCTATGATGAGTTTTCTTGATGCCTTTTCAGGATATCATCAGATCCAGATGCATCCCACCGACTGCCGGGACGTCTCTTTCATAACCAGCGACGGCTGCTATAGCTACAAGATGATGCCCTTCGGTCTCAAGAATGCAGGCGCCAATTACCAGAGGATGATGGATCAGATCTTCAAAGGGCAGAAGGGGCGGAACTTGGAGGTTTACGTGGATGACCTCCTCGTCAAGAGCAAGAGCGTCGCGGAGCACATAACGGATCTGGTGGAGACCTTTGCCACCCTGAGGAAGTACAAGATGCGACTCAATCCGGACAAGTGCGTCTTCGGTGCGGGAAGAGGGAAATTTCTAGGTCACCTCCTTACTCCCGGGGGGGGGGGGGGGTGGAACCTAATCCAGACAAGGTGAAGGCCATTCTGGAGATGGCATCGCCGCGAGATCCTAAGGAAGTCCAAAGGATGACGGGAAGGCTGGCAGGCCTCAGCCGTTTTTTGTCCAAGGCAGGGGAGAAGTGTTCTCCGTTCTTCAAGACCCTTCGGGGAAATCAGAAGTTCGAGTGGACACCAGAGTGCGAGGAGGCTTTCAGAAAGCTCAAGCAACAACTAACCCAAGCTCCTCTCCTCCAGGGGCCGCAGGGTAATGAAGATCTCTTCCTCTACCTAGGAGTCGGGGCAGAAGCGGTTAGTTCGGTGCTGGTTCGGGAGGAAGGCAAGATACAGCTTCCGATCTATTAGGTTAGCAAAGTGCTGCGGCAGGCGGAGACAAGGTATCCTATCCTGGAGAAGCTAGTTTTCGCTTTGGTGGTCTCGGCCCGAAGGCTCCGCCCATATTTTCAAGCTCACTCCATCAGGGTCGTCTCCGATCATCCTCTAAGGAATATCCTGGATGGAGTGGAGCACTCTGGAAGGCTGGCAAAGTGGGCAGTGGATCTTAGCGAGTTCGATATTTCCTACTCTCCAAGGGTAGCAATCAAGGCGCAGGCGGTGGCAGATTTCCTTGCCGACTTCTCGGCCGAAGTGGAAGTAGAGGAAGGCTCTTCTAGCACAGTGTCCTGGATGGTGTTTGTGGATGGCGCTTCAGGCAGATACTCTATGGGAGCCGGAGTCGTGCTCGTCAGCCCTCAGGAAACCAAGATCGAGCAGGCAGTTGAGATCCATTTTCCAGTTACCAACAATCAGGCGGAGTACGAAGCCATGGTGGCCGGCTTGCGTCTTGTCAAGGAGTTGGGGATTCGAGATATCAGGGCCTTCACCGACTCGATGGTACTTGCTTCCCAGATCAGAGGCGAGTTCGAGGTGAATGATCTGACTTTGCAGCGGTACTTGATCAAGGTAAAAGGTCTGATTGGGGGGTTTCAATCTTTCTTCGTCGAGCACGTGCCCCGAGAGGAGAATTCAGAAGCCAACTATCTTGCCAAATACGGCCCCCGGGTGGGGGGAATCGTGACTGAGCTTTTCCAACCGTCCATCGAGGAGGGGGAGATGATGGAAATCGAGCAGAGGGCTTCTTAGAGGGATCCGTTCATTTCTTTTCTAACGACGGGACAGATACCAGCCAGCGAAGGAGACCAGAGGAAGTTTCGCTACAAAGCCGCTTACTATTTGCTTCAAGAAGGAGAACTCTACCGCAAAACCATCTCAGGTCCTTTAGCTCGGTGCCTATCATAGGTTGAGATACCTCGTATTCTGGAAGAGATTCATTCAGGAGAGTGCGGCAGTCACTCGGGAACTCGGACCCTTGAACAAAGGATTCTAAGGCATGGGTACTTCTGGCCCACCATTAGGAAAGATGCAGAGACCTTCCCCAAAAAGTGCCTCCAGTGCCAGCTCTTCGCGCCTCTTCAACTACAGCCAGCTCAACACCTTCGCTCGATCACTGCTCCATGGCCCTTCGCCATCTGGGGAATGGACTTGATCGGCCCTTTCCCTCAGGCCAGCGGGCAGAGGAAGTTCGTGCTTGTTATGATCGACTACTTCTCCAAGTGGATCGAGGCAAAGGCCTTAGCCAAGACCACGTCAAAGATCGTGAAGAATTTCATTTGGGGGGAAATTGCGTGCAGATTCGGGATTCCTCTAGCCATCGTCACCGAATACGGGCCGCAGTTCGCTAGTTTGGAGTTAGAGGATTTCTGCATGCAGCTAGGGACGAATCTTCGATTCGCCTCTGTGCATCATCCTCGCAGCAACAGACAGATGGAAGCAGCCAACAAGTTGATCATCAACCTTCTAAAGAAGGAAGTCACCAACTTGAAAGGCAAATGGGCGGAGCAGCTCCCCTCAGTTCTCTGGGCTTTGAGAACAACTCCAAACTCGACCACGGGGGAAACTCCTTTCAAGTTATCCCACGGGTCTGAGGCACTCATCCTAGTAGAATTCGAGGTTCGGAGCCCGAGAGTTATAGCAGCTGGAGACGGTGGTGAAGAATGGCGCTTAGAGAATGAGCATGCCCAAAGACTCTCACTGGATTTCGTAGAAGAGCTTCGTGACTTGGCCTCCATCCGCCCAGAGGAAATCAAGCGGTGCATGGAGAAGCACTTCGACAAAAATGTCCGCCTAAAGCATTTTCTCGCCAGAGATCTGGTTATGAAAAAGGTGGACGCCGTAGGAAGGGGAGCAACAGTGGGCAAGCTGCATCCAAATTGGGAAGGTCCTTTCATCGTTCAGGAAGCCTTAGTCACCGGGGGCTATTATCTCCAGGATCAGGTTGGAGAGCAGTTGGGAGGTACTTGGAGCGGGGATGACCTAAAAAGGTTCTATCCTTAGCGGCCAATAATGTATTTTGTTTACATACTTTTACATATAAGCAATGTCAGCTACTCTTCTTCTGTTCATCTTATTTTCTATCGCAAGCTTTCTGGGAACTCAAGGTTTTACTTCAAGATCGATCCGAGAAGCTGGCAGTCAACTCGTTCCCCCTTGATAACCCAGTTCGGATGATGGGACGATGTCTCGGGATATAAGAGTCCTTGTAATACCGGACCCTTGCATTGACGGTCGAGATCAGCTCCCCCCTTGCATGTCGGCCTAGCTACCCCCGACTGCATCTCTCCTCCGACTGGAGGAACTAGCGGGAACAGGTCTGGACCCCAACCTCTCGGATTTGAGGAAGGATCAACCTGGCCAGGCATTCCCTCCAGTAGCCAGGGAGGCAGGATAGGCCCGAGGTAGTATGTTGGTCGCGAGTGCATCCTGGAGGACCCTCGGGAAGACATAACCCTTCGCTCTTTCTTTTGCGCTCGTAGCCAGTTGGCAGAGCTAAGAACGATCACAGTAGTTGGATTGGGAAACGTGCCTTCGACCTGTTTCTCGTGGATAGCCCAGTTCGGACGATGGGACGATGCCTCAGGATATAAGCATCCTTGTAAGACCGGACCCCTGCATTGACGGCCGAGATCAGCTCCCCCTTGTACGTCGGCCTAGCTACCCCCGACTGCATCTCTCCTCCGGCTGGGGGAACTATCAAGAACAGGGTGGGACGCCAACCTCCCAACTCGATGTCGACAAGATCGTCGTTCGATTTCTGTTTTCTTCTACCTCAAAGATATCGATGCGCTTAATCCATTTTCGAATTCTTGGAGCCGCAGGAAAAAGATGCTCAAGTCCTCGAGTGGTAGGTCCCTGTAAGTCCAAGTCCCTGCACGAGCTCCTCTCCTGCATATTGGCCGCAGACCTCCTCAAGTGAGATCGAGTTCCTCGCTGGAGTGATGCCGTAGTCCGAGATCTTTGTACGAGCTCCTCTCTTGCAGACGGACTACTTGCCTCCCCGAGTCGACCTACACCACTCCAATTGAGCAGGCCTCCTGAGAGCTATCGACTTCAGCAATGCTCAAGTCCTTGAGTGGTAGGTCCCTGTAAGTCCAAGTCCCTGCACGAGCTCCTCTCCTGCATATTGGCCGCAGACCTCCTCGAGTGAGATCGAGTTCCTCGCTGGAGTGATGTCGTAGTCCGAGATCTCTGTACGAGCTACTCTCCTGCAGACCGACTACTTGTCTCCCCAAGTCGACCTACACCACTCCAGTTGAGCAGGCCTCTTGAGAGCTGTCGACTTCAGCAATGCTCAAGTCCTCGAGTGGTAGGTCCCTGTAAGTCCAAGTCCCTGCACGAGCTCCTCTCCTGCATATTGGTCGCAGACCTCCTCGAGTGAGATCGAGTTCCTCGCTGGAGTGATGTCGTAGTCCGAGATCTTTGTACAAGCTCCTCTCCTGCAGACCGACTACTTGCCTCCCCGAGTCGACATACACCACTCCAGTTGAGTAAGGCTCCTGAGAGCTATCGACTCCAACAATGGTCAAGTCCTCGAGTGGTAGGTAGTCCAAGTCACTGCACGAGCTTCTCTCCTACATATTGGCTGCAGACCTCCTCGAGTAAGATCGAGTTCCTCGCTGGAGTGATGTCGTAGTCCGAGATCTCTGTACGAGCTCCTCTCCTGCAGACCGACTACTTTCCTCCCCGAGTCGACCTACACCACTCCAGTTGATCAGGCCTCCTGAGAGCTATCGACTTCAGCAATGCTCAAGTCCTCGAGTGCTAGGTCCCCTTAAGTTCAAGTCCCCGCACGAGCTCCTGCATATTGTCCACAGACCTTCTCGAGTGAGATCGAGTTAGACCAAGCTTCCCTGAGGGATAATGCGAGCAGCATTGGGGCGAGTATGCATGTCGGCAGCGATGAATATGCGAATATGGCATATCAAACGCGAGTACGGCATAGCAAAATTCGAGAACGACTTGGCGAGTAGCTAAGGCTGAGAACCGGGACACGAGGAAGGGAGGGCGACTATGGGCGCGCGAGTATCGAATACACGATTATCGACAATACCGGTGTGAGAGTAATTATCGCGAACACTCGTTCTCCCCGAGCCTACGAGGCTAACGAGTATTATCAGCAAACAGGCGAGATCAGCAGATAAGCGAGTAAGAAATCAACAACATGTTAACTTAAACTTGTATATATATATTTCCTTTGAAAATTTTACAAGTTACAAAAGATGCCACAAAAAAGAGGCTATGTCGTGCGAGTATGAAGGATATCAGCGAGCAACTAGGACTCATCGTCTCCAGTATCTGGCCGATATTCCTCATCTCCAATGTCGGCGTCCTCTTCATCGCCGCTTTCCTCGCTTTCCTCCTCGCCGCTACCGCTGCTGCTGCTACTGCCGCCGCTGCTACCGCTGCTGTCAGAGCCTGACGACGTCGGAGGCCGGCGATCTGGCGAGATCGCCTCGGCGAGTAACTCAGGGATGAGTTCGTCGACTGTGAACTCCTTCTCCCCTTCGTCGAGCTTCCCGCTAATCCTCAGCCTCGCGAGGACCATGTTGCCTGCCGCACGGGCTATCTCGTGGAGGACGGACGACCTCTCTTCCCACAGGATGCGAGATCGCTTGATGTCGTAATTAGGATCGTCCTCCGGGAACGGCTGAGGAGCAGAGGAACTCGCGTCCGCTTCCAAAATGGCTAGGCGAGATTCCATCTCAGCCACGCGAATCTGGGCTGCCTCCAAATCAGCCCGAGCCTTGGTATGTTCCGCCTCGTACTCGGAAAGTTTTTTGGCGGTCTCCATCTCGGCAGCCTGCGACAAACAACGAAGTCAGCCAAAGCACACATGGCGACATGGACATCGCGCGTAAAGGCGACATACCTCATAATCTCGCCAGCGAGTGGATTCCATGCCGAGATCAATCGCCTTCTTACTGACGATCTTCAAGGCCTGTGTCCTCTCCAGCATCCTCCTCGCCGCAAAGTGATTTAACTCGACAGCTCGGGCGAGCGAGCAGGCCGCTTGCTGGGAGAGTTCCTCCTCGCTGAGATCCAGCATAGCCTCGGCGTCGCCTCGCCCATACATTGCGTGGAGGACGGTGAAGGCCTCCCCCTTATCCTCCCCCTCCTCCGCCCAAGAGGGGAGGTTGGTGCTCAGCGTCACCAGATGCTCGTCCGGCGCCCAGGTCACCAGCGGGCGACCATAAGCATCCACCGTGTCAAGCCCCAAGTTGAAATTGGGGTGGAAGTGGGGAAGCCGAGCGTGGAGCGGCGAGTCCTGGTCGTCAGGAGGTGGCGAGGACACCTTCTGTTTCTTGGTCGCGGGGCCCAGCGACCTGGCTTTGCCTTTTCCCTTGGCGATCTTCTTCTTCTCGTCGATGTCAGCTGGCGAGTTGGGCTCAAACAGCGAGGTGGCAACTTCCTTGACTGGAGGAAGAGTCCTCGCCGAGAGCTCGTTCGGCTCTACAAAAATCCAAGTGGTGTAAACAAGCGATTATAGCGATGAGCATGCCACCGACATTCCTTGCTAAGATTTACCTTCGTTGTAGCGGACCTCGAACAGAGTATTGACGTTTAGTCTCCAGAAGATGACATCAAACCGGCGACCTCGGAACGCTTCGATGAGTTGCTCGCGAGCACCCTCCAGAATCAGTGGAAGAAAGGCGACATCAGCAGGCTGGTGCGGCCTTCCCTGGACGTCGCCAAAGTCGCCCTCGACGACGACTAACGTCTCACTCCACCGATGTACTTTGTTCGCTGTCCCGACCAGGGTGCAGACATGGCTGCTAAAATAGACCACCCCCTCGGCAGTCGCCGCGTAGGCGAATATCTTGCGGAATACGGAGAGATCGAAGATGATCCTCTCCTCGCGCAGATAACAAAGGAACCCCATGATGATGGAAACGCCGTTGGGGTTGATTTGCGCGGGGACTATGCCGAAGTATCGGAGGATATCACAATACTCCTGCCATAGTGGAAGTCGCAGGCCGGCGTCGAAGTGGCGAAGGGGAAGAACCAGCGCGCCCTCGATAAAAGTTTTCAGTCGCTCGCTGCGGCTAGGGAGTCGGGCCGAGTATCCCTCAGGAAGGAGCCTTTCCCTAAAGTTTTGTAAGTCACGTTCGAAGGTGATCGACTTCGTGAAAACCGCATCCGCGAAGTTTGCGGCATGAGCCTGGCGACGAGCACTTGCGTCGTCTCCAACCATCGTACGAGTTTTAAAGAAGAGAAGAGGAAGAAATAGCGAGTAGTAAAACAAATCGCAGCACACGTGCAAGAAAAGATACTTGCGAGCTAGGAGGTCAAAGGCGTAACATCGTACTTATGTCCTACCTACCCCCTCTATTTATAGGCGCCAGGGGGGGGGGGGGGGGGTATACCATCTTTCCGGCGAGTATCAAGCCAAGTCGCTTTTTTAGCGAGCAAGTCGATGCATTGCGTAGGTCGCGCAGAACAGATAAAGCATGATTGCAACCTGCATAACAAATTCGGCACAATCCAGACAAGATATCGCATAAACATTGAAGCCCATAAAAAAATAAATAAGGGTGCGAGATAGAAGCTCGCTTATGACAAAATCAGAAAACGTTCATCAAGCCACACTCGGCGGGTTCCAAATAGAAGAAAAGAAGAAAATTCTAAGGCCTAGGCCTCTCTGGAGGATATGGATGTCGCCCGACACAACCCATCTCGCGCGCTCGCCGGAAATGCTCTGTCGCCACCACTATCGCGTCATCACCGAGCCGCAGCTACTCCTCCATCCTCGACAATCTGCCAACAAAGCCTATACTCGCTCGAATGTCGGCGACCTCTTCAAGAACGAGATGGAGGCGGTGATTGTTAATCGCCAGCTGACGATCATTCTCCCTTACCATGTGGAAGCGAGATTCATAGCTCTCTAGCGTACTCTTGAGCTCTTCCATCTTCGCCATCCGCACTTCCAATGATGATATTCGGCGATGAGGCTCGCAGATCGCCAGCTGGTCAAACTTGCTCTCCAGCTCTATGTAGGTGCGAGCAGCAGCACGATGATATTCCATGCCCTGTAACCCCATGGCATCGATGAAGGCCGCCCCCGGAGTCGCCGGCCGATCTGACAGCAAATAAAAGTCGCCGGAATTAGACGAAGATACATAGCCGCCATGTGCACATCAATAGCGACACATACCGCTACGAGGAGACCCAGATTGGGTAGGAGACCGAGATCGGCGAGGAGGGGATCCGCGAGTTGGCTCATCTCGCCGGCTTGACGATGGACCACCAGCGAGCTCGGCTGCCTTGCCTCGCCCGCGCCCCCTTGTCCAAGGTCCACGTTCCATGGCGGGAAGTAGCTTGGTCGCGGCTTGACCGGCTTAACTCCTGCGGGATGTGATGTAGAAGGCGGAGGGAGCAATGAACTCGCCAGTGGCGGAGGATTCTTTAGTGGAGGAGGCAGAGGAAGTCGCGTCATGGTGACTTGAGAAGGCGCGATCAGGGGCGGTGGCGGCGGTAAGGATACGGTCACCGACTGGAGGGTGGTGATGTTGGAATGCGCCGGCGACGGGGGCAAGGAGGAGCTCGCCTCATGCAGAGAAGACCTCGCCGGAGGCAGTGCAGAACTCACGGTGGGCGGGGCAGAACTTCTCGCAGGCAACTCAGAACTCGCCGGGAGACCCTTGCTCGCCAGAGTCTTCCTCGGCGGAGGATTCTTCGACGACGGTTCCCTGCTAGCCGAAGGAACTGAGGCCTCGACCGTCCTTTTGGAACCGATATTAATCCGCACTGTGTTCGCAGTCTTTACTTGTCTCCCGGCGGGAAGGGCGACCAGCGGAACAGAACTCAACGGGTGACGTTCAGAACCACGTCAACACCCCCCGAGGGAGAGTCTGCGAGTATCATGGTCCGGTTAGCAAGCAATAGAAACAACCGTCAGAATGGGAAATCATCTCGGCAAAAGACAAACTGGCAGGTCGACGACTTCAACTTGCTGTGACGCCGGAGTGGAGGCGAGTTCCGGGGCCGTGGAAGTGGCGAGCTCAGGGATGTCAAGCGAGTCGAGGAGACTCGCATCAGAAATGGCGACATTGGGAATGTCGTCGAGTCCCAAGTCGCTAAGCAACTATTGCGTGCTGGTAGAGAGCACGAGGTTACTGGTGGGGGGTGCAGGGCGAGAAAGGGCCGGCCGCGAGATATCATCGCCCGAGGCGAGTTTATTCTTGTACTTCTTTATCTTTTTCTTCTTGAGGGGAGGTAAGTCGGCGACGACATCCTCTTTGCACGGATGCTTCGATTTAGTGACTCCAATAGCGCTCGTCAGCGCGGCGAGACTGTCACGAAGAATCTTCTCAGCATTCGACATTATGCGCGAGTTATGGAGAACCAGCTAAAAAACTAGGCCCCCTATTTATAGAGATCAGCGGGCAGTCACAAGATGCGAGTAACCCAGGTACTCGTCAGAGCAGCTAGCCGAATAAGTGTTGGATGTTTCTTTCCGAGCTTCGATTTCGCTCAGAAAGAGAGGGAATTGTATACAACCCGTATTCGTCGAGAGTGGGTCCTACCATTGCCAAGTCAGCAGAATTCAAGGTCAACAAGTCAAATCAGGTGTCAAAGTCAGCATTCAAGATCGCGAAAGGCCTGAGCGAGTATAGGCGAGCTCCCCTCGCATACTCGCCAGGTAGGCGACTAGGCGAGATACTCGCCCAGCCCGTGCGAGTTCCCCGGGAAGTCGCCTAGTCACCGGAAGTGGGGTATAAATATGACCCCCTCCCCCTCCCCTTGCATTTGCCTATAAATAGGACCCCAGGGGTACGAGGTGAAGGGACTTGAAATCCTCGGCAGGATACTCGCGCGCTTCAGGATATTAGCTAAGTCTTCAGATTCCTTTTCCTTAGAGCAACCCGCGGTCTTGCGACCTTGCTAGCTAGCTTTCCCTCGTACCCAGTTCAGCCATTTTTGGTTGAGAAGGGGCTGCTCCTTTCGAGCATCCGGGTACGTGGTGGGTCCTTCCTGCCGCAACGTTTGGGGTCCGGTTTGACCTGTTCCTTCTTTCTGGTCATCCTAGCCGTCCGATCTTACTTCTGAGCCAGTAACCTTCGACGGCTTTGGTCCGAATTCTGGGGTTAGGATTTTCCTGGCTTCGACACTATTCTCTGGTCAATGATTGCTGTGTAGTTCCAGACTTGGAATTTTCCTTATTTTTGTCCTCATTCTATAGAAGTAATTTGTGAATAATCAATGCTTATATTCTCTGAATATAACCGTTAGTAGCAGCATTGATTATGGTCTTCATCAGGAATATTACTTGTCATTTTTAATGGTATAGTTGGGGAAATCCATTAATGCAATATTCTCTCCAGCCGGATTTTCATTCTCCAGGCAGTCAGCATTCAATGCAGACAATTCAAATTCAAAGGAGAAATTAGACAGAGATATATAAAAATATATTTTTCTCTTTTAGTCAAGAACAGATAATAGGAACACTAGAACACACAGAGAACAAGACAAGCACCAAAGAATATTCAAGAAAAGGCTTTGACTGTCTTCATCAAGTGTTCTTCCTCCAACAAGCTAAAAAGAGACAATCAACTTCTATCTATTTACAACTTTTTGGAGATCTTTTCAAGAAGACCTACTCACCTTGCAAAGCTCTCATTCTTCCTGAACAGATCTTCATCTCAGGGGGAGCTTTGACACCATCAAGGATCCACAAGTGTTCTCTGTTGCTTTGTGAAAAGAGAAGACAACAACTAGTTTATTTGTTCCACCCAACTGTACACAGGGTTCTAACTCCCTTCAAAAGTTAATCACTTGGTTGCAACTCTCCTGATCAAAAGACTTGATTTGGTTTTTAGGCACCTGATCAAAAGCATGAAGGGTTTCCTGATCTACCTGAAGCAGATCTTGTGGTGACAGGCACCTGAGCAAAAACCTGATTGGTGGCAGGGCACCTGATCAAAAACCTGAGTGGATTCCTGCCAGGGTTGTAGAAGAGTGGATGTACCCAAGTTTTAAGGGGAACCACTATAAAATTCTTGTGTCGTCTATGATGCTATCTCATTTTTATTCTGTGATGATTGCTGTGTAGATTAATTTTTATTTCTGCACTCTCTGATTACACTTATAAGTATCACTATCTTTAACTCTGAAATAAAAATCTAAATGATTTTAAAACAGTCTATTCACCCCCCTCTAGAGTTAAACAGTCTAACCAGTGGTGGTATCTTTCATACCATCCTTCACAGGCTCCCACCAGCTGGATGAGTCGAATGTGCCTCAGCGAAGAGAAGGTTCCAACCCCGAGATGATCTTCTCATCTAGGCTCCCACTAGCTGGATGGATCCAATGTGTCTCGATGGAGAGAAAGTTTCAACCCCGAGTGGATCTACTCACTCAGGCTCTCACTAGCTGGATGAGTCAAATGTGCCTCGGTGGAGAGAAGGTTCCAATCCCGAGAGGATCTCCTCCTTCAAGCTCTCATTAGCTGGATGGATCAAATATGCCTCGGCGGAGAGAAAGTGCCAACCCCGAGAGGATATCCTCACTCAGGTTCTCACTAGCTGGATGAGTTGAATGTGCCTCGGCAGAGATAAGGTTCCAACCCCGAGAGGATCTCCTCATCCAGGCTCTCACTAGCTAGATGGGTCGAATGTGCCTTGTGGAGAGAAATTTCCAACCCCGAGAGGATCTCCTCACCCAAGCTCTCACTAGCTGGATGAGTCGAATGTACCTCGACGGAGAGAAGGTTCCAATCCCGAGAGGATCTCCTCCTTCAAGCTCTCACTAGCTGGATGGATCAAATGTGCCTCGGCGGAGAGAAAGTGCCAACCCCGAGAGGATATCCTCACTCAGGTTCTCACTAGCTGGATGAGTTGAATGTGCCTCGAGAGAGATAAGGTTCCAAACCCGAGAGGATCTCCTCATCCAGGCTCTCACTAGCTAGATGGGTCGAATGTGCCTTGTGGAGAGAAATTTCCAACCCCGAGAGGATCTCCTCACCCAAGCTCTCACTAGCTGGATGAGTCGAATGTGCCTCGATGGAGAGTAAGTTCCACCCCCGGAGGGGATCTCACCACCCAGGCTCTTGTTAGTTGGCATGGAAGGTTGACCCCTCAGAGAGGCTGTAACGCCCCTATTTTTTTCGGCATTATTTACTCCTCTTGTTGACGTTATAATGACGTAAGGGCGTTACTTTAGCGTGTAGTTGATGGCGCATCGCCGATAGTGCGTTTTCGCGTCTTTTCGATTCAGTCGGCTGAATCCATGAATCTTTGGCGGAAACGAAAAATTTCCTATTTGGAAAACTTAATTAATTGATTTTTGTCTTGCTCGTCCAATTTCGTCACAACCAAAGCGTTTTTGGAGTCTCGGCGCGTGATCGAAGTTTTGAGTTTTGTTTTGTTCGCCGCATGTTTTGGCGGTCAATGTCTCGGGAATGACTCGTAGGATTTTGGTTTTGACTTCGTCATTGTGTCCGTAGCTGCGGTTTTCGCCTACGGCGTGAGTTTCGTTTAATTCGGCGCATTTGAGCCTTTGTTTTGATCTCATAGTTCCTTGTTCAACTATTTGAACACGATAATTGTTATATTATTGACTGCTTGATTTGATTCTCGGGAATTCCTTCTAAAGCCTTGGGATTTCGTCGAACCAACCTTATTATGTTTGATTTTATTTTATTTTATTTTATTCTTTGGGTGCTGTCTGGGTTCGATGATCGTCGAGCGGAGCTCGACGATTGGTTTTCCTTTCTGGTCGCTTTCTGGGTTCGACGATCGTCGAGCGGAGCTCAACGATTGCTTTTCCTTTCTGGGCGCTGTTTGGCGTTAGACGATCGTCGAGCGGAGCTCGACGATTGTTGGTTTCTTATGGGCGCAACTTGGAGTTCGACGATCGTCGAGCGGATCTCGACGATTGTTAGTTTCTCTGGGCGTTGTTTGGAGGTCGACGATCATCGAGCGGAGCTCGATGATTGTCATGCTGAGCTCGACGAAGCGTCGAGCGGAGCTCGCTGTAGGTCTAGCAGTTCTGGTTGTTAAGTTCGTCGACCCGGCCCTGCTTTCTGCGTTCGATGATTTTCGAACAGAATTCGTCGAATGGAGTTTTTCCTTTTGTTCGACGATGTCCGAGCTGAGCGGTCTGTGTCAACACGGTTGTGTCGACACCACTGAGCTGAGCCATCGGGTATCGACATAGCTGTGTCGACACCGCTGTGCCGTCGGGTGTCCACACAGTTATATCGACACTGCTGTGTCGTCGGGTGTCGACATAATTGTGTCGACACTGCTGTGCCGTCGGGTGTAGACACAGCTGTGTCGACACTGTCGTCGGGTGTCGACACAGCTGTGTCGACACTGCCGTCGGGTGTCGACACAGTTGTGTCGACACCGCCGGGCCGGTTTTGTTGAACCCAGTCTTTTCTGCTGTTGAGTATTTATACTTTCTTCTTCTTCTTAATCTTTAAACCGACCGAGAATTTCTCCTACCTTCCGTACCAGAGCGGCGTGTGAGGGGAAGGTTGTCCGTCCGTGCTTCTTCCGGTGACCACCGACGGAGCTCCGGTGCTCGGAATTTCCAACCGATCGTAGATCTGGAAAGCTCTCATCGAGAGCCGCGCCCTCGTGGTAATTTATTCCCCATTTCTCGAGATTTTCATGTTAGGGTTTTCGGCCCTAACCGTTATTTCGGACATTTTCGTCCAGATTTCGGCTCCTATCGCGACGTGTGGAGATTTGGAGAGCTTTTCCGGTAAATCAAGGCAAGTGGTGTTCTTGCTCTCCCTCTTGTTCTTGATTCTAAATTTTTGCCCTTTTTCTACACTTGTTTGAGTTTATTATGTTTCGATTGTTGAGATACTTGTCCTGAAATCCTAATTCCCCCCCCCCCTCTATTCCTGGAATTGTGACTTGATGTCCCTAAAGCCTTACCCCCCAAATTCTAGTCCATTGAATTGGTAAACAAGTTGGTTGTCGTGCTGTTATAACCATCGAGTCATCTTGTTCGTTTTCTTATTAAACTTCACGTGTTGTACCTTGAAATGCTCTTATGCAGTCCACTTGGTTGGTTATCCCTTGAGTTTATGATGAATAAAAAACAAATGAACCCTGCTTGTATAATTATGTAACTAAAGGAACTCAGATGAACTGTGCGCGTTGGGGTCCTCCCTCGGCATAGTGTTTAATACTCAGATGAACTGTGCGCGTTGGGGTCCTCCCTCGGCATAGTGTTTAATACTCAGATGAACTGTGCGCGTTGGGGTCCTCCCTCGGCATAGTGCTTAATGCTCAGATAGACTGTGCGCGTTGGGGTTCTCCCTCGGCATAGTAATTATTAATGAAAGATTGAACTTCTGTTGCTGGTGCTTATTCTGTCTTGTTAATGTGTTTAACCTTTCTTGCTCGGCTACTTTTACTATTGCTTACTTTTACTCTGCTGACCGTTTTATTGCAGTCGCTTTTCATTCTCCATCACTTTGAGGTTTGTGTAGTCTGCTTTTACTCTTGCACTACTTGTCACTTGCTTCTGAGGTGTTTTTATTTTGAATGCCTCAGGATCAGAGTTGTAGCAGGTTTAGCTGACAGTGTTGGGCTTCTGGTGCTGCTGGTGTTTGCGGCCGTTTGATTCCACCTTTGAGCTTGAGGTAGTTGTATTTGTTTAGACTTGTCAGATTTTACTATGGGTTCGTGTCTGTTGTTGGCGCCCATAGACTTTGAATTTTCTGTGATGGACTACTTGCTGCTGTTACTGCTGTTACTTTTTACCCGATTGCTCTTGCTCTCTGGGAAGGATTTATGTTAGGATGCATTTAGTTATTTAAAGTACACAAAACTGCATTCCGGAATATTGGCATGACATCACTTCAACTACTAAATCTACTACTTTTAAGCGTACAAAAGATTTCTATATATCTCTAGTAAATGTCGAAGTCACATCATCATTTTATGACACTGCACCCTCACTCTCACATAGGATAACAAATGAGCTAACTCATTATTTTCTGCCGCGTAAAATATATATATGTTCTCACCTATGGACTATTAGTCCACCCGACCGAGGGACGCGGTCATCAACTCTATTAATTTATGCGCATTGTTTTTTTTCAACTAAAGGTTATAAATCTTTTACTTGAAGTAAATGTGAGGACAGGATGCCTGAGCATCTGCAGTTGTCCCCTGCATGGTGTGGCATCACAACGCGTAGTTTCTCTACTCTGATGTATTTTTGAATACGGAGAAAATGCGGGTCGTGATAGTTGGTATCAGAGGGAGGTTTTGCAAGAGGGTTGGTTGGTTTAACAAGCCAGTCGAACAACTTCCCTTTAAGAAAAACTATAATCGTATCATTACATTGCATACACACACCAATATGTCATCAGTAGATTTTGATGGAAGCACGAACGCTACACTCATAGCATGATAAGAAGTATACGGGGCATATTATGTAGTATGGGATGCATAATATGTGTTTGTATATGCATCCACCATAGGTGGAAACATGTGACGGTTATGTAGTATGGGATGCATAACCATCATCACATGGATGCCCATTAGCGCGTTTTCTTTTCTTCGTTACATACAATATTATGTAGTATGGGATGCATAACATTGTATATGTATGCTGCTCATAGCATGCACTAAGGTTTTTTTTAGTATGCATAGCACTGCATACATAACATATCATTGCATAAGCACACGTGCTAAGTTAAATATATGCATGATGACATATGTACACCCATGATTTGAGATAAAATTTATACATTCATGCATTCATATTATAGGCACAAGTTAGAAGCATAACATCATTTTATGATTTCCCAGAGCAAGGTAACAGCAAGAGCAAGTATCGGTTCTTTTTCGATCTGATCCGAGTTTTTTCGTTCCAGATCTGATCTGTGTTAGGGTATTCAAGTTTTCTAGCTTCAGTGTCTTAAGCTAGGTCCGTGATAAGTCTTTTGTTCGTATCGGTTAAATATGAACCCGAAACAGTGTGTTTAGGGAATATTTTCCCAGTTTGTGATGTCTTAGGAAAAGTCTGACTAGATATCCGTTTGTGATGTAGAATGCCGCCTAAGCGCGTTGCGATGAGGTTGACTCCCCAGTCAGAGGGTGAGTCTTCTGGTGCCCAGAGCGAAGCGGTGATCGAAGCGCTGAGGCGAAGTAATGAGACCCTGGCAAGGCAGATGGTGGACATGCAGTCCCAGATGCAATCGTTGTTGGCTGTCGTCGCCGGGCAGCAGACCAGAGTGCAGGGCCCTCCTGTGGACCAAGCGGTTCCTACTCCCCCTGCTACTCTAGTTCCCCCAGTCGCGCTGCCGCCTGAGATGAATTTCATTTCTCACTTCCAGCGATTAGTACCTCCTTCGTACGACGGTAGGGAAGACTTCATGGCATTGGATGACTGGATTATTGCCATGGAAGAAATGTTTTCCTACTCTGGCGTTTCTCCCAATGAAAAGGTGATGATTGCGGCATATCAGCTCAAGGGTCTTGCGAAGAGTTGGTGGATCAGAGAAAAAGAGAACCTTTCTGATGGGTGCTCGTGGGAATCGTTCAAGAGTATGTTACTGAAGAAGTTCCTACCATCGGTCGAGCGAGACCGCCTAATGAATAACTTCTTACACCTGAAGCAGAGGTAACTCACTGTTGGTGAGTACGAGGTCGAGTTTGTCAAGCTCAGTCGTTTCGGCCCAGATCTGATAGCATCCGAAGAAGGCAGAGTGAAGCGCTTTCTGGGTGGTCTGTGGTATGACATCCAACAGTTGGTTAGCGCATACAAGTCTGAGAGCTTTGCAGAAGTAGTCGAAGCTGCCTTAAAGGTTGAGGCGATAGAAAATGCGAAGAATCGGGGATTGCTTGCAAAGAAGGACAAGAGGAAATCTGACGATGGAGGAAGTGCAAGGGCATCTGGCCCTGCAGTGAAGAAGGATAGAAGAGAGGTGTGTAGCTTCTGTAGCAAGCCGGGGCACCCTTTCGATAAGTGCTTTAAGAGATTGGATGCACAGAAGCTGTCTCAGGTGTATGCGATCCAGGATGCTCCCAAGGGGGGTCATGTCTGTTCATTTTGTCAGAGGAGTAGGCATGATGTGGCCCGTTGTCACAAGAAGGCTGCAGCCTGTTACCTCTGTGGCCAAAAAGGCACATGTGGGCTAATTGCCCGTAGAGCCAGCCTGCGCTACATGCAGTTCCGTTGCAGACTTTACCGCCGCCCCCGACTCTCGTGGACAAGGGCAAAGGAAAGTTGAATGTGCTGACCAAGGAGGAATCCCAATGTTCGACTCAAGTGATCGCAGGTTAGTCTCTGGCTCAGCCAGTAATTTCTTTTAGAGGATTTATGGTTTCCGCATATTAGTTGCATGCGCTATGTGTTTAGGTGAATTTAAGGTGAAGAATAGGTGGGCGCGCGTTTTGTTCGATTCAGGTGTTACTCACTCTTTTGTGGCAAGGAGTTTTGTAGACCGACATCGCTGCGCTCTCGACCAGTTAGACACCTCCATAAATATCAAATTTCCTTCAGGAGAGTTGGTGAGGTCAAGCCAGGGTATCCAAAAATTCCCCATCTCCCTAGGCGGATTCCTAGCATTTGCGGATCTGAAGGTGCTAGATCTGGTAGACTTTGACGTGATTTTGGGCATGGACTGGTTGTCCAGCTATAATGTTGTCATTCAGTGCAAGCACAAGCACTTGGATTTCAAAGGTAGAAATGTCCAGCCCATGAGTGTGTATGGTTTGCCGCGTCAGGAATCTCCGATCATTTCTGCGGTACGTGCTCGCAAATTTCTAGAGTCTGGCTGTGATTCTTTTCTTGTTTCCATTTCTGTTCTGGGAGCTACACCGGTTGAGCCTCGGGTAGAGGACGTTTCTGTGGTGTGTGAGTTTCCGGATATTTTTCCAGTTAGCCTTCCTGGACTTCCTCCTGAGAGAGATGTGGAGTTTGTTATAGAACTCGAGCCAGGCACTCGCCCTATTGCAAAAGCACTGTACCGCATGGCGCCGCGTGAGTTAGAGGAGCTACGTAGTCAACTGGATGAGTTATTGCAGCGCAGTTTTATTAGACCCAGTTCTTCCCCCTGGGGTGCACTAGTGCTCTTCGTGAAGAAAAAGGATGGAACGATGAGGCTATGCATTGATTATCGAGAGCTAAACAAGGTAACAATTAAGAACAGATATCCGTTGCCTAGGATCGATAATTTGTTCGATCAGTTGCGGGGTAGCTCCGTGTTCTCGAAGATTGACCTCCATTCAGGTTACCATCAGTTGAGAATCCGGGAGTCAGACATTCCGCGAACCGCTTTTCGTTCTCGTTATGGTCACTTTGAATTTCTGGTAATGTCATTTGGATTAACGAATGCACCGTCAGCTTTTATGGACATGATGAACAGGGTGTTCAAAGATCTTCAGGATAAGTTCGTGGTGGTATTCATTGACGATGTCCTAGTATATTCTAGAAATGTAGATGAGCATGCCTTGCACTTGCGCTTGGTCATGTCTACTTTGAGGGAGCACAAGCTGTATGCGAAGCTTAGCAAGTGTGAGTTCTGGATATCTCAGGTGTCTTTACTAGGACACATTGTATGTAAGGATGGTATCTCAGTGGATCCTACAAAGATAGCTGCGGTCTTGGATTGGAAGACACCTACATCTCCTAAGGAGATAAGGAGCTTCTTAGGGTTGGCAGGTTACTACAAAAGATTTGCGGAAGGATTCTCTGTTCTCTCTGCGCCGTTGACCAGGCTTACGCAAAAGAGAAAAGTTTTTGTTCGGAGTGATGCCTGTGAGGAAGCTTTTCAAGAGCTCAAGAGGCGTTTGTGTTCTGCTCCCGTGTTGGCATTGCCAGTGGAAGGAATGGAGTATGCTGTTTATGTGGACGCCTCGCGAGTTGGACTCGGTTGCGTGTTGATGCAGGACGGCAAAGTGATTGCGTATGGATCAAGACAATTGAAGGTGCATGAAAAGAATTACCCTACGCACGACCTAAAATTTGCTGCCGTCATTTATGCCTTGAAGTTGTGGAGACATCTTCTGTATGGAGTGTCGTGCAAAATTTATTCGGAACACAAAAGTTTGAAATATGTCTTCACTCAGAAGGAACTGAATTTGCGCCAGCGTTGATGGTTAGAGTATGTTGCGGACTACGAAGTCGATATCCTTTATTATCCCGGCAAGGCTAATGTTGTAGCAGATGTGTTGAGCCGGAAGCCCGCACACATCTTTAACCTCTCGGTGCAATCCCTTGTTGAAGATTTCTTGCTCATCGACATAACCATAGGGAATAACGTTTCACCGAGTAGCCTAGAGGTGGTTGAGCCTTCGTGTATTACTCTCACTAGGCTACATCAGAAGGACGATTCTGACTTGCAACACCTCCGCAGTAGAACTGAGAAAAGGGAATTACCTGACTTTACAATTGATGATGAGGGTACCCTAAAGTACCGTGGCAGATACTATATTCCTGCTGTTTGGGACATCCGATCAAAAATATGCAGTGAAGCGCATGGTTCCATTGTTGCATATCATCCTGGCTCCACGAAAATGTATAGAGATTTGAAGCAGATTGTTTGGTGGTCAGGCATGAAGAATGACATTGCAAGATTTGTATCGGATTGTTATACTTGCCAGTGTGTCAAGGCTGATCACAGATGGCCGGGTGGTAAGTTAACGCCCTTAGATATACCGAGTTGGAAATGGGAGAGTTTATCCATGGATTTCATAGCCAGTTTGCCTAGATCTCCCCGAGGGCATGATGCAGTGTGGGTTATCGTGGACAGACTAACCAAGTGTGCCCACTTTGTGCCTTTCAAGGTTAGTTATTCCGTGGAAAAGATAGTTGAGCTTTATCTGAACGAAGTTATCAGACTTCATAGTGTACCTACAAATATTGTGTCAGACCGAGACTCCCGATTCATGTCTCGTTTCTAGCAAAGCTTACAAGGAGCTCTAGGTACTGACCTTAAGTATTCTACTACCTATCATCCTAAGACCAATGGTCAAACAGAGAGAGTGAACCAGATCTTGGAGGATATGATTAGATGCTATATTCTGGACCATGGTGGGGCTTGGGATAAACGCCTCGGATTGATGGAGTTTGCGTACAATAATAGTTATCAGGAAAGTTTGCAGATGGCGCCCTTTGAAGCTTTATATGGAAGGCGTTGTCGAACTCCTCTGTTTTGGGCAAAAGTTGGCGAGAAGCCGTTGCTCGGATCGTAAGTGCTGGAGGATATGAGTACTTCAGTAATGCATATTCGTGAAAAGCGAGGTTAGCTCAGGAGCGATACGAGAAGTATGCAAACCAGCGCAGAGTTGATCTGGAGTTTGCAGTTGGGGACATGATGTTTCTGAAGGTCTCTCCGATGCCGGGTGTTAAAAGACTTGGAAGAAACCATAAACTAGATCCCAAGTATGTGGGGCCTTTTCAGATTCTGGAGCGTATTGGAGTTTCTGCCTATAGACTAGAGTTTCCTGATTCTTTACCTGGTGTTCATGACGTGTTTCACGTGAGCCAGTTGCGAAAGTGTGTCCGTAGTGATCGACAAGTCCTTAAATCAGTACCCCAGTTGCTGCCTAATCTCTCGTATGTTGAAGAACCTATCCGTATTCTAGAGACGCAAGACCGTGTGCTAAGAAAGAAAATAATTCCAATGGTTAAGGTTCTCTGGCGAAATCAGGATGTAAGATGTGCAACTTGGGAATTGGAATCTGCGATGAGAGAATCTCATCCTCAGCTGTTCTCCTAGTCTCCCTGGTTAGTATTCTAGTTTCAAGAATTTTTCTGCCTTGTCTCGTTCTCTGTCCTCCTATTTCATTCGTGTTCCAAGTTTCGGGACGAAGCTTCCTTTTTGGAGGGGTGACTGTAACGCCCCTGTTTTTTTCGGCATTATTTACTGCTCTTGTTGACGTCATAATGACGTAAGGGGGTTACTTTAGCGTGCAGTTGATGGCGCGTCGTCGATAGTGCGTTTTCGCATCTTTTCGATTCAGTCGGCTGAATTCATGAATCTTTGGCGAAAACAGAAAATTTCACATTTAGAAAACTTAATTGATTGATTTTTGTGTTGCTCGTCCAGTTTCATCACAACCCGAGCATTTTTGGATTCTCGGCGCGCGATCGAAGTTTTGGGTTTTGTTTTGTTCGCCGCATGTTTTGGCGGTCAATATCTCGGGAATGACTCGTAGGATTTTGGCTTTGACTTCGCCGTTGTGTCCGTAGCTGCAGTTTTCGCCTACGACGTGAGTTTCGTTTAATTCGGCGCGTTTGAGCTTTTGTTTTGATCTCATAGTTCCTTGTTCAACTATCTGAACACGATAATTGCCATATTATTGACTGCATGATTTGATTCTCGGGAAGTCCTTCTAAAGGCTTGGGATTTCGTCGAACCAACCTTATTATGTTTGATTTTATTTTATTTTATTCTCTGGGTGCTGTCTGGGTTCGACGATCGTCGAGCTGAGCTCGACGATCGCTTTTCCTTTCTGGTCGTTGTCTGGGTTCGACGATCGTCGAGCGGAGCTCGACGATTGCTTTTCCTTTCTGGGCGTTGTTTCGAGTTCGACGATCGTCGAGCGGAGCTCGAAGATTGTTGGTTTCATTTGGCTGCTGCTTGGAGTTCGACGATCGTCGAGCGGATCTCGAAGATTGTTAGTTTCTCTGGGAATTTTTTGGAGGTCGACGATCGTCGAGCGGAGCTCGATGATTGTCGTGCTGAGCTCGACGAAGCGTCGAGCGGAGCTTGCTATAGGTCTAGCAGTTCTGGGTGTTGAGTTAGTCGACCCGGCCCTGCTTTCTGCGTTCGACGATTTTCGAACAGAATTCGTCGAATGGAGTTTTTCCTTTTGTTCGACGATCGCCGAGCTGAGCGGTCTGGTGTCGACACGGTTGTGTCGACACCGATGAGCTGAACCGTCGGGTGTCGACACAGCTGTGTCGACACCGTTGTGCTGTCGGGTTTCAACACAGTTGTGTCGACACCGATGTGCCGTCAGGTGTCGACACAGTTGTGTCGACACTGCTGTGTCGTCGGGTGTCGACACAGCTGTGTCGACACTGCCGTCGGGTGTCGACACAGTTGTGTCGACACCACCGGGCCGGTTTTGTTGAACCCGGTCTTTTATGCTGTTGAGTATTTATACTTTCTTCTTCTTCTTAATCTTTAAACCGACCTAGAATTTTTCCTGCCTTCCGTACCAGATCGGTGTGTGAGGAGAAGGTTGTCCATCCGTGCTTCTTCCAGTGACCACCGATGGAGCTCCGGTGCTCGGAATTTCCAACCGATCGTAGATCTGGAAAGCCCTCTTCGAGAGTTGCGCCCTCGTGGTAATTTCTTCAATGTTTCTCGAGATTTTCTTGTTAGGGTTTTCGACCCTAACCGTTATTTCAGATATTTTCGTCCAGATTTCGGCTCCTATCGCGGCGCGTGGAGATTTGGAGATTTTTTCCAGTAAAACAAGGCAAGTGGTGTTCTTGCTCTCCCTCTTGTTCTTGATTCTAAATTTTTGCCCTTTTTCTACACTTGTTTGAGTTTATTATTTTTCGATTGTTGAGATACTTGTCCTGAAATCCTAATTCCCCCCCCCCCCCCTCTATTCCTGGAATTGTGACTTGATGTCCCTAAAGCCTTAACCCCAAAATTCAAGCCATTGAATTGGTAAACAAGTTGGTTGTCATGTTATTATAACCATCGAGTCATCTTGTTCGTTTTTCTTATTAAAATTCACTTGCTGTACCTTGAAATGCTCTTATGCAGTCCACTTGATTGGTTATCCTATGAGTTTATGATGAATAAAAAACAAATGAACCCTGCTTGTATAATTATGTAACTAAAGGAACTCAGATGAACTGTGCGCGTTGGGGTCCTCCCTCGACATAGTGTTTAATACTCAGATGAATGGTGCGTGTTGGGGTCCTCCCTCGGCATAGTGTTTAATACACTGATGAACTATGTGCGTTGGGGTCCTCCCTCGACATAATGCTTAATGCTCAGATAGACTGTGCGCGTTGGGGTTCTCCCTCGGCATAGTAATTATTAATGAAAGATTGAACTTCTGTTGCTGGTGCTTGTTCTGTCTTGTTAATGTGTTTAGCCTTTCTTGCTCGGCTAGTTTTTCTGTTGCTTACTTTTACTCTACTGACCATTTTGTTGCAGTCGCTTTTCATTCTCCATCACTTTGAGGTTTGTGTAGTCTGCTTTTACTCTTGCACTACTTGTGACTTGCTTCTGAGGTATTTTTCTTTTGAATGCCTCAGGATCAGAGCTGTAGCAGGTTTAGCTGACAGTGTTGGGCTTCTGGTGCTGCTGGTGTCTGCGGCCGTTTGATTCCACCTCTGAGCTTGAGGTAGTTGTCTTTGTTTAGACTTGTTAGATTTTACTATGGGTTCGTGTCAGTTGTTGGCGCCCATAGACTTTGACTTTTTTGTGATGGACTACTTGCTGCTATTACTGTTGTTACTTTTTACCTGATTGCTCTTGCTCTCGGGGAAGGATTTATGTTAGGATGCATTTAGTTATTTTAAAGTACACAAAACTGCATTCCAGAATATTGGCATGGCATGACTTCAACTACTAAATCTTCTACTTTTAAGCATACAAAAGATTTCTATATATCTCTAGTAAATGTAGAAGTCACATCATCATTTTATGACACTGGACCCTCACTCCCATGTAGGATAACAAATGAGCTAACTCATTATTTTCTGCCGCGTAAAATATATATATTTTCTCACCTATGAACTATTAGTCCACCCAACCGAGGGACGCGGTCATCAACTTTATTAATTTATGCGCATTGTTTTTTTAACTAAAAGATATAAATCTTTTACTTGAAGTAAATGTGAGAACGAGATGCCTGAGCGTGTGCAGTTGTCCCCTGCATGGTGTGTCATCACGACGCGTAGTTTCTCTACTCTGACGTATTTTTGAATACGGAGAAAATGCGGGTCGTGACAGAGGCCAGGTATTTTCGGCTCCAAGAGTGCTATGCTCAGCGAATACGTTGGGTTGGATGTTACTTTCTGAGCGTGGAACTTGCTTGAAAAGAGCGGGGATTGTGTACAACCCCGTATTCGCGGAGTGGGGTCCCCAAAGAGGGCGTAAGACTTGCTACACATTTTTAAGCTTTTTGGGAGTTTTGCACTCTTGGGGCCAATTTATTCTTGATCTGCATAATATACTAGTAGGGGGAGGAAAAATTTGCCTAGCTTGCTAGTGCATGGTGTACCCTTCAGGGGGCGGGTGCGGCGGGAAGCCGGCAGCCCCCCGACCCCTTGAGGGTCTCGCCCGACTTGAGGGTTCTCGCCCGTCTTGAGGGATCTCCCCCGGCTTGAGGGTTCTCGCGCGGCTTGAGGGTTCTATCCCGGCTTGATGGTCTGGCACGGCTGGAGGGTTATTGCCTGGCTGGAGGGTTCTCGCCCAACTGGAGGGTTCTCGCCCGGCTGGAGGGTTCTCGACCGGCTGGAGGGTTCTCGTCAGGCTGGTGGGTTCTTGCCCGACTAGAGGGTTCTCGCCTAGCTGGAGGGTTCTCGCCCAGCTGGATGGTTCTCGCCCTACTGGAGGGTTCTTGCCTGGCTGGTTGGTTCTTGCCCGGCTAGAGGGTTCTCACCCGGCTAGAGGGTTCTCGCCCGGCTGGAGTACCTTGCCCAGCTTGAGCAGTTCGACCGGCTTGAGCAGCTCGCCCGGCTTGAGCAGCTCACCCGAGTTGAGCAGCTCGCCCGGCTTGAGGGTCTGCTATTTTACCACTGGTGGGCTGCGAATAGATATTCAGAACAGCGGAGTTTGACTGTTACCAAACCAGCACTGGGTTATTTCAGTAATTTCAGAGCAGCGAGATTGCGCTATTGGCAGGCCATCCCCAAAAATCTATAAATATAACCTTGGGGTGCCTTGGAGTGGGATCAGTTTTGGACCACTCCTCATCTTCTTCCTTCATCCTCCAAGGCACCTAGCTCGGCATTGGCTAGGGAGGGGGAGATATCAAAAGTCTTCTGGGTGAGAGGTGGGACCTCCATGCTAGAGTCAAGGGTCATTCACCAAATTCAGGTCTCTCACCAAGGGATGACTTGAGAGAAGTAGATATGAGCTGCACCCCTATGTCCGAACTCTAGGTGGACTCGAATCTCGGTTCCAACACTTACAATATCCAGTTCAGATGCACCACTCGGATTTCTTTACTCAATCTGTCAAATGCATCCTCTAAATTTGCTAGCCTTGCTTGCTAACAATGACCAGCAACATGAGATAGATTTTGGGGTTCTTTGTCTTGAGCAAGTAGTCAGTCTTCTGTTGTGAAATATAACAGAAATTCTTTCCCACATCTTGTGCTCTTTTTGATTGTTACCCATAACTAGGTCTTTAGAGACCTCAAGCCATGCATAGCATAATGCTTGATCTTCTTTTACTAAGAATGTTGTTCCTCGACTAGAAGTCATGCTTAGCACAATACTTGCTCTTCATATTGGTGAGGTACTTACAGAATATACTGGAGATAAGAATCCAATGCTGGGGATGAAGTGACATGAGATTATGATGTTTGTGAAAAAGTGAAATGTGATAGGTATCCAATGCTTGAGATAAGAATCCAATGCTGGAGATAACAATCCAATGTCGGGGATAAAGTGACATGGGAATCTGATGCTTGTAATAAAGTGACATGTGATAGGCATCCAATGTTAGTGATAACATGACATGAAAATCCAATGCTTGTCATAAGGTGTCATGTGATATGTATCCAATGCTGGTGATAACGTGACATGGTAATCTGATGCTTGTTATAAAGTGACAGGTGATATGTATCCAATGCTAGAGATAATAATCCAATACTGGTGATGACGTGATTCGGGAATCCAATGTTGTAGATTAGAATCTAATGTTGATGATGAAGTGACAAGGGAATCCAATGTTTGATCTAAAAAAATTCTATATAAGCATCACTTCTCTTCTCATCTTCATGCTAACTAACTATCTTTCCATCATATAAATAATGAACAACAGAGCAGGGTCATCTCATTTACGGTCTTCATCGTCTTCAGATGATGAATTATTTTATCAGCAAATTCAAAAGTGGGAAGATGACACATCTGAATGGGAGTAAGAAGGTGAAATTTTGGCATGTGCTTATAACTCCAACAAAGCTCAACTTCATGAAAATGAATTTCTGAGACACTGAGGTTTAATACCCGGTCACGCGGTAATCAACTGGGGCAGGATTGAAGGTGATACTAGATTATGGAATGACTACTTCTCCGATCATCCCACATATGAGGAAACACAATTTCGAAGAAGATTTCGCATGAAAAAGAGTTTACTCCTTCGTATTGTTTTCGTGGTGCATGAGCACGATAATTTCTTCATGTAAAAGAAGGATGAGGTGGGTAAGCTTGGATTGTCCACTTTACAAAAAATAACAACAGCATTCCGTATGTTGACATATGGAACAACAACTGATAATTGCAATGAATATATTTGAATCGGTGAGTCAACCATGATTCAATATTTGAAAAGATTTTGTAGGGCGATTGTACATGTGTATAAAAAAGAATATTTGATATATCCCAATGCCAATGATATTGATAGATTACTACAGAAAGGTGAAGAACGAGGATTTCCAGGGATGTTGGGAAGTCTAGATTGCATGCATTGGTAATGGAAGAACTGCCCAACAGCATGGGCAGAATAATATTCAGGATGCCATGGTAAGCCAACAATTATACTCGAAGCAGTAGCATCTTATGACTTATGGATATAACACACATATTTTGGTTTACCAGACTCGAACAATTATATTAACGTCCTGTAATCGTCTCCTTTGTTTTACAACTTAGCACAAGGTATTACGTCTCTTACTAATTATCAAATATTGGAAAAAATTATGACGTTGGTTATTATTTAGCCGACGGAATATATCCGAAATGGTCGACACTAGTTCAAAGTATTTCTCATTCACAAGACAAAAAAAATAATACTTCGCAATGATGCAAGAAGCATGCCGAAAAGATGTAGAGCGGGCATTTGGTGCTCTTCAATAAAGATTTGCGATAATTAACAGGACGCCCCGTTTTTGGGATCAGCACATTTTACACGATATCATGACTACTTGTGTTATAATGCATAACATGATCGTCAAAGACGAGCGAGCTGAAAATGAATATGTCGTTATTTCTACTTCAACACTAACTCAGAATGTTGAAGAGTTGAACACAAGTGAAGCAAATGATTTCGCCAGTTCCTAAATCGACATAAAAAGATCAAGGACAGAGATGCACATTTTGGACTTCGAGATGCACTAGTTGAATATTTGTTGGAATGACATGAGAATAAAGCTATGTAATTTTGAATGTATTTTTATTTTTGCACGAGTTTAATCAGTTAATATGTCTTATTCTCTTATTTGTATGACAAATAATAATTAAAAAGTATTCAATATTAGTCTTTTTTTGTAGGTCTCAAAAAAACAAATTTATTGATATATTATATGTCATAATTGAAAAATTATTATAGTGACTACGATGATTTATAGATTATACGAAGAATTCATAAAATAAAGAATTAAATAATTAAAAAATAAAAATAAAATAATAAAAAATTTAAATATCGGGCACGGCATTTCCACTCCCCCTCCTCTATATTTAGAGGAGGAGAGAGAAGATCTCCATTTATGGAGAGGCATATGCCGACCGGTTGGAGAACAATTTTCCGCAAATTTAGTGAATTCCGTATTTATGAAAGACGGTTGGAGTTGCTCTTAAAGCAAACAGAAACCTTCTACCCACGATATTTCTGACATAAAATTACCAGGTGTTATTACTGAATCCTATTCATTGTTGCTGCTGGTGCAAACGTCTCCTGGGCTTGCTGCTTCATCGGGCTTAGGTAAGCTACTTCACTCCCCCGCTCCGAGAAATTCCTGCTCGACTGCGATCAAAAAGCAGAGAAAAAATTCTATCTTTGATTAGTGACTCTAGGATCTACGAAAAAAATTACCAGGTGCTTCTTCACCTTTTTCTTAGTTGCTTAAAGCAAATAGAAGCCTTCTACACGCGATATTTCTGACATAAATTGAACTGTTATTACTGAATCTTATGACCTGTATCTACATATGATGTGTGTCAATTACCTTACGGAGTCTTGACAATTTTGGATAATTTTAAACATCTCTATTGAGATAGCCTGTTGTGCCTAAAATTAGTTTAATGATTTAAAGATAATGTGTTTATTATCTTTCTCTTGCTTTGTAGAACAACTTTGGGAACATTAATCAAGACAACGTTGGGAACTTTTTATTTTAAAAAAATGCCAAAAAATTGGCCATTAGTGCCTCTTCAAGACTTCTTTCAGGAATTCCAATGAATTAAATATCCTGAACATTTCCCAAATTCTTTCAGGTACTGTTGTGCCTATAATGAGTTTAATGATTGAAAGATTATGTTAATTTATCATCTACTAAATGATTATTATTATGTGTTTATTATTATGTGTTTATTATCAAAACAAAGTTTCTCTTGATTTGTAGGACAAGGTTGTGAACATTTTATTTTAAAAAAGGCCAAAGAAATTGGATCAACACAAAGTTTCTCTTGATTATGTGTCTACTGCTATTCCTAAATGTCTTATAATTGAAAAGCACTTATGTTCAACCAATTATATAACACACTTATTACTGTCCCTAAATGTCTTAAACTGCTTAATCGCATGTTCTTAAATTTTCTTTTGTTAGAAGAATCTAGACTAATTAATTTGATGTTAGCAAACACTAAAATAGAATCTTGGCTTACTTATGTGTGAGACCCTTTAAATGCATTTTTTAAAATCTAAACTCAGCTACACATTCAAGATGTCATGACAGACCAACACAACGAGCTTGAATGTCAGTGTGAGACCCTGTCAATCATGACAAATGCAAGCAACTTACCAACTGAAACACGCCGCAGAAGAGGACGACCTCCTACATACGCATCAACTCAAGAGCAGCGTGTTGCAACTAATGCTTGAAGAAGGGAACTATACAAATTTCGACAAAGCATTGACGCGTACATGTCAGGTAAAGTACTACAAAACACACAATAAAACTACTCAAAGTAAACGACAACTACAACTCTCCATCCAATTATTGTCCAGGAAACAATGAAGAACAATTGCCAAACACAACTTCCACTGCTGGAACTCCAGTTCCACCTTATATACCAACAGTACAAGGTCTCATTTCGTTTCAACTTATTTGTACATGCAATCGCAACTACGCATATAACACATACAAACATTCATAAAAAACCCTCATATTGCAGCTACTATGCAACAAGAAACAGATCGAACCCAACGATGACGATTAGAACAAAGTCAAATCAGAGTGTCCCATTCAGGTATATGCCACTTTACCCCAAAATATGATACTTATTCTTTGCAATTTTAAAATAACTACCACATTGAGCTCTATATGCATATTAGATACAACAACTGAAGAGGATGGACAAAACATAGCAACTGAAACCTTCTCATCCCCTATAACTGCTCGACGGAGAGGAAGACCACCAATACAAACATCAACTACAAACTGACAAGATGCGGCACCGCAAACTTCTCGACCTAAAGGAAGGCCGTCAATATGCACATCCACTGTACACCGGCGTGAATCGAATACTTCCCGCCGCAGGGATATCTGACGAGGCCAACAAAGTAATGATATGAACATCAATCTACAAAAATGACAGTACAAGTGCAACGACCTACGATGCTGAAATGTCAGTAACACTTGATTCATCTACAACACACAGTAAGTCTCCATCCTCATACATGCAAAGCAAACGTGCAAACACGAGTTGTTATCAGTGTTAGTCTCACAGTCATCTGTTACTATTACTGAACAGGAAATACTATTACTCACAATTCAAGTTACCATTTGAGTGCAAGAAACTGTTACCCAGCACTAGATGTTCCTGCGACCACACTACTTTCTCCAACTACTTGTCGTCATTGTCGTACTAAGCTTTTTCACAACGAAAACAATACACTATGCTGCAAAGGAGGTTTGGTCGATGTGCCAGATATTCCAGTACCACTAGAGCTTCTTGAGCTTTTCAGATCACAAAGTACAGAATCACACAACTTCAGACAAAATATACCTGCAACCATGTATTCTTATTCACCTCAATGGGAGTGACATTTGATGAAAGTATGCTAGCTTTCAATCAAGATATCTACACTTTCAGAGTAAACAGTGCAATATACCATAAAATTGGCTCACTTCTACCTGAATACAGATCTAGACCACATTTACACAACCATGAATTAGTTCATCTTGAAGCTCACTCGTATGCCAATAAGCTAACTGAGAATGAGGATAAAATCGTGGAAGATATGTATGCGGCGGGGTTAAAACCTCGAAAGATACTATCGGCTTTGAAGAAGAATGATCCTTCTAATACCACTGTAATGTGCATTATTTATAATAAAAGGGCAAAGATTGACAAAGTAGAGTTGGATGGTGGTACTCAAATACAGTTTCTGTACAAATGTATCACCAACAGTGGATATGCTAGCTTTAAAAAAGTGAATGTTGAGACAAATCAGTTGGAAAGCTTATTTTTCGCGCATTCTATTTCTATACAACTATGTAAAATGTTTCCTTCTGTATTCTTATTGTATTGCACGTACAAGACTTGTACAAGCTACCATTGCTTAGTATAGTTGGTGTCACTTATACCAACCGTAACTTCTATGCGGCATTTGTATTCATGTCCAACGAAGTGCAAGCTAGTTACACATGGGCTCTTGATTACTTTCGATCGACTCTAGATCAGGAGAAATTGCCTTGTGTATTGGTAACCGACAGAGAAATAGCATTAATGAATGCCATCACAGTTATTTTTCCAAAGTCCAAAAATATTTTGTGTGGGTTTCACATCAGCAGGAACATATTGGCACATTGTAAGAAGGAGTTCAAGAAAGGTAAGGAGTTGGAGCAATTCCTAACGAGATGTCAACAATTAGTTGTGTCGGATAAAGAATCAGATTTTTATGCTAATTTCCTTGACATGAAAAATGATTATGAGAGCAATTACTCACATGTTTATTCTTATGTTCTCACAACTTGGATCACACCTTATAAAGAATATTTTGTTTCTGCATGGGTGGATTTGCATTTACATTTGGGTAATTCTACAACAAATCGTGTGGAGGGCAGTCACAGTCAACTCAAGAAGTTTTTGGAAGTTTCAATAGGCAACCTAACTACAGTTTGGAAAACATTTGATTTGGACAAAACGAAACGAAGTGACTTAGACAAATATTCTTTGTCGACAGCCTCGATCAGTGGTGGTATACAATCAGATTACACACTAATGGAGATCTTTATACTGGAGCTCTTTTTCTATTATTTATTTCTGCTATATCTTTAATAACGGGTTGATTACACCTACAACCAAAATGGAAACCGAGCGTTTCGTGAACACATCTTTATACTCAGATTTAGTTGGACGTGTTTCGTTCACTGCTTTGGAATACTTTAAATGAGAAGACATGCTAGCACGGTTGGGTCAAGCTTCAATTGGAGAATGTACACATAGAACAAAATATACATTAGGATTACCATGTGCACATGATTTACAACCCAAAATAAGGCAATACAATGTGTTTCCACTCTGGATGATACATGACCACTGGAAACAACTTATCTTGCAGGAAATGAATAAAAATGAAGACACTAAAGATGAAAAGGATGTGACTACTGAAATTGATGTGGAATTTGAAAGGATCTTGCGAAGATATAATAACACCTCTAAACTACAAAAATAAGAGATAAAAAAGAAACTACGTGAACTTATGGATCCCACTTTAAGTCAAACAACGGAACCTTCTGTTGGGTACATTGGAAAATGTGTACCAGATTTGAAGAAGCCTCACCCTACTCAATGATATACATCAAGGTGTATTTGATGTGTTTTGAGTTTATATGTGCAGGTTAAGTAATTGAAGGAAATGCAGAAAAATTTCTAAGTCCATATGTCGACACCTAGAGAAGCAGTGTCGACACTTATGAAGGCTTGTGTCGACACTGGAGAAAAGCTGTGCCGACACTTGGAGTTAATTGTGTCGACACTTGGAAAGGCAGAGTCGACACCAAAATCAACTGTGTCGACACCAAGGACTTGTGTCGACACATAGAGAAGCAAAGTCGACAGAATCAGTGTCGACACCAAAAGACAGTGTCGACACACAGGAATACTTAGTCAACATCAAATGTGTCGACACCAAGAGGCTGTGTCGACACACAGAAGTATCTGTCAACATCAACTATATCGACACACAGGACTTGTGTCGACACACAACAAGTTTCAACACAGTTAAAGTAAATAAGTACTTGTGTCGACACAAAGGAGATGTGTCGACACACAGCAGAATTCAACTAAGTGTTAAAGAAGGAGTATTTGTGTCGACACACAGAATCAGTGTCGACACATTCAACAGAAGGCTTGTGTCGACACACAGAATCAGTGTCGACCCATTCTGAAGAAGCAGTGTCGAGAAGCTGTTACAACAACAAAAGAAGTTGTGTCGACACCACCAAGGCATGTGTCGACACTTAGTCTACTTGTGTCGACACTTAGTCTATTTGTGTCGACACATAATGAAGATCAGTCTCGACACTTTCAGACAGACAATATTTTCAAGAAGTGACTGGATGACTTGATAGATGCCATTTCAACCGGTCTACTGCAACTGTCAGAACTGTCAGAAAGTGGTTAGAAATCGGATCAGCCGGTCACCATGGAGGAAGACTATATAAAGGCTTTCTCCTTCAACAAAAAGTGATGATCAATCATTGCAGAATATAGATTCTGAGCAAAACTGAGAGAAGTAATTATATAGAAGATTTTCGACAGAAGATCTAGAAGAAGTTGGAGAGAGAGAGAGCTCCATCTAAGAAGAGCAGTTGCTGAACCAGGCTGCCAAGAAAGATTCAGATTGTGATCTGAATCTCAAGTCAGAAGCTGATTAAAGATCATCTTCTCAGGAGATTCAACCCTACTGAGTTCAGATTCAAGAAGCTTTGAAGAAAGCTAAGAGAGGTTGATCTCTGCCATCAAGTTCTTCCAAGAACTGTTCAAGAAGCCATCCATCCCTTCTCTTTCTTTCAGGGTGGTGGTTATTTACTTTATTTAATCAAATTTCTGTAAGATCTATTATAGATCTGAGCTGTAAGACTATGTTATAAAGGCTGAGTGTAAGAGATATAGATCTCTGAGTGTAGGTCTTGTTGAAGACTGAGTGGTAGGGCTTTGTGCTTGAGTTGTAAGAGACTGTGTTCTCTGAGTGTAGGCCTTGGTGAAGGCTGAGGTAGGGCAGTTTGCCTGAGTTGTAGGAGTGGGGACACTCTGAGTTGTAGGAACCTGTTTGGGGTTCTGAGCTGTAAGATCTGAGGATCTGAGGTGAAGTGCAAAAGTTAGGCCGAATCTAGTACACTGCTAGATAGACGAAGGGGGAAAGTGGATGTACCCAGACCTTGGGGAACCACTATAAATACTGTATGTACTCTGTGAATGATTGTTTCTGTGATTACTGTGCTGATAGCTGTAGAATTTGCAATTGCTGCTTAGATTACAGATCAGATTTTCTGTCTTTAAATTAAAAGAAAAATTACACCTATTCACCCCCCTCTCGGTGGTTAGGCACTAATTCTTTCAAGTGGTATCAGAGTCAGGTTCCTCAAAGAAGGACTTAACAGTCAGAGTGAGATCCTTAAGGCAGATTTAAGAATCAAGAAAGAATCAAGAAAATGGGTTCTGGTGAAAAAAAACAAGGAACTAGGTTCCATGAAACTACCCATATGCAGAAAGGAAATATTTGGTATCTGGAAAGAAAGGGTCAGGCTGTTTATGGAGGCCTCTGATCCAAAGATCTATATTACAGTCAAAGAAGATCCTTATGTCCCAATGAAGATTTCAATTTTGGATGCTAACCAAATAATTCCCAAGGATTATTCAGAGATGACCAAGTATGAGATCATCTTGGCAACTATGGATAAGAGGGCCCAGAACATTATAGTAAGTGCCATAGATGATTCTACCTTTCAAAATTTGATTCACTGCAAGACTTCAAAGGAAATGTGGGATACTTTGATAGTCTACATGGAAGGTTCTGAAGAGGTAAGACAAGATAGAAAATCTATGCTAAACCAAGAATATGAAAGTTTCAGATAAGGAAAGTCTGACAGTATCATAGAGTGTTAAAAAAGTTCTATAGGATAGTGAAATAGTTGATGTCCTATGGGAGAATTTTCAGTACTTATGAACTAAATGATAAGTTCTTAAGATCCTTGACAAAGGATTGAGACACAAAGATTTGTGCCATTAGAGAAGTGGCCAAACTTGCAGATATTTCTCCTCCAACCTTGTTTGGAAAGTTGCTGTCATATGAGATGTAACTTATGGATAGGAAAGAGGAAGAGAAGAGTGCAAAAGGTGAGCAAAGAGAAAAATCTGTGGCCTTCAAGGTTGAAGCCACTAAGAAGAATAGAAGGATGTCTCCATCACCTCCTAAGATTGTTGCTGAAACTACTTCAGAAAATTCAACTAATCAGAATTCAGACAGCAGTGACTCAGATGAGGATTTTGCAGCATTTACTAGACAGTTTCAGAGATTTCTGAAGAAGAAGCAGTGGAAGTATAGGCCTTCCACATCTAAATCTAGGGATGATTACTATCAAAAGAGGAAGTCATCCAGGAAAGATAGGAGCAAGTCTAAGCCAAATAACTCTACAACATCAAAGATTGTTTGCTACTGTTGTAATAGGCCTGGACATGTGGTGGCTAAATGTCCAGATAAAATAAAAGAATTTGGTGATAAAAAGAAGACTCATCACCAGAGCAAGAAGGAGAAATCCTTTGCTGCTAAGAAGGAGAAGACTTTGTCAGATCAGTCATCTTCAGAATCAAAATCTGAAGCTGAGGCTTACATTGGTCTGTTTGCTGCAGATGAAGAAGAGTTTTTACAAGTGCTGAACTCAATATATGAACAAGAAGACCATCAGTGCAAGGGACTGATGGTTGTATCAGAAGAAGACAAGTGCCAGGATCAGCCTGCTCCCAGTAAGGTACAATGTCTTTCAGATTGCAGTACTGAGTCAAAGTCAGCAACATCTGCATCAAGTGATGTGGATGGGTCTGAGTCTGAAGGTGATGTTCATTAATTGATAGATGAATATAGAGATTTATTGCAGGCACTTAAGAAGAGCAGAAACCTGGCCAAATCTCATGCTAAGGAAATTGCAGACCTTAAGATGGCTGCATTAGATTCAAAGAAGTTGCTAGATCAAAAACTGAATGAGATTGCCAGATTGAAAAACATAACTGTTATTCAAATGAGCATAATCACATTCAATAATGATCAGATTAGAAATCTGGAGGTTAGACTTCAGAAAGAGAAAGAGATTGTGGCTAGCTTTTCTAAACCTAAATCTGTTTTACCCTTGATTGATGAGTTTGTACCTCAAAAGGGTAAGGCTGGATTAGGGTTTAAAAAACCTGCCTGGACTGCTAGGTCCAAATCTAAAGGCAAAGCCCCGGTACAGAACAAGAAGCCTGCTGTAGATAATTCAGCTAGGGTTGTACCTAAATAAAGGTACAACAAGTTTGAGTGCTGGTGTTGTGGCAAGGTAGGTCACTTTGCCTTAGATTGTTAGCACAATTCTAGTGTCAAGGAGAGTAGCAATCTGCCTGCTAGAAGAGCTACAGGTAGATTTGTTAAAGTACATACTAACTTGCACCAAGGACCCAAAAGTTATTTGGGTTCTAAGGTTAGGTAATCTGTGTTGCAGGTGAGTCCAAGTTGCCATGCCCCAATATGGTACTTGGACAGTGGATGTTCCAGGCATATAACTGGAACAAGGGGGTTACTGAAGGACTACACACCTATCATGGATGACCCTAAAGTAACCTTTGGTGGTTCTGAAAAAGGAATCATCAAAGGCTTTGGTAACATTTCTAATAATCAAATTATTATCTCTCAAGTGGCCTATGTGAAGGGTTTGAAACACAACCTTATAAGCATAAGTCAGCTGAGTGATTTAGGATATGACATCTCATTTGTCAAGAATGGTTGTCATATCAAAAGGTCAAGTGATCAAAAGATCATTTTGACAGGTTATAGAAAAAGGAATTTTTACTGTCTTGACTTTGTGTGTGAGAACAATGTTTCTCCTATTTGTCTTGTAGCTGATGAGAGAGTCTCTCATTATGTCAAATGGCACATGAGGCTAGCCCATCTTAATTACAAGACTATTGGCCAACTCTTTAGCAAAGAGTTAGTGAGGAATGGTCCTCAAGTTAAGTGTATAAAGGATGGGATATGCTCAGCTTATCAAAAAGGCAAGCAGACCAAATCCACCTTTCATAGCCTTGAAAACAAGGATTCAGTGAGGTGTCTATACCTCTTGCATATGGATCTTTTTGGTCTTATGCCAGTTCATAGTCTAGGTAGGAAAGTCTACACATTTGTGGTGGTAGATAACTATTCTAGATATTCCTGGGTGTTCTTCCTAAGACAAAAATCTGAAACCCCAAGTATCTTATATAGTTTTGTTAAACAAATTCAGAATGAGTTGGACAGTACAGTGGTCAAATTCAGAAGTGACCATGGTACTGAATTTCAATCTGAAAGTATGACAAGACTATGTGAAGAATTTGGAATTTTTCAGGAATTTTACTCACCAAGAACACCACAGCAAAATGGTATTGCTGAAAGGAAGAATAGAATATTGATAGAGGCTGTTAGAACTCTATTGAGTGACACTTCTCTCCCACAATATTTCTGGGCTGAGGCAGTAAACACTGCATGTCATGTGATTAATAGGGCTACTATCACCAAGTGCCACAAAAAGACTCCCTATGAGATTGTGAAGGGCAGAAAACCAAATTTATCCTATTTCAGGATCTTTGGTTGCAAGTGCTATATACTTAACACTGGCAAGTCTTATCTAACTAAGTTTGCTGCCAAATCCCAAGAGGGGATATTTGTTGGGTACAACAACAATATTAAGGCTTATAGGGTTTACAACTTGGTTACTCAAGTTGTAGAAGAATCTGTACATGTAGTCTTTGATGAAACAAGACTAATTAACTGTGGGTTGCCAAGTAGTGTTTGCAGTTCTACAGGTATAAATGAGAGAATGGACAAGCTTACCATTACATAAGATTCTACTGCAAATCAACAAGTGGAAAATGGTGGCTGCTGTCTAGGGGGAGTACAAGACTCTCTAGATGCTGAAGAACACCAAGAGTTGCAGCTTAATGAAGAGGATGTAGGTGTACAACCTGAAAATAGACTACCTCCAGCTAATAGACACTTAAAGGATCATCCAGCAAATAAGATAATTGGTGATCCAAGATAAGGAGTGTAAACAAGAAGCAGGAATCTGAGCACAGTTCTCTGCTCCAGTTTCCTATCACAAGTAGAACCAAAGAAATTTGAAGAAGCAGTTCTAGACCCACATTGGATTGATGCCATGTAAGAGGAGCTGAATCAGTTCAGAAGATGCAAGGTCTGGAAGCTTGTTCCTAAACCAAAAGACCACAATATCATTGGAACAAAGTGGATCTTTAGGAACAAATTGTATGAGAATGAGATTATTATAAAGAATAAAGCAAGACTTGTTGCAAAAGGCTATAGGCAGGAAGAAGGTATTGACTTTGATCAAACCTTTGCTCCAGTGGAAAGAATGGAAGCAATCAAGATGTTCCTTACTTATGCAATATATCAAGGTTTCAAGGTATTTCAAATGGATGTAAAGTCAGCTTTCCTAAATGAAAATCTAAAGGAAGAAGTCTATGTAGAGCAGCCCTCAGGTTTGTTGATCCTCTCAAACCTGATTATGTTTATAGACTTAGGAAAGCATTGTATGGGTTAAAACAAGCCCCAAGGGCTTGGTATGAAATCCTGTCTATTTTCCTCATTGTGAACAAATTCTCAAGGGGGAAAATAGACAAGACTTTATTTCTTAGGGAATCTAAAGGAAAGATAATCCTAGTCCAAATATATGTTGATGACATAATATTTGGGTCTACTGAAAGTAATCTTTGCAGTAAGTTTGCAAAACTTATGCAAGGAAAATTTGAAATGAGCAGTATGTGGGAACTTAAGTTTTTCTTGGGTCTCCAAGTAAGACAGACTGAAGATGGCTTGTCCATAACTCAGTCTAAGTTCACCCTGGAGTTAATAAAGAAGTATGGTATGGAATCATCCACTACCATGAGAACTCCTATGGGGTCAAGTGTGTCTCTTAGCAAAGATGATGCAGGGGAACCTGTAGATGAAACTTTGTATAGAGGGATAGTTGGCTCCCTACTATATCTGACTGCTAGTAGACCAGATATCATGTATGCTACATGTGTCTGTGCTAGGTACCAAGCATGCCCTAAAGAATCTCATCTGACTGCAGTCAAAAGAATTTTGAGATATCTTAAGGGCACACCTCATCTAGGCCTTTGGTACCCTAAGAATGGAGATTTTCTACAGACTGGCTATTCAGATGCAGATTTTGCAGGTTGCAAGGAAGATAGAAAAAGTACTACAGACACCTATCAATTTCTAGGTGGAAGACTAGTGTCTTGGAGCAGTAAGAAGCAGACTAGTGTGTCAATCTCCACAGCTGAGTCAGAATATATTGCTGCAGGAAGCAGCTGTGCAAAACTATTATGGATTCAACACCAGTTAGAAGACTATGGTATTCAAGTAAGTAGAACACCTTTGTTTTATGATTCTACAAGTGTTATTTCTATTGCAAATAATCCTGTCTCACATAGTAGGACTAAGCACATAGAAATTAGATACCATTTTCTTAGAGAACATATAGAGAAAGAGGACATTTCCATAGAATTTGTTAAAACAGATAATCAGATTGCTGATATGTTTACTAAGCCTCTTGATGAAACTAAATTCAATAAGTTTAAAAATTGGCTAAGTAAAATGTTGAACTTAGAATTAAGAATGTTGAACTTAGAATAGTTTAATAAAAATTGGCTAAGTAAAATGGTGTCGACACAAGGAGTTGTATGTGTCGACACATAGAAGTGGTGTCGACATTCCAGAGAAATGATGTCGACACATCTAGAAAGTCTGTGTCGACACTTCAGAGAAATAGTATCGACACATCCAGAGTAGGTGTCGACACATCCAAAAGTGGTGTCGACACTTAGGTTCTATACAGATTTCGTCGAGTAGAGTATCGACTAATCGTCGTACGCAGATGTATATGTGTCGACACATCATAATTGGTGTCGACACATAGTATTCAACACCATTGTCGAGACATTAGAAGTAAGTGTCGACACTTTTCAACAGTGTCGACACATTAAGAGTATTATGACGCGCCTTTTCACCTTCATTTTTAGAAAGGTATAAATAGGTCTTCAACATTGTTTGTCGACACGCTTTCCATTATTTCGAGACCAAAACTTTGTGTCGACATCTCTCTCATCTAAATTCAAGATTTCTCTAAACCCTAATGGCGCCAAAGCTCGAGGAGAACATCAATGAAGGATATGAGCTAGTACGCAATGCATTTGACCATGCGGAACAAGAAATTAAGGATGTTGTAACCCTAATTACTGAGAATGGGTTGGAAGTTCTAGTTTCAGAACCAACCAAGATTTGGAAGAAGGAAGTACTCGAATTCTTTGGTGTCGCTACCCTTGATGAGACTGGACTCAAGATTAAAACCATAGTCCATGGAGTAAAAGTAAAACTCACCCAGAAGAGTCTAAGAAAAGTTCTACATCTACCAAGAACTAAATAAGAGGAAGATGTACCTACATCTAAGACTAGGGATGCACTGCAATGGTGTGGACTAGATTCAACCATGAAGATTGGCTCCGTTTTTAATAGAAAAGGCATGAATATGAAAGGAAAGTTCTTATCTGAAGTGGTAGGAAAGGTGATTCTGTGCAAGCCAGGTGGGCATGATAGGATATCAGCTCACATGTTCAGCTTAATGACAAGAATTATCTTTAAGCTAAAAACTGATTGGTCAGCAGTGATGTTTGAAAAGATTAAGGAAAGTCTGAAGAAGCCTAATCTGGGTAGAATTATGAGTCTGTACTTAGCTGGAACAATTCCAGAAGTCATGAACCAAGCTGCTGGTTCTAAAATTAAACATATGAGGAGGATTGATATCAAAATTATCTCAAGATGGGATAGGGTGTTAACTAAGGACATGCCTACTCCAGAGAAGGAAACACCTCCACTGAAGAAGAAGAAGAAAGCCATAATGACACCAGAATCCTCCAGTAATTCAGAGAAGCAAGTAGTTTTTAGTTCTGATGATGGAGAGGCTGGAAATGCTGGACAGTCACCAGCAAGACATGAAGATGCACAGAGGCAGGGAGAGCAACCATCTGCTAGCCCCATCCACCTGGATCCAATCTAGGGGGAGCCTCACCATGAGGAAGTGCCAACTCACTTAGACAGTGAAATGACAACTCAAACAATCCTTGAGGTAATACATGAAGTTAATCAATCAATTTTCCTTATTGAGGATGAAGTATTAACTGAGTCTTTAATTGATGTTGATCAGCAAACTCAGTTAAATAGTCAACCACAAGATGTTGTCATGGAAGATACATCAGTTGCTGATAATACTACTGAAATAAGAAACTCTCTTGTGCCTTCTCAATAGGAGTTTACCTTAGAAGAGCTGTTTCCTGATATTGAGGGGGAGCATGCTGGTTTTGAGGGGGAGAAAACTGTTTTTGAGGGGGTGCAAGTAGGAGCTCAGGGAGAGAATCCAATGACTGAAACTGAGGAGCAAAGGACTCAGGGGGAGCTACCAAGTCCTGAGAAGGAATTGCCTCCAAGTCCTAAGGAAAGGGTTGACATAGCTAGTACTTCAGATTATGAGGATGCTGCTGAGATTCAAGCAAAGAAAAGGAAGTTAATGGTCTTCAAAAGAAGAAGCCAAAGCTACAAGAAAGCACTACAGATATTTGCTCCACAGCTTTCCCCATCAATTGATTACAGTTCATTGTTAATATCTTTACAAGTGAAGTTGGATGAGCAAAGGATAACAATGGAGAAGTATATGGATGAAACTCACAAAGATCTCCAATTCTCCTTGGCCCAAGACATCAAATATATAAGATTTGAAGTAAATCAAAATAAGAAGGAAATGACTGACTGTTTCCATAAATGAGGTAATGCAGTGGTTTACCTAGCCACTCATCAAGAAAAGATAAAGACTCAAGTGAATGATATAGCAGTGAAGTATGGATATGTCTTAGAAAATCAGATTAGAATGATAATCTGACTGAATCCCATAATGCAATTGTTACTGAAATGAAGAATATTGCAACTGCCCCAAATGCTGATAAGTCTCAAGCCAAACCAGAGTTTGATAAGGAAAAGTTTGATAAGGATTTCCAGGAAGGCATAGCTGCTGTCAAAACTGCTATTACAGATTCTCAAACGACTATTTATGGACTGCTGCTGAAGTTGAGGGGTTTTTATAAGGATGGAGTTAATTATATGGATGAACAGATCAGATTTCAAAAGGATGATCTTAAAGATCATGTGGCTAGAGAAGTCATAAAGGGGGAGAGAGTACTAGTCAAAGCTGGATCTGATCATGCTAAATGGATTTCCAATAGCATCAGAGCCACTCTTGGATATCCACCCCTGTGTGATGATGATAATGTGACTGAATCTGGAATTAATCCTGCTATATTTGGAGGTGAGCCAGCTGAAGTTGCTCAAGTCATTTATCCTCAAGCTGATTTTGAAATGATTCATCATGAGGTACACTAAATGTATAGTCCTCCAGAGGGAAATAAAAATATTATCATTGAGAAAGTAGATCAGCCTGTGCCAGAGGCAGTATTAAAAGAGCAAGAAACTCTTTTGTCTAAGAAGAGATTTAGAGAACAGGCTGAGTTAAGGCCAGATTTTGAGCAGTGGAGTCCTACTTCTAGAAATATTATACTGACTGCTTGGAAAGCTGCAAAGGACAATACCCTAGAGAGGGGCAAATGGTACTCTGAATAAGAGTGGAGAAAACATGAAGCCAGGCAAGAGGCTATTGTACAATATAGAAGGAAGGCAAAACTTAGGAAGCTACCACCTAATGCATAGGAGCCTAGCAAATATTTCCCAAAGCCTTACCATTATTTTGAAAGACAAAAGATAAGGGCTGAAGAGCTAAAGAAGAAAGATAAAAAGGGCAAGAAGCCAGTTGATGACACTGATGTTCCAATTCAAGCCAAGATTCAATCAGGCAAGGGCATTGTCATCAAGGAGCCAGAGCAGCCTTAGATTAGATTTTCTTAAGTTTACATCTTTGAAATCTCTTGTGTTAAAATCCATGTAAACTTTTGATTAAAGAAACTTTTGGTAGTTGAAACAAAACTATAATGAATGCTCATTATGTTAGCATACTTATTCTGTGATGAAATATCATTTATGTTTTGTTTTAAGTATTTACCCTGTCATATAATGCTGTTATACATCATATTGTGTATTTGTTATTTATGGTGTATATCATTGACTAAGGGTTATGACTTCTCCAAATAAGGTGAGATTATTGGGTACATTGGAAAATGTGTACCAGATTTAAAGAAGCCTCACCCTACTCAATGATATACATCAAGGTGTATTTGATGTGTTTTGAGTTTATATGTGCAGGTTAAGTAATTGCAGGAAATGCAGAAAAATTTCTAAGTCCATATGTCGACACCTAGAGAAGCAGTGTCGACACTTATGAAGGCTTGTGTCGACACTAGAGAAAAGCTATGTCGACACTTGGAGTTAATTGTGTCGACACTTGGAAAGGCAGAGTCGACACTAGAATCAACTGTGTCGACACCAAGGACTTATGTCGACACATAGAGAAGCAAAGTCGACAGAATCAGTGTCGACACCAAAAGACAGTGTCGACACACAGGAATACATAGTCAACATCAAATGTGTCGACACCAAGAGGCTGTGTCGACACACAGAAGTATCTATCAACATCAATTGTGTCGACACACAGGACTTATGTCGACACACAACAAGTTTCAACGCAGTTAAAGTAAATAAGTACTTGTGTCGACACAAAGGAGATGTGTCGACACACAGCAGAATTCAACTAAGTGTTAAAGAAGGAGTATTTGTGTAGACACACAGAATCAGTGTCGACACATTCAACAGAAGGCTTGTGTCGACACACAGAATCAGTGTTGACACATTCTGAAGAAGCAGTGTCGAGAAGCTGTTACAACAACAAAAGAAGTTTTGTCGACACCACCAAGGCATGTGTCGACACTTAGTCTACTTGTGTCGACACTTAGTCTATTTGTGTCGACACAAAATGAAGATCAGTCTCGACACTTTCAAACAGACAGTATTTTCAAGAAGTGACTGGATGACTTGACAGCTGCCATTTCAACCGGTCTACTGCAACTGTCAGAACTGTCAGAAAGTTATTAGAAATCGGATGAGCCGGTTACCATGGAGGAAGACTATATAAAGGCTTTCTCCTTCAACAAAAAGTGATGATCAATCATTGCAGAATACAGGTTCTGAGCAAAACTGAGAGAAGTATTTATACAGAAGATTTTTGACAGAAGATCTAGAAAAAGTTGGAGAGAGAGAGCTCCATCTAAGAAGAGCAGTTGCTGAACCAGGCTGCCAAGAAAGATTCAGATTGTGATCTGAATCTCAAGTCAGAAGCTGATTGAAGATCATCTTCTCAGGAGATTCAACCCTACCGAGTTTAGATTCAAGAAGCTTTGAAGAAAGCTAAGAGAGGTTGATCTCTACCATCAAGTTCTTCCAAGAACTATTCAAGAAGCCATCCATCCCTTCTCTTTCTTTCAGGGTGGTGGTTATTTACTTTGTTTAATCAAATTTCTGTAAGATCTATTATAGATCTGAGCTGTAAGCCTATGTTATAAAGGCTGAGTGTAAGAGATATAGATCTCTGAGTGTAGGTCTTGTTGAAGACTGAGTGGTAGGGATTTGTGCCTGAGTTGTAGGAGACTGTGTTCTCTGAGTGTAGGCCTTGGTGAAGGCTGAGGTAGGGCAGTTTGCTTAAGTTGTAGGAGTGGGGACACTCTGAGTTGTAGGAACCTGTTTGGGGTTCTGAGCTGTAAGATCTGAGGATCTGAGGTGAAGTGCAGAAGTTAGGCCGAATCTAGTACACTGCTAGAGACGCGAAGGGGGAAAGTGGATGTATCCAGACCTTCGGGAACCACTATAAATACTATGTGCACTCTGTGAATGATTGTTTCTGTGATTGCTGTGCTGATAGCTGTAGAATTTGCAATTGTTGCTTAGATTACAGAACAAATTTTCTGCTTTTAAAGTAAAAGAAAAATTACACCTATTCACCCCCCTCTATGTGGTTAGGCACTAATTCTTTCACCTTCTATTTCAACTAATACTAATGGTAGACCTAAAGGAAGTTACAAAAAGTTCTAACATGATTGCAAGTCTACTAAGAGGGATCCCTCCCTCTTTGAACATGTTTTGAAGAGTGAGGAATTGACTTTGAAAATAGGTTCAAAGCCTCCATCACAAAAGAGTGTATCAAATGAAAAATGACTACTTCGAGTGGTCCATAAAGAAATGACAACATACATATCAATGCATATTGTTGATGTTGTTGATGGGGATGGACATTGCAGCTATCGAGTAATCAGTAACGGATTAAATATGGGAAATGATTGGTTAAAAGTTCGTATTGACCTTTCACATGAAATGCTACAACATAAAGATTTGTATAAGGATATTTTTGGGGAGCTTAGAAAATCGGAATTACAAGAATCACTTGATTGTTCGGTCGTTCCAGCTCCTTCAGATAAGTGGATGACAATACCAGATATGGGACTAATCATTGCATCTTGTTATAATATTGCGCTGGACCATTTTAGCAAGTTCTAGTCTTTTACATTCTTGCCATTACATTCAGCAACACCGCCTTCACGAAGAAGAGTATTCATAGGATTTATTCATGGAAATCATTTTGTGCAACTTAAGATGCACGATGAGTGCTTAATACCTCTAATTATCTCTACTTGGTGGAGGTATCATCTTGACATTGCTGAAGAATGGTACAAAATTGTTTTTTACTCGATTTATATAGTTCTTTAGTATTTAATTCTTGTTAATATTTTCTAATGAATAATATTTTTGTAGGTCTCAACAGAATTAAAAGGTATATAAATGAGTAATTTTGACTTTTTTTGACGTCTAATGGAGAAGATTGGTAAGCATCCATATTATGATTTTCCCAATTTAGTAGTATAATTTTTGTGTAAATGTTGTTTTAACTTGACATTTCTCCATAGGTATCAATTTGTTGTTTACTATGAAGTTAAGTGCCAATTATTGTTGTGGTGTTGATAGAAAGGAGCATACGGTTGTCATCTTGATGAACTTTTGCGTCAACTTGAAATAGTGAATGTCATGTTTCTTTGATGTGAATCGAGTGCTTCCAATCTTCCTTGCTGTGTTTGATAATTGCAATTTTAATAGAGTTTGTGTAACTGTTGTTTTATTGTTGAGGGTACAATGGGTTGTTAAGGTTTTTGGAAAAAAAACGTTGGTTTGCACATAAAAATTTGGGCTGCACTTATAATTTTTTGGTCTGCACGAAGAATTGGTTTGCACCTACCCAAAACTGGTTTGCACGTCATATTTGCCAAAAAAACCACTGGGAAAACGACCTGATTGTAAGATTTTGGTTTGCGTATCCAAATTGGGTTTGTCTTTAACACTTCCCTTTTAGGAATGATGACCTACAAATGACAGGTCTTGCATGTTTTATAACTGCATGTAAGTTTTATATTTTATTATATATAATATATTAGCAACAATTATAAAATTTCCTGCTATTTTAAAAAGAATAAAATATCTAGGTAAAAAATCCTTGTAGAAAGAAAAAAATTGCTTGCAAATATTATTTATGGTCAAATTAACTAGGATTTTTTTATTCTAAATTCATTGCTAATTAAAATTAGTAACGAATTTTATTATTTAGAAAGTGATTTAGTTCCTTCCTAATAATAGTTTTTCTTGTAGTAAATGTTCATTAAGATTCAAATTTATTAATATTATTAATATTGCGGTCTAACTCGGCGCTGCTAAACCGGTCTAAATTTGACTGTCTTAGCCCGGGAGCGGTCAAACGTACAATTAGTCAAAAGTCAAAGAGTAGGTACACAATGCGATTTTGACGTGGAAAAATCCCTCAACTGGGTATAAAACCACGCGACCGAGTCTGTGCCGATCGAACTCCACTATCTGTTTGTGGTTGTAACTTTCACTTAAAATCGAGAGCGATAGGCCACCTCTCATTACACTTTGGAGGTGAGAGAGGGAGAGAATTGCTGGCTCGTGGAGGGCAACAGGTTGCACTGCATGAGCCTTGTTTGTTGGGAGGATTGGACGAAGGGAATGCTGGTTGTCTAGGGACTTCCTTCTCGATGCTTGTTGCGGATCCAGGCGGGTTTTCACGAGGCAGTAGTGGCTTGAAAATGGTTCGAAGGGGGCTTGAATGTGGCTTTAAGATTTCTTGAAAATGGCTATAAGGCGGTTGAACACGGCTTAAATGCAGTTCGTAGGAGGAATGGGGCAGAGCTCTGGCCTGAGAAAGAAAAAAGTTGTGAAACAAAAAAGTGAAAAATGAGGAAGTCTGGGGATCCTTTTATAGCCTTCGGTAGGTGATTACAGTGATTATGAGGCTATCCGTACACCATAACCACCAACATAATTATTTTTAGTATAGTTAGGGGTGCGTATATTTCCCATCAAATCTGTTACACGTAGACCGATATTTTAATTAAAATATTCCTCCACTAACCATGATGGTTAGTGGGTTGTTACATATAAGATGGATGGCAACGATCACGCCAGAGAGATCCAATGGCGGGGTAGGGCCATCATGGAAGGATGACCAAACCGCCGACGTCGTTCACTGGTGAAGGGAGTTACGGCCGACGAGCTGTTCGGCCATGACGGGAGGGCTCGCGGATGCGGAAGGCAGCCGAGAGAGGCGGGGCGGCCAGCATGGCCGACAGCTCGTGTGGTATATCGCGACCGCGGGAGGAGTCTACGAGAGGTGGGGCTGTCGGGCATAGCTAGCCTCCCGAGCGATGCCTTGCGGCCATGGGTGGCGCGTAGGCCGAGCGTGGCCGGCCGCCACCGGCGTGATTGTGCCGGTCACCGGTATGTGTGCTTAGTGGGATCGCATGTGCCGATCGGGTCAGTTGATCGTGCGCGCAGCGGTCAAACCCATGATCTCCATAATTTTTGTGGAGATCATGGAGGAGTGGGCTATGTGCACACCTAGCCGTGCGCACACCTGACCACATAGACTCAGGTGTACGTGTACCTGAGCGCGCGTGCCATTGGGCACGCATACAGACTTGGTCTTGCGTGTGTGTGATTCTGGTTGTTTGCGCGTGTGCCTGGGTGTGTTTGATTGCATATACGTGCATGTCTACATCTACGCTTATTCTTTTGTTACGCGAGGCTTTGTTCTTATTGTCGTACATCATTTTTTGCTTTCCTTCTATTTCAGGCTTCAAAGCGCACCGCGAGACTAATGTGTCTGCGTTCATCACATACTGATGATCAAATTACAATATAGAGAAATAGATACGTTTTACCTGCCGATCTTGAGGTGAGGATTCTGCGTACCGAGGCAAAGGGTCCAAAATCCTCTGAAAGGCTGGTTGACGATTTGTGAGATCACTCTGAGATCAGGATTCCGACTTCCACCATGCGAGGAGGTGATTGACATTCTGAAGTTCTGTGGCATTCTGAAGTCCCAGTTTAATCCGCTTGGGGTGGTGCGTTTGGTGGGTTTTGTTGCGTTCTTTAGGGGGCACGACTCGAGGTTCTCCTTGGACTGATTTAGAGATTGGTGCAATGTTCATGTTGATGGTGGTAGCCGTGTTGAGATTTTCAGCAATAAAAACTGGCTCAATTTTGAGACTCGGATGGACCATCGTTGCGGGAATACTTTTTTGGCTATGTTCAAAATTTCTAGGGCTTGCCGGAATTGTAGAACGCGCTGTCGGACCGTTGTCGTCATTAGAAGGGGAGAGAGCGGGAGTTTTCCTCGAGGCTCGGATTCATAGAGCCCCGCGAGTTAGCCAACCGTCTATTTTTATCTCCTTATTTGTGGAGGAGAAAAGATTGCTACGGTGCTTGATATTCTCTAATTCAGTACGGATGGTCGGGACGTCTCCAACACCTGATCAAAAAAGGAAGGCTATTGCAGTTGGTTATCGCGATGAGGACAGGGAGCCTCAATCTTCTTCAAAGTAAAAGATTTCTCAAAGTGAGATGGTCCCTTCTGGCGGCCAAGACGAGATTATTTTTGTCGATGTTGATAAGCTGGTGCCAGGACACTCTGCCCCCAGGCCCCACTTTCAGAGGTTTCTGCTCCACGGGTGTCCTATTCTCTGAAGGAGATGAGCGAAGTATTAAGTGAGCTTGCTTGCATTTTTTCTTTTTGTTATTGTTGTGTCGTACTGACTTTACCTTTTCTTCTTGTAGATCGAGGCCCATGCTCATATTGTTGTCACCTGGAATGACAACTACATGAGCCTGAAAGATGGGTATTTGGCTCTCTAGGAGAAGTTTCGAACGACAACGAGCTCACTTGCTGCTTTGAGAGATGATCACGATCGGGATGTCTCTTGATTTTTCCTGATTGGGTCAGAGCTGAAGGCAAAATTGGAGGATGCCTGATCGTTATTGGAGGTGAAAATATCTCTGGTAGAGAGAACATCATAGATGATGAAGAATGACCAAATGAAGATTTCCCGTTTGGAGACAGTGCTTGGGGCATCGAAGGCCCAAGTGGAGACGCTTTCTTCTAAAAGCCGCTTGTCAGAATTGAAGCTTGTCAGTCTTGCTGAATGCATGGACTCGTTGGATTACATGCGAGACCGTTGCTTGATTGAAGAGGAGGTTCGTGAAGAGATTTGGACTAGAGAGGTGGAGCCTCAGATGGAGGATACTCGCAAGTTCGCTCTCAGGCATGGAGTGTCCAAGGCTCTTCGCCTGGTTGCCAGAAGTTTGAAGTGTGATGTGTATAGCCTTAGCTTTGATGATATTTTAGATGACGAGAGCCCGAGTACAGATTCTGATGTAGATGCGACCAATGTATAGTGGCGTGATTTCATTATGCTCGTATGCTTGTATTTCCTTTAGTTGAGTATGTTGTATGTTTTTCATTGTTTTTACAGTTATTGACAGTGCGTTGTTATGTATTTTGGCATGTTATTATTGTAATAGCATTGTTATTTCTCTCTTTACTTAAATTTTGTAGGAATGCTATAGTAGAAGACGACGTAGTTAATACATCCATGTGCCAGCAAATGAGGTAATTTTCTCTAGGTGCATGACCTTGTCTATTTTGCGCGAGTCAGCCTCACAGCTTTACTTGGGGTTGGTTGTGAGGAGGGCAAGACTAGTCAGTAGCCTCGCTTTCTTTGTGCGAGTCAGGCTTGTGGCTTTATTTGGGGGCAATCGCGCGGGGGCAGGCTCAGGCGATGATGAGGCGTAGAAAGACAGGGTCGGTGAAGAGCTTGCGCATTCAAACCGCATGCACAATCTTACCTAATTTGCGCGAGTCAGACTCGCAGCTTTGTTTGAAATTGATCGCGAAAGGGGCAGGCCCGGGCGATAACGAGGCGTAGAAAGGTAGGGTCGGTGAAAAGCTTGCTCATTCAAACCACTTGAGCAGTCTTACCTAATTTGCATGAGTCGGACTTGTAGCTTTGCTTGAAATCCATCGTGAGGGGGCAGGCTCGGGCGATAGTGAGACATAGAAAGGCAGTTTCGGTGAAGAGCTTGGTCATTCAAATATCATGCGCAGTCTTACCTAATTTATGCGAGTCGAGCTCCTGGCTTTGTTTGAAATCAATCACGAGGGGGCAGGACCGGGCGATGATGAGGCGTAGAAAGGCAGGGTCGGTGAAGAGCTTGGTCATTCAAACTGCATGTGCAATCTTATCAAATTTGCACGAGTCGGGCTCACGACTTTGTTTGAAATCGATCGCGAGGGGGGCAAACCCGAGCGATGATGAGACGTAGAAAGGCAAGGTCGATGAAGAGCTTGGTCATTCAAATTGCATGCACAGTTTTACCTTGTTTGCCTGAGTCAAGTTCGCGGCTTTGTTTGAAATCGATTGCGAGGGGGCAGGCCCGGACGATGATGAGGCATAGAAAGGTAGGTTCGGTGAAGAGCTTGGTCATTCAAACAACATGTACAGTCTTACCTATTTTACGCGAGTCAGACTCGCAGCTTTATTTGAAATAGATCAGACTCTGCTGAAGGAAACACAATATAATATTTAAATAAAAAATAGTTTGCGTGAGTCTGAGCTCACGACCTTTACAATACAAAATGGAAAACAGAAAATAAGAAATCTTTAAAAATAGGAATAAAAAACAAGAAATCAAGGATAAGTGTTTCATAGGTTTTTCACGCACAGCGCGTGGAGATGGGTCCTTTCTTTCCAGTAGGAACACCATTTTTGGGGGTTTGTTGCATTGTGCAGCCCAATCTCGTTAATGTTGAAGGCGACAGCAGCCGCTGGTTGTGCTTGCTTTGTGTAGCGTGTGTGAGCTTCCTCCTAATCCCCGCGAATAACGCCTACTCCTCTAGAGGTTGGGAATTTCATTATCATGTGGGGAATTGATGTGATTGTGTAACACCTCCATTCATCACATGGAATATAACGGTGGGTCCGGCCAGGTCCCCACGCCATATTTCACAGACAGACACGCCCGTGTCATAGGCCATGTACTTCCCTTGCCTGGCACTCGATGGTTGTCGAGCGCAATTCGACGACCCGAGCACGACATGCCCTGGGACACGCCCGTGACCCAGTCCGTGTCACCCAATCTTGAACTCAAATTGGGATTTGGGGTGTTACAGATTGCCTCAAAGATAAACTGGACTGGTCTTCCAAAGATGGTGTTGTAGGTCGAGCTTGAATCTATAACAATGAAGTGGATATTATGCATATCTTGCCTTGGGAATTCAGCTATTGTTATGGGAAGGGTTATTATTTCCTGGACTGGAACTAGGTAGTTATCAAAACTGCATACTGGTCCCGCTGCGGGGCTAAGGTGTTGTTTGGTAAGCTACATACTCTCGAGGGTGGATAGGAACAATACATCTATAGAGCTTACGTTGCCTACCAAAAATCTTTTAACATTAAAGCAGGGGTTGCTGATTCCTGCGCTGATTACGAGAGGGTCCTGATTAGGCGATCGCATTCCATTGAGGTCCTTATCGCCAAACGTGATGGCGGAGTCTTGATCGAGTCTCTTATCGTCATGACTTTTTCTGGTTATACCGACCAGGAATATCTGGGATAAAAGAACTGGGGAACCGTCAATTGACTAAATGTTTCCCACCATCTGCCTTCCATCTATAGCTCCTTTCAACGTATTTTGCTGCTCTCTTGCCTGCCTAGGCCGTGCCTAATTCTCCTACACATATCCCTGCAGAAATCTTCCAAGAAGTCCTAGACGGACCAGGCACTCAATCTCGTCTTTTAACCTGGCACACTCTTCAGTAGTTTGCTCAACTCTGCGGTGGTATTCACAATATGTTGACTGATCATTCCTAGGGTTTGGTGATGAAACTTTTGGTCGATGAAGTGCCAGACTATCCTGATTCGCGCAAAGCACATTTACCCGTGTGGTATTCAACGTTGTGTATTCCCGCGATAGCTGCTATCTCATATCTCTTTGCGGGTTGTGCCGATACTTGTCACTATGATGCTCCTCATTACGTCAATCTTCTTGTCCCCTAGGCGTCTGATCCCGCCCCATCTTTCTCTTTCGAATGTCTTTATATTGTTGACGATGTGCCTCGATCGCTTCATCGACTGCTATTTGTGCCTCGACCTGGTGCACCAGGTCTGGATAGTTGGACATGGTCTCTCTCATCATTACTGAATAGAAACTGCTTGGGCAGAGTCCACCAAGAAAGACACCTCTGAGTAGTTCGGGGTCGATCCCCGGTATTTGACGTGCTTCTGAGTGAAGTAGTGGAAGAAGTCTTTTAAGGATTCCCATTCAATCTGGCAGATCTCGGGCAGATGTGAAGGATTTCGAACAATTCTTCAGCTAGCGACAAACCGATCCATGAATTGTCTTGCTAACTCTGTGAAATTATCGATAGTTCCCTCTCTAAGAGAGTGGAACCGGGTACGAGCTTGCCCTTTAAGTGTGGTTGGGAACACTTGGCATAATAGCTGATCCGAAGCATTATAGATTCTCATAATGGTAGTTAAGTGATTGATATTTTATAGCAGGTCCTCGATTCCATCAAACGTCTTGATACTTGGCAGTTTGAAACCCTGAGGTATTAGGTGAGCTTGAACTCTGAGTACGAGCAGAGAGCCTCGACCGAGAGGACGTTGGGCTAGGGCATCCTGCAGCTCGATTTGTTTATATTCCTCTACAATCACTTCACGTACCTCCTCATGGGTGATCCTTCTAGCTGGAGGTGGTCGAGCTTCTTCATTTGCGTGGTAGTGATTGTGGCTGGCTCCAGCTCCCCTATTAACTGGGTTAGTGGAACTGGCGGCGTCAGAGAGTTTTTCTTACACTTCCTTCCCATGAGGAGCTTCTTATACTAGAACATAATTCAGGTTAGGCGGTGGGTTGACTGGTGTCGGTGGTTGGAGAGGAGCGGGAGACGTGAACTCATTATTTCCTATTAACTGGGTTAGTGGAACTGCCGGCGTGAACTCATTATTTCCTTGTCACTCTCTATTTTCATTTCATCTCAGTTCTGGAGAAGAGATCTCACTGCTAGAGCTAGGGCTTGGGTGGATCTTATTGAAGGTGCTGAAGGAGATTTCCTCATCGGAAGTAGGATCCAAGGCTAGATCCGCGAAGGGGAAAGTGAGGCGCACATTTCCATCCATGTAGAAAAGCTCTGCCATGGCTCTGAAGAGAACTTAAAGGGTAACGATCTTCCTCCTTGGACATGTGAAGTCCTTATTTTAGCATATGCACATAATCCCCCACCAAAAGGTGGAGTGTCGAGGGATTTCCGTTGGGTTGATTCATGAAATCCACTGTAAGTCTTGCATATAGATTCAAAAATGTATAGTACGTAATAGACATGTTGTGTGAAGCCCAACTAAACATGTTGGTCTGGATTGGTGATGTTTATTATCCGAACCGGAGAAGACTGAGTATAAGCGAGTAATTTACGGGGTCTGCTGGGTTGTACCTGTGAACTGAAAGTAGCAGGAAGTACTGAAGCTGCACTCCATGAAAATACCAATGAAATACCAAAGTTTGGATAACTGTTGGATGTCGACGGGCGATAGTGAGTATTTCCAATGGCGATAGCTCTTGGTGAGCTATTTGTGCTGTGAAATTCCAGTGTTTCTGGCACTGCAGGTGGCTGCAGGGTTTTTGGATAGTTGTTCCAGTTATGGTTGGGCTGGGTACAGAAACAAGGGTTCTATCGCTAACGCCAGGAGATAGTGGTTGTCAATGGAGATATCTCCCAGCTAACCTATGATTATGAAAGCCTGTCTTTGGGAGAATATGAGGCTGTTTTGTGAGCTGCGAGCTCCTAAAGGCCAATGAGCTGAACGGATAAGGAGAAGCGGACCCGCGTCAGACTAGCCTTATATTTGACGATTTGAGCGACGGGCAAAGGCTGAACTGTATCTGCGTTATGGATGCCTAACCGGAAAGCCTACGTTATTGGTGTTCGTTAGTATCACATAATGAGAGTCTTAGGCTGTACGCTATAAAGACTGAGAATGCTCAATGTTTACCATTGGGTCTGGGACCTTTGAATGGTGGTGGGACCCTAGATTTTCCGGTACACCGATAATGTGCCCTGAGTGCACGGAGCGTCGGGTCTTGCGACCGACGTTTGTGATATATTGAACTGTGTGTGAGTGCACGTTTTGTGATATATCTGCTTGTCAAAATACTGTGCTTGCAGGGAAGGAATACCACTACCCCGGGAAAGGGGTAGGGTCGTTATAAATTGGTCAGCCGAATGCTGACCGTTGCCTTGTTTGCCACGATTGCAGTGGACTATCCTTGTGCAGGTGCTGGAGAGCCGAGCGGGAAATAGCGGGTTAAAGCCCTTGCTGCTGCTATATTGGCCCTCGAAGGCCGAATGTTGGATCCCTAGTTTGTATTTGGGCTAGGTTCACTATTAGGTTATTGACACACCATGTATAACCTATGGTCAATTTGTTAGTTCTAAGGTCTAGGTCATTCTGACTCGGTTATACATCCTTGATCCAGCCCTCGGAAGTATTCAGAGATTCAGACTTAGAAGAAATGCAGTTTTAAAGAGTTCAGAAAATAAGTTCAAAGTTCTTTGAACTTAGCTCGATGATCATCGATCGCAAATCGAAAAACTCAGACTGTCAACTCTGAGCAGAGCTTGACAAAATACGAGCTCAGGTCGACGATCTTCCTTCTTCTACTCAAATTCTCTGGTCGATGAACTTGGAACTCAACATTGATAGATATCTTCCAGATCAATTATCTCTGAACTCAGCTCAATGAAGGAGATTTCTCAGCTCAACGGACTTGGAGTTCAGTTCGACGAAATCTATCCTGAGTTCGATTAATTTCCTTCAGTATTAGTTTGACGTATTCTATCTATATTGTTCTAAGGCAGTAATTCTCTAATAATTAATGCTCATATTATTAAGAATATAACCGTTTCTTGGCAGCATTAAGTATGGTTTTCACAGAGTTAATTACTTGACTTATTTACTGGGACAGTTGAGAAAACTCATTAAAAGCCAAAATCCAGTCGTTCAACTCTCATTATCTCAACAGTAAATTCAGGATATTATTCAAATTTAAAAAGGTTGAAATCTCTTAGGATATAAAAAGGCAATTTTTTCTCTCTTAAAAAGAAGAACAACAACAACAACCATTGATACATTTTTCAGAGAAAATCATTGCTATCGTTCCTACAAGAAATTAAAGAAGAACATCAACACACAGATCATTAGTTTTCTTCAGTTTCTGCTTCCGGATATTTCTAGTGATAACAGTCAACATCTGTTTGAAAGTTCCTGAAGATCAGCAAGCCAACTTCAAGGCCTACACCATGTGCAAAGCTCTCATCTTCCTGAACCTTTCTTCATCTCAGGGGGAGCTTTGACAACAACATCCACTAAGTTTTCTCAGTTGTTTGAGAAAGAGAAGACAACATCATTTTCTTTTCCTACTATAAAAAGGGTTTTTAACTCTCTTCAAAAGTTATCATCTGGTTGTCAAGTCTCCTTATCAAAAGAATTGGTTTTTGGGCACATGATCAAAAGCTCAAAGGGTTGTGAGATCTCCCTTGAAATAGATCTTATGGTACAGGACATCTGAGCAAAAACTTGTGGTGGCAGGGCACCTGAACAAAAACCTGTTAGTGGATTCCTACCAGGGTGGTAGAAGAGTGGATGTACCCAATTTTGGGGAACCACTATAAAATCTTTTTGTCGTCTGGAATGCTCAATTCTTTTATTTGTTGTGTTGTGATTGTCTTTGTTTTATTCTCTCTCTATACATAAAGATATCACTTATTTAATTCCGCTATAAAAATCTAATCAAAGTTTTTTTTAAGATACTTTATTCACCCCCCTCTAGAGTTAAGACAGATCTATCTCTTCACTTTCAATTAGTATTAAAGGGCAAGGTTGTTTGGTTTCACAGGCTAACACCTGAACCAAAAGATCTTTGATAGATCTCATTTACTCTAGTGTTTTTTCAATCATGGCACAAAATAAAGAATACTCAAGCACCAGACCTCCAGTGTGCAATCTGAACAAGTTTGCACTTTGGAAGACAAGGATTAGATTATATATTAATTCAATTGATGAAGACATCTATAATTCAACTTTGACAGGCCCCCTACTCCCTCTGCAACAACATCAACAAGTACCTCAGCTATTCCACCACCCGAGTGTACAGAGGCTCAGAAGAAGTTAAAGATGGCTGATGCAAAAGCTATGTACATCCTAGCTCAGACTATGTCTGATGATATCTTCTAGAAAGTTGTTGAATGTTTTTTCAGCTAAAGAGATCTGGGATTCCCTAAATGCAATTGTTGCTGGCTCTGCTGATGAAAGAAAAGATAAATGATCTCATCTCATTTCCCAATACGAGAACTTCAAGAAAGAAGAGTCAGAGTCAGTTACTAATATGTACAACAGAATCAGCTTGATCATCAATGAGCAGAAGAACCTGGACAAGAACATAACACCGACTGAGATCAATGATAAGATCCTAATGTGCTTCCCTAGTACATGGGACTCCAGGATCTGGCCAATCAAGAAGGCCAGAAGCCTGAATAAAATATCCACTGAGTCTCTACTAGGCAAGCTCAAATCTTATGAGCAGCTTATAAAGACAAGAGAAGCAGCTGAGTAGAAGACCTACTCATCAGGAATAAAAGAGCAAAACATTGCATTCAAGGCATCTGAAGAATCAGAAGCTCCATCAGCAAATGAAGAACTCCTAAGCTTGCTAGCCAAAAGATTTTACAAGATGGCCAAAAAAGATTTCAGAAGGAAGTCATCCAGACAAGATGACAAACCAAGATATGACAAAACTCCTACCAAGGAGATTGTCTGCTTTGGTTGCAGAAAATCTGGACACATTCTTCCTGAGTGTCTAGAGAATCAGTAGAAGGAGAAAAGAAGAGACAAGGACACCAGAAAGCAGTACAACAAGCCCTCCTCAAGCAAGTATAAGAGGAAGGAGAAAAGCTTTGTTGCAGAAACTTGGAGTGAGACAGAAGAAGAATCTTCATCTTCCAGCTCCAGTGAAGATGGGGAAGAAGCTAAAACAAAAGAAGTTTGCTTGATGACTATCAATGCATCAGGCAACCTTTCAGAAGCTGAAAATTCAGAAAATGAAGATTCTGAATCAGAAGAGAATCAGGTAATATCCTCATTTGAATTTAATTCAGACCATTTGAAAACTGAATTTAAATTATTATGTACTGATCTAATCAAATCTGAGAAGGAGATCAAACTTCTCAGAGATAAGCTAACTGAACATGATAATCTATTATCTGAAAACACTAAGTTAAAAGATGAACTAGTTATAGCTTCAGAACAAATTACTTCTTTAAAAATTAAATTGAATAAGGCAAAGCAATTTAAAGAATCCCTAAATGGGAGAAGCATCGAATTGATGGACATCACAAGCACTGTAAATGCCAAGCTTAATGGCAAGCTGGGCTTAGGTGCTTCACCAAGCCAACCTCATCTAATTCAGAAAAACATTCTCTCAACCCCCATTAAATTCATATTAAAAAAGGGCAAAGAAAAGGCAGATGAGAATAACAAACCAACTAAATTTAATCAGAAACCCAAGAAAAAGAGAAAGAATCAGAAAACCCATAATCATAACAATTTTCAACATATTTCATCGAACTCAGATCGACAAAATTATACAGTTCGTTGAACTCAAGTCGACGAACTCTGAACGCAGATTTCTATTATAATTATTCTTCAAACAGCGATTGACAAAACCAATATGGTTCATCGAGCCAAGATCGACGATTTCAGGGCACAGAGAATGAATACTTTCATTATCTGAGTTGAGTTCGATGAACTCATCCCTATTCGTCAAACTCAGATCGACGAACCTATCAAAATTTGTCGATCCCAATTTAGCTTAACAGAAACTTTAATTATCCCAGAATATTTAATCAACCAAAAGAATTTGTTAACCATTTACCCAATGGATAATTCCACCTAGGAAATTTCACCCTCTAGGATATAAGAACCAACCTGAATGCTCTTACATTTCTAGTTTTAAGTTTGAAAAGAATCAAGGACCCACGGTTACCTGTTTCAAGAATACCTAATTTTTCATTTGACAGGTGAAGGACTATCCTACCACAGAGGAACAGTGGTACCTGGATAGTGGATGTTCAAAGCACATGATAGGAAGCAAGGATAACTCAACAAACTATAAGTCCAAGCTTGGTCCAAATGTGATATTTGGTGACTCCAACTGTGCCCAAACTGAAGGCTATGTGATTGTCAAGGTTGGAGTTGCCACTTTCAGGAAAGTAGCATATGTGAGTCTTCTAAAACACAATCTGATATCCATAAGCCAATTATGTAATAAAGGTTATCAGATATCCTTTAACCATTCTTCTTGTATTTTTTCTTTAGTAGATAATAAAGCTGTCTTAACTGGCCTTAGGCAAGGAAACATTTATGTAGTAAACTTCAAATCTGCTAAGTCAGAAATTTGCTTATTTAATCAAATCAGTAATAATAATGAATTATGGCATAAAATATTGGGCCATGTAAATCACAAAAATATTGCTAAACTCTCTAGGAACAACCTTGTTAGAGGATTACCTTCTTGACCCTACAAGAAGGAAAGCCTCTGCAGGGCTTCTCAATTAGGCAAGCAAACCAAAAATAGTTTTAAATCTATTAATAAGAATGATTCACCCAGGATTTTGTACCTGCTACACATGGATCTATTTGGACCCATTACTGTACAGAGTTTGGGAGGGAAATCTTATACCTTAGAGATTGTAGATGACTTCTCTAGGTTCACTTCGGTGTTATTCTTGAGAAATAAGTCAGATAACTTAAAAGTTCTTACAGATTTTCTTAAGAGCATAAAGATTGAGTATTTTACTCCAGCTGTATTGATCAGAAGTGATCATGGTACTGAGTTTGAATATCTTTCTATGCAAGAATTTTATGAGATGGAAGGTATTAGGCATTATTTCTCTGTTCCTAGAACTCCTCAACAAAATGGGGTAGCAGAAAGTAAAAATAGAACCCTCATTGAAGCTGTAGGAATATTGCTTGCAGATGCTTACTTGCCCCTATCCTTTTGTGCAGAGGCTGTAAGCACAACAAACTATGTCCTGAATAGGAGTTTAATACATAAACTTAAGTGTAAGACTCCCTATGAATTACTCAAAGGGAAGCAACCTAAAATAGATTACTTTAGAATTTTTGGTTGTAGATGTTATATTCATAATAATAACAAGAAACATCTTAGAAAGTTTGAAGCCAAAGCAGAATAGGGAATTTATCTTGGATATTCCCAAGTAAGCAAGGCCTCTAGGGTTTTTAATAAATCAAACTTAAAATTGGAAGAATATATACATATAATATTTGATGAAGCTAACATATTTTACAAGGAGAAGGATTCTTCTACCAAAGATTTATTGCAGGTAACCCTACTGTGTGAGATATTGGATGATTTAAACCTCACCAATTGTAACACCCCAAATCCCAAGTTGGGTTCAGGATTGGGTGACACGGCATGGGACACAGGCATGTCCCAGGGCGTGTCGTGCTCGGGTCGATGAACTGCGCTCAACAATCATCGGGTAGCAAGTAAGGGGAGTACACGGCCTATAATATGGGCATGTCACAGGGCGTGTCCTTTGCGGTGTTCAGCTAGGAGTGCATGTACTGGTAGACACGGGTGTGTCCCTCTCGAGTGAGTTGATGTTTTGCTGGGTGAAGTACACGACTGATAGACACGGGCATGTCGGGCATGACACGGGAGTATATGGTGCGACACGGGCATGTCACACGACCGTGTACTGGTTGGATTTAAGTCGGTTATGTGCCGCTTAAGGGACACGGCCTGTGATACGGGCATTTCACAGGGCATGTCAGGCCATGTTCAGCCTATTTTGGGCAAATTAGAGCCATTCATTTCCCTATCCTGGATCCAAGGGTCCAGACCGCTTCCCTGTGGATAAAAGGCCGAGAAATGAGGGATAAACTCCTTCATTTCATCCTTCTTCTTCTTCTCCAAGAGAGAGAGGGCAAGGGAAGGAAAGGAGGAAGGAGAAAGCCAACTGTTGGAGGATCTGCGGAGTGCGGAATCAAGATCCGAGTTTGGATTCGTGAAGGCAAAGCCGAGGCGGTGATTTCCATCCGACTAGTTCATGGCTCCAAAGCGATCTTCAAGGGTAACGATCTCCTTCTTGGACATCGAAGTCCTTTCTTTATGCATATGCATGAGATCCTCCACCAAGAGGTGGATATCGTAAGTGATTCCTTGGTTGAGTCTATATCTAGAGCTGAAAGTGTGTAGTATAACATAGGTATGCTGTGTGAAGCCTATCTGGACAGTTAGTCTGGATTGGTGATGATTATGGGTAAACCGAGAAGACTCCGTGGATTTGATGACAAGCAAGATTTATGAATGTAGGTTTTATTATATGGATGTATGGATGTATGGATGTGATCTTAGATGCTTTGCGTAAGCTCTTGGGTGTCTTGAGAGGTCAATTGGTAGCAACGCCCGGGGAGCGCGAGATAAACACGGCTTACTACACCACTAGGGTGGATTAATCTGTATTAGTTGAAGGGTCGATTGGTGTCAATGCCTGGGGAGCCGAGTTAAACCCGACTTTCTACTACACTAGGGTGGGTCGATCTGTCTTAGGATGGGAGGTCGATTGGTGGTAATGCCTGGGGAGCACAGATAAACCCGACTTGCTACACTACTAGGGTGGGTCGATCTGCTCATGAATATTGTGAGGTTAGTACCTCTGAGTGGGGTGGACGGAATGTCGCCAACCTGCGGGATTGGTGGACTAGGACCGACCAATCAACAAGTTAAAAACCTCTGATCAGCGGTGGACGACGGGCAGTGGCGGAGCCAGGAATATTGGAGCGTGGGGGCACAAAACACTTAGAATATGAAAAAAATATCATTTATGTCTGTGCTTGTTGGAACTTGATTGTTTCATATGATGACAGTCAGCCGGGCTTTTGAATTTTTGCTAAACAAGATAGATGTGTTACATGTTCTAGATTCCACGACAAATTTTTGAACAAAAGGTGACCAAAATGATTAATGATAACAAAGGAGAAACCACAAAGGTGACATTACTGACATAGGCACATAGCCTGGTTTTCAAACTAAAACAAAGAACCAAAAAGTATAGAACTATAGAAGCACAATCGGTCATGCTGAATATTCTCGTCAATCTGAATGCAAGATTAAAATTCATGTCAAAAATAATGTCCATTTAAGTAAGTCAAAATGACAATCTTAAGAAGAAACTCAAATCACATATTCATTATTAAGTAATGGTTGGACATGTAACAACAAGTTCAGTTCAAAACCGAAGAAATTTTACAGCGGATCGATTTAACTGAAAGACAAAACATCGGGTAAATATTTAACGAGCAGCAGTACTGCAGCAGCCAGTATTGGGAGGAAATCCTGTCAATTTAACTGAAAGACAAAACATCGGGTAAATATTTGGGAAGAAATTTACCTGAAAGACAGCCAGACAGGCACAGCGCCACAGCGGATCGAGCAGCAGCAGCAGGGGCTGAGCCGCCTAGGTATCCAAGCTTATGGTTTACTGCGAATGGTAGCCGGCAGCAATCGGAAGGAAATGTCGCAGCCCGCAAAAAATACTACAGGCTTAGGGTTTACTCGGTTGCGAAGTGCGGACTGCGGTTCTCCTGAACCGGACCCTAAACCACGTGGGGGCACGGGACCCCACATGCCCCTATATACCTCTGCCCCTGACGACGGGTATGTCCGATACACCAATAAGGTTCCCTAAGTGCACGAAGCATCTGGTGGATACCGGCATTTGTGATATAGTTGTGATTGGTAGCTTGATAAATGTTATGATGGCAAGGCATATAGGGAAGGAACCAATGCCCCGGGCAAGGGGTAGGGTCGTTATAATTGGACAGCTAATGCTGACCGTTGCTTTGTTTACCGCTCTTGGGGTGGATGTTTCATTGCAGGTGCTGATCCTGGAATTTATTTGAGCGGAAGGAAAGCTTGTTGCTAAAGTTCATTGAAGACCGTGCACAGAATGTACGAAACTGTATATTTGTAAAGAGTAACTTGTAAGGCCTTAAGGCCGTGTGTGCGCGCGTGTGTGTGTTGTATACATTCCTGGTATATATATAAATGCGGAGATTATATATTAGTGGACATTCGCTGTGCTGGGTTCATATAACTTAAAATGATGCGCTAGAATGCTTTGAGTTAGGATATGAGTAGAATGAGATTTTGATTTCCACACATAATTCTGCCATTTGTCCGTGAAATATGGCATGGGGCCCCGACCGGACCCACCACTATATTCCATGTGATGAATGGAGGCGTTAGAAAGTGGTATCAGAGCCAAGTTTGAGATTTATGGGAGGGAGAACATAATTGAACTCAAGAATGTCCACTTGGATTGTTATAAATGCATGTGAAGAGCGTCACCATGTAATTATCGTTATGAAATGGATGATTAATGGTGTTTTGTACATTGATAGGTGGCGAGGAGTGGTGCTGGGAAGTCTGAGCCCCAGCGGTTCGACGAGAGTGTGGCACCAGTTGAAGCGCCTACACCTTCCTATACGGAGACCATACGTGTGGTGACTGAGACAGTGCTCGTAGTGTTACAAACACAGCCTACTGGGCAGGCAAGGCCTGCAGGGGTGCCAGTACGGCCTGGTGCAAGGCAAGAGTGCGCTGAGGTTGTGGTGAACGAGCAAGCAACGAATGAGCAGTTGAAAAGGTTTATGGAGTTTCATCCATCTACGTTTGGTGGGGCGATTTCCCCAACGCAGGCGGAGGATTGGCTTGCAAGGGTAAAAAGGATCCTGACCGCAATCAGGACTGTGAAGGAGCAGAAAGTGACCTTAGCCACTTTTCTGCTGGAAGGAGATGCGAGACTTTGGTGGGACGACGTGGAAGTGCATCACTTGACAGGTAGAGGATTAGAGGAGATATCAATAGAGGAATTCTCCAGATTGTTTCTCGCCAAGTATTTGCTAGTGTCGTAGTGAATTACGATGGAAAATGAGTTTCAACGTCTGGTGCAGGGTGAGAGCAATATTGATATGTACCTGCATGAGTTTACCATACTGGGGCACTATGCGGGGTCTACTTTATCTAAAGAGGCTCAGAAGATGAATCGATTTTATGAGGGATTGCGTGATGAGTTAAGGTTAGCACTCCCGAGTTCGGTGAACCAATGCTTCCAAGCGTTGGTAGATACAGCCCGTGCGCTGGAGAATGATTTGAAGCTGGTACAAGAGAAGAGGAGCCTGGCGATGGCGAGGCCGGAATCTAAAGTTTTGCGGTCAGAACAATTGGAGCTTCGAAGACGAGATAAGAAAAGGTTCAGGCTTGATGAATCAACCCCGTCGACTATTTCTTCGGGGGCAACATAAGGGCAAGGACGTGTTGATACATGTACATGTTTTAACTGTAAGATGCAAGGACATATAGCCCATTATTGTTGGAATAGCCCTTCAAGGAGTGAGAAAAAGACAGGTGCATCTTATGAAGAAAAGGGTAAAGCAGTGGCCGAGTCATCTATATCCCGGACACAACCTCGACTGCATACTTTGAAATTGCAAGAGCCGCAAAGCTCAATTGGTGAAGTTCAGCCTCGTGTGTTTAATTTGGAACTTCAAGATCCTATGAAACGATATATGCAAAATCCGGCAGCTGAGTGGAAGTAAACAGAGAATAGTGACCTGTATCACTTTGGTGATGTGAACACTGTTGTATATACGACACGAATAATGAGATGGTTATGAACATATATGTTATATGTTGTGTTGAATAATGCGATGGTTGTGTTAGATGAAATTGTGGATGGATATGCACATGTGAGAGAGATGTATGTGTGGATGATCTGAATGTGTTCTTTGTTTTGTGCGATGCCTTGGGGCAAGACAAGCTACGGCCTATGATCTCTTACCAGGCTCGCTATATTCGAGTGATTGATTATTGATTATGCAACGAGAAGTGCTAGATGAGCGTCTGTGGTTGAGACAAATTTCGGGACAAAATTTTTTAAAGGAGGGGAGGATTGTAATACCCAAAATCCCAATTTGGGTTCAGGATTGGCTGACACGGTCTAGGACACGGGCGTGTCCCAGGGAGTGTCATGCTCGGGTCGAAGAACTGCGCTCGACAATCGTCGGGCAGCAAGCAAGGGGAGTACACGGCCTGTGACACGGGCATGTCACAGGGCATGTCCTTTGTGGGATTCAGCAAGGAGTGCGTGTACTGGTAGATAAGGGTGTGTCCCGCTAGGGTGAGTTGATGTTGTGATGGGTGAAGTACATGATTGATAGACACAGTTGTGTCGGGCATGACATGGGCGCGTAAGGTGCGACACGGGCATGTCACACAGCCGTGTACTAGTTGGATTTGAGTCGGCTGTGTGCCGCTTAAGGGACACGGCCTGTGACACGGGCATGTCATAGGGCATGTCAGGCCGTGTTCAGCCTATTTTTGGGCAAATCAGAGCCGTTCGTTTCCCTATCCTAGATCCAAGGGTCCAGGCCCCTTCCCTGTGGATAAAAGGCCAAGATATGAGGGATAAACTCCTTCATTTCATCCTTCTTCTTCTTCTCCAAGAGAGAGAGAGAGAGAGGGCAAGGGAAGTGTTGAAGTATTAGACCGGGCGGCCTCGCGGTCTTGTCTGGCGGGTTGTTGAATGCACGGTCTAGCGGTTCCGTTCCAGCAGGTTCATATTCAGACTGTTGTTGTTTGTTGTTCGAGCGGTCTGGCGGTCTCACTCAGAAGCCTGGAGACCGGGCGGTCTATCGGTCTCCTATTGCGGCATGTTCTCTTCCTGCTGGAGTTGCCGAGCGGTTAGCCCATCTTTCTAACCGCGCAGCCTGTGCGGTCTCTTTAATTTCTAGCCGCTCAGCCCTGTACATTTTTAGTCCCACATTGTTTGTTTGTACTCTCTCATATCTCCTCCATTCTATAAAAGGGAGGTCATACCTTTGTAAATGATATCTTTTTTGAATAATAAACTTTCAATTATTCAAATTTCTGTCTGTTTTTTAGCTGCGTGTTCGCTACTTTCACATGGTATCAAAGCACTCGGTCCTTTCCTCCTGACTGAGCTCTATCTGCTCACGCGGCATCTCTTTCTGTTCGCGCGACTTTCTTCGGCATGTTCTCTTGGGTCCCTTGCTTCCGCTTCTCTTCTTTTCGCTCGGCCTCTTTCAGTTCGTCGCAGCCACTCAGGCGGGCGTAGTTCGTCCAGGTTCCTCTGCTCTCATTGTAGTCGTACCGGCCATTCTGTTGACCGCTGCTGGCAGAAACATCCTCATATTCGCACTTCTGGTGATACTCCTTCCTCGACCTCCGCCTCCTCTCGGTCGTCTGCCTCTGTGGCCACGACTTCAGGTAGTGCCCACGTCGTTACCCAAGGTAAATGGTTGATTGACTCGGGTGCTATAAATCATATGACTGGCAACCCTCATTGCTTCTCTCTCCTTGAAACGCATGACCGGTTGGCCCCGGTTCGTGTGGCGGATGGTTCACCGTCCCCGGTTCTTTGGACGGGCATGGTTCAAGTCATCCCGTCGCTTTGCTTGGAGGACACTCTCTATATACCGAAGTTCCCGTGCAATTTATTATCTGTTACTACTTTATGCTGGCAACTTCAGTGCTCCGTCTTATTCACTCCCACTTCTTGTTCTTTTCAGTACCCGAGGACCCAGCAGAAGATTGCTACTGAGACTGAGAGCGGCGGCCTCTACTTCCTCGACAACATTTCTGCTCTGTCCACCTACTCCTCCTCTACAGATCTGCTTCAATGGCATCTTCGCCATGGACATCCTCCTCCTCGGATTCTTCGATAGCTTCTTCCCCACTTACCTCCGACCAGTTCTCCGCTCAACTGTGATGTGTGTCAACTTGGCAAACATCATCGCTCCTCCTTCCCGCCGAACCAAGGCCATGGCTCCTCTCGCCCGTTTGATCTCATTCATTCTGATGTCTGGGGTCCTGCTCCTACCCTCACCGTTGGTCAGGGTAGTTCCTACTTTATAACTTTTATAGATGATTTTTCTAGATGTACCTGGGTGTATCTGTTAAAAGATCGCTCTGAACTCTTTTCTATCTGGCACTCTTTCTATTTTATGATTAAAACTCAATTTAGCATTTCTATTAAAGTTTTTTCGCTCTGATAATGCTAAGGAATATCTTAGTCATGAGTTCTCCTCTTTCTTTCGGCAACATGGTCTTCTTCATCAAACCACCCGTGTTTACACCTCCCAGCAGAACGGGGTGGCGGAGCGTAAAAACCGTCACCTCCTTGATGTCTCTCGCACTCTCATGACGCAGATTCAAGTGCCCCGCTCCTACTGGGGCTACGCTGTGCTCCTCGCCTGCTATCTCATCAATCATCTTCCCTCCACGGTTCTCCACGGCCAGGCCCCCTTCTCCATTCTATACCCCCGCAAGGAATCTTTTCCTCTCCCTCTCCGTATCTTTGGGTGTACGGCCTTTGTTCATGCTCCGTCCGCTACCCACGACAAGCTTTCCCCCCGTTCCACCAAATGTGTCTTTTTGGGGTACTCTACCACTCAAAAAGGCTATTGCTGTTTTGACCCCGTTCTGCGTAAATAATTTGTCTCCGCAGACGTGACATTCTTCGAGAATGCATCATACTTCTCTCTTGACTCCCCTCTTCCTCCTGATGTCTCTGCTTGTCCACCGCCTCTCTCCATTCCTTCCACGCATATCGACGTCTCCCCTCTTCCCTCATCTCCTCCACTATCTCCTTCTCTGTCCGTCTCACCCCCTACTCCTCCTCCCTCTTCTTCGTAGTCATCTCTCTCTAGTCCCGGGCCAGCCTTCTTCGCCACGGACGCTCCGGTCGCTGAGGCACGCGACGACCTGGATCTTCCCATTGCTCTTAGCAAAGGGGTGCGGGCGTGTACTCAACATCCGCTTGCGGCAGTTGTTTCCTATGAGTGGCTTTCTCCTTTTCGCAGGTGTTTTGCCTTGGCTATCTCCGCTGCTACCACTCCCTGCACCTACCAGGAGGCTCTTGTTTTTCCTCATTGGAAATCTGCCATGGATGAAGAAATGACTACTCTTACTGAACGGGGTACCTGGACCCTTGTTCCTCCACCAGTGGGTACTGATGTGGTTGGCTGTCGCTGGGTATTTGTTGTGAAATTTCGCCCCGACGGTATTGTGGATCGCTAAAGGCCCGGCTTGTGGCCAAAGGCTTCACTCAGACTTACGACATTGATTACTTTGATACTTTCTCTCCGGTTGCTCGCCTCAGCACCATCCAGGTTCTTCTCTATGTGGCTGTTAACCAGGATTGGGCTATTTCACAGCTTGATGTCAAGAATGTCTTTCTCTATGGAGATCTTCAGGAGGACGTCTCCATCGAGCAACCTCCTGGGTATGTTGCTTAGGGGGAGACACTAGTATGCCGGTTTAAGAAGGCCATTCATGGCCTAAAGCAGAGCCCTCGGGCGTGGTTCGACAAGTTCAGTGGCATTGTGGCTACCATCGGTTTTGCAAGGAGCTCGGCCGATCAATCCTTATTTATTCGCAAAACGGCCTCGGGACTGGTGGTTTTGGCAGTGTATGTGGATGATATTCTTCTTACTGGCGATGACCAAGTTGTGGTGGACTTGACGAAGAAACACCTCCGTCAACACCTGGTCACGAAGGATATGGGCTCCCCGAAATACTTTTTGGGGATAGAAATCTCTCGGAAGCTTGACTCGTTGGTTCTCTCCCAATGGAAGTATGCCCTTGATCTTCTACAAGAGGCAGGATTGACAGGTGTCAAACCGGCCCAGTTTCCCATGGCTATTGGAGAAGACAAAACGTGGACGGATAACTCGCCTCTTCTATTTGATGTCACAAGATATAGACGTTTGGTGGGCAAACTCATCTATCTCACGGTGACCAGACCCGACATCTCCTATACTGTAGGCAAGGTCAGTCAGTTTATGCAAGCTCCCAGGGAGTGCCATCTCCAGTCTGCCTTGAAGATTTTAGAGTATGTCAAAGCAGCACCGGGCAAAGGGCTAATCTTTCAGAAGAATGGTCATCTGAGGGTTGAAGCCTACTCAGATTCAAGCTATGCGGATGATAAAGGCGATCGTAAATCCACATCAGGTTTTTGTACTTTTGTTGGAGGAAATCTTGTGACTTGGAAGGGCAAGAAACAGTCTGTTATCTCCAGATCCAGTGCAGAAGCCAAATACCGGAGTATGGCGTCAACCACGTGTGAGTTAAAGTGGTTGCGGGGTCTCATGCTTGACCTAGGAGAGGTCTATGACTATCCTCTTCCTATTTTATGTGACAACAAGGTTGCTATATACATATCCAAAAATCTGGTCTTCCATGAGAGAATAAAGCATATTGAGGTTGACTGCCACTTCATTCGGGAGGAGGTTTTGAAGAAACAGATTTGTACTCCGTTTGCCACCTCTGACAAAGAATTGACAGATATCTTCACAAAACCGGTCTCTACTTCCTTCTTCAACATTTGTGACAAGCTGGGCATGATTGATATCTATGCTCCAGCTTGAGGGGGAGTGTTGAAGTATTAGACCGGGCGGCCTCGCGGTCTTGTCTGGCGGGTTGTAGATTACGTAGTCTAGCGGTTCCGTTCCAGCAGGTTCATATTCAGACTGTTGTTGTTTGTTGTCCGAGCGGTCTGGCGGTCTCACTCAGAAGCCTGGAGACCGGGCGGTCTATCGGTCTCCTATTACGGCATGTTCTCTTCCTGCTGGAGTTGCCGAGCGGTTAGCCCATCTGTCTAACCGCGCGGCCTGTGCGGTCTCTTTAATTTCTAGCCGCTCAGCCATGTACATTTTTAGTCCCACATTGTTTGTTTGTACTCTCTCATATATCCTCCATTCTATAAAAGGGAGGTCATACCTTTGTAAATGATATCTTTTTTGAATAATAAACTTTCAATTATTCAAACTTCTGTCTGTTTTTTAGCTGCGTGTTCGGTACTTTCACAGGAAGGAAAGGAGGAAGGGGAAAGTCAGCTGCTGGAGGAGCTACGGAGTGCGGAATCAAGATCCGAGTTTGATTCGTGAAGGCAAAGCCGAGGCGGTGATTTCCATCTGGCTAGTTCATGGCTCCAAATCGATCTTCAAGGGTAACGATCTACTTCTTGGACATCAAAGTCCTTTCTGTATGCATATGCATGGGATCCTCCACCAAGAGGTGGATATCATAAGTGATTCCTTAGTTGAGTCTACATCTAGAGCCGGAAGTGTGTAGTATGGCATAGACATGTTGTGTGAAGCCCATCTCGACGGTTAGTCTGGATTGGTGATGATTATGGGTAAACAGGAGAAGACTCCGTGGATTTGATGATGTGTACGATTTATGAATGTAGGTTCTGTTGTATGGATGTATTCATGTGATCTTGGATTCTTTGCATAAGCTCATGGGTGTCTTGAGAGGTCAATTGGTAGCAACGCCTGGGGAGCGCGAGATAAACCCAGCTTGCTACACAACTAGTGTGGGTTGATCTGTATTAGTTAAAGGGTCGATTGGTGGCAATGCCTGGGGAGCCGAGTTAAACACAGCTTACTACTCCACTAGGGTGGGTCGATTTGTATTAGGATGGGAGGTCGATTGGTGGTAATGCCTGGGGAGTACAGATAAACCCGGCTTGCTACACTACTAGGGTAGGTCGATCTGCTCATGAATGCTGTGAGGTTAGTACCTCTGAGTGGGGTGGACGGAATGTCACCAGCCTTCGGGATTGGTGGACTAGGACCGGCCAACCAACAAGTTAAAAACCTCTGATCAGCGGTGGACGACGGGTATGTCCGGTACACCAATAAGGTGCCTTGAGTGCACGGAGCGTCTGGTGGATACCGATGTTTATGATATGGTTGTGATTGGTATCTTGATAAATGTTATGATGGCAATGCATACAGGGAAGGAACCACTGCCCCGGGCAAGGGGTATGGTCGTTATAATTGGTCAGCTAATGCTGATAGTTGCTTTATTTACCGCTCTTGGGGTGGATGTCTCATTACAGGAGATGATCCTGGAATTGATTTAAGTGGAAGGAAATCTTGATGCTAAAGTCCCTTGAAGGTCGTGCGAAGAATGTTGGGATTTCATGCGTGACCAGTCTGCGTGTCGATGTACGAAACTGTATATTTATAAAGAGTAACTTGTAAGGCCTTAAGGTCGTGTGTACATGGGTGTGCGTGTTGTATACATTCCTGGTATATATATAAATGTGGACTTTATATATTAGTGGACATTCGCTGTGCTGGGTTCATATAACTTAAAATGCTGCGCTAGAATGCTTTGAGTTAGGATACAAGTAGAATGAAATTTTGATTTCCACAAGTAATTCCGCCATTTGTCTGTGAAATATGGCATGGGGCCCCGGCCAGACCCACCATTATATTCTATGTGACGAATGGAGGCGTTACACCAATGAGGCTATATCATATCCTTCTCCACATATTGAAGAAGACGGTGAAGAAGAATTCAGTGAAATAACTGCTGAACCACCAACAACAAACACAATTCTACAAGAGGAATTAATTCCCAATGCTGTTGCTGAACCAACTCCTCAAACTGGTCTTGTCATACTTAGAGATCACCATGTATCTCAAGTGATTGGAGACATATCAGTTGGTGTGCAAACAAGGCATCAACTCAACCAAAACTTGATGCATGCTTGCTTCATATCTCAACTTAAGCCCCAATCCATAAAATATGCAGAGCAAGATCCCCACTATATTATTACAAAACAAGAGGAGCTCAATCAGTTTGAGAGATGCAAGTTTGGGATTTAGTTCCTACACCCAAAGATTTCCAAGTCATTGGAACTAAATGGGTATTCAGAAATAAATTGGATGCACAAGGAGCCATCATCAGGAACAAAGCAAGGCTGGTAGCACAAGGATATAAATAAGAAGAAGGAATTGACTATGATCAAACCTTTGCACTTGTTGTAAGACTGGAAGCTATTAGAATTTTTCTTGCCTATGCAGCCTACAAAAAGTTCAAGGTCTACCAAATGGATGTCAAGAGTGCTTTCTTGAATGGTGAACTCAAAGAGGAAGTATATGTTGAACAACCACCAGGTTTTATTTATCAAACTCATCCCTTCTTTGTTTTCAAATTGCATAAAGCTCTTTATGGTTTAAAGCAAGCTCCAAGAGCTTGGTATGAGACCCTAGCTAGCTTTCTTTTAGAGCATAAGTTCACTAGGGGCATTGTAGATAGAAACTTGTTTACTAGGCATCATAAACATAACATATTGTTAGTACAAATATATGTAGATGACATCATTGTTTGCTCTACTGATTCCAAACTATGCAAAAGGTTTTCTGACCTGATGTATTCAAAGTTTGAAATGAGTAGCATGGGTGAGCTTTCTTACTTCCTTGGTCTCCAAGTGAAGCAATCCCCTGATGGCATATTCATATACTAATCAAAATATGCTAAGGAGCTAGTTAAAAGATTTGGGATGACTGATGCCTCAACCAATAAAACACCCATGGCTTCCAATGTTGTGATTGATTCTGAAGAACATGGCAAGCCAGTTGATCAGAAAACATATAGGGCTATTGTTGGGTAATTATTATATCTCACAAGTAGTAGGCCAGATATAATGTTTGCTACATGTCTCTGTGCTAGGGTCCAGGTGAACCCTAAAGAATCTCACTATATTTTACTTAAAAGGATTTTGAGATATATAAAGGGTTGTCCAAATCTAGGACTCTTTTATCCAACTGAGTCAGAATTTGAATTAATTGGATTCTCAGATGCTGACTTTGCTAGATGTAGAGTTGACACGAAAAGCATATCAGGAACATGCCAGTTCCTTGGTGTTAGGCTTGTGTCCTGCTTTTGTAAGAAACAAACATCTGTGTCTACTTCAACTGCAGAAGCTGAATACATTGCAGATGGCAGTTATTGTTCACAAATATTGTGGATTTAAAATCAACTCCTGGATTATGGTTACAATCTAAATAATTCAACTATATTTTGTGACAGTACAAGTGCAATTTCCATTGCATAAAATCCAGTGCATCATAGTAGAACCAAGCATATAGAAATAAGGCATCATTTCATTAGAGACTGTGCAGACAAAAATAAAACTAACCTCGTCTTTATCTCTACTGATTTCCAAAGAGCAGACATCTTCACTAAACCTTTAGATGAGAAGAAACATTTGTTCTTTTTGAATTAACTAGGTTTGATCAATGGAGAAGGTTAATTTAATTTCTGTCTGAGGTCAAAGAATTGGTCACAGTTCGTTGAACGAAGATCGACGATCTGAGAACTGTTCTTGAGAAATTTCGTCGAACTGAGTTCGATGAAATCTCTACATGAAGTTATTTTTGTCGAGTGGAGATCGACGACCTTGCTTCAGAAAAGTTTTCGTCTACTTGAGAATGACGAAAAATTTTTCCCCTCTTCCAACTGAGATCGACGATATCATTTCTTCATGAAATTTTTCATCGACCTGAGAATGGAGATTTTTTTTTTCCGCAGGATAGTGTTTACGGCTTCATATTCTGAAAACCCTATAACTAGATTTTCTTCGATCTCTATCCCGTGCTTTCTAGTTCTCTTGCACTTGATCTCTCTCTCTCATTTTTGCAGGAAAATAATGGCGATTCCGATGATTTCTCTCTCCATCATGAAATATGATACTAGATTCGACATCGACTTCAATTAATTCAACCATACCGATCCGATATTCAATGATATTCTGCAACTGTTTGAAGAACAGTAACTGAGGAAACTTATGACCACCAGGATCAAACTGCCAGCAACCGAGATAAGATAATGGGTCTACACTTCAACATCCCCAGATGTAGAAACAATGATTGGTACCATCGCAGGCCATTAGGTTACTCTAACACCTGTTATTTTAACTGAGATTTTTGGTTTGGTTAATGAAGAAGAAGATATAAAATTAAACAGTTCAGAGTATGATTCTATGCTGATTAAGATGGGTCACCCAGAGGGAAACTCTAATAAATTGTTAAAGAAAAAATTGTCTGTAGAATATAAGTTTCTGGCTAATGTAGTAGGGAAAGTGTTGCTAGGAAAGCACACAGCCCATGATTATATTATCAAGCACCAATTCTTGGTTATGTGTGCTCTGGTTAATAAGAAAATAGTAAATTGGGGTTTGTTGCTGTTTGAATTAATCAAGAAGAAAAACTCTAAGAAAGAAGTATGTTTTGGGAGGATTTTGGGAATTTTCCTCCAGACCAAGGCTCCTGAACTTTTGGTCTCCCAGACCATGTTCATCAATGCCTCCAAGAGGCTAACTTCTACCTTATTTGGTAGATGGGAGTGGACCATCTCTAAGCCATCCAGGGCTTCCTCCTCTTTCAGAGCTTTAGATAACACCAGGATAGTAACAATCACTCCCTCACCTGAAGAAGAAGCTCATGCTCCTCCTCCATCTCCACCACAATCCACAGTTCCTTCAACAACTCCCCTCCAACAATCGTCCACTTACTTTCAAACTCCTACTGCCTCAACATCACAACCTCATTCCCCACTTCCTCAATCTCCAATCCGCATACCAGAGGATTCTCCATCCCCACCTCCTCAATCTCCTATACCACCTCACCTTGATGACATACCACTATAATCTTCTCTGTCATTTCCAACTTTTGATCTTTTACCATCTCCATCACCATCTCCTCAACATCAACAATCTCCATCTCAGGATGAAGTCATGCCATATTTCATTCCTCCCTCTTCCTCATCCATCAATCTGTATCTACTCAGACTCCACCTGAGTTTATGCAACTCGATTTTCCCCCCATTTCCACTATCTTGGAGCTTATCTCTCCAACTATCAGGCATCTCATAGCAGATGCAATTGCTCCTCTAACTGCCTCCATAAACTCTCTTGCTTCTCTTCTTGATTCTTCTACCTCTATCCCTTCTTCTTTCCAGGGCCTGGGTTCAGTACCCTTTGAATCTAGGAAGGGGGAGATGTTTCAGGAAGAAGCTCCAGCTCCAGCTCCAGCTCCAGTAGTAGTAGCATCAGTTTCTTTAGTAGCCGCAGCAAATTCAGTTCGTATAGAAGCAGTTACAGAGATTATCACTATTGGTGATTGCAGCATCAATCCCACAATGGATTTAATTTCTTTACTTAATTCTTTTAATTCAGTTTACAAAATGTTTTTACCAAGTTTTGATGTTCATCACTCCAAGGCCATAGTGTGTTATACTGCTCCAATAAGTCCTGCAGTTGTGAATTAACTAAGGGTAAGTTTTGTTGTTCCAGAGATTATAGAAAGCCTAGTTGTTGAAGATTCTTGTGAGACAGTTCCTATCTCTGAGCCTAAGGCTTTCTCTCCTCCAAATCTTCCTTGGGATGAAACTCCATTTCCTAATCTTGATGATCTTATGTTTGAAGACATGGAAGAAGAAAGTACCCAGATTGTTACAGAAATTTCTGCAGAGCCAGCAGTTCAAAAATAGCCTCAGGTTCCAGGAATCTCAGCTGAATGGCTAAAGAAATTGGATGATCTGTATGATAATCATCCTGAATCATCTGATGATGATGAGGATTTTGATGATTGAAGTTCTAAGAAAGTAAAGTCTAAGAAGAGAAAGGCTCCTCCTAAGGTTGTTCCTAAGTCTGACCCTACTGTTGATACTCCTTACTACATTCTACACAATATTCCTTTCACTCCAGATATGGCTCACTGGATGAGATTATCTAAGAATGAGCTCAAGGAAAGAAAGAAAAGGAAAAGATACAATTCCCCACCTAGGCAGACCAGGAGAGGACCTCCTCCTCCTCCTCCTCCTACTGTAGGTGTATAAGGAAATGTTGTTAAGACTCAGAAGCCAGCCTCAAGTAGTTCTCAGTCTCCAAGGCCAGCCTCCCATCAGTCTTTCAGACCAGCTGGGAAGTATAGTCAATGCAGACCTCCAAGGTCTTATTATTCAGGCCAACCTCAGCAGTCTTTCAGTCAAACCAACCTTCAACAACAATCCATTCTTTTCAGAAATCCTCAAAAGTCTTCTCAGAATGCTCTTAAATCTAATCTAGAGAGACCTCTCTCTCCAACCTATGAACCTGAGTTAGATCCTAATTTCGGGATGGCCAGATTCCAAGAGCTGATTGGGTTATCTCAAATTAATAAAGCCAGAGCAGAAGGAGCAGATCCATCTAAATTCACTAAAATGTCTACCTATAGATATAAGGAGTTTGATCAATTTCAGGTAAATAAAAATCTATTTAACCCTAATGAATACATGCAGATCCATCAAGAAGCTATAATGCACAGAGCTGTATCTGTAATACTTCTTGGGGTTCAAGACCTGAAGTTGTCTTAAAAGGAAGCAGAAAATCCAAACAGGACAATTACTTTTGTTAAGTCATCTTCTGCTCCTCCCTCTGATAGATTTTAATCATTTTTTTTGATTTGCTATTTTTTGTGATTTATTTGTGTGATGAACTTAGCCATATCATATCTGCTGAATAGTTTAAATTCTGTCAGATATTTATATTGATTTGTGATCGTATGCTTTTTTATTTTGTTTAGTGACCTCACCCAAATATGGGGAGATTGTTGGATCCCTAGTTTTGATTTGGGCTAGGTTCACTATTAGGTTATTGACCCACCATGTATAGCATATGGTCAATTTGTTAGTTCTAAGGTCTAGGTCAGTCTGACTAGGTTAGGCATCTTTGATCCAGCCCTCAGAAGTATTCAGATATTCAGACTTAGAAGAAATGCAGTTTTAAAGAGTTCAGAAAATCAGTTCGAAGTTCTTTAAACTCAGCTCGATGATCGTCGATCGCAGATCGACGAACTTAGAGTGTCAACTCTGAGCTGAGCTCGACAAAATACGAGCTCAGGTCGACGATCTTCCTTCTTCTACACAGATTCTCTGGCCGACGAACTTGGAACTCAACATTGACAGATATCTTCTAGATCAATTATCTCTGAACTCAGCTCGATGAATGAGATTTCTCAGCTAGCCGAACTTGGAGTTCAGTTCGATGAAATCTGTCCTGAGTTCGATTAATTTCCTTCAGTATCAGTTTGACGTATTCTCTCTATATTGTTCTAAGGCAGTAATTCTATGATAATTAATGCTTATATTCTCAAGAATATATCCATTTCTTGGCAGCATTAAATATGGTTTTCACATAGTTAATTACTTGACTTATTTACTGGGACAGTTGAGAAAACTCATTAAAAGCCAAAATCCAGTCGTTCAACTCTCATAATCTCAGAAGTAAATTCAAGATATTATTAAAATTTCAAAAGGCTTAAATCTCTCAGGATATAAAAAGGAAATTTTTCTCTCTTAAAAAGAAGAACAATAACAACCATTGATACATTTTTCACAGAAAAGCATTGTTATAGTTCCTACAGGAAATTGAAGAAGAACATCAACACACAGATCATTAGTCTTCTTTAGTTTCTGCTTCAGGATATTTCTAGAGACAATAGTCAACATCTATCTGAAAGTTCCTGAAGATCAGCAATCCAACTTCAAGGTCTACACCCTGTGCAAAGTTCTCATCTTCCTGAACCTTTCTTCATCTCCGGGGAAACTTTGACAACAACATCCACTTAGTCTTCTCAGTTGTTTGAGAAAGTGAAGACAACATCATTTTCTTTTCCTACTGTAAAAAGGGTTTTCAACTCCCTTTAAAAGTTATCATCTGGTTGTCAAGTCTCCTTATCAAAAGACTTGGATTGATTTTTGGGCACCTGATCAAAAGCTCAAAGGGTTGTGAGATCTCCCTTGAAATAGATCTTCTGGTGACAGGGCACCTGAGCAAAAACCTATGGTGGTAGGTCACCTGAACAAAAACCTGTTAGTGGATTCCTACCAAGGTGGTAGAAGAGTGGATGTACCCAGTTTTTGGAACCCACTATAAAGTCTTTGTGTCATCTGGAATGCTCTATTCTTTGATTTGTTGTGCTATGATTATCTTTGTTCTTATTCTCTCTCTATACATATAGATATCAGTTATTTAATTCTACTATAAAAATCTAATTAAAGTTTTTTTAAATACTCTATTCACCCCTCCCCCCTCTAGAATTAAGACATATCTATCCCCTCACTTTTACCGAATGAAGAATTTTACTGTTTTCATGAGTGGTCAGCCTGCGTGCCGATGTTTGTAATCCACAATGGTAAAATATAACTGTAACACCTTAAGGCCATAACCTTTGTGTATTTGTAAGTGACATTCCTATGCTTTTATACATAATTGGTGGTTTATATATTGTGGACATTCAAATGAGTTTGAGTTTAAGTAACCTTAAAGCTTCCGTTAGAATGCTCTGAGTTAGGATGCGAGTAATCTTTGATATTAACCCGTAACCCCGCCACCTATTTGTGAAATATGGTGTGGGGCCCCGGCCTGACCCTCTATTTTATTTAATGTAACAATGGATGTGTTGCACGCAATCAGTCAAAGAGTATGTACACAAGGAGATTTTGACATAACTCAACTGGGTAAAAAACCACCCGACCGGACCTGTGTCGATCGAACTCCACTATCTACTTGCGGTTACAACTTTCACTGAGAATCAAGAGCGACAGACCGCCACTCGTTATAATTTGGAGGTGAGAGAGAATTGTTGGCTCGTGGAGGGCAACAGGTTGCACCGCACGTGTCCTGTTTATTAGGAGGACGTGGACGAAGGGAATGCTGGTTGTCACGAGACTTCCTTCTCGATGCTTGCTGCAGATCCAGGCGGGTTTTCATGAGGCAGCGGTGGATTGAAAATGGTTCGAAGGGGGCTTGAATGTGTCTTGAAGATGGCTTGAAGATGACTTGAAGGCGGCTTGAAAGTAGCTTGAAGATGGCTTGAATGCGGTTCGTAGGAGGAATTTGACAGAGCTCTGACCTGAGAAGGAAGAAAGTTGTGGAACGAAAAGGTGAGAAATGAGGAGGTTTAAGGTTCATTTTATAGCATTCGGGAGGTGGTTACAGTGGTTATGCGGCAATCTGCACATCGTAACCACCAACATAATTATTTTTAGTATAGTTAGGGTTGTGTATATTTATCATGAAATTGGTTATACGTAGAATGATATTTTAATTAAATTATTGAAAAATGTTTAAGTTGTCTACCTAAATCACCTAGAGGGGGGTGAATAGGTAAGTTCTGCGTCTTTTTGCGGAATAAAAATTGAACGAGCGATGCACAGTTAATTAAGCAAGCATACACAGACGACACCAAGAATTATAGTGGTTCCCCAACCTTGGCTGCATCCATTTTCCACCTCACCGATCTAGCAAAGCACTAGACTCAGCTACTCCACTATTCTTGGATTGAAAACAATCCCACCACTCAGGTTAAAGTTCCTACAACTCGATCCCTCAAAATAGGATCGACACTCGGAAGAGAAACTTCCTACAAATAACTTGGAGAACAAAGCTCCTACACTTGGAGAATAATCTCCTATAATAATAAAATGAAATACAAAGAAATACAAACAGTATTTATCTCAGATCTGAAAACTTCAGTCCTTCTTCTTCCTTGAACTTTAAAGCTCTGTCGGAAATAGATTGAAGAAGACACGACTAAATCTCTGGATCTGAAAATTCTGGACTCAGCACGATCAGGAAAAGAATCTGTTGATGTAGAAGATCTTGATCTGTTGAATCACTTGCTCTGAATCTCTAGATCGAAAGCAAATCGACGATGAAGACAATGAATAACTACGGCTTCTTATTTTGGAAAGAGAAAACGCGATTCAAAATACTTAGGGATTTCTTCTTAGGGTTGGTAGATCATGATAAGTCATTTTATAGGACTTACCTAACGGTCATAATCATATTAAATGCATGGCACGTGGACCAATCATGCGCTAATCACATTTGAAATCATGTATGTCAGAACTTTGAAAAATTCAGAAAACAATACATCATTTCTCGAGAATAATGATAGTACTCGAGAAAAGGTTTTTTGATTCTCGAGAAGAATGATGAGGATCTCGAGAAATACACTTAGTAAAATCGTGGAGGTGGAAATCAACAATTTCGAGAATGAAGGAAAGTACTCGAGAAGAATAAAGTTTTGTTCTCGAGAACAATCATTCTGGTACTCAAAGGCAAAGAAGTATCTCGAGAACAAATGTCTGGCTCTCGAGAAAATATTTCAGGTCTCGAGAAAAATTTCCTGATTCTCGAGAACTAAACATTGTCTTCTCGAGAAAAAAATCCTTGGCATCTCGAGAAAAAGACTTAGAACATATTCTGTCTGGAAAAGAAGTAACTCGAGAAAAATGTACTTCTGTTCTCGAGAAAAATATTTTGTTACTCGAGAAGAGAATCTGTTACTCGAAAAATGACTTCTGATTCTCGAGAAGTAATACTGAGCTTCTCGAGAAATGACATGTGGCTTCTCGAGAAAAAGACTTAGAAAATATTCTGGACTGGAAAAGAGATAACTCGAGAAGGAAAGTCATGGAGTACTCGAGAACACATGGCTTTCTCGAGAACAACACTAAGCTTTCTTGAGAACTGCTTTTGTAACTCGAGTTCATGACAAGTCTCACTCGAGAATAAGCTTAAGTTCTACTCGAGTATAAAGTTTCCTACTCGAGAAAAAGACTTAGAGTTTTTCTGAAAATCTGTAAACTTAATTTGTTCAAGATATACAACTGCCAACTTTTCTCCTATGCCTTTAGTGCTTGAAAACGAAGTTTGTCCCAATAGAGAGGCTACACATGAGTCAACACAATGGATCACACAATGAGGGATTTCATTGTATGGTGCTGTGTTTGGTGACTCATTGTAGACTGACATTGGTCTACACTTGACTATTGTATCCTGTAAACACTCAACTACAAATGACATCAAATACAAACTTAATTCATCTTAGTTCAAAGGTGACTTCATACAAATCTGCGTTATTGTTGATGCAATACCCAACAATCTCCCCCTATTTGTAGAAGTCAGAACCCTCTACACTAAGGTGAATTATATCAAGATAAACAAGTAAAGAGACTAATAACAATGATAAATAGAAGAAAAACTATAATATAGAAAAACCAGATCAGCAAAACTAAAGGTTTATATTTATAGAAATTGTCCAAGAGAAATTCAATTCCACAAGATTTAAAAAAATTGAATTTTTTGATCATCAACAATATCTACTGGTTCTGTTGTTGTTGCTATCTTTCTTGCTTTTCTTGTTGTCTCTTCTGGTAGCTGTAAGGTTTTGGAAAATATTTTGGAGGTCTGGGAGGAGCCTTGAGATTATTCCTTCCATATTCTCCGTCATACAATCTTCTCTTGGTAAGAGATTTTTCATATAAGTCTCATTCATAGGAGCTGTAATGTATGTTCCTTTCTTCATTAAAATCAACTACAAGTTTCAGAGTATCAAGAATCAGAGCTTTGGAGGTTGGACTCCAAACTTCAGAGAATTTTTGAGGTCTTCTCCTTTCAGCTTCAGGATGAGGAGTTGATATGCTGGATGAGGCACCATCACCATATTTTCTTCTTTTGGCTTTCTAAATCTCTGGAGGTGCTTGAGGAGGCATATTTACTTGTTCTGATTCCCAAACTTCCTCATAGTTTTTAGGAGGTGGTCCTTCAAAATATTCAGGAGGTGGTCCTTCAAAGTATTCAGGAGGTGGAGAGAATGTTGGCCTAATCACATCCAAGTGTGCAGGAGGGGGTACAGAAGGATCCATTGCCAGATCAGGAAAAAGTTGATTATGCATCCAAATGGTAGTATCATAAGTTTATAGCTTTGTGCTTTTAACTTCTTTGAGCACTGAAGTCTGGATCTCTTTCTGAAAGATAATAGTTGCCAACCTAAATTACCTATAGGGGGTGAATAGGTGAGTTGTGCGTCTTTTTGCGGAATTAAAAAAATCTTAACCAAAGCACAGAACTATCTATCAAACAAGCAAACACAGACGAGGCAAGATTTATAGTGGTTCCCCAACCTTGGGTACATATACTTTCCCTCACCGATCTAGCAATATACTAGACTCGGCTACTCTACTTTCTCGGATTGGAAAACAGTCCTACCCTCAGAACAAGGTTCCTACAAACTCGATCCACAAACGGATCTACACTCGGAAGACAAAACTTCCTACAATCTCGGAGTTGAACACTCCTACACTCGGAGAAATTTTCTCCTACAATAATAAAAAATACAGCAGTACAGAAATACAAACAGTAAATTATTTGGTTCAGACTTGCAACAAAAATCAGAAAATCCTTCTTCTAGGCGTGCGGCTTTATCAGAATATTGAAGAATAATTTTGGCAAGATCAGATCTGGAAATTCTCGACTTTACACGATCAAAAGAGTAGAAAAATCGTTGAGCGGAGATCTCGATCCTTAGAGTCTTCTTAATCTGAATCCTCTGGGAAGAAGAAACCCTAGCCGGTCAGAATTTAGCGATGGCGGCTGCGGCGAATTTCCCGGTCTTGTAGAGAGAGAGAGAAGACAAAATTCTTTTGGAAAGAGACGGCTGCAAAAACTTAGAATAATTTTCTTCTTGAAAACTTAGGGTTTGTCGGTTTGACAAGTCCTTTTATAGGAGACAAGAAGATTAGACTTAAATGATTCATAAAGAGAACGACACGTGGACCAATCACGTCAGAGTTTAAGAATAAGACTGTTAGGTCTGGACTTTAGGAATTTCTGAAAATAGTCAATGTTAGTTGCTTGAGTCAAGCAGAACTACTCGAGTATATGCAGCATTACTCGAGTAGGTAGAAAGGACTACTCGAGTACATGAGAGAACTTACTCGGGAGATAAAGAAATCATTACTCGAGTACATAGAGTCAACTACTCGAGTAAATAAGAATGAGAGGGACTCAGTTACTCGAGTAATAAAAATGACTTACTCGAGTACTTAAGTACTTACACGAGAGGTGGAGTATATTACTTGAGTTCAAGAAGTACAACTCGAATATATAAAAATGAACTACTCGAGTATATCAGAAACTTACTCGAGACAAACACTTGGAAAAATTCTGGAGCAGGAAAAATTGAACTACTCGAGTATATAACATGGACTACTCGAGACAGAATGATCTACTCGAGTATATAACATAAACTACTCGAGTAAATCACTTAGTGAAATTTTTCTGAATAAATTCTGGATTACACGAGTAAAAGCATTTGACAACTCGAGTAGTAGATGAACTACTCGAGTAGTAGATGAACTACTCGAGTATATGAGTTAGACTACTCGAGTAACTAGAAACTACACGAGAGTCAGAATACCATTAACTCAAGATAGAAGATAAAACTACTCGAGTATATATAATACTACTCGAGTATTTCACTTAGACAAATATGAGAAGAGAGAATCTGGAAACTCGAGAGAGAAGAGGAAATTACTCGAGTATACAAGATGAATTACTCGAGAACCATAATTGGACTACTCGAGTACATCTTAACTACTCGTGTAAGTGAATTACTACTCGAGTATAGACTCAATAACTTACTCGAGTAAATGAGAAGGTACTCGAGTACTTTACTTAAGAAAAATATTTTTCTGACAGATTTTCTTCTTCTAAGGGAAATCAACATCAAGTCTTTTCTCATAGTCCTAGAGCTTGAATATGAAGTGTATCCCAATAAAGAGGCTACACTTGAGTCAACACTTTGGAACACACAATGAGGGATTACATTGTATGGTCCTGTGTTTGGTGACCCATTGTAGACTGACATTGGTCTACAGTTCCCATTAGAATCCTGCAAACACATAACTCAAGCCAAGCATCAAATACAACTTAATTCATCTTAGTTCAAGGGTGACTTCATCAAATCTGGGTTAGTGTGGATACAATACCCAACAATCTCCCCCTATTTGTAGATGTCAGAACCCTTTACACTAAGGTGAATTATAGACATAAAAAGAATGTTAAGTAATCAAGTAGTGTAAGCAAACAAAGAACTATGAAAAAGATAATAAGATCAAAACTTTGAATTATATAAATATGATTATCTAGAAATATCATAAACAACTAAAATTCATTTCCATAGCTCATGAGTCTATTGGGCTAGCTCTGATGATGTTGCTTATCTTGTTTCTCTTGCTGTCTTATCTGATAGCTGTAGGGTTTAGGATAATATTTGGGTGGTCTGGGAGGAGCAACTGGATTATTCCTTCCATATTCTCTGTCATAGATTCTCCTTTTGGTCATGGACTTCTCATACAACTCCCATTCATGGGAACAGTAGTGAATGTTTCTACTTTCATGAATGTCCAGAACTAACTTGAGAGTGTCCAGGATGAGATACTTGGAAGTAGGAGACCAGACTTCAGCATGTTCAGGAGCTTTAGCAGGAACAGACTTGCTAGCAGAAGGACCTTCACCATATTTCCTTTTCTTCTTGTAAGTCAGTATCTCAGGAGGGGCTTTGAGAAAGATATCAGCAGGATCATCTTCCCAATCCTGAGCATAAGAATCTGGAGGAGCAACAGAATCACCAGGCTTTGGAGAGAATGTGGGTTGTAGAGGAGGAGTAGGAGCAGGAGCATCAGCAGCAGCTAGTGGATTTAGGTGATGAGGAATAATGTTAGGATCAGCAGGAAATTCTGGCAGAATCTGGTTATGCATCCAAGCAGTAGTGTCATAAGTGTGGAATTTGACACTCTGTATCTGAGCTAGAACATCATCATGAATCTCTTTAACTTTAGCTTCCCATACTTTTTTCTGGATGGCATTAGATTGTTCTAAATGTTCTTTTACCAACTTCTCCCCCTTTCTGACTTCAACAGATAGCATGGAGATGACATCATCTTTGAAAATTCCAACTTCCTCACATATCTTCATCTTAGTTGCCTCAGCCCTTTTGTCCAGTTCCATTTGATTGTTGACAAGAGTCAGGCCTTGGTCCATAACCTGTCCAACAATGGTGATTGTGTGGTATAAGGCTTTGCCACCAATCTGGAAGAGATGTTTGAGCTGATCAGTGTTGTGCTGAATCTCAGCAAATCCTCTGCTTATCTCAGTTTCTAGAGCAGTAACTTTGTCTGTGACAGTCTTGATACAAGTATCAAAGTATGTTTTTTGGTTTTGAAGAAGAAGTACAATCTGATTCAACAAGTCTGTGGGGGCAGGAGCTGGAGCAGTAGGAGAAGCAGAAGTTGATGGAGCAGAAGGAATGGGAGGAGCCATCCATGGAGCAATTTCAGAGAGAGTGACTGAGCTCTGAGCTCTAGTAGTGGGTATCAGGGCATCCTCTTCATTCATAATCTGAGGGATATTAAAATCCAAATTTCTGAGAGGAGCTTCAGCTTGCTCAGGTGAGAGCTCATCAGAAATGAGAATTGTTCCTTGTTGATTTTTGGGGGCATCAGGAGATTTTGATGGTGTCCTTGCTGGAGAATTATCTGGAGATTGTCAAGGAGTTGGGTCCTTGTGAATTTCAGTGGATGGAGCTGGAGGAGATAGAGGAGGAGGAGGAGGTACATCTGCAGTTAACTCTACTATCATTTCATTGATAGCAGCATCAGTAGAAAGGAGTGATTCTTGAACTTGTTGATCTGAGAGGAAATCTTCTAGAGTGACTAGAGGAGGAGTAGGTGGCCTGGCCTGAACAGTAGGCACAGGCTCCCCCTCAATAGGTGCACCAGAGGAGCTGGGGACCTGAGATAGAGAAGGAGATGGGGTCCTGTCCTCTGTGTCTGCAACTTCAGAAATTTTGGCAGCTTGTGAGGTATTTTGCAACTTCAACTCCTATCTCTGGATGGAGGATATGTAGACCTTCTTCATGTGATGAATGATACTTCCTTTGGAGAAACTAAAAACCTCTGGATTTGTCTCATGGAGAAGCAGTGAAATTATCCTTGCATAGTTTGGAGAATTTATACTCTCCTTAATCTTAGTCAGAATGAACAAGCCAAACTGAAATGCTTTTCTACAGACTATAGCTTGCATCAATTCAAAGAAATAAAGGGGTGTGGCCCTGATGGAGTTGGTTTTGCATAGAAGAATCTTACCAATAACATCAACCCGGAATTTCCCTTTAGCATGCATATCAGACCTATTGATGTGTCTAGTATCAGCAGAAAGTCCATAGAATGAACAGGTTCTGGAATAGTCTTCATCACTCAGAAAATCGTCTGCATCTGTAGCTGACAGTCAGAGAAGTCGAGAGACAGAGGTTGCAGTGAATTTAATGGTGATACCTTTGACTGAAGACTTCAAGACTGTTCCATGGTGCTTGACTTTAACATTCCTGAAAAACTCTGCAACTTCGGGGAAGAGGATACGGCATGGTTCTTGGAGAACAAATGTTAAGCCGGCAGTGTCGAGCAAAATTAGAAGATTATGGAAATCGGTGGATAGGTCTGCAATCCCTGCGGCGACTAATTCCGAACCAACACCAATCTTAGATGAGGCGGCCATGATTCAAAAGTCTTGGGGATGGTGAAACCCTAGATAATGTCGATGGGGAGATGAGAAGAGGCGCGGCTCTGCAACTGAAGGAGGAAGGCGAAGAGGCAGCAAGGTACTCGAGAGACGGAAAAGTTTTCGTGTAGATGAAATTTTCGGATTTTCTTATTTATATAACCCTAGGTTTAGGTCTTATTATTTGAAAATTAAAGCTGAAGAAAACCATAGAATAGGCGGCATAAGCCTTTGGTTTGCGCATAAGAAAATTTGAATAAGAGATGACTCGGCAATCGTCGAACTGGGATCGACGATCCCCAGCTGGCTGAGTTCGACGAAGATCGTCGATCTGAGTTCGACGACAATCGTCGAACTGGGATCGACGATTCCCGGCTGCCAGAGTTCGATGAATATCGTCGATCTGAGTTCGACGACAATCATCGAACTGGGATCGACGATCCCCAACTGCCAGATCGATGAAGATCTCGAGTAGAGAAGTCTGGGGGGTACTCGGGTAAGAATACAGATGTACTCGAGTAGATGTATGGAAGTACTCGAGTAGGTCAATGAGGTACTCGAGTAAGTGAAGTTGACTACTCGAGTATGTCAGTTTGCTACTCGAGTAGGTCAAGTCGACTACTCGAGTATAACATTCCACTACTCGAGTAGGTCAAGTCAAGTACTCGAGTATGTCATTCTACTACTCGAGTAGGTCATATACTTACTCGAGTATTTGTTACTTACTCGAGTCAAGTACTTGAACTTTTGGAAAAATCCAAATTTTGACTAACCTATGAGCCTTGAGCCTTCTTGAAAGTCCAGCCTCTTCTAGTCTTCCTTGTTGAGCATCCCAAGTTCTGTTTTGAAGAACGAGAACTTGGTCTCGTCCAGCGGCTTCGTGAAAATATCTGCAATTTGCCTATCTGTAGGGACATATTGAAGGTCTATGTCCCCATGCTCCACATGCTCCCGGATGAAGTGATACCTCAACTCTATATGCTTTGTCCAGCTGTGTGAGACTGAGTTGTTGGCTATTACTATTGCGCTGGAGGATTTGCAAAACAATGGAATCTTTGCAAACCTCATGTTGTAGTCTTTGAACTGATTCTTTATCCAAAGTAAATGTGTGCAGCAACTGCCTGAAGAGATGTACTCTGACTCGGTTGTTGACATAGCCACATAGTTTTGCTTCTTGCTACTACAAGAGATAAGCCTTCTTCTAAAGAATTGACAAGTCCCTGAAGTGCTTTTCCTGTCGTCTTTGCTACCTGAAAAATATGCATCTGAAAAACCTATCAGTTCACTATCATTACTTCTTGGGTGCCATAAGCCAAGATTTGGTGTACCTTTAAGGTATCTCAAAATCCGCTTCGCAGCAGTGTAGTGAGATTCCTTATAGTTCACCTGAAATCTAGCACAGACACATGTTGAGAACATTATGTCAGGTCTAGTTCCATCTTCTGACTGTTTTACCTGAAGCCCTAAGAAATACTTCAGCTCGCCCATACTGCTCATTTCAAACTTCCCTTGCATAAGTTTTGAAAACTTCTTGCAGAGATTGTCAACAGTAGAGCCAAAAATAATGTCGTCGACATAGATTTGTACTAGCAAAATCTTGCCCTTAATTTCCCTAAGAAATAATGTCTTGTCTATCTTTCCCCTTGTGAACTTGTTCTCAAATTGAAAGCTAGACAGCGTCTCATACCAAGCTCGAGGAGCTTGTTTCAGACCATATAATGCTTTATGCAGTAAATAAACATAATTAGGAAAGTTAGGATCAACGAAACCTGGAGGTTGTTCCACATACACCTCTTCCTTTATGTCACCATTAAGGAAGGCAGACTTCACGTCCAACTGGTAGACAGTGAAGCCTTTAAGTGCAGCATATGCTAGGAATAACGTTATAGCCTCCAGTCTTGCCAGTGGAGCGTACGTCTGGTCGAAGTCGATTCCTTCTTCTTGACGATAGCCTTTGGCGACAAGTCTGGCCTTGTTCTTTATTATCGTTCCATCCTCGTCCATCTTGTTCCTGTAGACCCATTTTGTCCCAATGACGTTCTTACCTTTGGGTCTTGGAACAAGCTTCCATACTTTGCAGCGCTTGAACTGGTTCAGTTCTTCTTCCATTGCCATTATCCACGATGCATCTGAGTTTGCTTTCTCAAACTTCTTTGGTTCAACCTGCGAGAGAAAATTTAAATATAGATTCTCATTAGTTGTACCTCTACGAGTTCTGACACCATCTCGGGGATCTCCTATGATCTGGTCCATGGGATGATCCTTCAAATGTCTGAGCTCTAGAGTTCTTGCATCTGGATTATCTTCTATCATCGGAGTGAATTCTTCATCTTGGATGACTTCTTTATCTTGATCATCATCCTCTCCAATAGGGGTTGGAGTGGTGATCTTGATGAACTTTTCGCCTTTGTCTTCGGACGGTTCATCCAAGCTAATTTCTTTTTGTTTTGCACCTGCATCTTCAATAGGCACACTAGAACAGTTGCTTTGCAGCAAACTCGTCTCATCAAATACAACATGTATCGATTCTTCTACCACCAGGATGTTTCTATTAAAAATGTTATATGCCTTACTATGACTATTATTTCCTACAAAAATACCTTCAAAACTCTTTTCAGTAAACTTAGTAGTGTGATACTTGCCATTGTTTAGCACGAAGCATTTACAACCAAAAATTCTAAAATATGAGACTGTTGGTTTCCTGCCTTTCAGAAGTTCGTAAGGTGTCTTATCGTGGTTTTTGTTTATGAGGGCTCGATTTTGCACGTGGCATGCAGTGTTGACGGCTTCAGCCCAAAAATATTCTGGAAGTGAAGCATCACTCAACATGGTCCTGTAGGCCTCTATGAGCGTTCTATTCCTTCTCTCGGCCACTCCGTTTTGTTGAGGAGTGCGAGGAGAGGAAAACTCATGAAAGATACCTAAGCTTTCACAAAATTTTGTCATGGCCCCAGACTTGAACTCTGTTCCATTGTCACTTCTGATTTTGACTATGGAGCAGTTGTACTCATTTTGGACTTGCCTGACAAAATTAGTAAAGGTGTCGAAGGTATCTAACTTGTGTTTCAGAAAGAACAGCCACGCAAAGCGTGAGTAATCATCAACAATTACCAACGTATAATCCTTACCTCCAAAACTTCTAATTTGCAGTGGACCAGACAAGTCCATGTGCAGCAGATGAAGACATCTATTAGAATCTTTGCCAATAATGCTTTTAAAGGTAGCCCTTGTTTGCTTGCCTTTTACACATGCATGACAAGGTCATCTTTGGCGTACTTGACATTTGGGGCATCACGAACTAAGTTCATTGAAAATAATTTTTTTATAGTTTTGGAATTAATATGTGATAATCTCTTGTGCCACTGGTCACCAATAGACGCACTATCTTTTGCTAAAAGGCACACTAGTGTCGAAGAATCTATACAAATGAAATTCAAACAGAAAATGTTTCTGCTTCGAGTGTCGGATAGAATCGTTTCCATATTGTCAACAAATTTTATCAAGCACTTGTTAACGTGAAACTCAATTATGTATCCTTTATCGCAGAGTTGGCTTATGCTTATAAGTTTGTGTTCCAAACCTTTAACGTAAGCCACATCTGTGAAGGATACATTGTCGTTAGTAATTATACCATAGCCTCTAGTAATTCCACAGTCTGAACCTCCAAAGATGACCTTCGGTCTGTTCACAACTGGAGTAAAGTTCTGAATAAGGCTTCTTATCCCGGTCATATGCCGAGAGCATCCACTGTCCAAATACCAGATTGGCGTTTTGTTGGCTTTTGCACATTCTTGCAATCACAATCAGTTAGCCTTAGGAACCCAAATACGTTTGGGTCCTTGGTCTCGGGTTAGAACACTCCCCCTACTATTAGCATTAGGAGTGGTCTTCCTCATATTGCCAACATGTGGGGTTGCAGTATTTCTAGGATTAAACCAACAATCCATGGCAAAGTGACCAATTCTGCCACAACACCAACAATCAAATCTGTTGTATCTTTGCCTTAAGTTCTCCTGCTTGACCTTTTGGAATTGTGGTCTAGCAGGGGCAGCATTTTTGGAGGAAGATGCCTCATGATGATGGCAATCACATGGCTTCTTCTCCTTTACAAGCTTTTCTACAACATGCTTTGTCTTTGGTGCCTTCTTGAAGTTATGCCCATGATTGAAGGGGCCATAGCTCTGAAGAATAACTTCTTCATAAGGTGCCTTAAAGACACTTTCGCCAAAGTTTCTGGGTCAAGTCCATCCTTGATAACGGGACTTTGGCTCTACATAGGTAGGCCTAGCAAAGTGCCCGTAGGATGAGTCAAAATCAAACTCATTTGAAGGAAATATAACCTCCTTGAACGTGGTCTGATCTTGAGGGGCTTTCCCCTTCTCTTTGGCTAAGGCCTTTTTGGCGGCCTTATTCTTCCGTTGAGCCTTATTTCTCCTAGAGGATTTACTAGGAGCTTCTTAATGGCCTAATCCGGCACCCTTAGCCTTGGCTGAGAATTCAGCAACGAATGGAAGAACTATATTGGGCTTCGAGAAACTTTCAATTAGTTTCTTTTCAGCTGCAAGTTGGGCTTCCAATTCCTTGATGATTTTCTATTTGAGGTCAAGGTGCTCAAGAGCCTTGTTATATTCTTCAATAGCATTATTGAAGTTTTCTTTGAATGAGTCAGTCTTTGCGACTTTCTCTCTCAAGATACTCTCTTCAGCTTTGAGAGATTTTTTCTCCTTAGCCTGAGTTTTCATGACTCGGCGACATTTGTCGTAAGCTATGCTTAACTCCTTATATTGGGTCATGAGTTCTGACTCATCATCAGAGAGCTATCCTCACAATCATGTTCAGAAACTTCAGAATCAGAAAGAGGAGTGTGAGAGTTTACCTTCCTAGTAAACTGGGGCTCTTGTTCATCATTAGTTTGAGCCATGAGTCCAAAATAGGCTTCTTCTTCTTCACTCGACTCAGATGAGTCAGAGTCATTAAGAGTCTTGCCCTTTTTGGCCATCAAGCTCTTCTCTGTCCTCTTCTTGCTGTACGAGGACTTCTTTTTCTCTCTTCTACCACCCTCCTTCTTCTTGTGAGGGAAGTCAGCGATGACGTGTCCTGGCTTATTACAACAGTAGCAAATAATGTCAGTCGAAATATGTTTGTTCTATTTAGTATTATACCTGTCATGGCTGCTTAAGCCTTTTCTTTGCCGATCACCATCGCGTCGTGATCTTCTATAAGAGGCATCCTTGCCTTTCCATTGCTTCTTCTTGTTCAAGAATTTCTTGAACTACCGAGAGAGTAGTGAGAACTCTCCTTCTGATAGCTCAGAGCCTGAGGTGCTTGGCTCTGAGGTTTCTTCTTCACTAACTTCTGGTGCTGGAGTAGGAGGAACAACCTTGGACTTCTTAGAGGTAGCTGCCTTTAAAGCGACAAACTTCTCTTTGAATGCAAACCTGTTTTTCTCTTCTTCAGCCTTCCTGGTGTTGAGTTGGAGCTCATAGTACATCAGCTTTCCAAAGAGATTCTGAGGATCTGTCTCGGCCAGTTTCCCAAAATCCCTGATAGCACAGATCTTGTTATCCCATTCCTTAGTCAGGGATCTCAAGAACTTATTATTTAGCTCTCCATTAGTGAAGACTCTGTCGTATACCCTTAGCTCATTCACTATCTTGAAGAAGTTCTCAAACGTGTCAGCAATGGTTTCTTTGTTTTCTTGTCGGAAAGCCTCATACTTCTGATTAAGTGGGGATCTTCTATCATCTCTCACTTCCTCGATACCTTCCATCAAGGTAACTAATGACTGCCACATCTCCTTTGCAGACTGGCAGTGAATCAGATTTTGCAGCATTGAATCATCGACTACACTTGCTATGATATTTTTCGCCTTTTTGTCCAATGCGATTAGTACAATCTCATCCTTGTCTAGATCCATAAGTTTCTTCGGGACTTTCTTAGTAGGATCTATAGTGGAGATGATCATGGGAATATAAGGACCTTCTTCAACTATCATGAAGATCCTTGGATCCACATCTTCCATGAAGATTATGCTAGCACCAGATAACCTGATCCCTTTTAGTGTGATACAATATGTCTAAGTTTGCACTTTGGAAAGCAAGGATTGGGTAGACTCTACAGACTGGCTAATTCTATTGATGTTGGAGGGTCAGGATCATTTTTAAAACCTTCTTTTTAGATCTAAAGGTCAATTAGTTGAGTCTGTCTGCCCTCAAGACCAAGGCTCTTTGGAGAGAACAGTACAAGCCTCATATCAAATGACGGATCGTCGAACTCCATCGACACCTGAGCCATCAGTCGAACAGACGATGCTGATCTTGATCAAGAGCTCAGTGGAAAGTAGATTAACAGATGCAAAGTCCAAATAGCTATGTTCGAATATAGAGCTCAGTTCGAGCCCAGATTCAAATAGAACAATTAAGGAGTTATTCTGGTTTTGACCGTTTTCATTTTCTGGAGCAAAAGGAATTATCAAGGAATTGAATGTAAGGAAGTCATCAGCAACGAGTCAGAATTTCTATCTAAAAAGGAATAAAAGACAAGATAATTCCAGCTCTCAATATTCATTCTCTGAGAACAATAGTCTAGACAGGAACACACATCAGGAGATCAACAAAACTGATGATCTCTTGTGAAGAAGGCCAGGACAGCTGAGCTGGAGATCCCCTATCACCCTCTGCAAAGCTTCATCCTGAACAATACAGATCTCAGGGGGAGCTTTAACAACATCAATTCAAGAAAGGAGACTTCCAGCTGAGTTATCAAAAGTATTGTTGGCTGATCAAAAAATCTAGTAGCACCTACCAAAATCCATTGGTGCCCAGGACACCTGATCAGCAGTCTCCTAGGGTGGTAGAAGAGTGGATGTACCCAAGTGAGAAGAACCACTATAGATGTTTAAACTGTGCTTGGATAAGTAAAAGGTTTTAGATATACTCATTGAGTATATCAGATGATCAGCGACTGAACCCAAAGATCCTAATTAGTTTGCTTCTATTTCCTCAAAGCCCAAAACAAAGATTATGCTAGGACTCAAATCTGTCTAATTTGCACTTTGGCCAACATGAATTCATTGAGGACATGTTTTGACAGTCAGAAGTGTTGTTCCACCTCCATCAGAATAAGCTGTTATTGGACAATGCAAAGGCTATGAGCCCAGACTATGTCTCTTGAATGGAAAGCTCTCTCTGAATAGTCTCAGGATAGCTGAGCAGGAGATGAGAATTTCATTAGTCAGAGTTGACCGACTCAGTCTCATAGTCAATGAGCTGAGTCTCATTGACTGAGCTAAATGGTGCTGCACTCTCAAGAATCTGGCCAGGATGCCACAACAGAAAAAGCTCAAGTCTTATGAGCTGCTCAAGAACAGATAGCTTTTCAAAGCGACTGAAGATCAACCTGAAGACCAAGTCACAGGCAATGATGAGCTGCTTAGTCTACTGGCTAAAAGATTTTACAAGATGGCCAGGAAGGACTTCAGGAAGAGATCATACAAAGAGCATGACAAGCCAAGGTATGATAGATCAAATAATAAAGAAATTGTTTGCTTTGGTTGCAGGAAAACAGGGCACATTGTGCCTGACTGTCCAGAGAACAAAAACAAGGACAGAAAGGATAAGAGAGAAAGAAGAAAAGACAAGGACTTCAAGAAGAATGGCAATGGCCAACCCTCCTCCAGCAAGAACAAACACACAAGGAAGGGATTTGTTGTTGAATCTTGGAGTGAAACAGAAGAAGAATCAGAAGATTCATCCAGCTCCAGTGATGATGAAGATGATGCTAAAGAGAAGGAGTTCTACATGATGGCAATCAATGCCTCTCAACACAATTCAGATGCAGAAGAGTCAGAGTCAAACTCAGAGACTCAACTTGAAGAGGACCTGGTAATTAGTTCTTTTGATTTCAATTTTGAGGACTTTAAATATGAATTTAAATCACTGTGCTTCGACTTATTAAAGTCTGAGAAGGAAATTATCTCTCTCAGAAATCAATTGTCTGAACACAGTTCCTTAAAATCAGAAAACTTCAAACTCTCTGAGGAGTTGGAGTGCTGTAGGGAGCAGGTAGCTTCACTGAAAAGTGAACTATCAGAGGCCAAAAAGCTTGAAGAATCCCTTAATGGGTGAAGCATCAAGCTAATGGACATCACAAGCACAGTGAACTCTAGATTTAATAGTATACTGGGCTTGGGTGCTTCATCCAGCCAACCTATAGTTCTAACAACCCCAATTAAGTTTATTTCTGATAAAGGGAAGGGAGTTGTAGAGGTAGCTAGGAAGAATTCTGATCTGCCTAAGAAAACCAAGTTTCAGCAGAAATCATCGAACGGAGCTCGGTGATCGCCGAACACAGATCGATGATCTCAGGCAAAATCATCGAACTCAGGTTGACGATCTCTAATTCCTGAACTCTGCCACAGTCGACCGTCGAACGGAGCTCGGCGATCTGACCCAAGATCGTCGAACACAGCTCAACGATCGTCGAACAGAGATCAGAGCTTTGGAAATTCCTTCAAGGGAAAATCAAAATCCAATCCTAGGGGTCCCTCATCCCAAAGATTTAACCCTTATACTGAATGGATAATACCCCCAAGGAGATATCATCCTGAAGGTTATAAGAGCCAACCAGGGATGTCATTTATTTCTGAGTTTAAAGGTTATCAACCTAGGCCCAAGGTAAACTGGGTCAAAAACAAGTGAATTATTTTATGTGCAGGTGAAGACCTATCCAACATCAAACCAGCAATGGTATTTGGATAGTGGGTGCTCAAAGCACATGACAGGAAATAAGGACAACCTCACATCCTTTAAAGCCAAGCTTGGACCCAAAGTCACATTTGGTGATTCAAACTTTGGACTGACAAAAGGATATGGTGCAGTTCAAATTGGCACAGTCACATTCAAGAAAGTAGTCCATGTGGAAGGACTGAAGCACAATTTGATCAGTATCAGTCAGCTATGTGATGAAGGCTACCGGGTGACTTTCAGCAAAGCCTTATGCAAGATCAAGTCAGAGGACAACACAACTATATTGACAGGTAAAAGGAAAGGTAACATCTACTTAGTTGATTTTCTTTCAACAGATGTACACATTTGCATGTTTAATTCTGTTAGTAGACCTAATATTTTATGGCATAAGAGACTTGGGCATATAAACCTTAGAACCATTGCTAGGCTATCCAAGGACAACCTTGTTAGAAGACTACCTTCTGGCCCCTACAATAAGGAAGAACTCTACATGGCTTGTCAATTAGGCAAGCAAACTAAAAATAGTTTCAAGTCACTTAATAAGAGTGATTCACCTAGGATTTTGTATATGTTACACATGGATCTGTTTGGACTCATTACAGTATAAAGCTTAGGAGGTAAATCTTACACTTTAGTAGTTGTAGATGACTTCTCTAGATTCACATGGGTGTTCTTTCTGAAGAAGAAGTCTGATAACTTTAAGTGTTTGACAGAGTTTCTCAAATTCATACAGATTGAGTTCAATACTCACATTGCCCTGATCAGAAGTGATCATGAGACAGAGTTTGATTCTCTTCTTATGCAAGAGTTCTGTCAGAGTGAAGGGATCAGGCACACTTTCTCATCTCCTAGAACTCCTCAACATAATGGGATAGCTGAAAGGAAAAATAAAACCCTTATTGAATCTGAGACTACATTGTTGTCAGATGCTCACCTTCCTCTATCTTTTTGGGCAGAGGTAGTGAACACCTCCAACTATGTGCTGAATAGAAGTTTAATACATAAACTAAAGGGCAAGACTCCCTATGAATTACTCAAAGGGAAGAAACCTAAAATAGATTATTTTAGAATTTTTGGTTGTATTTGTTATATACACAATAATGACAAGAAGTACTTAGCAAAATTTCATGCTAAAGCTGATGAAAGAGTGTTTTTGGGATACTCCATGATCAGTAAGGCTTATAAGGTATACAATAAATCAACTCTTAAAATTGAAGAATCTGTTCACATATATTTTGATGAAACTAACATGTCTTTCAAGGAAAAGAACACTTCTACCATAGAACCTTTGCAGGTACATTCTCTTGCTGAAGACTTGGACAGATTACAAATTACTCAAAAGGATGAAAGCAGTGAGGATGAAGAAGACATTCAACATCATGAATAAAAACTTCTTGAAGAGCCAGTTGTTGTACCACAAGAGGAAACAACAACACAGATTGGTGAACAATCAACACCCCCTGTTGATTTAGTAACATCAAGAGACCATCCAATTTCCTAAGTAATTGGAGACATCTCAGCTGGTGTGCAAACCAGAAATCAGGTCAACCAAAACCTGTTGCACACTTGCTTCCTATCTCAAATTGAACCTCAATCCATTCAAGATGCAGAGCAAGATCCACACTAGATCATGGCAATGCAAGAAGAGTTGCGTCAATTTGAGAGGAACAAAGTTTAGGAACTAGTACCAAAGCCTAAGGATCAATCCATTGTTGGAACAAAGTGGGTGTTCAGAAATAAATTGGATGATCAAGGAGTAATTGTAAGGAACAAGGCAAGGCTAGTTGCTCAAGGGTACTCTCAAGAAGAATGCATAGATTATGACCAGACTTTTGCACCAGTTGCAAGGTTGGAGGCTATTAGAATCTTCTTAGCATATGCAGCACATAAAGGTTTCAAAGTATACCAGATGGATGTAAAAAGTGCATTTCTCAATGGAGACATCAAAGAAGAAGTCTATGTCAGACAACCTCCAGGTTTTATCTCTCCAACCCATCCTGATTATGTTTTTAAGCTGAACAAAGCATTATATGGTCTCAAGCAAGCTCCTAGAGCATGGTATGAGACCCTAGAATGCTCCCTTCTAGAAAATGAATTTATTAGGGGTAGACTAGACCAAACTCTTTTTATTAGAACCCATAAGTCTCATACCCTACTAGTACAGATTTATGTAGATGATATTATTTTTGGCTCTACTGATTCAAATTTGTGCAGAAGGTTCTCCAACCTAATGCATTCTAAATTTGAAATGAGTAGCATAGGTGAGCTATCCTTCTTTCTAGGATTGCAAGTCAAACAACATGCTGAAGGCATCTTTATTTCTCAAACTAAGTATGCAAAAGAATTGGTCAAGAAATTTGGTATGTCTGAAGCATCTTGTATGAAAACACATATGCCTACCAATGTTGTATTGGATGCTGATGGACATGGGAAACCTGTTGATCAGACAACATATAGAGCAATGATTGGCTCTTTACTGTACCTTACATCTAGTAGACCTGACATAATGTTTGCTACATACATATGTGCTAGATTCCAAGTGAACCCTAGAGAGTCACACCTAACATTAGTTAAAAAGATTCTCAGGTATGTTAAAAGTTGTCCAAATCTAGGTCTCTGGTATCCAAAAGATTCAGCATTTGACTTAACTGGATTTTCTGATGTTGATTATGCTGGATGCAGAATTGATAGGAAAAGCACCAATGGAACTTGTCAGTTTCTTGGTGACAGACTTGTCTCTTGGTTTTGCAAGAAACAAACATATGTGTCAACTTCAACTGCTGAAGCTGAATATATGGCTGCAGGTAGTTGTTCACAAATATTGTGGATTCAAAACCAACTCCTACACTATGGCTACAACTTAGAGAAGTCTAAAATATTTTGTGATAATAGCAGTGTTATTTCTATAGCTCAAAATCCAGTCCTCCATAGTAGGACAAAACACATAGAAATTAGGCATCACTTCTTAAGGGATAATGTTGAGAAGAATAAAATTGAACGTCAATATATCCCAACTGATTTGCAAAGGAGAGATATTTTCACCAAGACCTTGGATGAAAAGAAACATACCTTCTTCCTAAATCAGTTAGGAATATTAGATGGAGGAAGTCTAAAATAAGTTCCAAGACTTTGAAACTCTAAAAATTGACCAAGACTAGGCAAACATCTTGATTTTTCTAGTGTATAAGAGTGTTTCTGATATTTGAACTGCGCTCGACGATTTTCCCCCGATCGTCGAACGGAGATCGACGCCTTCCGAAATCGTCGACCAGAGTTCAGCTCTTCTCAGATAGTGTTCAACTATCTCTCCAGGTCAACGATCGTCGAACGGCGCTCGACGATTTTATTTTCTGAACTATTGTCGAACCGAGCTCGACGCTCTTCAATATCATCGAACGGAGATCGACGATATTGAAGACCTTTCAGATTCCTTTAGAAGCCCCGATCGTCGAACTGAGTTCAACGATCTTTCCTTTTCTGCGTCGAACCCTAATATAAAATTCATTTTTCGGCCGTCGTTCTCCTTTTGCGCTTTCAATCTCTCTGCAAACTTTCTCTTTCCCTCCAAACATCTCTACACTTGGTAGTTTGGTTGTTTATTTTTTGCAGAAAACCATGGTCGTCTCTCTCGCCGTTTCTGGTCGCCATGAAATTCGATGCAGGATTCGATATTGACATGGATTCTTTCAGCACCAGTGATCAAATCTTCCAAGACATTCTAGAACTGTTCAAGGAACAAAAGCTTGTTGCTATCATGTCCACCAGAATCAAGCTGCCTGCAGATGAAATCAAGGAGTGGGTCTATACTGCCCACAACCAAGACCAAAATACAATTGTTGGATCAATTTCAGGAACTCAGGTACCTCTTACACCTGCTGCCCTGACAGAAATTTTTGGATTAAATTCTGGAAGAGATTCTGTTGAAATGTCTGGAGAAGAATTTACTACTATGCTTGATAGAATGGGTCATTCTGATGCAAACCCTAGCAGGCTTCTGAAAAAGAATTTAGCTGTTGAATACAGATTTTTAGTTGATGTTGTGGGAAAAGTTCTTTTGGCCAAGCATTCAGCCCATGATACCATCTCCAGGTATCAGCTGTGCCTGATGGGTGCTTTAGTGGATAAAAAACAATTAAACTGGGGAGAGATCTTCTTTGATCTGATTAAGAAGAAGATCAATAAGAATTTTGTGAATTATGAAAGGATTCTAGGGGCTATTACTTCAAAACAGATGCCCTGCCCTGCTTGTATCAAATGGGATGAACATCATTGCCTCTAAGAGGCTCTCCTGTGCCCTCTTTGGCAAGTGGGACAGACAGATAGTGAAGCCCAGCAGGCCCTCTTCAGCTGTAACTTCAGGCACAAGGACTGTTACAGTCTCTTCCCCTCATGTCTCTGCCCCTGCAGAAGACTTGCCTGCTGCTTCTCCTCCTCCTCCACCTCTTATTTCATCTCCACCAGTCACCTCCACCATTTAAATTTCATCCACCATCATTATTTCCAGCCCATCTCCTACTTCAATTCCATCTCCAATCCCTACTCTCACAGAAGAAATCTTCCACCCTCTACATCACTACCCTCAACCAGATCTTGACACATCATCTCACACTCCATCATTCAATCTGATAGATGATTCCTTCATGGATGATTCACCTTCATCCCCTCATGATCTACCCTCTTCATCCACATCATATCAACAGCTACTGCAAGACATCATTGCTCAACCCTCCTTCACACCTTCTATCTCCATACTACTATCTTCCATTTCCACAATCCCCACACCTCAACCTTCCTTTCACCCATACACCAGCTCTCCTCCAACATCTCTAGCTGATCCACCTTCATTCTCTACCTCTGCTCAAGTCCCTACTGAGCATGTAGATATTCCAGCCTTAGCTGACAAACTGTATGAGCTGATAGCTCCCAGGCTCTCACTTCTGTTGGAGACCTCTTTGGCTCCACTCTTCAAGTCAGTTGCAGACTTATCTGCCAGGCTCTCCTCCATCTTTCCTCCTCAGGCAATCCCTTCCTTTGGGTGCCTTGATCCAGCTGTCTCTGAATTTAGGCAGGGGGAGATGCCTCATGAAGATGTTAGATTGCCTGCTGCTGCTGCTGCTGTTACTTCAACTCAAGCTCAAGCTTCAACACCACCTCAGGTTGCAGTTTTCTCAGTGGACCTCAGGTCACTTTTATCAGAGTTTGATTATATATACTTCCGCTATCTTCCAGAGCAGAATGCAGTCCAGCCATCTGAGGATCTCTCCAAGGCCATTGTGCCCTTTTCCAGCTGTGACACCAGTCTCATGAAGTCTTTTATAAAGTCCCTTTATGCTGTTGCCCCTGCTGTTTCTGTTGCTGTTGAAAGCACTGATGCTGCTCCTACTACTACAAATGTTGCTGGTTCTGTTAGTTCTGATGTGGCTGATGTTTCAGTTTCTAAGGATATGCAGACAGAGGCATATGACTTTGAGCCCACTGTCATTACTGATGATATTGCTGCTACTGAAACTATTATATCTGAAACTACTGTTGTATCTTCTAAGAGTGTTGCTCCTAAAAGTTCTGTATCTGCTGTGTCTACTGTTGCTGCTAAAACTTCCTCTGCTAGTGTTGCTTCCATTCCTCCTTCTACTGTTGCTGCCACAATTGCTGTCACTACTGTTATATCTGCTCCAACCCAACAACAGAAAGATTATCTGAAAAGGATTGATGCTTTATATGATGAACAAAGCTTTGAAAGTGATCAGTTCAGAACTGATTCTGATGACTCCTCAGCCACTATAGCAAGGAAAAGAAAAGTAAGAAGCAAGGCAATGAAAAGAGTTCCACCAGCAAAAGTACAAGATACAAATGATATTCCCTACTATATTCTGCATGACTGCCCTATAACTGAACATTGGATGCAATACTCCAAGAATCAATTAAAGGCTTCGAAAAAGAAAAGAAAATATGACAAATGATCTTCTCAGTTCCATCATCCTCCTCCAGCTCCTCCTCCTGATGTAGGTGCAGGTGGTAGCTCTGCTGTTCATCCTTCTGCCAGAAGTCAAACCCTCTATCAGCCTCAAGGAAGATCTCAATATAGGGGAAGCCAATCCAGAGGCTCTCAATCTATGAGAGGAAATTACAGAGGCAACCAAAGAGAACTTCAAGTTTATTCCAAAGGTTACTCCAGGCAACATCCTTACTCAAGGGAAGGACCAGGTTCATCTGATACTACTTCAGGTCCATTCCCTTATAAGCTCAAAGAATTAGTCTCCTCTAGAGCTCCTCTAGATAATCCCTCCAATAGATTTGAGCCTCCAGTGCCTTTTGAGGATCCAGAGAGCAATCCAACTGCCTGGATAGCTAGAATGAAGGAATTAGCTGCCTTGGATCAGATCAAGAAAGCCAGAGAGCAAGGCAAGGACACCTCCAGCATTACTACTCTGTCTGATCAAAGAAAGAAGGAACTTGAAAGATATGCCTCCAACAAGTTTTTTGATTCTGAAAGATACATAGAGCTGCACCCTGAAGCTGTAGTACTAAGGCCTAAACATCAAACATCTCTAGGTGCAGCTGATGACAGAAGATCAAAGAAGGAAGCTCTTAATCCAAATAGAGAAATTAAACTTATAAAGAGCAAGGAGAAAGAGTAATTCTGTAAGGTGACAATTATTCTGATTTCTGATCTATCTGAGTTATATTTGTGATTCTGCAATGTTGTTGTTTGTTATATTGTTGTTTTGTATGTTGTTTTTAATTTCTCCAATTTTTGTAAATAGTAATCCTAACCCAAATAGGGGGAAATTGTTGGAACACCCTATTACTAATTTGGGTCAGGATCATTATGTCTTTAGGAAACCTGTTTTTGACCTCATTGTATAGATCTAAAGGTCAATTAGAATTGAGTCTAAGGGTTAGTAGTTAGGTTTGGAAGCTGCCCTTAAGACCAAGGCTTTTCAGTTTGGAGACTAAGTCATTTTGTCGAGCTCAGTACGACGAATCGTCGAAATCCTATCGACGATTGTTTAGCTCAACTTCGACGGATCGTCGAACTCCATTCCACGATCGCTGAGCTCAATTTCAACAAATTGGCGAACTCCATTCGACGATCTTCGAGCTCAGTTCGACGATCTTGACTCCAGTTTGTTCCGCTATCTCTGAGCTCAGTTCGACGATAGTTGAGCTCAGATCGACGAACTATGTTTCTGTATAAGTCCAAATCGCTGAGCTCAGTTCGACGATAGTAGAGCTCAGTTCGACGTTCTTCTGAAGAGTTCAACGACTTTCAAGATTCAAATTCAGAATAGTTAAGGAGTTATTCTCAGCATTTAATTCAGAAGATTTTGTAGCCGTTTTCATTTATTCTGGAGCAAGTTTCAAGGAATTATCAAGGAATGTTTCATTGGACTTTCCTCCAGAAGACAATTACAGTTAAGGAAGTCATTTAATGACAGGCCAACGACTATCTTGTCAGTGGATCATTTCTATTCAAAGAAAAAGGAATAAAAGACAAGATTTTTGAATTCCAAGGGAGAGAAAAAAAAAAGAAGAACAAGGGAGAGACACACATTCTGTAATATTCATTCTCTGCAAAAACTTCTTCTGCAACAACATCTTTCACAACACCAACTATTACACAAGAAAAAGAAAGAGAGCTGTAGACATTCTCTGTCTCAAGATTCATACAAGAACACACATTCAAAGGAGATCAACAAAACTGAAATCTTCAGATCTCTTGTGATTCAAGTGTTCAAGGCCATCAACATTCAAGACTCCAGACACCTCACATTTCAGCTGTTGCTGAAATCATCATTTGCTTGGAGATCAATTTTCTAAAGGCCTATCACCATACTGCAAAGCTTCAATTCCTGAACAACTATAGATCTCAGGGGGAGCTTTGACAAGATCAATATCCACATAGTCTTCTCAACTGCTTTTAGAAAGAGAAGACTTACATCACTCTGTCATCCCCACCTCTGTAAAGGGTTTTTCAAACTCCCTTCAAAAGTTTGTGTGTGGTTTTTGAGCACCTTATCAAAAGCTCATTGGTGGCAAGACACCTGATCAAAAAATCTGGTTTGGTTTTTGAGCACCTTACCAAAATCTCATTGGTGCCCATGACACCTGATCAACTCATCCTGCAGTGTATTCCTACCTAGGGTGGTAGAAGAGTGGATGTACCCAAGTGTTGGGGAACCACTATAGCTCCTTGTGTCTTCTGGTTGCTTGTTTTTCTTTTGTTTATGGCTGTGGCTTGTGTTTAGTTTCTTTTGTAGTTTGTGATTATTCTGTGCTTAGATTTACTATTTGCTTCCCTGTTCACATTAGAATACAACAACTATTGTAAAAGTTTTTAGCAAGCACCATACTCTATTCACCCCCCCCCCCTTTAGAGTATATCAGATCTAACTCACACTTTCACAATCCTACCCTCGGAACAAGGTTCCTACAAACTCGATCCACAAACGGATCTACACTCAGAAGACAAAACTTCCAACAATCTCGGAGTTCAACACTCCTACACTCGGAGAAATCTTCTCCTACAATAATAAAAATACAGCAGTACAGAAATACAAACAGTAAATTATCTGGTTCAGATCTGCAACAGAAATCAGAAAATCCTTCTTCTAGGCGTGCGACTTTATCAGAATACTGAAGAAGAATTTTGGCTAGATAAGATCTAGAACTTCTCGACTTTGCATGATCGAAAGAGTAGAAGAATCGTTGAGCGGAGATCTCGATCTGTAGAGTCTTCTTAATCTGAATCCTCTAGAAAGAAGAAACCCTAGCCGGTCGGAATTTAGCGATGGCGGAGGCGGCGAGTTTTCGGTTCTTGCAGAGAGAGAGAGAGAGAGAGGAGAAAAAATTCTTTTGGAAAGAGACGGCTGTAAACACTTAGAATAATTTTCCTCTAGAAACTTAGGGTTTGTCGGTTTGACAAGACCTTTTATAGGAGACAAGAAGATTAGACTTAAATGATTCATAAAGAGAAAGATACGTGGACCAATCACGTCAGAGTTTAAGAATAAGACCATTAGGTCTGGACTTAAGGAATTTCTGAAAATAGTCAAAGTTAGTTACTAGAGTCAAGCAGAACTACTCGAGTATATGCAGCACTACTCGAGTAGGTAGAAAGGACTACTCGAGTACATGAGAGAACTTACTCGGGAGATAAAGAAATCATTACTCGAGTACATGGAGTCAACTACTCGAGTAAATAAGAATGAGAGGGACTCATTTACTCAGGTAACAAAAATGACTTACTCGAGTACTTAAGTACTTACACGAGAGGTGGAGTATATTACTCGAGTTCAAGAAGTACTACTCGAATATATAAAAATGAACTACTCGAGTATATCAGAAACTTACTCGAGACAAACACTTGGAAAAATTCTGGAGCAGGAAAAATTGAACTACTCGAGTATGTAACATGGACTACTCGAGATAGAATGATCTACTCGAGTATATAACATGAACTACTCGAGTAAATCACTTAGTGACATTTTTCTGAATAGAATTCTGTATTACACGAGTAAAAGCATTTGACTACTCGAGTAGTAGATGAACTACTCGAGTATATGAGTTAGACTACTCGAGTAACTAGAAACTACATGAAAGTCAAAATACCATTAACTCGAGATAGAAGATAGAATTACTCGAGTATATATAATACTACTCGAGTATTTCACTTAGACAAATATGAGAAGAGAGAATCTGGAAACTCGAGAGAGAAGAGGAAATTACTCGAGTATAAAAGATGAATTACTCGAGAACCATAATTGGACTACTCGAGTACATCTTAACTACTCGAGTAAGTGAATTACTACTCGAGTATAGACTCAGTAACTTACTCAAGTAAATGAGAAGGTACTCGAGTACTTTACTTAGGAAAAATATTTTTCTGACAGATTTTTTTCTTCTAAGGGAAATCAGCATCAAGTCTTTTCTCATAGTCCTAGAGCTTGAATATGAAGTGTATCCCAATAGAGAGGTGTAACGCCCCGAAACTCAAAGGAGCGAAGGGGGATGTTTTGGGCCAGTTTGAGTTCTGGCTGCAGGCACACGGCCTAGGACACAGGCGTGTCCCAGGGCGTATCAAGCCTGTGTCGACACTAAGGCGGGAAGTCGACACTTTGATCTCGACATTGTGTCGAGACTGGGCATACGGCCTGCGACACGGGCGTGTCGCAGGGCGTGTCGACCCGTGTCGACACTTAGCCGCGAAGTCGACACTGTGCTTTGACAATATGTCGAGACATGGCACACGGCCTGCGACACGGGCGTGTCGCAGGGCGTGTCAGCCCGTGTCGACACTCGTCCCGCGAAGTCGACACTTTGGTGTCGACAATGTGTCGAGACTGGGCACACGGCCTGCGACACGGGCGTGTCGCAGGGCGTGTCGACCCGTGTCGACACTTAGCCGCGAAGTGTCGAGACCGTGTACACGGCTTGGAGCCCAGGCGTGTCAAGGTGACACGGGTAGGGACACGGGCGTGTCCTAGAACCCGTGCAGTGCTCGGGTCGAAAATGGGGAAAAATCATGGGGTACACGGCCGGATACACGGCCGTGTCAGGTGGAACACGGGCGTGTCAGCTCGAACACGGGCGTGTTCGATACCCGTATGAGGTTCCAGGTGATCCGATTTTGATGGCAAATGAGGCACACGGCCCTGGACACGGGCGTGTGCCAGGCCGTGTTCGGTCCAGATTGGGCATTTCAGTCCCGAATCGAAGCCGTTCATTTCTTTGACTGAAGATCCAACGGCTGGGGGTTGTTCCTGAAGGGATATACCCGGGTTTTGACTTAGAAAACCCTCACTTTTAATACCTTGTTCTCTTTCTAAGTCCTTGGAGAGAGAGGAGAGCTAAGTGAAGAAGAAGGAGCTAGATCCGCCATTGGAGGAGCTTCGGAGCTCCGAATCGCAAGCCGACTCCGGATCCACGGAGGCAACGCTAGTGCGGTGATTTCCATCCGATTACTTTTCAATGGCGCCAAAGAGGAACTCAAGGGTAACGATCCTCATCTTGAGCATGAGTCGCTCTCTTTCTTTGCATAGAAAGCCCGCTCTCGCGAGTGTGCGGAGAGTTGGAGGCGTTCCTTCGGGTAGATATGTGAAGTCCCCGTTGTTTAGAGTCCGTATGCGAGAACGGACATAGGCATGATGTGTGAAGCCTACCCGGACATGTTGGTCTGGATCGGTGATGTTGCATTGCATAATGCCGGAGAAGACTCCGTGCTATTGGTTGTTTTTCGGGTTTTCTACGCGGTAGATTGCAGCAGGGAGCCTTGGGGACTAACCCAAAGGTGCACCCGGAAAACTGGGCGGATACGAGATCTTGCCAACTTGATGGCCTGAGAGCCAACTTGAACATAACCGGGTTATGTGACTTGTGATAGAATGAGACTCGGTGAAAGTTTGACCCGCGCAAATGGCTTAAATTGTCGTTGCGATGTGAGCACGGGTTAGATGGAACCGTACCCGCTTTATGTCGTTTGGTTAAAGAGACCTAAGGTTACGTGGCACTTGCCGTTGGCATAGATGTGAGTCTTCGGCGGTCAATGGCTTAAATTGTCGTGACCCAGGCCATGAAGACAAATTGCTCATAGGTTTGGCCGTCTAAGTGGCGGTGGTGAGTCCGGAATGTTAATGGCTTTAATTGACGTGACATCGACCAGTTCACCGAGAATGTGCCCTGAGTGCACGGGATGTGTGGCCGTACGAGCCAACGTCTGTGATAAAATGGCTATGGTTATATATATGGCTCTCTTATGCTAATGAAATGCAGGGAAGGAGCATCGCCGCCCCGAGTTGGGGGCGGGATCGTTATAATTTGGTCAGCATTGCTGATCGTTGCCTTGTTTTGCCACCGTGCGGTGGTTTGTTGCTTGCAGGTGCAGCTGGACCAAGCGGTCAATAGCGGGCTAAAGCCCTTTTTGCGAAGCTGGCCCTCGAAGGCCCAAGTAGAAGTGTTTACTGCTTTATTCATGTATGACCGGCCTGCGTGCCGTGGTTTGTAAAACATGTAATATTCAAGTGAAACATTTGATAAGGCCTTAAGGCTTGTTTTGAGTATTTTGTAATAACATTCCTATTTTCGTACTAGTGGACATTCGTGCTCTAATGCTGGGTTCTTTGTTTACAACTTTTATAAACTGCTTCAGCTAGAATGCTCTGTGTAGGACGTTGAGATTGGTTGGATGGTTTCCATAAGTAACCACCCGGTCTATCTGTGGTATATGGCGTCGGGCCCCGGCCGGACCTACTGCTATATGCTATGCGACGGATAGGGGGTGTTACAATTTGGTATCAGACTACTGGTTTTGGTTGGGCTTAAACTGAATTCGTGGGCGAATTCTTTTTAAGGGGTGGTGAGCACATTGTGTGCGTCATCGTTATAATGGTGAAAAGAACCCATGAATGTCCACTTAGGAATGAAAATACTCGTGTTTGAGGAACCTGCGTGTTCCTATAATTGCTGTTTGCAATACTATTTGGTCACTTAATGGTGTTTTGTACCACTATAGGTGACCAGAAGTGGTGTTGGGCCGTCAGAACGCCGAGTTTCTGAGGCTAGTAGTGCACCGGATGTTGCTCCTGCAACACCTCTATCGATTGAGAATATACGATTGGTGGCTGAAGCGGTGTTGGCCGTGATTAATGCGCAGCCTGGAAGGCAAGCGCAGCAGCCCGCTCCTGTGATGGAGCAAGAACCTCTGCAAGAGGCTGAGCCGAGGAGAGTGGAGCAAGTGGTTGTGGAACCGGTGGTGCCAAGGAGGGCAACTGAGAGGCAGCTAAAGCATGTAATGAGCTTTAACCCTCCGTTATTCTCGGGGTTGGGAACCCCATCTCAGGCTGAAGACTGGCTCTCCAGGGTGAAGAGAGTCATTACAGCGACGGAGACGGAGGAGTGGCAAATGACCACCATCGCTACGTTCCTGCTGGACGGTGAAGCGAGGATGTGGTGGGAAGGATTGGAGCTGCATCATTTGAGAGGTAGACAACTGATAGACGTTTCGATGGAAGAGTTCTCGGGATTGTTCTTAGCAAGATACCTCCCTTCGACGCAGAAGATAGCATTAGAGAATGAGTTCCTGAAGTTAGTACAAGGTGAGAGGAGCGTGGATGAATATCTCCACGAGTTCACTCGTCTGAGTCGTTATGCTAGCGCCACCATCATGGATGAGGAGCGCAAGACTAATCGCTTCTATGGAGGATTGAGAGATGAATTGAGACTACTACTGTCGGGGCCGATGACGCAGGGTTTCTTAACCTTGGTCAATACTGCCCGGTCCTTGGAGAAGGACATGAAAAATGTACAAGCGGGGAAAAGCTTGGGTGAGAAGAAATCTGATTTTAAAGTGCCGAGTACTTCAAAGTACGGCTATCAGAGGGCTTTCAAGAAGCTTAGGACTTCGGGTCCAGCTCCTTCTGGTGCTTCTGGGGCGACTACGAGTCGGACCCCGGGCGCGTGCTTTACATGTGGAAAGACGGGGCATTTCGCCCGTGACTGTTGGAGCGGACGTCCTAAGTCCGAGAGAAAGCCGGGAGCTACTTATGAAGAGAAGGGAAAGGCGGTGGAGTCGACCGCATCCCACTATGCTCCGGCCCAACCACGGGTCTACAATCTTGGCCAACAGGAGGCCATTAAACAAGCTGATGTGGTGACAGGTACGGTTTAATTTGTAGCAAGTCAATTTATTTAAATACTTGTTATGCACATGTTACCTTACCACTACTTGTTTAGGATTTGTATTGATTTGTGAAAATCTGGCACGAGCACTCTTCGATACGGGAGCTTCACACTCCTTCTTGTCCGAAGGATTTATATCACGCATCGGAGTCCCTTCTTCGATGGCGAAGGATAAGTTGGATGTGTTGTTGCCCAATGGGTGTTCGATGCGAGCGGATAGGATCTGCGATGTTAAGATTCGTATTGGGGAGCAGGAGTTCGACCTGCAGGCGTCTTTACTTCCGTTGGCGGAGTTCGACGTCATATTTGGCATGGACTGGCTCTCGGAGCAGCAGGCCCATATAGATTGTGGTAGCAAGGAAGTCAAGCTGGGAGCAAGTCGTGAGACGACTTTTACGGGCTTAAAGGGGTCGAGCAAGACGTTGATGTCTGCTCTTCAGGTGGTGAAGGCGGTTCATGCTGGAGCAGAACTGTTCTTTACACTAGTGGAGGTTGCAAAGCCGAAGCCCGCGTTGGATTGTATTTCAGTGGTATCGGAATACCCTGATGTGTTCCCCGCAGATCTTCCTGGAGCCCCGCCTCAGCGGGAGATAGATTTTACGATCGAGCTAGTGCCAGGTGCAAAGCCTGTGTCACGATCTCCGTATCGGCTAGCTCCTAAGGAAATGGCGGAGCTGAAAGTTCAACTGCAAGAGTTGCTGGAGCAAGGATATGTGCGCCCGAGTTCTTCGCCTTGGAGCGCACCGGTCCTCTTTGTTAAGAAGAAGGACGGAAGCTTGAGGCTATGTATTGATTACCGGGAGCTCAACAAGCTGACTGAGAAGAATAAGTACCCGATCCCTCGGATTGATGATCTCTTTGATCAGTTAGTCGGGTCGACGGTGTACTCGAAGTTAGATCTCAAGGCTGGGTACTATCAGCTGCGGATAAGGGAGAGTGATATCCAAAAGACAGCGTTTAGTACGAGATACGGGCATTATGAGTTTACGGTCATGCCGTTTGGGCTGACTAATGCGCCGTCAGTATTCATGGATTTGATGAACAGGACGTTCAGGGAGTACTTGGACCATTTCGTGATCATCTTCATCGACGATATTTTGGTGTACTAGCAAAGTGAGGAAGATCACTTCAAGCATCTTCATTTGGTGTTGGAGATGCTAAGGAGAAATCAGTTGTATGCCAAGTTCTCGAAGTGCGAGTTTTGGCTATCCTCAGTGGCGTTCCTCGGGCATATAGTGAGTGGAGAGGGTATTGTTGTGGATCCGGCGAAGATTGTTGCGATACGGGAGTGGCCTGAGCTTGCTACGGTAGCAGAAGTCCGAAGCTTTTTGGGGCTTGCCGGCTATTATAGGCGCTTCGTAGAGAACTTCTCGCGGATAGCGTTACCTCTCACTACTTTGACGAGGAAGGAGCATAAGTTCGTTTGGACGCCGGAGTGCGCGCGAGCTTTTGAGGAATTGAAGTGTCGGTTGACCACGGCGCCTGTGCTGAGTTCGCCATGTGGAACCGAAGGCTATGAGATATATAGCGATGCTTCAGGCAGCGGTTTGGGTTGCGTGCTACTGCAGCACAGAAGCGTGATAGCTTATGGCTCGAGACAGCTAAAAGTGCATGAGAGGAATTATCCGGTCCATGACTTGGAGTTAGCGGCCGTGATTTTTGCCCTGAAGCTGTGGAGACACTATTTCTACGGTGTGAAGATTGATATCTACACCGATCACAAGAGCCTAAAGTATCTAATTGATTAGAAGGATCTGAATATGCGGCAGCGTAGATGGATGGAGTTCCTGGGGGACTATACATTCAAGATCCACTACATGCCTGGCAAAGGGAATGCGGTTGCGGACGCATTGAGTCGCCGAGCCCCAGCTCAAGCCAATTGGCTATCGGTGCATGATGAGCGGTTGGTGCGGGAGTTGGAGGCGCTGGAGATTGTTTGTGTGAATAGACAATCAAGTGCTGAAGCAGTTCTGAATTGGACTGAAGTCCAATATGACCTCGCTGATCGTATTCGACAGGCTTTGGATATGGATGCTCATATGAAGCAGTTCATGGTAGAGGCTCTGGATGGGTCAAATTCCCAATTCGTCGTGGAGGACGGGTTGCTTTGGAAAGACGGTCGTTTGTGCGTCCCAAGTGTGGGCAATTTGCGGGTGGAGTTGTTGTACGAGGCACACCATACCAAGTACTCGATTCACCCGGGGAGCACGAAGATGTACCGTGATGTGAAGAAACTGTTTTGGTGGCCGGGTTTGAAGAAGGATGTGGCGCTATACGTAGCGAAGTGCCAAACCTGCGCCTTGGTTAAGGCGGAGTGCCAAAAGCCGGGAGGATTTCTTAAGTTCTTGCCTATTCCGGAGTGGAAATTTGACGACATCTCTATGGACTTTGTGCACGGTTTGCCAAGGTCGCAAAAGGGGAACGACGTCATTTGGGTGGTTGTTGATCGATTGACGAAGGTGTCGCATTTTATTCCGCATAGGAAGGATGATCCAGTGGAGAAGCTGGCAAAGCTTTATGTGGATAACATAGTACGGCTTCATGGTGTGCCCTGCAGCATCGTGAGTGACCGAGATGGGCGGTTTACGTCCAATGATTGGAGGCTGGTGCAACAAATGTTGGGAACAAAGTTGAAATTCAGCACAGCCTTCCATCTGCAAACGGATGGGCAGACCGAGAGGGTCAATAGAACCATGGAAGACATGCTTCGCATGTGTGTCTTGGATTTTGGAAAGCAATGGGAAGACCAACTTTATTTGGTGGAGTTCGCATACAACAACAGCTACCAAGCAAGTATTCAGATAGCGCCCTTCGAGGCCCTTTATGGTAGAAGATGTCGCACGCCGTTGTCTTGGTTAGAAACGGGTGAGTCAAAGTTGTATAAGCGATCGGAAGTGGATGATGCTACTTCTTTGGTGAGAACCATTCGGGAGAGGTTGCTTATCGCTCAGGACCGGCAAGCAAAGTACTATAATGCCAAGCACAGGAACATGGAGTTCGCTGTGGGCGATTATGTATACTTAAAGATCAAGCCGTTCAAGGGTGTCTCGCGGGTGCGGCGGTTGAAAAAGCTAAGCCCAAGATACCTTGGACCGTTTGAGGTTCTGGAGCGAGTTGGTGAAGCGGCCTATAGGTTGAATCTTTCAGTGGAGCTAAGTGGTTTACATGATGTATTCCATATTTCGGTGCTTCGGAAGGCGGTGCAAGAGCCTACGCAAGTGATCGCGGTCGATCAAGTGCCGGTGGAAAGTGGGCTAACGACAAAGGTCAAGCCCGTGCGGATTGAAGACTCGGAGGTCAAGCGGCTACGCAATAAAGAGATCAGGATGGTCAAGGTCCGGTGGGACAATTGCGGTCGTGAGGAGCTCTCTTGGGAGCGAGAGCAGACTATGCTTGACGAATATCCGGAGTTGTTCCGCTCAGGTACAAATTTTGGTTTTGTACATGTCTTTCCTTTATGTAATTTCGTGGGCGAAATTCTTTTAAGAGGGGTAGAGTTGTAACGCCCCGAAACTCAAAGGAGCGAAGGGGGATGTTTTGGGCCCGTTTGAGTTCTGGCTGCAGGCACACGGCCTGGGACACGGGCGTGTCCCAGGGCGTGTCAAGCCTGTGTCGACACTAAGGCGGGAAGTCGACACTTTGATCTCGACATTGTGTCGAGACTGGGCACACGGCCTGCGACACGGGCGTGTCGCAGGGCGTGTCGACCCGTGTCGACACTTAGCCGCGAAGTCGACACTGTGCTTTGACAATGTGTCGAGACATGGCACACGGCCTGCGACACGGGCGTGTCGCAGGGCGTGTCAGCCCGTGTCGACACTCGTCCCGCAAAGTCGACACTTTGGTGTCGACAATGTGTCGAGACTGGGCACACGGCCTGCGACACGGGCGTGTCGCAGGGCGTGTCGACCCGTGTCGACACTTAGCCGCGAAGTGTCGAGACCGTGTACACGGCTTGGATCCCAGGTGTGTCAAGGTGACACGGGTAGGGACACGGGCGTGTCCTAGAACCCGTGCAGTGCTCGGGTTGAAAATGGGGAAAAATCATGGGGTACACGGCCGGATACACGGCCCTGTCAGGTGGAACACGGGCGTGTCAGCTCGAACACGGGCGTGTTCGATACCCGTGTGAGGTTCTAGGTGATCCGATTTTGACGGCAAATGAGGCACACGGCCCTGGACACGGGCATGTGCCAGGCCGTGTTCGGTCCAGATTGGGCATTTCAGCCCCGAATCGAAGCCGTTCATTTCTTTGACTGAAGATCCAACGGCTGGGGGTTGTTCCTGAAGGGATATACCCGGGTTTTGACTTAGAAAACCCTCACTTTTAATACCTTGTTCTCTTTCTAAGTCCTTGGAGAGAGAGGAGAGCTAAGTGAAGAAGAAGGAGCTAGATCCGCCATTGGAGGAGCTTCGGAGCTCCGAATCGCAAGCCGACTCCGGATCCACGGAGGCAACGCTAGTGCGGTGATTTCCATCCGATTACTTTTCAATGGCGCCAAAGAGGAACTCAAGGGTAACGATCCTCATCTTGAGCATGAGTCGCTCTCTTTCTTTGCATAGGAAGCCCGCTCTCGCGAGTGTGCGGAGAGTTGGAGGCGTTCCTTCAGGTAGATATGTGAATTCCCCGTTGTTTAGAGTCCGTATGCGAGAATGGACATAGGCATGATGTGTGAAGCCTACCCGGACATGTTGGTCTGGATCGGTGATGTTGCATTGCATAATGCTGGAGAAGACTCCGTGCTTTTGGTTGTTTTTCGGGTTTTCTACGCGGTAGATTGCAGCAGGGAGCCTTGGGGACTAACCCAAAGGTGCACCCGGAAAACTGGGCGGATACGAGATCTTGCCAACTTGGTGGCCTGAGAGCCAACTTGAACATAACCGGGTTATGTGACTTGTGATAGAATGGGACTCGGTGAAAGTTTGACCCGCGCAAATGGCTTAAATTGTCGTTGCGATGTGAGCACAGGTTAGATGGAACCGTACTCGCTTTTGTCGTTCGGTTAAAGAGACCTAAGGTTACGTGGCACTTGCCGTTGGCATAGATGTGAGTCTTCGGCGGTCAATGGCTTAAATTGTCGTGACACAGGCCAGGAAGACAAATTGCTCATAGGTTTGGCCGTCTAAGTGGCGGTGGTGAGTCCGGAATGTTAATGGCTTTAATTGACGTGACATCGACCGGTTCACCGAGAATGTGCCCTGAGTGCACGGGACGTGTGGCCGTACGAGCCAACGTTTGTGATAAAATGGCTATGGTTATATATATGGCTCGCTTATGCTAATGAAATGCAGGGAAGGAGAATCGCCGCCCCGAGTTGGGGGCGGGATCATTATAATTTGGTCAGCATTGCTGACCGTTGCCTTGTTTTGCCACCGTGCGGTGGTTTGTTGCTTGCAGGTGCAGCTGGACCAAGCGGTCAATAGCGGGCTAAAGCCCTTTTTGCGAAGCTGGCCCTCGAAGGCCCAAGTAGAAGTGTTTACTGCTTTATTCATGTATGATCGGCCTGCGTGCCGTGGTTTGTAAAACATGTAATATTCAAGTGAAACATTTGATAAGGCCTTAAGACTTGTTTTGAGTATTTTGTAATAACATTCCTATTTTCGTACTAGTGGACATTCGTGCTCTAATGCTGGGTTCTTTGTTTACAACTTTTATAAACTGATTCCGCTAGAATACTCTGTGTAGGATGTTGAGATTGGTTGGATGGTTTCCATAAGTAACCACCCGGTCTGTCTGTGGTATATGGCGTCGGGCCCCGGCTGGACCTACTGCTATATGCTATGCGACGGATAGGGGGTGTTACAAGAGGCTACACCTGAGTCAACACTTTGGAACACACAATGAGGGATTACATTGTATGGTCCTGTGTTTGGTAACCCATTGTATACTGACATTGATCTACACTTCCCATTAGAATCCTGCAAACACATAACTCAAGCCAAGCATCAAATGCAACTTAATTCATCTTAGTTCAAGGGTGACTTCATCAAATCTGACTTAGTGTGGATATAATACCCAACACTTTCAGTTGATCATCCCACTGATTTTTCATTATTTGCACTTATTTCTCAAGTTGTTCTTTAACCTTATCCTCCCCCTTTCTGACTTCTAGAGATAGGGTGCTAATTACATCTTCTTTGAATTGTCCAACTTCTTCACAAGTTTTGAAGTTGCGTTCTTGAGCTTTCTTTTCAAGTTGAACTTGATTGTTTTTAGGGGTAACTGATTGTTCCATTACTTCACCAGTGGTGGTAATGGTATGATCAATTGTTTTTCCTCCAATTTGTAAAAACCTTTTAAATTCATCAGTATTATTCTGGATTTCAACAAATCCACGACTCATTTCTTTTTCCAAAGCAGTTACTTTCTCAGTTATAATTTTAAGAGAAGAATGAAAATAAGCTCTCTGTGCAGCTAGCATAACTTCAATATTACTTCAAATAGAACCTTCAGGAAATATTTTTGTTTGAGTAGATGGGGGAGGTAGAACTGAGACTGCCCATGGAGCAATCTCTTCAATGATGATAGTGGAGGTATAGGTTTGCTTTCTGCTGATTGTGCTTTCTTCATCTTCAGCATCTATGGGCAGTATGGAGGGAATATTAAAGTGAAGACTGAGAAGTGGTGGTTCAACAGCTTCAATAGAAGTTTCATCTTCTGAATCATGAATAGAAACAACTTCTGCATCATGTGTATCTTCAAATGGAGATTGTGCTAGTTCTAGTACAGGAGATTTTCCTTGAGGAGACTGTACTGGAGAATAGTGATAGTCTGGATGTTATGGATACTTTGCAGGAGGAGAGGGATGTTCTTTAAGAGCAGTGAAAAAATGCTCTTTAGAAGAGAGTTCCTCTATCATCTGGTTGATATCTTCATCAGTAGACAAAATCTGTTCTTGAACCTGGGCATCAGTCAGGTTTTCTGTATTTGGTATACCTGCAACAGTAAAATCTGCATGTTTTGTATGAAACAAGGTGGAAGTGGTAGCAACAGGAGTAGAAACTGGTGCTGGAATTGCTGCAGCAGCTGTTGTAGGAGCTGGAGTTGGAGAGGGATGAGCTAAATCAGATGGGACAGGCTCCCCCTCTAATACCAATTGAAAAATGTTTAAGTTGTCTGATAAGAAGGGGGAGATGGAGTCATGTCCACATCTTCAATTTCCTATGTAGCTTTGTCAGACTTCTAAAGTTTAACATCCCATCTCTAAATGGAAGTGATGGAAAAGTTCTTCATATGGTGGAGGGTCATGCCCTTTTTAATGGAAAATACTTCAGGGTCCATCTGGCTCAGGTACAGAGAAATGATCATGCCATAATTAGGGCTCTTAATACATGCCTTAATTTTGTCAAAGATCATCATACCCCACTGATATTTGTTACTACAAATAACTGCAGTCATCATATCAAAGAATTTTGGTGTGATATAACTTATAGAGCTTGTTCTACAGAGGAGAACTTTTCCCAGAATATCTGCCAGTAGTTTACTTTCAGCATTCATGAACTGTCTGCGAACAATGTGAGATGATTGCGGAATCCCACAGAAATTGTATGCCCTTTCATAATCTATTCCTACTAGATTGTCTTCTTCATCTATCACAGGTAGTTGTAGAAATTTGGAAACAAAGAGAGGTCATTTTTACCTTAACATCTCGAAACCTTGATTTGAGCACCTTGCCATTGCGCTTGACTTTGGCATGTTGAAAGAATTCTTTGATATTAGAAATTAAAACACGGTATGGGTGTTCCAAAACAAAAGATAAATCGACAGTATCGAGTAAGATTAGAATGTTCCTGGAATCGTCTGAAATTTCGCCAATCCCTGTTGAGACTAGTTCGCTGCCGATTCCGAGCTTGGAAGACGATGCCATTGATGTGGAGAAAGAAATGTTAGCTGGCTGGGGAATGGAGAAATGGGCTTGATTGCGGTAGTCTGCGGAGACAGAGAAGGTGAAGCATCTTTTCTCGAGAGAAAGGGTTTTGAAATCGGGAATAGAAAATTCTTGGACTATAATCTATTTATATTTTCCTTTAATTTTGATGATAAAAGATATAAATAACGTTAAAAATACCTGAAACATGGCGGTGAAGTGCCTGGGTGCTAGTATGAAAAATTTGAACTGGATGAAAAATTCCCAATCTGATTTATTGAGTGGATGATTGTTCTCTAGAAGAGTACTAAAATTTCGATCGATGAAACAGGATAGACGAAAACCGGTCGACGAACATCGAACTCCGATCAATGAAATTCGAACTCCGATCGACGAAATAGGATAGACGAAAATCAATCGACGAACGCCGAACTCCGATCGACGAAATTCGAACTCCGATCGACGAAATTCGAATTCTGATCGACGAATTTAATCTTCACATACTGCAACTGCGTTCTCGAGTAGAATTTCCAAGTTCTCGAGTAGAGCAATCCTTATTCTCGAGTAGAGCTTTTGTTCTCGAGAACTAATTCTGTCGTTCTCGAGTACAAGTGATGTACTCGAGAAATGAAGTTCATGCTTTGAAATTTTCTTGATTTTGAAGTATAACCTGGTCTTGAACTTGCTTGAGACCTTTTTTTCATACTTATTCTTCATTGTTGAGCATGCCAAGTTCTATTTTGAAGAACGAGAACTTGGCCTCATCCAGCGGCTTCGTGAATATATCTGCAATCTGCCTGTAAGTTGGGACATATTGGAGATTTATGTCACCATGCTCCACATGCCCCCGTATAAAGTGTTATCGTAGCTCTATGTGCTTTGTCCAGCTGTGAGAGACTGGTTTATTGGCTACCGTAATCGCACTGGAGGAGTCACAAAACAAAGGAATGTCCTTGACCTTCAAGTTGTAGTCTTCAAGTTGGTTCTTTATCCAAAGCAATTGTGCACATCAACTGTCGGCAGAAATGTATTCTGACTCGGCTGTTGAGATTGCGACATAATTTTGATTTTTCCTGCTCCATGAAATGAGCCTCCTTCCAAGGAATTGGCAAGTCCCGGAAGTGCTCTTTCTATCATCTTTGCTTCCTGCAAAATCTGCATCTGAGAAACCAATTAGTTCACTGTCATTACTTCTTGGGTACCATAATCAAAGATTTGGTGTACCTTTAAGGTATCTCAAAATACTCATTGCAGCAGCGTAGTGAGATTCCTTAAAGTTCACTTGAAATCTAGTACACACACATGTTGAAAACATTTTATCTGGTCTATTGGCAGTAAGGTAGAGCAAGGATCCAATTATGCTTCTGTACTTGTTTCATCAAAAGTTTTTTCATTTCTCACCCTTGTCCAGAGATATAGTTGAACCCATTGGAGTCCTCATAGAGGTTTTGTTCTCCATTTCGAATTTCTTAATTAACGCCTTGGTGAACTTCGTCTGAGAGATGAAAATTTCATCTTCAGATTATTTCACGTGAAGTACTAAGAAATACTTCAGCTCTCTCATACTACTCATTTCAAACTTCCCTTGAATAAGTTTTGAAAACTTTTTGCAGAGGTTGTCGTCAGTAGAGCCAAATATGATGTTATCAACATAGATATGCACTAGCAAAATCTTGCCATTTATTTCCCTAAGAAATAATGTCTTATCTATCTTTCCTCTTGTGAATTGGTTCTCAAGAACAAAGTTAGACAGTGTCTCATACCAAGCTCGAGGAGCTTGTTTCAAACTATATAAAACTTTAAATAAAAGATAAATATGCTCAGGATAGTTAGAATCAACGAAACCTGGAGGTTGTTCCTCATACACCTCTTACTTTATGTCATCATTAAGGAAGGCCAACTTCATGTCCATCTGATAGACAGTGAAGCCCTTAAGTGCTGCATATGCTAGGAAGAACCTGATTGTCTCCAGCCTTGCCACTGGTGCATACGTCTGATCGAAGTCGATTCCTTCTTCTTGTCTATATCCCTTGGCGACGAGTCTAGCCTTATTCTTTATAATTGTTCCATACTCATCCATCTTGTTCTTGCAGACCCACTTCGTTCTGATAACGTTCTTGTCTTTGGTTCTTGTAACAAGCTTCCAGACTTGTCAACGCTTGAATTGATTCAATTCTTCTTTCATTGCCATTATCCAAGATGCGTCTGAGTTTAATTCCTCAAACTTCTTCGGTTCAACCTGTGAGAGAAAACATAAATATAAAATTTCATTAGTTGTACCTCTACGAGTTCTGACATCATCCCGGGGATCTCCTATGAATTGAACCATTGGGTGATCCTTCAAGTGTCTAAGATCTAGAGTCCTTGCATTTGGAGCTTCTTCAACCATAGGAGTGACTTCATCCACTTGAATGATGTCTTCATCATGGTCATAAACCTCTCCAATTGGGGTTGGAGTTGTGATCTTGATGAACTTTTGAACATTTTCTTCATTCGGCTCATCCAACTTTAATTCTTGAACCTGCATCTTCAATAAACACACTAGAAGAGCTGCCTTGCAGTAGGCTCGTCTCATCAAATACAATATGAATAGATTGTTCTACAATCAGGGTTTTCTTATTAAAAATCCTATATGCCTTACTATGGCTACTATAACCTACGAAAATACCTTCAAAGCTCTTTTCACTAAATTTAGTGGTGTGATACTTACCATTGTTAATGACGAAACATTTACAACCAAAATTTTAAAATATGAAATAGTCGGTTTCCTGCCCTTTAGTAGTTTGTAAGGTGTCTTATTATGGTTCTTGTTTATGAGTGCTCGATTTTGCACGTGGCATGCAGTGTTGACGGCTTCAGCCCAGAAATATTCTGGTAGTGAGGCATCACTCAACATGGTTCTGCAGGCCTCTATGAGTGTTCTATTTCTTCTCACAGCTACTCCGTTCTGTTGAGGAGTACGAGGAGAGAAAAACTCATGAAAGATACCTAGGCTTTCACAGAATTCTATCGTGGGCTTAGACTTGAACTCTCTTCCATTGTCACTTCTGATTTTGACTATGGAACATTTGAATTCATTCTGGATCTGCCTGAAAAACTTAGTAAGGATATCAAAAGTTTCTGACTTGTGTTTTAAAAAGAACACTCACGCAAAGCGAGAGTAATCATCAACAATAACTAATGTATAATCTTTACCTCACAAACTTCTAACTTGTAGTGGACCGAACAAGTCCATATGAAGTAGGTGTAAACACCTATTAGAGTCTTTGCCAATAATACTTTTAAAGGTAGCCCATATTTTCTTGCATTTTGCACGTACGTGAGAAGGTCTATCTTTAGTGCAATTGACATTTGAGGCATCACGTACTAAATTAAGAGAAAATAATTTATTAATAGTTTTGAAACTAATATGTGCTAATCTCTTGTACCATTGGTCACCAAGAGAAGCACTATCTTTAGCCAAAAAGCACACTGACGTAGAAGAGTCTATGCAAATAAAATTTAAACAAAATATATTTCTACTACATGTGCTTGATAGAATCGTTTCCAAATTGTCTACCGATTTTATCAAGCACTTGTCTGCATGAAATTCTATTATGTATCCTTTATCGCAGAGCTGGATTATGCTTATAAGATTGAGTTCCAATCCTTCAACATAAGCCACATCTGAGAAGGATACACTACCATTAGTAATCATACTATAGCCTTTAGTAATTCCTCTGTCAGAACCTCCAAAGATGACCATTTGCCCATTCATGACTGGAGAATAATTTTGGAGTAGGCTTCTAGTCCCAGTCATATACCGAGAGCATCCACTGTCCAAATACTAGATAGGACTTTTGGTAGCCTTTGGACATACCTGTATTCACAAATCAGTTTTCCTTAGGAACTCAAACTCGTTTGGGTCCTTGGTCTTTAGTTATCATACTCCCCCTACGTGTGTTAACATTGTGAGTGGTTTTTCTCACATTATTAACTGGTGAAGTTACATAACTTCTGGAGTTAAACCAGCAATCTATGGCAAAGTGACCAACTTTACCGCAACACCAACAGTCAAACCTGTTATATCTTTGCCTAAATTTCTCCTACGTGACCTTTTGAGAGTGTGGTCTAGCATGGGCAGCAGACTTGGAGGTAGAAGCTTCATGGTGATGACACTCACATGACTTCTTCTCCTTAAGAGGCTTTTCCACAACGTGTTTTACTTTTGGTGCTTTCTTGGTGTTGTGACCATGACTATAAGGGCCATAACTCTGAAGAATGATCTCCTCATAAGGTGCCTTGAAGACACTTTTGACAAAGTTTCGAGGATGGGTCCATCCTTGGTATCGAGACTTTCGCACTACATAAGTAGGCCTAGCAAAGTGACCATAGGAGCAATCAAGATTAAACTCATTAGTTGTAAAGATAATCTTTTTAAATGAAGTCTGATCTTGAGGAGCTTTCCCCTTCTCCTTGGACAAAGCTTTCTTGGTAGCCTTATTCTTCTGTTGAGCCTTATTTCTCCTAGAAGATTTACTAAGAGCATCCATATGGCCTAAGCCAACACCTTTTGCCTGAGCTGAGAATTCAGCAACAAATGGAAGGACAGTCTTGGGCTTGGAGAAACTTTCAACAAGTTTCTTTTCAGCTGCAAGTTGTTCTTCCAATTCTTTGATGATTTTCTCCTTCATATCTAGGTGCTTGAGAGCTTTATTTTACTCTTTAATTGCAGCATTGAAATTCTCTCTGAGTGAGTCCGTCTTGGCGACTTCCTCTCTCAGAGTGCTCTCTTCCACCTTGAGAGATTTAATCTCCTTAGCCTGAGTTTTCACAGCTTTTTGACATTTGTCGTAAGCCTTGATTGACTCTTTATATTGAGCCATGAGTTCATATTCATTGTCAGAAGAGCAGTCCTCATGATCATGGTCAGAAACATCTGATTCAGAGAGAGGAGTATGAGATTTTACCTTCCCAGCGTACTGGGGTTCTTCTTCCTCATCTGTTTGTGCCATTAGCTCAAAGTAGGCTTCCTCTTCTTCACTTGACTCAGATGAGTCAAAGTTACTGAGAGTCTTGCCCTTCTTGGCTACTATGCTTCTTTCAGTTCTCTTCTTGTTATAAGAAGATTTCTTCTCTTCTCTTTTTCCACCATCCTTCTTCTTATGAGGGCAATTAACAACAATGTGTCCTGGCTTGTTGCAACAATAACAAACAATGTCAGAAGAAATATATTTGTTCTGTTTAGAATGATACCTATCATGGCTACTTGAGCCTTTCTTGTGACGATCACCATCATGACATGATCTTCTAGACGAGGCACCTTTTCCTCTCCACTGTTTCTTCTTGTTCAATAACTTCTTGAACTGCCTTGAAAAAAGAGAAAACTCTCCTTTTGATAGCTCTGAGCCTGAGGTACTTAGTTCTATAGCTTCTTCTTTACTCTCTTCCTATGCAAGAGCATGTGATGCAGCTTTGACTTTCCTTGAGCTGTCTGCCTTCAGTGCGACAGACTTATCCTTGAATGAAGACTAACTCTTCTCTTCTTCAACTTTTCTTGAATTGATTTGCAGCTCATATGACATAAGCTTTCCGAATAGATTTTGAGGGTCAGTCTCTGCCAGCTTTCCAAACTCCCTAATTGCACAGACTTTGTTGTCCCATTCCTTAGTTAGGGACCTCAGAAATTTATCATTCAATTCTCCATTAGTGAAGACCCGGCCATATACTCTTAGGCCATTGACAATCTTGAAGAAACTTTCAAAGGTATCTGCAATTGAATCCTTAGTACCATGTCTAAATGCTTCATATTTTTTTATTTAGGAGGGATCTTCTGTCATCCCTAACCTCTTCAGTACCTTCCATCAAGATGATGAGAGACTGTCACATTTCCTTGGTGGATTGGCAGTGAATCAGGTTCTACAGCATAGAATCATCGACTGCACTTGCGATGATATTTTTGGCTTTCTTGTCTAAGGAGACAAGTGCAATCTCCTCTTTATCAAGATCCATCAACTTCTTTGGAACTTTCTTTGTGGGATCAATAGTAGAGACCATCATAGGAATATATGGGCCTTCTTCCACAATCATGAAGATTCTTGGGTCCACAACTTCCATGAAAAATTTAGTTCTTTCTTTCCACATGGGAAAGTTTGTATTTGTGCATAATGGAAGCTTTGTAAAATCCTTTGCTCTGTCCATGCTTGAATCACTTAAAAGACAACTTGGGACAGATCTATCAAGGTGTTAACCTTTTGATGAACAACCTCCCTCTGATACCAATTGAAAAATGTTTAAGTTGTCTACCTAAATTACATAGAGGGGGGAGAATAGGTGAGTTCTATGCTTTTTTGCGGAATAAAAATTGAACGAGCGATGCACAAAAAAATAAGCAAGCATACACAGATAACACCAAGAATTATAGTGGTTCCCCAACCTTGGGTACATCCACTTTCCACCTCACCGATCTAGCAACGCACTAGACTCCGCTGCTCCACTATTCTCGGATTGAAAACAATCATACCACTTGGAACAAAGTTCCTACAACTCGATCCCTCAAAATAGGATCTACACATGGAAGAGAAACTTCCTACAAATAATTCGGAGAACAAAGCTCCTACACTCATAGAATAATCTCCTACAAGAATAAAATGAAATACAAAGAAATACAAACAGTATTTATCTCAGATCTGAAAAATTTAGCCCTTCTTCTTCCTTAAACTTTGAAGCTCTGTCCGAAATAGATTGAATAAGACACGGCTAAATCTCTGAATCTGAAAATTCTGGACTCAACACGATCAAGAAAAGAATCTATTGATATAGAAGATCTTGATCTGTTGAATCACTTGCTCTGAATCTCTGGATCGAAAGCAGATAGCGATGAAGACGATGAATAGCGGCGACTTCCAATTTTGGAAAGAGAAAACACGATTCAGAATACTTAGGGATTTCTTCTTAGGGTTGGTCGATTATAATAAGACCTTTTATATGACTTACCTAACGGTGATAATCATATTAAATGCATGACACGTGGATCAATCATGCGCTAATCACATTTGAAATCACGTCTGTCGAAACTTAAAAAAATTCAGAAAACAGTACAACATTTCTCGAGAAGAATGATAGTACTCGAGAAAAGGTTTTCTGATTCTCGAGAAGAATGATGAGGATCTCGAGAAAAACACTTAGTAAAAATATGGAGGTAGAAATAAGCAATTTCGAGAATGAAAGAAAGTAATCAAGAAGAATAAAGTTTTGTTCTCGTGAACAATCATTCTGGTACTTGAAAGCAAAGAAGTATCTCGAGAACAAATGTCTGGGTCTCGAGAAAATATTCTAGGACTCGAGAAAAATTTTCTGCTTCTCAAGAACTAAACATTGTCTTCTCGAGAAAAAATCCTTGGCATCTAAAGAAAAAGACTTTGAAAATATTCTATCTGGAAAAGAAGTAACTCGAGAAAAATGAACGTCTGTTCTCGAGAAAATTATTCTGTTACTCGAGAAGAGAATCTGTTACTCGAGAAATGACTTTTGGTTCTCCGGAAATAATACTGAGCTTCTCGAGAAATGACATGTGGCTTCTCGAGAAAAAGACTTAGAAAATATTCCGGACTGGAAAAGAGATAACTCGAGAAGGAAAGTCATGGAGTACTCAAGAACACATGACTTTCTCGAGAACAACACTAAGCTTTCTCGAGAATAGCTTCTACAACTCGAGTTCATGACAAGTCTCACTCGAGAATAAGCTTAAGTTCTACTCGAGTATAAAGTTTCCTACTCGAGAAAAAGACTTAGAGTTTTTCTGAAAATCTGTAAACTTAATTTTTCAAGATACACAACTGCCAACTTTTCTCCCATGCCTTTAGAACTTGATAAAGAAGTGTATCCCAATAGAGAGGGTACACATGAGTCAACATCATGTATCACCCAATGAGAGATTACATTGTATGGTCCTGTGTTTGGTGACATATTGTAGACTGACATTGGTCTACACTTGGAAATTGTATCCTGCAAACACTCAACTAAAAATAACATCAAATACAAACTTAATTCATCTTAATTCAAGGCTGACTTCATACAAATCTGGGTTATTGTGGATGCAATATCCAATAATTATTCCCCCACTAATCATGATGGTTAGTGAGTGGTTACGTATAATATGGAAGACAAAGATTGCGCTGGAGAGATCGAATGGTGGGGAAGGTCCGTCATGGAAGGATGACCAAACCGCCGTCAACATTCATCGACGAAGGGAGTTACGCGCGGCGAGCCGTTCGGCCATGACGGGAGGACTCGCGAATGCGGGAGGCGTACACAAGAGGCAGGGTGGCCGGGCGCGGCCGGCCGCTCGGGCGGCGCTTCGCGACCGCGGGATACGACTGTGAGAGGTGGGGCGGCTGGGCACGACCCGTCTCCCGGGCAGCGCATTGCGACCATGGGAGGTGGCCGCGGGAGGCGTCCTCGAGAGGCGGAGCGGTCGGCCACCAGGGGGAGCCTCGCGGTCGCAGGAGGCGGCCGTGAGAGGTGGCCGCGAGAGGCGAGGCGGCCGGCCTCCCGGGGGTGCCTCGCGGACGCGGGAGGCGGCCGCAAGAGGTGGGGCGGCCAGACATGGCCGGCCGTCCGAGTGATCCCTTGCGGCCGCGGGAGGCACGACGGCCGGGCGCGGCTAGCCGCCGTCGTCGTTATAGCGCCGGTCGCCGGTGTGTGGGTAGTGGTATAGTGCACACAGATTGGGTGTGACGATCGCGCGCACGGTGGTCAAATCCATGATCTCCACTATTTTTGTGGAGATCAAGGAGGTGTGGTCTATGTGCACATCAATTCCTCCATAAAAGGGGTTCATCCCCATCAAATAGTTTTTCGTATTATTAGCTAAAATTTTAGAATTATTTTAAACAATGTAATATTTTAAAATTATTAACTAGCAATATTATTTTATGACTCGCAAAATGGATAAAATAATTTGTAAGAATTGCAAAGTCATGCTAGGAGAAAGTTTGACAACACAACATATGTTAGTGATGTTAAATGTAAAAAAATTAAATATAGTAAATTTAATACAAGAACAAAAATATTGCAAAAAAATCGGTGGTGAAACTTGAAGATGAAAAACATGTTATTTTCAAGAAGGCACTTATATAATAACTAGTTGATGACCCGTATGTTAATCCTAATACACCATGAGAAGTTATGTTTTTACATTTAAGCATAAGTGAAAAAAAACATACTTTAAGTATGAAAAGGTCGTGCGCCCCTAAATAAAGAATATTGGTGGTGGAAAAAAGTGCAAGACAAAGTGAGGACAAAGAGGGTCAGCTATAAATCACTCTACGCTTGTAGGAATAATGAAAACTTAGCCAGATATAAAGTCGCCAAAAAAGAAGCTAAACATGTAGTAAGTAAAACAAGAAATTTAGTTTATGAACAATTTTATAAGCGACTAGATAGCAAAGATGGAGATCGTGACATATATAAAATTGCTTTAGGTAGAAAAAGAAAGACAAGAGATTTAAGTTAAGTAAATGCATAAAGGATGAGACAGATACAGTTTTGACGGACGATGTGGATATTAAAGAGTTATAAAAAGATATTTTTATCAATTTTATAATAAAACAAAGAACAATGAATTGAACTTGAAAGAGTTAGCTAAATCAGAGAAGTATATGAACATAACATTTTATCATAAAATTCAAGTATCAGTGGTAAAAGTTGCTCTAAATAAGGTGAAAAATGGAAAGGCAGTTGGGTCAGATGATATACACATCCGAGTATGGAAATATCTAGGAAATGGAAAATATTTGTGGTTTATATTTTTTAAATAAAATACTGAAGTCAAAGAGGATGTCAGACCAGTGAAGAGAAAGTATCTTGGTACCTTTGTATAAGAATAAAAGAAATATACAAAATTGTGTTAATTACAGAGGAATTAAATTGATGAGTCATACCATGAAAGTATGAGAACGAGTAATAGAAAGACGATTAAGACGAGAGACTAACATCTCGGAGAATCAATTTGGATTCGTGCCAGGGAGGTCGACCATGGAAGCTATACATCTCTTGAGGAGACTCATTGACAACTATCGAGAAAGAAAACAAGTTTTTCATATGCGGTTTATTGATCTTGAGAAGGCTTATGATAGAGTTCCAAGAGAGATCTTATGGATAGTCTTAGAAAAGAAAGGTGTAAATGTATCATGTATTGACATAATCAAATATATGTTTACAAATTCAGTGACAAGGGTGAGGACATCTTGAGGACTAACATAAGAATTCTCTATCACTGTTGGAATACATCAATGTACAACTTTAAGCCCTTATCTCTTTACCGTTATCTTATATGAGCTCGCCAGACATATCCAACAAGCAATACATTGGTGTTTATTATTTGCGGATGATATCGTTTTGGTTGATGCGACGTGCGAGGGTGTAAACACAAAACTTGAATCTTGGCGAGATACTTCAGAAAGAAGGGTTTTAGGTTGAGCAGGGCAAAGACAGAGTATATGCAACTTCAATTTAGCAATACAAGAAGTACAGATGACTTTGTTATTAGGTTGGGTGATCAAGATATTTCCCGTAGTGAGTGTTTTAAATATCTTGGATCGATAGTTCAAAACGATGAAGGTATCGATAAAGATGTGACACATAGACTCCAAGCGGGTTGGTTGAAGTGGAGAGACACGTCAGAGAACTTATGTGATCGTAAAGTACCACTAAAACTTAAGGGCAAGTTTGCTGTACTGCAATTAGACCCGCGATGCTCTATGGTTCTGAGTGTTGGGCAGTGAATTGTGTACATGAGCAAAAAATTGGAGTTGCGGAGATGAGAATGCTTAGGTGGATGTGTGAGCACACGAGATTAGATAAAATTATGAATGAAAGTATCGGGGATAAGACAGGAGTATCACCAATTTCAGAGTGGATGCGAGAAGCTCGGTTAAGATGGTTTGTACACGTACAAAGGAGACCATTAGAGGCACCTGCTAGGCGTCGTGAGAGGCTAGTCACTATGCATGTTAGATGAGGGAGAGGTAGACCAATAAAGACTTGGAATGAAACTATAAAGAAAGACATGATGTACTTAGGCATTAGTGGGATTATGACAAAAGATAGGGCACAATAGCGACAAATGATCCATATAGCGGTCTCCGCTATCATGGTATAAAGGCTTGCATGCGTGTTGTCGTGTTGTTGTTATTAACTAACAATATTATTTTGTAAGTATCATTAATTTTTTTTACACCTACACATAATTTAGACTTTGTTAGTTGTCATTTTTAGAGCAACATGCTGCTGATTTTAAAAATGTCTCGCCAAACAGGGAAATGGTGATATGCAGTGGGAGAAGTCACCGCTATTAAATCGCAAAAATTTAACTACTTGGAGTTGTGAAAAATTTTCATGATTCCAGAGTTGCGCCCGCTGCAATTCGTTCTCGCGATTCCTGTTCGCAATCACATGCTGTCGACCCTCTAACACTGTCGTTGTGTCTCTTCTCGCCTCCAACAATGAAACCGGGGTTCTTCTCCCATTTCGCAGCCATGGATGAAACCAGGGAGCTCGCCTTGCCTGTTCGTAGCTTTCGCCTGATTCAGCTTCCATTTCCGCAGCTTCCCACCACCGACGCAAGGGGCGAAGCCCTCTCCTCCACCACTGACGCAAGGGACGAAACCCTCTCCTCCAACACCGATTCGACTTCCATTTTTACAGAGCTTCCATCGATTATTTTACTTGGGAATATTTTCTGTCCCCAGATTGAAAATTATTTCAGAATAATTATTTTAGATATGCCTTTAGCTTGATTTAAGTGCTGATTTTTTGATCATAGATTTTTAAAATAATATCGAATTAAAAAAAAATTAAAATATCACTTCAAACAATATTATTTCTAATAATTTCACAGATTTTATCGCTACTATTCAAAACAGTTGGATTATTTCATCAATACTTCTCCCTCCACTGCACCAAACAAAGCCTAATTCATTGAAGTAAATTTATTTCAAAAACGTGGTAAATGAAGCTATTGATCCTCCAAGTATTACTCTTTAGGTTTATCTTCATAATCAAAGATTGAAAGAACCAATCATAGTGAATGGAAAAGAGCAGGCGTTAGTTATCAGCAAAATAATTTTGGCTATCTATACTAAATTTTAGGTGTTTTTCCCTCAAAATTAGATAATGGGAAAGCAATTTTGTTCATCCGCACTCTATTTTTTGTGAGAGGGAACTCCGCTCAAAGTATTCTACAATACCTCATCTATGTATGGAATGAGTATCTATAGTACTTTCAGCGTAGAGCAAGACCCTAGTATGACACGAACTCGTTAACCTATTCCGAGTCGGCTTCGACACGTGCGGACATATAACAAAATAACCTAACAATCTCCTCCTATGTCTGCCGTGAACCCAGACTTCGGATAGAGGGTGGTTTGTGCAAAGTTCAACCAACTGTGAATCATACACAACCGTGTCCAGCACCTGTTTCAAACAAATTAGACTTAAGCACAGAATAGTATGCACGCATAAGTAAAACGAAACTCAGCTGCAACACAGAATAGTCTCCGGTACAACAAGACACAGACCCAAAACGTCTGGTGTCCCAAACAAACAGAGAGCTAATAGTTCAATCAAACAGTGCATAAAATAAGAGCTAAACAATGCTCTGATCAGAAGTAGCAAAAGATAAACTACAAATACTCTAAAACTCATCATCCAGAAGATCATCCTAATCTGGATCCCAGTCAACCAGTGCTCCTCCTATCCCAGCAACCCCTGCAATTTCAACAGAGAATTTCATTTCAGAATGAATTCTATCCTTTGCAAATTTGCAAATATCTAGTTCTTACAAAAAAAAGAACTTAGTATTAAACTTTTAATTTGGCTGGGAGGACACGTTCACAGAGTATTATAGTTTTACCTCAAAACCTGATATCTGTTTCAACTGAAACGATTTCAGACTTCTGGACACCGTAGCTATATCTGTGCTCCTATATGGAATGTCACGGTTACTGCCCTTCTAAAGTTAATTGGAGCTCATCAAGTTTGGAATGGAACCAATCTCCAGAAGAAGAGACAAGACCAAGTCAGATTGTGTTATTAAGTTTGGAATAACACTCTCCTACAAGGCAAAAGCCGAATCCAGGTGAAGTTGTTAGCATCAAGTTTGGAATGAAACAACTTACCAGATCCGAGCTCAGTAACCAAGAGCATCAACGGAACACAATGTGCTTGCTTGATAAAGGAAATCGAAATAATCAAAACTTTCGCACAAAGGCTGAACTGAATCACCTATCGCTGAACTAAGGACGAACTAAATCGCCTTTAGTCTCATTTCCCCCACAGTTTTGATTAGACGGTCTTTTGGCATTCCTTTCGTTAATGAATCAGCTAGGTTATCCTTTGAACGTACATCGATCAAAGTGATAATTCCTTGTTCTTTCAGATAATTCAACAAGGCATGTCTCAGTCGTACATGTCTCCTCTTAGTATTATAGAGGGTATTTTTAACGACTTGAACTGCTGCTTGATTATCACACTACAAGCTCAACGAGTTGACTTGTAACTTAGATAAGTGAATGTCTAGAATCAGGTTCCTGATCCAATCTGCCTCTTCACCGGCCAAGGCTAAGGCAAACAAATCGGCTTCCATAGACGATAATGCTATACAGGTCTGTCTTTTGGATTTCCAAGTGATAGCAGCTCCACCCAAAGTGAATATATATCCACTGGTGGACTTGCTGTTCCCGACTTCTGAACACCATGACGCATCAGAATGTCCCTCCACAGAAGGTGGGTAACCAGTGTAGCACAGAGCATGATCTTTAGTACCTTTCAGGTACCTCAGCAGCCTATCTAGGGCTTCCCAATGCTCTTTGCCTGGATTACTGGTAAAACGACTCAGCATGCTAACCGAAAAAGCAATGTCTAGTCTAGTACAACTTGTGGCATACATGAGATTACCAATTATTTTGGAATATTCGACTTGATCAATGTTGGTCTCTACGTTAGGACTCAACTTCACATTATGATCAAATGGCGTCTCAATCGGCCTACAATTATCATATCCCCAGGTAGAAAGAAGTTGCTCAATATAATGAGCCTGACTAAGAGTAACTCGACCCTTGTCAACTCTAACCTTCATACCTAATAGGGTATCCACAGGACCAAGGTCCTTTATGTCAAAAACTTCTGCCAGAGTGGATTTAATATCCCTAACTGCAGCAAGATTAGACCCCAAAATCAACATGTCATCTACATATAAGCATATGATGACTATCAGATTCGACAATGAGCGGTGATAAAAACATTTATCTGAGAGACTGGACTGAAATCTGAGGCTCTTTACCACCTGGTCAAACTTCATGTGCCACATCTTAGACGCTTGTTTAAGCCCATAGATTGATTTATCCAATTTGCACACTTTATCTTTTAGATCTTTCTGCACATAACCTTCAGGTTGTGTCATGTAGATCTCTTCATCAAGCTCTCCATTTAAGAAGGCTGTTTTCACATCCATCTGATGAACTATAAAGTTCTCGATAGACGCTAAGGCCAGAAGAATCCTGATAGTCGACAGGTGACACACATGTGAATAAACATCAAAGTAGTCTATTCCCCCTGTTGTTTATAACCTTTAGCTACGAGACGCGCTTTATACCTGGCTATAGACCCATCACTATTAGTTTCTTCTTCAACACCCACTTGCATCCTAGGACTTTAGCACCTTTCGGCAAGTCAACTAGATGCCAAGTATTGTTATGCAACAGCGAGTCCATCTCATCATCAATGGCTTCTGTCCACATCAACGAATCTCTAGATCTCATTGCCTCCTGGTAGGAGAATGGATCATCCTCTAAGTGGTAGGTGACGAAATTCTCACCAAAGTTCTTAGGGATTCTCTCTCTTGTAGATGCTCTAAGTGGAACAGTTTCCACCTCTATAGGTTGGGGAGCAGTGCCAGAAGGGCCAGCTACAGGTTCTACGATAGATTCTGAAATCATATCATTAGACCCGGAAATAGACAAACCATGATCCTTGACAAATTTATCTTCAAAGAATATGGCGTCTCTAGACTCTATCACGATATTCGTGGATAGATCGAAAAATCTGTCGGCTACACTATCTTCTACACTACCTAAATAGACGCATGTTGTACAACCCCGTGTCCAGCGAGCAAGATCACCAGGGGCCGAGCAGATCAGGCTAGGAGCAGCAGGTGAGCTCGGCAGCGGCAGGGGCGAGGCTGAGCTCGGCATCCGTCGGCCAGAGATCGTCGATCGGCGACCCCGAGCTCGGCATTCGCCGAGCGGGCTGCAACTCGCGCCCTCGCAGTGGAGCTCGGCAGCAGTAGGCGAGCAGAGCTTGCCGGGGTGGCCAGAACTCCCAGCTGGCCTGGGTGTCAGAGGTACTTTTTACTATTTTACCCCTGCTGGTCTGCCCATATCCCTTCAAAACAGCAGAGTTTGGCTGTTGGCAGACCCAGCCGAGGGTTTTCTGGTAATTTCAGGTCAGTTATTTTGGTTATTGGCAGTCCGAATTTCAAAAGCTATAAATAGGACCCAAGGGGTACCCTAGAAAGCAGGTTTTTCCTGTGCTCTTCTCCCAAAATCTTCAAGCGCTTTCTGAGGGTACCTTAGCTCGGCTTCAGGCTAAGGAGGGGAAGCGCTATGAGATCTTCCGGGTTTTTGGTGGGACCTCCCTGCCGAGCCCTTGGCTCTGTTTCTCCTTGCTTTGTTGTTTTTCTTGCAGGAGCGAAGTAGGCGCGAGACCACCCCTTTCCCCAAGGGCGAGCTCCACAGGAAGCCGGGTTCCGGTTTCAACATTTTGGTTCGGTGAGCGTGGAAAGTGGTCAGTGCAGAAAAGCTCCCGCGAGCTCAATGACGGGACAAGGATCCGACAGGCCGAGCTTGCCACCCCCCCCCCCCCCCCGCCTCTCGCAACGGTGGGAATGTTTGAAGACTTCAGAAACGAGGTGCTGACACTGGTCAAGTTCGCACTCGGCACGCGGGCCGAGTGCTCGACTCCGGCAATCCAGATCACGGCTGCCCCCTCCTTGGGCGAGGACGCTCCCGGCAGGCGAGCTGGGAAGGAAGTGGCCGAGGAAGGCCGAGGGTGCGAGCTCCCAGGGCGCGAGCTCTTCCCCGGCTCAGCAGGCCGAGGTCGCTTCGGCGAGCTGGGCTAGCGAGACTCGTCAGCTAGCCTAGTGGGGGGAGAGAGCCCTTTCAGCGAGCTGGTCTCTTCAGCTCCAGTTCCAGATGGGTTCAGGGAGCCCGAGATGTCCTATTACACTGGGAAGGGAGACCCGGTCCAGCATGTCCAATGGTTCGAGGACATGGTCTCCATCCGTCAGATGTCGGACGGATTCAAGTACCGGCTCTTCGCCATCACCCTCCGGGAAAAGGCCAGAGAGTGGTTCCACCAGCTACCGGCCAGCTCCATCTACTGCTTCGAGGACCTGCGCCGAGGATTCATGTTGAGGTTCACCACCTCGAAGAAGAGGAAGAAGGAGTCCGAGTCTTCGTTTCACATTAAGCAGGGGGTGAACGAGACGTTGGGGAGCTACGTGGACCGATTTCAGGAGGAGGTTACTCAGATCCAGGAGATGCCGGGCCATAGTCTGATGATGGCCTTTACCCTGGGCCTGCAGCAGGGTTTCTTCCGAATGGAGCTGAAGAGAGTTCCTCCCCTCTCCTATGAGGAGTTGATGGAGAGGGCGGCGAGAGAGGTCGACGGGGAGGCGTCGAACCCGGAGTTTGCAAGGAAGTTGGCCAGGTGGGCCACAGAGGAAGAGAGGGAGTCAAAGGGAGGAAGAGGACAGGAGGAGAAGAGAGGGGAGTCCAGGCAGAGGGAGCCGAGGCAGCTCCAAGGGCCGCAGCAGCCGGGGTGGGGGCGTCAGGAGCCCGACCGTCGGTTGGGCTGGAGGCCTGAGTGGCAGGGGCAGGGGCCACAGAGAGGGAACTTCGGAAGGGGTCACTTTCAGGGGAGGCAAGACCAATTCCACCCCCCGAGCTGGAGGCAGGGCCAGAGGCCCAGGCTCCCCGATCAAGAAGAGGCCATGGTCATAGCCTTGGGGGCCAGGAGAGGAGTGTGGAGAAGGAGGAGAAGAGAGGTCAGGGTGGAGCTGCCCTATTGCGACTTCCATCAGGAAGAGTGGCATGCAACGGCCACCTGTCCGGAGTTCCTCGAGATGAGGGGGAATAGGGAGCAGCAACAGCAGCAAGGGAGACAGGAGGTAAGGATTGAGGAGCTCTTTCCTCGAGCGGAGGAGGATCGTTGTGAAGACCGGGTGGATGTGGGGACCCGAGGTGGGATCGGGGTGATCCACGAGGGAGTAGGGATCGAGGCCTCCCGCAAGGCCAGTCTCCACACCATGTACCGGCGGAGCGTCGCCTATACATCCCAAACCCCGCCACCAGAGGAGAGGATCACCTTCTACAGGAGTGATATGCTAGACCACGAGGATACGTTCTGCGATGCGCTGGTCATCAAGGTGGCCATCGAGAACTTCACCGTCTCTCGGATCCTCGTGGACAACGGGAGTTCCGTCAACGTCGTCTTCAAAAAGGCGTTCGACGCGATGAAGGTGGAGGCAAAAAGGGTGCTGGCCTCGGATGGCCCCCTGTTCGGGTTTTCAGGAGAGAGGAAGGAAGTAGAAGGAGTTGGACTCCATGTCACCTTGGGGGGGCAGTCCCGAAACTGCAAATTCGTCATTGTAGACGCCCCCAGCAGCTACAGCGCCATCTTCGGGAGCCGTCTTATCAGCGCCTTCCGCTGCGTCCCCTCATCTTTTCATCAGTGCTTGAAGTTCAACGCTGAGGGGGTCCAAGTCAAGGTTAGGGGAGACCCGAAAGTGGCACGGGAGTGTTATGTCACTGCGGTGAATACCATCTCCTGGCAGGAGGGAGCCGAGGAGATGGGGCGAAGGATGGAGGAGGTCGAGTAGGAAGCAGGAGGGGAGGAGCTGGGAGTGAAGGACTGCGCAGAGGAGGCGGCAGGAGGAGATCTTGAGGAGGTGGCCGAAGTGACGGCCGTGGGAGGAGAGATGGAGGTAGAGGTCCCCGTTCCGGAGGAAGGGGATGCCGAGGGAGGAGGGGAGCAATCCAGGCTGGAGGCAGCAGAGGAAGTGGTGGAGCTGGAGGTGCTCACACGAGGAGGAAGGATGGAAAAGATCCGCGTCAGCGGGGGGCTGACCTCGGAGGACCAGGGCAGGATGCTGGAGTGCATCCAGAAGAATGTGTACATCTTCGCCTGGAACGCCGTGGAGATGCCGGGGGTTGACGCGGATGTGGCTTGCCACCGCCTCAACCTGGACCCGGGAACACGCCCCGTTCAGCAGAAGAAGAGGTCCACTGCGGACAAGCTGACAGAGCCCATCAGGGAGGAGGTGGCTAAACTCCTCAAGGCCGGCTTCGTATCTGAGATTCAGTACCCCGGCTGGGTCTCCAACGTGGTTATGGTTAAAAAAGGGACGGCCGATGAAGGATGTGTATCGACTTTTCCTTACTTAATAAAGCTTGTCCTAAGGATTGTTATCCTTTGCCTCGGATCGACGCGCTGGTTGACTCAGCTGTCGGTTTTTCTGTAATGAGTTTTTTAGATGCTTTTTCAGGTTATCACCAGATCAGGATGCACCCCCCAGACATCAAGGATGTCTCGTTCATCACAGGGGATGGATGCTACTGCTACAGGATGATGCCCTTTGGGCTGAAGAATGTTGGGGCTACCTACCAGAAAATGGACAGGGTCTTCGAGGAGCAGAGAGGAAGGAATTTGGAGGTGTATGTAGATGACCTCATGATCAAGAGCCGGGATGTGGACTCCCACCTCCGGGACCTGTAGGAGACCTTCGCCACCCTGCGCAAATACAATATGCGATTGAATCCACTGAAATGTGTCTTTGGGGCCAGCAGGGGAAAGTTCTTGGGGCACCTCCTCACCCCCGAAGGGGTCGAGCCGAATCCAGACAAGGTCAAAGCTATCTTAGAGCTGGGGTCCCCGCAGAACGCAAAGGAGGTCCAGCGGCTGACAGGGAAGCTAGCAGGGCTGAGTCGCTTCCTTTCACGGGCAGGGGAAAAGTGCTCCCCCTTCTTCAAGACGCTAAGGGGAGGTCAGAGGTTTGAATGGACCAAGGAGTGTGAGGAGGCATTCCAGGCCCTCAAGGTGCAGTTGATACAGGCCCCGCTGCTCCAAGGGCCGAAGGAGGGGGAGGACCTGTTCTTATATTAGGGGGTCGGGACGGAGGCCTTGAGCTCGGTCCTAGTTCATGAAGAAGGGAAGAGGCAGCTCCCAATCTATTACGTGAGCCGGGTCCTAAAGAAGGCCGAGCTCAGGTATCCGATTTTAGAGAAGCTAGCCTTCGTACTGATCATCTCGGCTCGGAGGCTGCGACCTTACTTCCAGGCACACGCAATTCGAGTGGTGACCGACCACCCCCTCCGCAACATCTTTGAGGGGGTGGAGCATTCAGGCAGGTTGGCTAAGTGGTCAGTAAAGATGAGAGAGTTCGACGTCTCCTTCGTTCCGCGGCTCTCAATCAAAGCTCAGGCGATGACCGACTTTCTTGCTGACTACATGGTTGAAGTGGCGGAGGAAGAGCTCAATCGCCCGGCCCCTTGGAAGGTGAGGGTGGATGGAGCCTCTGGAAGACATTCCCTAGGAGTAGGGGTGATCCTAGAAAGCCCTCAGGGGACCCGAATCGAGCAGACTGTGGTGATACACTTTCCCATTACCAACAACCAGGCCGAGTACGAGGTCGTGATAGTAGGGCTTCGCCTGGCCAGGGAGCTCGGAGTGGCAGATGTGGAGGTCCTCACGGACTCCATGGTAGTAGCCTCCCAAATCAACGGGGAGTTCGAGTCAAGGGAGCCCACCCTACGATCATACTTGGCCAAAGTAAAGGGGGTCATTGGCACTTTTCAAACTTTCACCATCTGACACGTGCCCAGGGAAGAGAATGAGCAAGCCGATCAGCTGGCAAAGCGCGGTCCCCAGGCAGGGGGCACCATCACCGACTTGTTCCGCCCCTCCATCGAAGAAGGAGAGCTCATGGAAATCGATCAGCAAACTTCATGGATGGATCCAGTCATGGTTTTCCTCTCCACGGGGGAGTATCCGGAGGGGGTAGATAAGAAGAAATTGAGGCACAAGTCAACATATTACCTCCTCCAGGGCGGGAAGTTATACAGGAAAACCCTCTCAGGGATGCTGGCTCGTTGTGTGACCGAGGGCGAAGTATGGAGGATCTTGGAGGAAGTCCACTCCGGGGAATGTGGAAGTCACTCCGGGAGTCGGACCCTGGAAGGGAGGATAGTCAGGCAAGAGTATTTCTGGCCCACCCTAGGCCGAGACGCTGCAGAGTTCGCAAGAAAATGTCATAAGTGCCAGATGTTTGCCCCTCTCCAGCTGCAGCCGGCCCAGCGACTCAGAAGTATCACGACCCCATGGCCCTTCGCAATTTGGGGGATGGACTTGGTTGGACCATTCCCCCAAGCCAGCGGTCAGAGAAGGTTCCTCCTGGTAATGATTGATTACTTCTCAAAATGGATGGAGGTGAAGGCGTTGGCCAAGGTGACCTCCTAGGTGATCAGGAACTTTGTTTGGGGAGAGATCATCTGTCGCCATGGGCTGCCCCAGGCCATCGTCACGGACAACGAGCCCCAGTTCGCCAGTGCCGAGTTCACCAGCTTCTGCGAGCAGCTTGGAATCGACCTCAGGTTCGCCTCGGTCCATCACCCCAGGAGTAACGGGCAGGTGGAGGCCGCGAATAAGATCATCGTCAACCTCCTCAAGAAGAAGGTGGAGAATCTGAAGGGGAGCTGGGTGGAGCAGCTTCCTGCGGTTCTTTGGGCCCTAAGGACCACCCCTAACACGGCTACGGGAGAGACCCCCTTCAAACTCTCCCACGGATGCGAAGCAGTGCTCCCTATAGAATTCGAAGTCCAAACGCCGCGAGTCGTGGCGGCAAAAGAAGGCCGTGAGGAATGACAAGCAGAGAATGAGGAGGAACTGAGGCTCTCCCTTGACATGGTGGAAGAGGTTAGGGATCTTTCCGCTATTCGACAGGAGGAGGTAAAAAGAAGAATGGCCAAGTACTTTGACAAGCATGTCAGTGTCAAGCAGTTCGTGGAAGGGGACTTGGTACTAAATAAAGTAGATGCAGCAGGGAGGTCAGCATCCGTGGGGAAGCTCAATCCCAGCTGGGAGGGGCCATTCATTATAAAGGTAGCCTTGGGGTCAGGGGGCTATCGACTCCAAAATGTAGAAGGCGAGACCCTGAGTCTCACCTGGAGTGGTGACGACCTCAAACGATTTTTCCCCTGAAACATGTAAGCAGCACTTTGATTATAATAAATTCCTTCAAGCTCTCTGATATTGTTGTAACTAGCCTGCATGGTGGAATGTGATGTATTTCGGACCCCGAGCAGATCCCGCTGTCAGGCTCTCACCTAGCTGGCAGGGCTGGAAGTCACTCGGTGTCATCCTTGGCCTCGAGCAGATCCCGCTGTCAGGCTCTCACCTAGCTGGCAGGGCTGGAAGTCACTCGATGGTGGTAGTAGCGGACCCCGAGCAGATCCCGCTGTCAGGCTCTCACCTAGCTGGCAGGGCTGGAAGTCACTCGGTGTCATCCCTGGCCTCGAGCAGATCTCGCTGTCAGGCTCTCACCTAGCTGGCAGGGCTGGAAGTCACTCGATGGTGGTAGTAGCGGACCCCGAGCAGATCCCGCTGTCAGGCTCTCACCTAGCTGGCAGGGCTGGAAGTCACTCGGTGTCATCCTTGGCCTCGAGCAGATCCCGCTGTCAGGCTCTCACCTAGCTGGCAGGGCTGGAAGTCACTCGATGGTGGTAGTAGCGAACCCCGAGCAGATCCTGCTGTCAGGCTCTCACCTAGCTGGCAGGGCTGGAAGTCACTCGGTGTCATACTTGGCCTCGAGCAGATCCCGCTGTCAGGCTCTCACCAAGCGGGCAGGGCTGGAAGTCACTCGATGGTGGTAGTAGCGGACCCCGAGCAGATCCCGCTGTCAGGCTCTCACCTAGCTGGCAGGGCTGGAAGTCACTCGATGGTGGTAGTAGCGGACCCCGAGCATATCCCGCTGTCATGCTCTCACCTAGCTGGCAGGGCTGGAAGTCACTCGGTGTCATCCTTGGCCTCGAGCAAATCCCGCTGTCAGGCTCTCACCTAGCTGGCAGGGCCGGAGGTCACTCGATGGTGTCGGCCTTGAAGTCGTCAGGTACAGGTCAAAGTCTGTGGCAGGGAGAAAAGGGGAAGGGTCCTGTCAGGGCGAGCTCGGGCTCGGCAAACCCAGCTCGGCATAATCAAGAAGGCAAGCCGGGCTGGAGGGCTCTGCATGGGCGAGTTCGGGCTCGTCATTCCCGGCTCGGTATTGGCGAGTAGGCCGCAAGCCCGGGCCTCGCCAAAGGAAGACAAGCCAGACCGGGGCATCTCCCCCCTTGGCCCATTACACTTCAAAAAATTTCTTCTTTGACGGGCCCAACCTGGATGGCTCGCATGCGAGTAATAGTGGCGTGATAAGGGCGGAGAGCAACTCGCCACGAAATCGTTTGGGGCTTGGCGAACACTCAAAACGCGTCTCGCTCGCGCGCGCGCTCTCATAGTCACTATACTCGCGGAACCTGTCTCTGCGAAGTCGCGGGAGGAAGCACTCGCATACATTCAGAACACAACAAGCATAGTAAAGAAAGGAAATGACACCGGTATGATCAAAAAACTTTCATTATTTACAAAGTTACAGGGACCTCGCCTCAACGAGTAATCAAAAAAGAAAGAAAAAAAGAAAATACAAGGCTATCTGCTGTCCTCGAGCCCTCCGTCGGGCTGGTCCTCGCCGTCGCCCGAAGGATCCTGTAAGCTCTTCCCGAGCATTGCATCCAGGCTATCTTCCTTCTCGCTGGGTGGCGTCGCCGGAAATAGACTCGGCATCAGGTCCCGAGCAGAGATCCCCCCGCACCCTTCCACCAGCACCCCGAAGTCCTTCATCATTGAGAGGGTGCACTCGGCGGTCTGGATTGAGTTGATCCGCAGTCTCTCGACGAGGTCGGCCTCGCCGAAGATACGCGGCCTCTTGTAGGGGAGTGTGGGATCGATGTCGTGCGACGGGAAGATCTCCGTCTGGAGACGCACCTCGCTGAGAAGGTGCTGGTTGTCCCCCTTCAGCTTCGCGTTCGCGCCCTCCAGCTCACCAAGGCGTGCGCGCAGTCGGCCGATCTCCTCCCCTTGCTCGGCATTGCGAGCCTGGAGCTCCCCAGCAGCGTCGGCATCCGTGACCAGTTGAGCGCGGAGATGGCTGACCTCCTCCCCCAGCTCAGTGTTGCGAGCCTGAAGCTCGCCCGCCGCCTTGGCATCCTAGAAAAAAGCCCATTTAGCAGCAGCACAAAGCTTTCTAAGTAAAAGAGAGCAGCGCTTGAAACTTACCAACCCGCCGGCGGCTTGGGCGAGTAGACCCTCCGCTATGCCGAGCCGCCTCGCCTGGTCGGTGACCTTGTCCTTGGCGAGGTCACGAGCCTGCTCGGCCTTTTTGAGCTGGTGGCTGAGGGAGAAGCTGCGGCGCGCCAGCATATGGTGCAGCTCCAGAGTCCGCAGGTGGGACTGCAGTCCCTCATGGCCGAGCTGCCGGAGGGTCGTCCTCTTGTAGGCCTCGGCATCCTCCCAGCCATAAAGGCCGAAGCCGAGGGCATAGGCGTGACCGGTGGCAGGCTCGCGGTCGTGCCAGGACGGGTGCAGAGTGGAGACGAAGACTCGATGAGCGAGCTCGTCCCACTGCAGCATGGGCTCGCCCGCGGAATCCTTCCAGCGTGCGCCGAAGTTGAAGAGGGGGTGCTGCTTCGGCGGCGCGCGCTCGCGGGCAGCCCTCTTCGCCGAGGGAGGAGGGGAGATCGCAGCCGAGGAAGAAGGACCCTTGTCACTCTTTCGGCTCTTGATGGTTGTCTCCTTCAGCGGGCTCTCCGGTAACGCGTCGGGAGGAGTCTCCGACGAGCTGATATACTTGGGGTTGGGCTGATGTTGTTGTTGTTGTTGCCCCCGCGGAGCCAGCAGGGCTCTCCGCATCTTTTTCATCTGACAGTGGCCGGGTGGCGGGTTCGACCCCGCGTCCTCAGATCGCCTCTTGCTGGAAGAGGGTTGCGAGAGGGCCGCCTCATCTCGGCAGGCAGTCGCCGCCACCCTCTCGCGAGCAAGAGGGTCAGTATCGAGCCCCGGGTCCGCGAACGGCGGGTTCGCGGGGATTATTCGCTCCCCTACAGGAAAACACTTGGAAAGGTTAGGAATTCAGATATGATGATGTGCCGAGTTCGGCGAGTAGGCGAGCTCGGCAAGATGTGGAGAGTATACCTTCGCCGGGCAGAACCGGGGGGAGCACGTCGAGGCCCCTCCGCCGGAAGGCGACCTCGAAATCTTTGTGGAGGAAGAATTTGTGGAGTTCGGCGTCGTTGCCGGACACGGCCGGCGGGCGGTACACCTCCTCGCCTTTTTGTTGCGGTGAGTAGGGGATGTTGCCGAGATCGCCCTTGACGAAGGAGATCTTGGTCATCCAGGTATGGTGCTTGTTCGCGATCTCGCGAACTTTGATCAAGGAGCCGCCGAAGTAGGCGACCCCGTCCGTCGTCGCCTTGTAGTAGAAGAGCTTCCTGAACACCGTCAGGTTGAACTCGATCCTCTCCCACCGGAGGTAGCTCGCGAATGCCACCATCATTGCGATGGTGTTGGAGTTCAGATGCGCGGGGACGGCCCCGTAGTACTTCAGGATCTGCCGGATCTCCGGCCACAAGGGAAGTCGCAGCCCCACCTCGAAGTGCGAGATGGGGAAGGCGAGCTCGTTCTCGTAGAACGTGTTGATGGCCTCGCCCGGCCCCGGCCTGCGTGCCTCAAAGCCCGGCGGCTTGGAGCGGCCGTCGAAGAAGCAATAGTCTGCGAAGTGTTGTGCGCACTTGGAGCGGCCGTCGGCGTCCGGGTTGGTCTTGCCCATGATCGCAGAGGAAAAGCACGACACGCGCAGGGAAAGAAGAAAGCAAGGAAAGGAAAGCAAAGCAATAAAGGCAGTACGGGGGTAGGTGAGGGGGGGGGGGTGGGCTATTTATAGGAAAATAAATCTGAGGTAGGCTGTCACATCGGCGCAGCCCGCTGCCCCAGCTCGCCACCCCAGCTCGCCACCCCAGCTCGTCGACTTCCGACGCATCCCAACCGAGGCTAAGTCAAACATTGCAGCTTTTTATTTAAGTAACATAATTAAGAATGTTCTAAGAATTATTCATCGCAGAAGTAATAAGTTCAGAATTGAAAGCGGGCCGCGCGAGCAGGGAGGGCACCGGAATGCGAGCGCCGGTCGGCTCGGCAGAGGAGCCCGCAGACTTACCTACCCCGGCCTCGCGACCCCCGCCCCCCAGGCTGCCGCGCGCTGAGTAGCTCGTGGATCCTTCCAGAATTCCTTTGCGCAACCAAGAGACCGTCGTCTATCTCGTCCAGGATTCGGGAGGGGTACATCAACTCGCTAGCTTGACCGAGGAGCACCTCCTCAGCAAGACGCATGTAGTCGCGCTACAGCGTCTCGTTGACCCCCTGCACCTCACGCAGTCCGCACACCAGCTTCTTGAGGAGCTTGACCTCCCTCCTCGTCAGCTCGCCTTGATCCACATCCGGACCCAAGTAAGAGTCCAGCGAGCTCGGGGACGAGAGGGGAGAGTGGTGGGCTGCCCGCGAGGACTCCTCGGCAGCCGATTGACTGGGAAGAGCTGTAAAGGCAGATATCAGCAGAGCAAAAACTTATGAAGCACAGGGTTGAGCGAGGCTGACCTGAAGAGCTCGGCGGCTCAATGGAGATGCGGGGAGGGGTGAACCTCAGGTCCTTCCCGCGACCTGGGCCGCGAGCCCCCGATGAGATAAGCTCGAAGCCCGGGATGGGAATGGACCCCAGACCTTCCCCGGCGGCCGCGTCAATTTGTCGAGGATGGGAGCCCGCTGGTGAAGTTGGCCTCTGCGAGCTCACAGGCAGGATCCCGAAGAGGGGCGGCGGATCCCGGGGATGGCTGTCCGGCGCTGAGAATCGCGAAGTGGCGAGAGTGGTCTCGCCTCGCGGCGTGGGGATCCACGGCACGGCGCCCTCGCCATCTGGTTGGCCGTCCTGATCGTCGCCGACTACGACGACCTCCCTATCCTTCTAAAGAATAGTTCGGGAAGAAGATCCAGTCTTGCGAGCCAGGGTGGCACTCAGGTCGTGGAAAATGGGCTCGGCCGCCTCGGGGGATGGCTTTGTCCTCTTGGAGCTCGGCTCGGCATAATCAATTTGGGGAGCTTTCACGGGGACCGCCGTCAGCGCGGCAACGCGAGCCGCTGAAGCCTGGCGAGCTCGGTCTATGCGCTCTTGGATCTCCTTATGGAGGGGCATCTTGGCAAGACAACAGGAGGAATGGCAAGAGCCAGGCAGCTGAGCAGGTGCATATATATAGCCGCAGGTGGCCCCCACCAGAAGATTCCCTCCAACTCGCCAGCCAGAGCTCGCCGCACACTTCGGGTTGGATGTTTCTTTCCGAGCTTTTTGACAAGCTCGAAAAGAGCGGGGATTGTGTACAACCCCGTGTCCGGCGAGCAAGATCACCAGGGGCCGAGTAGATCAGGCTAGGAGCAGCAGACGAGCTCGGCAGCGGCAGGGGCGAGGATGAGCTCGGCATCCGTCGGCCAGAGATCGTCGATCGGCGTCCCCGAGCTCGTCATTCGCCGAGCGGGCTGCAACTCGCGCCCTCGCAGTGGAGCTCGGCAGCAGTAGGCTAGCAGAGCTTGCCGGGGTGGCCAGAGCTCCCAGCTCGCCTAGGTGTCAAAGGTACTTTTTACTATTTTACCCCTACTGGTCTGCCCATAGCCCTTCAAAATAGTGGAGTTTGGCTGTTGGCAGACCCAGCCGAGGGTTTTCTGGTAATTTCCGGTCAGTTATTTTGGTTATTGGCACTCCGGATTTCAAAAGCTATAAATTGGACCCAAGGGGTACCCCAGAAAGCAGGTTTTTCCTGTGCTCTTCTCCCAAAATCTTCAAGCGCTTTCTGAGGGTACCTTAGCTCGGCTTCAGGCTAAGGAGGGGAAGCGCTCTGAGATCTTCCGGGTTTGTGGTGGGACCTCACCGCCGAGCCCTTGGGTCTGTTTCTCCTTGCTTTGTTGTTTTTCTTGCAGGAGCGAAGTAGGCGCGAGACCACCCCTTTCCCCAAGGGCGAGCTCCACAGGAAGCCGGGTTCCGGTTTTAACACATGTGGTCGTCCTAGGTCCCACCTTAGGCCTCTTAAGGTCTTGTATACGCACATAAGCAATATAGCCCCAAGTCTTTAGAGTATCGTATCTACAAGGATGACCGTGCCACAGCTCATACGGGGTAGCAGTGAGCTGAGAATGAGGCACTCTATTCAGAATGTGATTTGCAGCACGAACTGCTTCTCCCCAAAAGGAATTAGGCATGCCAGCTGTTAGGAGCATAGAGTTCAACATTTCTGTCAAAGTTCTATTCTTACGCTCGGCAACACCATTCGACTGGGGTGAGTAAGGAGTTGTGGTTTCAAGAATTATTCCCTCAGAGGCGCAAAATTCCTTAAACCCGGAAACAGTATATTCTCCTCCTCGATCACTTCTAAATCTCTTAATTTTCAGGTTCAACTGATTTTCTACACGAGACTTAAAGGTCTTAAACGTCTCAAAGGCTTCGTCTTTCGATTTTAACAGATGCACATGACAATATCTTGAAAAATCGTCTATGAATGTAATCAGATACTTCCTTCCCCCTCTAGTGACGTGGCTACGAAAATCACAGAGGTCTGAATGTATCAACTCAAGAAGTTTCGTGCTCCTAGAAATCGATTTGAATGATTTTGTAGTGATATTGGTTTGGGCACACACCTCACACTTGTCAAATCGAATCGACAGATCTAAGGGAATATTATGACTCTTCGCTAGATCTAGGATTTTCCTATAGTTCACGTGTCCAAGTCTGTTATGTAACAACTTACGATCAATAAGGTTCGAACTTATTTGGTTAATGTTATCGTTGTTTAAGCTAAGTCTATACATTCCGTTGATCAGGTACGCACACCCAAAATAATGTGAATTTACCGTTAAGGTCATTCTACCGTTTTGAGTTGTGAAGGACATCCCAGCCTTATCTAACAGACTTATAGAAATCAAGTTTTTAGTTAAAGATGGAACTACTTTAACATTATGCAGAAAAAGAGTTTTACCTGATGAGAGGACCAGCTCGGCTGTCCCAGCATGGGTCACCTCGGTCTCTCCTCCATTACAGTTCTCCACCTTCTCCTGGACCGCCTTGACCTCAGCAAGTAAACCTCTGTCATTCGTCACAAGACAGGTAGCACCGCTATCAAACCACCACTCAGAGGACGAACTGCGGTGACTGCTCCCGATCATAGCCACGAAGGACTTGGGATCTGAGGCATCAGCCAGCATGTTCGCCACATTTTGCGGGGCCTCCTCCTTTTTCTTCTTAGGAGCCTTGCACTCAGCCGCCCAGTGTCCCCACTTGCCGCAGTTGTGGCCCTTGCCCCTCTTCTTTTTGAAAGAAGGCTTTTTAGGCGCCAACTGTGCAGAGGCTTCATCTTTGGGTGCTGGTGGCTTCCTTCGAGGACTGCTGGGTCGAGAAACGAAGTTAACAGCCTGTGAGGACTGACCAACCTGTTCCAAGCTTTTACCAGCAATGTTTTGATCCTCGATATGAATGAACCTTTTGAGTTCATCCAATGCGATCTTTTCCTTCAGTGTGTGCATTTCAGTCTTGAAGGTCAACCACTCAGGAGGTAGCTTGCTAAGTATCAGACACACAAAGAGATTATCAGAGATGTCGGACTTATCGTCCGCCAACTTGAGACGCAAACTCTCCAGTTCAATTATTTGAGAGGTGATTGACGAGTTTAAATTAAACTTTGAAGTGAAGAGTCTCTCGCCAAGGAGAGTCCTTGACAACCCCTCTTCCTTCTGGAAGTGTGCATTCAAGCGATCCCAAATCTCCTTTGCAGTCTTATGAATGCTGTAGGTCAGGGCGAGTCTAGGGTTCAGTGAATTTAGGAGGTAGTCCCTGCAGAAGTCTTCGTTTTTTCTCGACTGAAGTTCGCTCACGTCCTCTTCGGTAGTGGCAAAATCACTCAGGACCGTGTAGAAAATCTCACGTTCCTTCATACCAAGTTGGACGTGCAGCTTCCAAGCGTGGAAGTCGGAGAGATCGAACGACTGAAGCTTGACGATGTCGTAGGAGTTAATCTTCGACATCTCGCTAAAGGTAGAACAGTAAAAACCAAAAAGAAGTCACCTGATCCGCGTGGAGACGACCCAGTGTCTTCAGATCCAATCCAGAAGTAATTTTTTGTTTGCTCCTCCTCTCCGGCTGAAAACCAATCGCCGAAGACAAGCTACGGTCAACAACCTTCCAAAGTGGTGTTACTCCAAAAGATTGGATCAAGCAGCAGAGTGAAGGTTGTGACAAGCAACAGTATTTCTCAACAGTATTTTTTTTTATTTCTCACACATCAACAACATGCAGCAAGAACCAGAATATTTGATTGGCGACAAAGCACCAGATCTGTAGGGTTGGAGACGTCTGGCTTCCACGATCAATCAACGAACATAATAAATTCACAAATGGTGGTGGAGCACAACTGCGGCGGAAAAAAAAACTTCCTTCTCCTAGATCACTGACGGGAAAGTGTTTCTCTTCCCGATCGACTCAGGAGAAACAGAGATCTACCCCGATCTGGATTGCCGGACTTTGCTAACAACCGGGCTACGATCTTCTTCTCAAGCGACGTAGCAAACTTCGCGAACGAAGACGGTAGCGACAGATCTCCCTTTTCCAGATATCGCTGCTGCGAACAGCGATGGCGGAGGCACCAGATTCGGCAATACACGATGTCGATCTCTTCCCTCGCGATCTTAACACCTTTGCTCTTCCAGATCTGAGACGAAAAAACTAGATCTGCGACGAATCTAAGCAGCGGCGCCGGGACGGGAACGAAATCAAAAAACCAGCGGTGTTCTTCTGATCCGGCGACTGCTTCGGCAGAGAACCAGAAACAGCGGCTACAGGGAAGAACCATAGCGATGCAGTCTCCGGAGGCGGCTTCGATCTGGTTGAGAATAGGACGGCGGAATCGCAGAAATCGGAAGAACGACGGGAGCGGAGCGGAAACCCTAGGCAGCGGTTACTTTGAGAATGTGAGAGGGAACTCCGCTCAAAGTATTCTACAATAGCTCATCTATGTATGGAATGAGTATTTATAGTACTTTCAGCGTAAAGCAAGACCCTAGTATGACACGAACTCGTTAACCTATTCCGAGTCGGCTTCGACACGTGCGGACATATAACAAAATAACCTAACATTTTTTTCTCCTCTTATCTTACATCATTTTTGAGAGCTTGTTCTATTTTTTCCGCGTTCAAATGAGACTTTGATTATTGTGTGGAAAACATGGATGGGAATCAACCGCCATCTCCATCGCCGCACCAAAACTGTCAACGCTGCAGCCGCCACGCCAACCGCCATCTCTCTGCCTTCCCAACCGCCATCGTCATCGCCACACCGAAACCGCCATCGTCGGCGCCGCGCCAACCGTCATCGCCGCCGCCTCGCCAACCGCCATCGTCGTCGCAGCGCCAACCACCATTGTCGTCGCAGCGCCAACCACCATCGCAGTTGCCGCAAACCACCATCGCCGACGCCGCACTTAAACTGTCATCGCCGCCGCCGCGCCAACCGCCATCACCGCTGGGTCGCCAACTACCATACCAACTGGTACAACATATGTGTGTTGAGATGTAACTTCGGATTTGTAATGCATACTTTTTGTTAGCTGACAAATGATCTTTCTTTGATGACGTTTTATCTTAACTAGTACAACATATATTATAGATGTTTGTATGAATGAGAATGTTGGATCCAATGACCATGTTCTCTCTTTCTTATTGGATGAAATTTTTGTGAAGTATTGGTGCAAACAAAGATTCAGAGTCTATTAATTTGCGGATATCCAAAATTTAATTTGATGATAAGATTTTAATTGTAGATATAACTTTAATAAAATTATTTTGCCAACATCAAAAAAATGGCAGATAGTCAAAACTGTAATCCAAGTAACAATGGCCAAAAAATAATAAAGAATAAATGCATTGAACTGTGAGCATTGTTGCTTCAAATTTCATTTTTGCTAATTAAATAACAGTTTCTCATAATAAACTCATTAAAAAATATTGCTAGAGTTGACGTGTCAATTTGCTGTAAAGTCAAAGCTAGGTTGTAAAGTCAAACTTCTGAAAATCAAGCCATCCAATAATGTATCTAGGCATATAATAACATTAGGAGTGTGTGGAAACCAGCCATGCATCAAGCTGCACTCACCCAAAGGACCGAAATCACCCTGAAAGGGGAACCAAGCCAAACGCGGCGCACGGTGCGCGCCCAGGCATGCACGCGTGCAGCGCAGACGCACGCCTGCACAGTGCGAAGATAGCACGCACGTAGCGCGCCCCTGCGGCGCACGCACCACGCCCTGGCGGTGTGTGCGAATGCAGCGCGCCCAAGCGAGCGCGCGCACACGCTTCGCGCCCCGGAGGGCGCGATTGTAAGACCCCCTCCCCCCAAACCTTTGCCCCGGGTCGGGCCGGAGGGGATCTTACGCTCTCAAGGCGTCCACCCAGTGCTCCTTTAAGGGGTGACAACCCACTCTCCTAAGCACTAGTTGGCCGCCTTGCTTTACTAGAATCACAATATTCACAACACATCAGAGAATTGCGAAAGCATTAACAGGAAAACGCTATATATATATATATATATATATATATATATATATATATATATATATATATATATATATATATATATATATATATATATATATATATATATATATATATACTATTATATAAAGAAAAAATGTCTTTTGTGGAACATTTATACTACCCAAAATACTCTTTCAATTTTTAAAAATAAATTATTAGAGAGAAAAGGGAGAAAGGGAGAGTGAGGAGAGAGAGGGGGAGAGTGTGCAGGGAAGAGGGAGAGATACGGAAAGAGAGAGAGGGAGGAATAGGAATAGATAGGGAAGGAATAAAATTTCGAGGTATAAAAATATATATTTTTTACAAATTAAATATTATAATATTGATTTAGATTTTTGTACGATCATTTTGAGTACTCATATGTATATGTTGCGGGCGCAGTCCGCAGGACCCGTGGGGGCAGACGAAGCCCGCCGTCGTCAACCGGGTACTGTGGCGCGTGGTTATCGGGCCGGAGGCCCGTGCCTGTCACTCGTATATATATATATATATATATATATATATATATATATATATATATATATATATATATATATATATATATATATATATATATATATATATATATATATATATATATATATATATATATATATATATACAATAGTCATATCTCAAATCACACCATGAAAAGCATTTGGACCGTCCGATCTTCAGGAAATGGATTCTGGCCAATGGATTCATACATATTGGCCTGCAAATAAACAAATCTCCTCCTGAAGTACTGTTCATCCAGGAAAAAATCCCGATGCCCCCACCCCTCCCCCCCGTTCCGCCAGTCCTCCAGCCCAACTCCACTATCGCCTGAGGCGGAGCCGCCGGCGGCCGGCCCGGCGCCCCCGGCGGGTTCGCCGGAGGCCGGCGAACCCGCCGGTGGGCGCCAGGTCAGGCCGCGGGCGGGCGCCGGGCACACCGTCGGCGGCTCTGCCGCCGGCGACAGTGGAGTTGGGCTGGACGGGCAGGCGGAAGCGTGGGGGGGGGGGGGGGGGGGCGATTTTGGATTTGTTTTCATTTTTTTATAAAAAATAAAAGTTATTATATAATAATTTATTAAATTATAATTTGATTTAAAAAAAAAATATTTTTTTATTAAATTATATAATTATTTAAATTTTTTCGAAGGCGGGCTAAGCCCGCCGGAGGTGACGGGCTTCGCCCGTCGGTATCCCGTCGGGGGGCGGGCGAAGCCCGCCGGGGGGTCAAGCGGGCGAAGCCCGCAGCGACGCATCGAGAACGGGCGGAGCCCGCTCGAAGATGCTAGTATATATATATATATATATATATATCTTTATCTATTATAAAGAAGTAGTTTTAAATTGTTGAATCAGATCACGATCGATCTCGACCGTTGAATATAAATCAAACATTTAATCGCAATCGTCGATCACAACAACAAATCAGGGCCGTTCATATTTTTTCTTAGATCTCCTAAACCTACATAGGGTCACTTAAATCTATATGTTTTGTAAGGCACCCTACAACCTATCAGCCCAGTTCAATATGCGGGCTACAAAATTAATCATAAAATCTTACAAATACAAAGCCCATTAACAATAATAATAAAGCCCACAACCGCCCGCCTAACAAATCCACCAAACCGCCAGCCTAGCAAACCCACCGGCAAACATTGCTGTTATATGGACGCAAACCTATATATGCCCAAACTTCCAATGCGAACTGGAGATGTGGGACTAAATCCCGCCAGGCGGAATTAATCCCGCCAGGCGGGATTTAGTCCCTGGCGGGACTAATCCCGCCCGGAATTAATCCCGCCAGGCTGACGGAATTAATCCCGCCAGCCAGGCGGGATTAATCCCGCCCGGAATTAATCCCGCCAGGCTGGCGGGCCTAAAGATCCTTATTAATATATATATATATATATATATATATATATATATATATATATATATATATATATATATATATATATATATATATATATATGTAACTTTATAAATATTTACATGAGTGCAAAACCTTAGCTTACGTTCTTATATAAGCACGTAGACTGTGCGAGTTCTACACCTAACCCTCATTCTCCATCTCTATACTGCTCGCTGGTACTCACGTATCGAAACTCTTGAGACGTCTGAGGTGCTTCGGCTTGAGTAGTGCAACTGTTGGCGCATTCTCCTGTGGCAGGGGGTCACTATGGGGCTCCATTTCTTGTGAATGATCATTTAATAACTGTTAGTCACAGGGCTAAGTGGAAACTGTAACGACCCTCGGCCCAAGCTCAGAGGCCCACAGGCTTGTCTCGTTCAAGACATCGTTATCGGGATGCAGCCCAAGCACCCCAAAGCCTCTCCGCGCCTGTTTCTCGGCCGCGGTGCATTGATGAGGCCATGTCTTGAACCTGCAACCCCCTTGATAGGAAACCTTCAACAGTTCCTATCACCAACTGAGCTGCATCTCAGTTGGTGATAGGAACTGTTGAAGGTTGCCTATCAAGGGGGTTGCGGGTTCAAGACCTGGCCTCAACAATGCACCGCGACCGAGAAACAGGCGCGGAGAGGCTTTGGGGTGCTTGGGCTGCAGCCCGGTAACGATGTCTTGAACGAGACAAGCCTGTGGGCCTCTGAGCTCGGGCCGAGGGTCGTTACAATAAAAAGTGCACTTTTTATTGTAACGACCCTCGGCCCGAGCTCAGAGGCCCACAGGCTTGTCTCGTTCAAGACAACGTTACCGGGCTGCAGCCCAAGCACCCCAAAGCCTCTCCGCGCCTGTTTCTCGGCCGCAGTGCATTGTTGAGGCCAGGTCTTGAACCCGCAACCCCCTTGATAGGCACCCTTCAACAGTTCCTATCACCAACTGAGTGGTAGTTGGTGATAGGAATTGTTGAAGGTTGCCTATCAAGGGGGTTACGGGTTCAAGACCTGGCCTCAACAATGCACCGCGGCCGAGAAACAGGCGCGAAGAGGCTTTGGGGTGCTTGGGCTGCAGCCCGGTAACGATGTCTTGAATGAGACAAGCCTGTGGACCTCTGAGCTCGGGCCGAGGGTCGTTACAGAAACAAATCTCCTCCCTGGATCTATATCCTGGGGACGAGCATACACACACACAGCAGTATAAGATAGCCGAAGTATGAAAGAGTTAGCATAATATAACTGGAATGATAACATCAGATATATAAGTTGTAATAAGGGTTTTACTAGTACATCAACGTGTCTGGTGTTCACAACCCATAATCTATCGCCGACATTCACAGCCACGTACATACCGCAGGCATTCACATCCGCGCAAATCACTATATGTCGACATAGTATGGACCGCTTCCATTCCACTAGGGTAACGAGCCTTGCGGGCCTCACCGATGTGTCCGTCGATGAGAGTGGCTAGTCCTGCCACTTCTGGGGGTGGTCGCACTGCCCAGCCCCAGGCCCCAACGTACAACCTCGTATACTATTGGATGTGAGCGACATCCTACGATGGAAAATTTTGGCTAACCAGTGGAGGAAAACTCGATGGGGAAAACATAACGGTCGGTCGCCCGTGATACCTGTTGGGTCTATTGATCTCAATATCCCAGCTTTGTAAGAAGTCAAATGGGTCAATGACATACACGCATTATAACGCCCCAAAATTCGAAAGAAGGACGAGCAGCGTCGAGAGCTAAGTTTGGGCCTTGGTAAGGGTCACACGGCCTAGGACACGGGCGTGTACATGGCCGTGTCGTGCCGGGTTCGTCGAGAGCCCGGGAAATCCATGATTTTTGCTCGACGATGTGTCGAGACAGGGAACACGGCCTAGGACACGGGCATGTACATGGCCGTGTTGTGCCGAGTTCGTCGAGAGCCCGGGTGGTCGACAAACTGTGCTCGACGATGTGTGGAGACAGTGAACACGGACTGGGTCACGGGCGTATCCAAGGCCGTGTCGAGAGTGCTCGACGAATTTTTTCTGCGAAGTCGACGAAGAGGCAGTCGATGATCGTCGAGACTTCGAACACGGCCTGAGACACGGGCGTGTCCCAGGCCGTGTCTTTCTCGGGTTGTGTTTGGACCTGTGTCGATGGAGGAACACGCCCAGGCACACGGGCATGTACTGCATGACACGACCATGTCAGCTCTAACACGAGCATGTTCAGAGCCCGTGTTATGCTTTGGGTGCGACGGTTTCGGCGTCGACTGTGGAACACGGACTTGGACATGGGCGTGTCACAAGCCGTGTTCGACCCAGGTGTTTTGATCTTCAGTTCGGATCGTGGCCGTTCACTTCCTTATTTTGGGATCTGATTGTTCGGGGTTTCCCTTGCTCAGTTAAGTCCGGGAATAGGGTATAGAAACCCTCATTCTTCTTCAAACACTCTCTTTCTAAGATCTACAGAGAAGGAAGAAGGTGATGGAGAGATTCGGCTGTTGGAGAAGCTTCAGTGCTCCAAATCGTGAGCCGAGTCCAGATCCGTGGAGGCAAGATCGTTGCGAAGGTTTTCATCCGGCTAAGTTGTCATGGCTAGGAAGAGAGGTCGGAAGGTAACGACACTTCTCCTCTTGGTTTTAGGATGCATGTTTAACATCTTTTACTTTCTAGTTTTTGGGCACCAACCTCTCAAATGAGAGGGGTTTGGGTCGCCAAGGTTCAAGAGGAACCTCCGGGTCGATTGAGTCCGCCCCGACATGTTTTTGCATTAGAGATCCGCTCTGTTAGTTGATTAGGCATGGTGGGTGAAGCCGTTGTCGCGACCGTTAGTCCGACTCGGTGATGTTGCATACGAGATTTAAGGATTCATATAGATCCGTTACGGCAAGATGCTGTTTGTGATGTTTTCCCCCTTCTCTCGAGTGAGTACGTGTAGTCGGAACCGGACAAGGTTAGCTCCTCAATGGCGGTAGATGGTTTCCTTGGTGGACAAGGTTAGCTATGCATTGGCGGTAGATGATTTCCTTGCTGCACGAGTACGTTGTAGTACAAATGAGGGATTAGGGTGGGAATGGTTTTTGGATTGTAATGTGTTAAGGCGTGGCTTTGTCTCTGTGGTTGGCTGACTATCCCGTGACGTGCAGGTCATGTGTGGAGAGTGTCCCAGCAAGACTAGTCCCCTTCTGTGAGACTGACGAGAATGCCAAGCATGGGGCAAGCCCGGGCAATGAGGCCATGAGCGGGTGGGGTCCAGCAAGGCTTCTTAGAATCAGTCAGTGTGTTAGACGGAATCCTGTTATGAGAAGTCAGAGCTTGCAGGCAAGCCCGGGTCTAAGAGCATGAGCGGGTGGGGCCTTGGCAAGAGTTACATGTGGCGGCTTGCCTACCGTTGGGGGAATTGCAGTGCCCCCTTTATTTGAGGCTTAATGCCAATGGGAAATGATGAGTACCCAGATGATGTGATGATGTGCTAGGTGCATACGCGTTAGGGTACTTTGGGTGAAGCCCGGGTTTTGTATTCATGTTGCATAGTAGGTCCCTTTTCTTTATATGCTCAACAGTAGAGAATGTGCATGTTGTTTGAGACATCCAAGCCTGTTCATTAGTGTTATACTTGTTTTTGTATATTGTATACGAAGTGCTGACTTGCAGGTTGGAGGGGTACCCCGTGGTCCATTAGGGGCGGCCGGGAGGAGATGTGTTCGTTACAAAGTTTGAGGTCAGCCTTTGCTGACCCACATTACAACCAAATTTTACAGGGCAAGGATCGCAAGCAGAAGCTAGCTCGTTGGCCAGAAAGGCCTAAGCGTCATGAAGTGTTACCATCCTTGTAATGGCTTTACTTTTGTGTTTTTTTATGTTTGATGTTGTTGACTTCCGGCTTGCATGCTGAGGTAGCTTAGGAGTGTCTATGCACTTTGATGTTTATGTATTGTTGGAGATTTAGACTCTCTTTTGTTGTAAGGCCATAGGGCCGTTTTGAGACTCTTATGGATGTGGATAACTTCTAGTCTTGGTTGATGTTTCTGCTGTGTTTTGCTTATGAGTTTTGAGTTGGGTAGTTATATCATCTTATAATACTAAAGCTGTGGTGTCTGTATGTTGTGGGGCCCCGACCGGACCCATAATATACGGTCATTATAGGTGAGGTGTTACAATTTGGTATCAGAGACAGGTTAGATTCAAGGTTGGTGTGTATAGAAGTTATCCACAAAAGAGTAATGTGGGACCGTGAGTGTCCTTAAGGTTGAGTCTTGTGATCAGAGACTGATTCCTTGTTTTCTTGCTTTTCTTAAGAGTGCAAGCAACGAGGCGGGTACGTCAAGGCCAAGAGAAGAGCTTTCAGCAAGCAGCGCCACTGCTCAAGGTCCTTTAGGCATGGGTGTAAACCCAGCCTATTGGATCCCTAGTAAGATTTGGGCTAGGTTCACTAAGTTAGGATCATATGACCCACAATGTATAGTCAGGGTCATAATTGTGTCCTAGAGTCTAGGCTAAGTCCTTAGAGTCAACAACACATGGACCAGCTATCAACATGACTGCTAGAGACTCAAGACTTAGAAGAATTCAAAGACTATAAAATGAGTTCGATGTTTGTCAAACTCAGGTCGACGATTGTCATGCTCAGCTCGACGATCTTAAAGAAAATTCTCTGAGCTGAACACGACAAACTCTATTATTTGGTCGACGAAAACTTGGATGCTACAACAACACTTCAAGTTTAGAAAACATCAAGATATTCTAAGTCCTTAGAATCAGACTTTGGTCGATAAACTTGGTGCTCAGGTCGACGAACTTTGGACACTACACTTCAACACTTCAGAAAGGCTGTGTAGACACACAGAGAAATTATGTCGACACACAGAATAACTGTCGACACCAACTGTGTCGACACCAGAAGCAAGAATATGTTGACTCACAGAAGACTTGTGTCGACACACAGAATATCTGTCGACACCAACATCAACTGTGTCGACACCCATGATTTGTGTTGACACATTCCCCAGAAGTTCTGTCAACAAATTATCAGCTCGACGAACTTCATTCTCAGCTCGAGGAACTTCATTCTCTGGTCGACGAATTCTGGACCCTTTACTTCAACCTGTTGAAGCAAATAGTTGCTCATACTTTTCTTAAGTCCAAAATCAAGTCCAGTCGATGAAGCCAGTTATCAGCTCGATGAACTTCAGACACAGAAAAGACAAAGTTTCTGAAGCATACAGTTCTATTATCAGATCGACAATCTTGGAACTCAGCTCGACGAACAGAAGTTATCTGATCGACGAACACAGCAACTCAGCTCGACGAACTGTGGACTCAGCTCGACGATTTCTGTCATCTGTTCGACGATTCCAGACTTATTATTTCTTTCCTTTGTCCTCTTTCTATGGCAATAATTTCTGAATGATTAATGATAAAATATTCTCTGAATATTACCGTTGGACGGTGCATTGATCACGGCATTCATCAGAATTATTGCTTTCCGTTTTTTAAGGGACAGATGAGGAAATAAATCAATGCAGTTTATTCTCTAGGCCGTCAGCATTGATTGCACCAGAGGAATTCAAATTTTGAAAGACAAATTCCTTCAGAAAATATAAAAAAGATTCTTCTCTTTCCCTGAAGACATACATGAAACACAACACAGTACAGACAAGAACACAGATACATAGAGACACACAGACACATAGAGAATAATAGTCAGTCTGTCTTCAAGAGTCTCTTTGCTCCATCATTATTTCACAGCTTTCTGATACAGAAAAGAAGCCCTAGGCCAGAGGCAGATCAACTATTAAAGAAGAAGAACAATTAATTTAAATCAAGAGTCTTCTTTCTTCATCACTCCAGGAAACTTCAAAGGAAAACAACTCCTCCATCTGTCACGAAGTTCCTGCAGATTTCTCTGATAAAGGCTTAAAGACTGAAGGCCTATCACCCTGCAACAAAGCTCCAGATTTCCCTGAACTATTCTATATCTTAGGGGGAGCTACTTGCTAATATCATATCCACTTATCTTCTCTCTGATTGTTGACAGAGAAGATACCATCACCTCTCACCCCTCTCTGTATAAAGGGTTGTCATCTCCCTTCAAAAGTGATTCTTGGTTACAAGTCACCTGACCAAAAGACTTGAGCTTTGGTTTTTAAGCCCTGATCAAAATCTCATTGGTGTCAGGCACCTGATCAAAAATCTAAGTGGACTCCTACCAGGGTGGTAGAAGAGTGGATGTACCCAGGTTGGGGAACCAATATAAATTTCTTGTGTCATCTGGTTGCCCTTTCTTTTGTTTCTTGCTGTGGCTATGATTGTTAGTTAGTTGTTGCTGTGTTTTATCTTTTAATATATTTCTTACAGCACTAGGACTTATCTGCAATAGCCAGAAAATTTTATAAGCTTTAAATACTCTATTCACCCCCCCTTAGAGTATTCCTGATCTAACAGCTCACTTTCAATTGGTATCAAAGCAGGTTCCTTTGGTTGTATAAGCTAACCCTTGAACCAAAGATCCTTTGTTAGATAAAAATTTTATTTTTATTTCCATTTAGATTTATATACACAGCTATGACACAGAACAATGATTATGCAAGCACTAGACCTCCAGTTTGCAACCTAAACAGGTTTACCATCTGTAAGGCAAGAATTAAATTATACATGAATTCTATTGATGAGGATATATACAACTCTATTTTGACAGGTCCCCCTCAAGCTTCAACTTCTGTAACATCTACAAGCACTACTGTATTTCCACCACCGGAGTGGACTGGGGCTCAGAAGAAAGCAAAGATTGTTGATGCCAAGACAATGAACATATTGGCTCAGACTATGTCAGATGACATCTTTCAGAAGGTGGCTGAGTACACCTCTGCAAAAGCAATCTGGGATTCACTCAACCAAATGGTTGCGGGCTCAGCAGATGAGAGGAAAGATAGAAGATCAAATCCCATCACATAATATGAAAACTCCAAAAAGGATGAAGCAGAACAGTTGAAGTGATGTACGATAGGCTTAGCTCCATCATCAGTGAGCTAAGGACCTTAAATAAAGAAATCACCTTGACTGAAGTAAATGACAAGATCCTTATGTACTTCCCAAGCTCATGAGATTCAAGGATCTGACCCATCAAGGAGGCCAGAAGCCTAAATGAGATATCCACTGAATCTCTATTAGGCAAACTAAAGTCTTATGAACAGCTTATTAAATCCAGGGATGCAGTTGAGCAAAGAACACCCCCTCCAGCAAGAAAAGAGCATAGTATTGCTTTCAAAGCTGCTGATGAGACAGAGACTCCCTCAACAAATGAAGAACTCATGAGTCTCTTTGCCAAAAGAATCTATAAGATGGCAAGAAAGGATTTCAGGAGGAAGTCATCAAGGCAGGATGACAAGCCTAGATATGATAATACACCAACCAAAGAAGTTGTGTGTTTTGGATGCAGGAAGCCTGGGCACTTCATCTATGAGTGTTCAAAGAATCAGAAGAAAGAAAAGAGAAGAGAAAAGGATACCAAGAGACAGCACAACAACAGACCTTATTCCAGCAAATACAAGAAGAAGGAGAAAGGTTTTGTGGCTGAAACCTGGAGTGAGACTGAAGAAGAATCTGTTGAATTTTGTGAAGTGGAAGTGGGTGACAGGACAGGCCGGGCGACCTGTGGCGGACAGCTTTGGCGGACTAGGCGGACTGGGCGGACTGAGATGTGCGGCCTGGTGGTAGGTCTAGTGGAAAGCCGGCTGTTCTTCTGAGCGGTTTGTTTGCATGGAGTCCGCGAACTATGCGGTCTGGTGTCTGCGGATAGGGTGTGCTGTTTGGCTTTGCCAAGGAGCGGCCTGAGCGGATGGAGGCTTGCGGACTGGTGCATTGCTCAGTGGCCGCGGGTGCAAGCTTGTGCTGATAGGCGGGTTGGCTCGTGTCCGCGGGGAGCTTGCGGACTGCTTTGTCCGCGGTATGGGTTGTTGCGGACTGAGCTTAGAGCTTGGCTGAGGCCTTGTCGAGCTCTGGTGGCACAGCAGGAGATTTGCTGTGGAGATCGATTGGCGGACTGGTTTTGGAGTCCGGAGATGGCTGCTGTGGTGGACAGGAGTGCGAGGAGCTAGCAGACTAATGGCGGTCTATGCTAGGGTGTTTGGCGGACAGGAACTTGTGTCCGCCATGCTCGCATTGGCCTTTGATGGTTTTGGACTTGGTCACACTTTGTGCCAAGGCCATGGTGTCCGCAGTATCCGCCAAGTCCGCTGTGACCGGACGGACTGTTGCTGTCTGCCTTTGGTCGTGGACTTGTGGCGGATTGAGGTGTGAGTCTTGCGGACTGCCTCGGGTTGGTGCGGACTGCTATTGAAGGGGGTTGTCCTGCAGTAGTTGGAGCTTTGCGGGCTGATGCCTTGTCCGCATAGCTTGGGCGGACTGGAGAGGGTTCGTCAATGGTGGCTCTGCTCCTGGCGGTTTTCCTTGGTGTCCGGCTAAGTTCTTGTGGACTCGGCGGACGGAGTTTTGCTATCGCGCGGGCTGGGGCGGTGTCGCTATCTCTTGGGCGGTGACCACACTCCTCACCGTGCCTATAAATAGGACCCCCCTGGCACATCTACAAAAAACCTATGTAACTTGAGTGAACAATAAGTTGGGGTGTGCAAGGAGCTGCGGTCTGTGTTTGTCAGTCCGCGCGGATTGTTTCAGGCTGACGGTTTGCTGTGTGCAGGTCGCACGGATAGCTTCAAGGAACCAGGAGTTTGGCTGTGACTTCGGTCAAGTGCTTGGAAGTGTGCGGTCTTTGCGGACTCAGTAGGAGGTCGCTCTGCGGCTTGTCAGTTCTGTTTCATCTTTTCCAGCTTCAATAACCTGTCCGCCGTCTTCAGGAGGGTAGGGGTGTTCCTCAGTTCAGGTTCAGCAGGAAGCGATTAACGGTGTGTCCGCGCGGCCTCGCGGCTTCGGCGGACTCCGTGGCTATTCGGCGGATTGCAGCATAGCTTGGGCGATCTCAGCGGACTCGGCGACCTCGGCGACCTCGCGGTCTCGGCGGACTCCGGTGCTGTCCGCCCGGCTTGTTTTTTGGTGCTTTCTGTTTACAGCTGTTATACTAGCAAAATCATGTCTCGCTATGTATGTCTCGAATTGTAAAGAAGTGAATGTATAAAAGACCTGCTTGTGCTTCCATTGTTTGTTGGGTGTAACCTCTGGTCCTCGGGGATTTCCGATGGTTCAACGTGCGAACTGGGTAATTCCGAAGATATTAATTTGGCGTTTGGGCTATCTTGCTGACCACGTTGAGAAAATTTTAACATGGTATCAAAGCGAGGTTGCTGAGGTTCAGTTGCGTGAGCGAAAGTCAGCCAGTGTTGTTACTCAGTGATTGAGTGGTGATCAAGCTGTGTTGTTGCTCGGAGCTTCTGAACGGGTGCCAACAGGTGTTGCAATGGAAGGGAGTTTTGCAAGAGGTCTTGGCATTGAACTCTTAACGCCGACTAACTTCAAGAAGTGGAAGTCGTGCATGAAGAGTTATCTTCTTGGCGAGGAGCTGTGGGAAGTCGTCGGTGGTGACGACAGACAGGAAGTCACTGCTGCTTTCGGTACTGCTGAGCAGGTTAGGCTCTGGAGAAGAACAAATGCTAAGGCGGAGTTCACTCTGAAGAGAGCCGTGTCTCCGGAACTGTTTGATCACATCGTTGGGTGTGAGTCGAATGCTAATATTTGGACAACCATTGATAAGTTGTTCAATAGGAGGAATGTGGCGCGGCTTCAGTTCCTGGAGAATGAGTTGGCCAGGGCAACTCAGGGAGACCTTTCCATCTCCAAGTACTTCTTAAAGATGAAGAGCTTGTGCGCTGAGCTGTCAGCACTAGATCCTGATGAGCCTATCTCTGAGGCAAAGATGAAAAGGCACATTATCCGCGGCTTGCGGAAGGAGTATGTGGCCTTTGTAACATCTGTTCAAGGGTAGGCTACTCAGCCGTCGTTGCTGGAGCTGGAGAATCTGGTTGCCTCGCCGGAGAGCTTAGCAAGGCAGATGGCTGGAGTGAACCTGAATCAGGAAGGCAGCGAGGCTCTCTTCTCAGGTAAGAAGAAAGGATGGGAAGGGAAGAAGAAGAAGAAGAAGGTGCAGGCCGCTGGTGAGAAGGAGACTTCAACTTCATATCCGCCGGAGAGGAGCAATGCTCCTAAGGACTGGAAGAAGAATCTGAAGTGCTACCGGTGTCATCAGCGAGGGCACTTCAAGCGGGACTGCAAGGTCAAACTGCAGCCTGGGCATGCTGCGGGAAAGGAGGAAGCTAGCTCGAGAAATGAAGAAGCAGAATGGGGTGGAGCTTTCATGACGGGCACTTGTGTCCGGGCCTTGTCTGCTAAGGACTTCAACAGCGAGTGGATCGTGGACTCCGGGTGTGGTCATCACCTCACCGGAGACAAATCGAAGTTCACCTCCATGCAGGCTTACTCAGGTAATGAAGCTATTATCACTGCTGATAATACTGTTTATGTAGTAGAGAAAGAGGGGGTCGTGTCTTTGGGTTGTGATCAGGGGCCACTCATGTTAAGGAGTGTGTATCACGTACCGGGCATGAAGAAGAACCTCTTCTCGGTGACCAATGCGGTGGACGCTGGGTATCACGTTCTGTTTGGGCCAACAGACGTGAGGTTCCTTCGCAACGTATCAGCGGTGAAGGCTGATGTTGCTCATGTTGGGAGGAGGGTGAAGAACTTGTTTGTTCTTTCCACCAGTGCTTATGTTGATAGAATGAGGGCCAATGATAGTGCTGCTATCTGGAATGAGAGGCTGGGGCATGTTGGCATGGACAAGCTGAAGGAGATGGCTAGTAGAAGTCTGGTGAGGGGGTTGCCGAAGTTATCTTCCTTTGGTGATGGGCATGTTTGTGCGGGCTGTCAATACGGTAAGGCACATCGCCTTCCGTTTGACAAATCACAAACAAGGAGCAAGAAGCCATTGGAGTGTATTCATGGCGACCTGATGGGACCGACGGTTACTGCCAGCCTTGGTGGAAGTAGATACATGCTTGTCTTGGTTGATGACTACTCAAGGTATACTTGGGTGTACTTCTTAAAGGAGAAGTCGGAAGTCTTCCGTTTGTTCGTGGAGTTCAAGGAGTTGGTAGAAGGCCGGCTTAGCTTGCGGATTAAGAAGCTTAGAACTGATAACGGGGGTGAATTTGTTTCCTCCGAGTTTTCTAACTTCTGCAGGAAGCACGGGATCCAACGAGAGCTTACTTGTGCTCACACTCCACAACAAAATGGGGTAGCGGAGCGGAAGATCCGTCATCTGACGGAGACCTGCAAATGCTGGCTTCATGCGAAAGATATCCCAAGGTCTTTTTGGGCGGAGGGAATATCTTGTGCTGCTTATGTTATCAACCGGATGCCACTCAGCCCTATCAACATGAAGACTCCTATTGAGCTGTTGCTGAAGGAGAAGTAGAGTGTTGGACACCTTAGGGTGTTCGGTTCAACTTGCTATGTGCATGTCCCGGATGCTTCACGGACAAAGCTGGATGCAAAGGCAAGGAAGCTTGTCTTTGTTGGCTATGATGAGCGAAAGAAGGGATGGAAATGCATGGACCCTGTGACGAAGAAGTTTGTGATGTCAAGAGACGTTGTCTTTGACGAGCTGACGTCATATGGAGGTGGCTCGGTGGAGATAACCGGAAGTATCAAGGTTGATGAAGCATCGGTGGTGGCTGCTGAAGGCTTGGAAGAGGAGCTTGCTGTTTCACCAGCAGCTCCTGTTTCTTCTAATTCCGAGGCTGAGCCTTCTGGCTCAGGAAGCAGGGGGAGCACTGCTCAATGCTTGCCCCGGGTAGGAGTGGAGCCCGAAGAAGCAACGGAAGCCGTGAGCAAGGAGCCGTGTCTTCGGAGATCGAAGAGGGCGGTTAAGCCACCGGCTCGGTACTGTGATGGGAATGCAGTGAGCATTATCTCCTGCTTCTTTGCAGGTCCTCTGGATGAGCGAGAGCCTGCAAACTTCAACGAGGCCACTGGAGTGAAGGAGTGGGAAGGTGCCATGAAGGAATAGATTGATGCTCTGAAGAAGAATGAAACCTTGGACCTTGTGCCCAAGGTTGATGGCATTACTCCGGTTACTTGCAAGTGGGTGTATAAGTTGAAGAAGAAGGCTGATGTAAGCATTGATCGGTTCAAGGCTCGCCTGGTCGCTAGAGGATTCTCACAACAATATGGAGAAGACTATGAGGAGACATTCAGTCCAGTTGCGAAGATGACTTCTGTAAGTGTGGTGATCGCCTTGGCTGCTAGCAAGGGATGGAGGTTGTGGCAACTCGATGTGAAGAATGCTTTTCTTTACGGAGAGATTGACAAGGACATATTCATGGATCAGCCGCTTGGTTTTTGTAGAAAGTAGCAAATAAGAGAGAACAAATGGATAAACTTTTGAATAATTGAAATTTTATTATCCAAAAAAGATATCATTTACAAAGGTATGACCTCCCTTATATAGAATGGAGGAGATAAGAGAGAGAGTATACAAACAATGTGGGACTAAACATTTACAGTACTGAGCGGCTAGAATAAAGGAGACCGCACAGGCCGCGCGGTTATACAGATGGGTTAACCGCTCGGCAACTCCAGCAAGATAGAACAGGCCGCAATGGGAGACCGATAGACCGCCTGGTCTTCAGGCTTCAGAGTGAGACCGCCAGACCGCTCTGTCAACAAACCGCTGGAACAGACCGCAAAGCCGCCCGGTCTAATACTCCAACACTCCCCCTCAAGCTGGAGCATAGATATCAACCATGCCCAGCTTGTCACAAATGTGGAAGAAGGAAGTAGAAACCGGCTTGGTGAAGATATCTGTCAATTCCTTGTCAGAGGTGACAAAAGGAGTACAAATCTGTTTCTTCAAAATATCTTCCCGAATGAAGTGACAGTCAACCTCTATATGTGTTAAAAGTAGCGAATATGTAGAAACAAACAGATAGAGTTTTGAATAATTGAAACTTTATTATCCAAAAAGATATTTATTATAAAGGTATGCCCTCCCTTATATAGAATGGAGGAGAGAAGAGAGAATACAAATAAGAGATGTGGGACTAAAAATTTACAGGACTAAGCGTACTGTACAGAACAAACCGCACAAGCCGCGCGGTTAGACAGACGGGCTAACCGCACGGCTACCTCCAGAGAGAAAGAGAGACCGCTAGTGAGACCGCTAGACCGCCCGGTCTCCAAGCCGGCTGAGACAAACCGCCAGACCGCGCGGTCTTCAACCCGCCAAGACAGACCGCCAGACCGCCCGGTCACCAACTTCAACACTGCCCCTCAAGCTGGAGCATATATATCGATCATGCCCAGCTTGTCACAAACATGAAGAAATGAGGCGGAAACTGGCTTGGTGAAGATGTCAGCTAGCTCTTTATCTGAAGTGACAAATGGAGTGCAAATTTGTTCCTTTAAGATCTCTTCACGAATGAAATGACAGTCGACCTTAATGTGCTTTGTTCTTTCATGGAATACCGGATTTTTAGAGATGTATATGGCGGCCTTGTTATCACAGAACATAGGTAGAGGATGGTTGTAGACCTCTCCTAAATCTAGCATGAGAGCCCGCATCCATTTTAACTCACAAGTGGTCGATGCCATACTGCGATACTCAGCTTCTGCACTGGACCTGGAGACAACAGACTGCTTCTTGCTCTTCCAGCTCACCAGATTTCCCCCAACAAAGGTGCAAAAACCTGAGGTTGACTTGCGATCCCCTTTGTCATCAGCATAACTTGGATCTGAGTATGCTTCAATCCTCAGATGACCATTCCTCTGAAAAAGTAATCCTTTCCCAGGCGCTGCTTTGATATACTCCAAGATCCGTAAGGCAGACTGTAGATGGCACTCCCTAGGTGCTTGCATGAATTGACTCACCTTGCCCACAGCATAGGAAATATCAGGCCTGGTCACTGTGAGATATATGAGCTTACCAACCAGACGCCTGTACTGCGAACTGTCTGAAAGAGGAGGCGAATCATCTGTCCAGGTTTTGTCTTCTCCAGTTGCCATGGGGCATCGGGCAGGTTTGGCTCCAGTCAATCCTGCCTCTTTTAAAAGATCAATGACATACTTACGCTGAGAGAGAACTAAAGAGTCGGGCTTCCGAGAGATTTCGATCCCCAGAAAGTACTTTGGAGAGCCCATATCTTTTGTGATCAGATGTTGGCGAAGATGACGCTTTGTCAGGGCTACCCCTTCCTGGTCATCGCCAGTGAGAAGAATATCATCGACGTACACAGCAAGAACAACCAGCCCAGAAGGAGTTTTGCGAATAATGAGAGAGTGATCGGCAGAGCTTCGCACAAAACCAACGGCCGCCACGATCCCGCTGAACTTGTCAAACCAAGCTCGAGGGCTCTGCTTGAGGCCATAGATTGCCTTCTTCAGCCGACATACGCGTGTCTCCCCCTGAGCAACATACCCAGGAGGTTGCTCCATGTAAACGGCCTCATGAAGATCACCATAAAGGAAGGCATTCTTGACATCCAGCTGGGAAATCGGCCAATCCTTATTTACTGCCACAGAGAGAAGGACCCGGATAGTGCTGAGACAAGCCACGGGAGAGAAGGTGTCAAAGTAATCAACCCCATAGGTCTGAGTGAAGCCCTTAGCAACCTGGCGAGCCTTATAACGATCCACAGTGCCGTCGGGGCCAAATTTGACCACAAAGACCCAGTGACAGCCAACAACATCAGTGCCAAAGGGAGGAGGAACAAGAGTCCAGGTACCCTGCTCAGTTAGGGTCTCCATTTCCTCATCCATGGCCATCTTCCAATGAAGAATAGCAAGGGCCTCCTGGTAGGAGCGGGGTGTGGCAGTGGCAGAGATAGCCAGTGCAAATGCCCTGCGAGAAGGGGTAAGACGATCATAGGAAACAACAGCAGCAAGGGGGTGTAGGGTACACGTCCGCACCCCTTTGCGAAGAGCTATAGGAAGATCCAGGTCAGCCGGGCCCGCGGCTTCCGGATCATCCGTGGTAGAGAAGGCTGGCCCGGGAGTAGAGAGCGACGACATCGGAGATGAGGGAGAGGGTGGTGGAGAAGGGAGAGAGAGAGGTGGAGGAAGAGGAGGGGATGGAGACGGTGTAGGGGTGGAGAGTGTAGTAGGAGGCGAGGGAACGAAGGGAACGGCAGCAGAATCAGAAGCTGGGAGAAGAGGAAAGTTGTCATCCGAGAAGTAGGAGGTATTCTCGAAGAAGGTGACGTCAGCAGAGACGAACTGCTTACGAAGGACGGGATCAAAGCAACAATAGCCTTTCTGAGTGGCGGAGTACCCCAAAAAGACACATTTGGTGGAGCGAGGGGAGAGCTTATCACGGGTGGCAGAAGGGGTATGCACAAAGGCAGTGCATCCAAAGATTTGGAGAGGGAGAGGAAACGGCTCCTTGCCCGGATACAAAATGGAGAACGGGGTTTGGCCGTGGAGAACCGTGGAGGGAATGCGATTGATGAGGTAGCAGGCAAGGAGAACAGCATAGCCCCAATAGGAGCGAGGAACATGCATCTAGGTCATCAAGGTGCGAGCGACATCGAGGAGGTGACGGTTTTTGCGTTCGACCACACCATTTTGTTGTGAAGTATAGACACAACTAGTTTGATGAAGAATCCCATTTTGCATGCAGAATGTATAGAAGTCATGACTGAGATATTCTTTGGCATTATCAGATCGAAAAACTTTGATAGAAACACCAAACTGAGTTTTGATCATGAGATAGAAGGACGTCTAGACAGAGAATAATTCGGAGCGATCTTTTAATAGATATACCCACGTACAGCGAGAGAAATCATCAATGAACGTGACAAAATATGAACTGCCCCTACCAATGGTAAGAGTAGGAGAAGGACCCCAAATATCGGAGTGGATAAGATCAAACGGACGGGTAGATCTACAAACGTGCTTTGGAGGGAAGGAGGAGCGGTGATGCTTGCCAAGCTGACAGGCCTCACAGTTGAGCGGAGGACTTTGCGGTGGAAGGTGGGGCAGAAGTTGACGAAGAAGACGGGGAGGAACATGACCAAGGTGGAGATGCCATTGGAGAATATCTGTGGAGGTGGAGGAGAAGGTGGAAAAAGCAGAAATGTTGTCCAGGAAGTATAGGCCGCCACTCTTAGTCCCAGTAGCAATCGTCCGTTGGGAGTCCGGATCCTGAAAAGAGCAAGAAGTAGAAGTAAATGTGACGGAACACTGTAATTACTTGCAAAGAGAGGTAACAGATAATAAGTTGCACGGGAACCGGGGCACGTATAAAGTATCCGCCAAGTGAAGAGACAGAGTGACATGAACTATCCCCGTTCCATGGACTGATGATGAAGAGCCGTCAGCGAGAATAACCGGGGGAAAGCGATCATGTTTTTCTAGGAGAGAGAAACACGGGAGATGGCCGGTCATATGATTTGTAGCACCAGTGTCGATCAGCCATTTTCCCTGAGTAACAACGTGGGCACGACCAGAAGACGTGACAACCGAGGCGAATGGCTTGGAGGAGGATATGAAAGCCATGAAGAGAGGAAGAAGAAACTACAGTGGTCTCGGTGACAGCACACCAGTGGCAAGAAGGGCAACGACGAAGGTGCAGAGCACAAGCCGCGCGACAGAACCAGGAGGTCACGACGACTAACAAGCAGGAGCGGCTAAAGGAAGAAAGGCAGAGAGGCCGCTCAAACAAGGAAGAATCCGCGTGAACAGAGAGAAAGCCGCGGGGGGAGGAACAGAGAGCAACCCACGTGAAACCGCAGCAGGGAGAAAAGGAAGAAGCCGCGCGAACACAAGCGGCTAGAAAGTAGTCAAAAACACAGCGGGGAAGAGGTCGCACGGACTGAAAAGGCCGAGCGAACAGAAGAGGAGGCAATGAGCAGCGACTATAACAAGTCGCAGGCCGGGCGAACAGAAACAGGTCGCGCCGACGAATAGCAGCAGGAGAAGAGAACCAAGGAGAAGCAATCCGTGCGATCAGGGCAGCAGACAGAAACAAGCCGCGCGAACAGGGCAGCGGACATAAACAAGCTGCGCGAACAAGGCAGCGGAGAGAAGAGAAGGCAAGCCGCGAGACAGGTCGCGGGAAAGCGGAAAACAAGCCGCGAGAGTCAGAGAGCGCACACAATCAGGAGGAAACGACCGTGTCCTCTGATACCATGTTAAAAGTAGCGAACATGTAGAAACAAACAGATAGAGTTTTGAATAATTGAAACTTTATTATCCAAAAAGATATCTATTACAAAGGTATGCCCTCCCTTATATAGAATGGAGGAGAGAAGAGAGAATACAAATAAGAGATGTGGGACTAAAAATTTACAGGACTAAGCGGACTGTACAGAACAAACCACACAAGCCGCGCGGTTAGACAGACGGGCTAACCGCACGGCTACCTCCAGAGAGAAACAGAGACCGCTAGTGAGACCGCTAGACTGCCCGGTCTCTAAGCCGGCTGAGACAAACCGCCAGACCGCGCGGTCTTCAACCCGCCAAGACAGACCGCCAGACCGCCCGGTCACCAACTTCAACAATATGCTTTGTTCTCTCATGGAAGACCGGATTTCTGGATATGTATATAGCGGCCTTGTTGTTACAGAACATAGGGAGAGGACAGTCATATACCTCGCCCAGGTCAAGCATGAGAGCCCGCAACCACTTTAACTCACACGTGGTTGATGCCATACTCCGGTATTCGGCTTCTGCACTGGATCTGGAGACAACAGACTGTTTCTTGCTCTTCCAACTCACGAGATTACCTCCAACAAAGGTACAAAAACCTGATGTGGATTTACGATCGCCTTTGTCATCCGCGTAACTTGAATCTGAGTAGGCCTCAACCCTCAGATGACCATTCTTCTGAAAGAGTAACCCTTTGCCTGGTGCTGCTTTGATATACTCTAAAATCTTCAGGGCGGACTGAAGATGACACTCCCTGGGAGCTTGCATAAACTGACTGACCATGCCTACAGCATAGGCGATGTCGGGTCTAGTCACCGTGAGATAGATGAGTTTGCCTACCAAACGTCTGTACCTTGTGACATCAGATAGAAGAGGCAAGTCATCCGTCCACGTTTTGTCTTCTCCAATAGCCATGGGAAACCGAGCCGGTTTGGTACCTGTCAATCCTGCTTCTTGTAGAAGATCAAGGGCATACTTCCGTTGGGAGAGAGCCAACGAGTCAAGTTTCCGAGAGATTTCTATCCCCAAAAAGTACTTCGGGGAGACCATATCCTTCGTGACCAAGTGCTGACGGAGGTGCTTCTTCGTCAAGTCCACCCCATCTCGATCATCGCTAGTAAGAAGAATATCATCCACATATATGGCCAAAACCACCAGTCCCGAGGCCGTTTTGCGAATGAATAAGGAGTGATCGGCCGAACTCCTTCGAAAGCCGATGGTAGCCACAATACCACTGAATTTGTCGAACCATGCCCGAGGGCTCTGCTTTAGGCCATAAATGGCTTTCTTCAAATGACATACACGTGTCTCCCCCTGAGCAACATACCCGGAGGTTGCTCCATATAGACGTCCTCCTGAAGATCGCCATAGAGAAAGGCATTCTTCACATCAAGCTGGGAAATAGCCCAATCCCGGTTAACAGCCACAGAAAGGAGAACCCGGATGGTGCTGAGGCAAGCAACCAGAGAAAAGGTATCAAAGTAATCAATGCCGTAAGTCTGAGTGAAGCCCTTGGCCACCAGCCGGGCTTTGTAGCGATCCACAGTGCCGTCGGGGCAAAACTTCACAACAAAGATCCAGTGACAACCAACCACATCAGTGCCCACGGGAGGAGGAACCAGGGTCCAGGTACCCCGTTCAGTAAGAGTAGCCATCTCCTCATCCATGACAGACTTCCAATGAGGGAGAGCAAGAGCCTCCTGGTAGGTGCGAGGAGTAGAAGTAGAAGAGATAGCCAAGGCAAAACACCTGCGAGAAGGAGAAAGCCGATCATAGGAAACAACTGCCGCAAGCGGGTGTTGAGTACACGCCCGCACCCCTTTGCGAAGAGCAATGGGAAGATCCAGGTCGACTGGAGCGTCAGCGACGGGAGCGTCAGCGACGGGAGCGTCAGCGACCGGAGCGTCCATGGCGGAGAAGGCTGGCCCGGGACTAGAGAGAGACGGCGGCGGAGAGGAGGGTGGAGGGGTGGGTGGGGAGTCGGACGGGGAAGGAGTCAGTGGAGGAGGAGACGGAGGTGGGAAAACGTCGAGAGGCGTGAAAGGAACGGAGACATCAGAAGGAAGAGAAGATGGAGGAGAGAAATAGGAAGCATTCTCGAAAAAGGTCACATCCGCGGAGACAAACTGCTTGCGGAGAAGGGGGTCAAAGCAGCAATAGCCTTTTTGAGTGGTATAGTACCCCAAAAAGACACACTTGGTGGAACGGGGGGAAAACTTGTCGCGGGTAGCGGAGGGAGCGTGAACAAAGGCCGTACAGCCAAAGACACGGAGAGGGAGAGGAAAAGGTTCCTTGTGGGGGTAGAGAAGGGAGAAGGGAGTCTGGCCGTGGAGAACCGTGGAGGGAAGGCGATTGATGAGATAGCAGGCGAGAAGCAAAGCGTAGCCCCAGTAGGAGCGAGGGACGTGCATCTGCGTCATGAGAGTACGAGCAACATCAAGCAGGTGACGGTTTTTACGCTCCGCCACCCCATTCTGCTGGGAGGTGTAAACACAAGTCGTTTGATGAAGCAGGCCATGTTGGTGAAAGAACGCGGAGAACTCATGAGTCAGATATTCCTTGGCATTATCAGAACGTAAGACTTTAATAGAAATAGCAAATTGAGTCTGAATCATAAAGTAAAATGATTGCCAAACAGAAAAGAGTTCAGAGCGATCTTTTAACAGATACACCCAGGTACAGCGTGAAAAATCATCGATAAAAGTGACAAAATAGGAACTGCCCCGACCAACAGTGAGGGTAGGAGCAGGACCCCATACATCAGAATGAATAAGATCAAACATGCGAGAGGAGCCACGACCTTGCTTCGGTGGGAAGGAGGAGCGATGATGTTTGCCAAGCTGACACGCATCACAGTTGAGCGGAGAACTGGTAGGAGGTAAGTGGGGCAGAAGCTGTCGAAGAATCCGATGAGGAGGATGTCCAAGACGAAGATGCCACTGAAGGAGATCTGTGGAGGAGGAGTAGGCGGACAGAGCGAAAACATCATCGAGGAAGTAGAGGCCGCCGCTCTCAGTCCCAGTAGCAATCGTCCGCTGGGTCCTCGGGTCCTGAAAAGAACAAGTAGTGGGAGTGAATAAGACGGAGCACTGAAGTTGCCGGCATAAAGTAGTAACAGATAACAAATTGCACGGGAACTTCGGGACATAGAGCGTGTCCTCCAAGCGAAGCGATGGGGTGAGTTAAACCATGCCCGTCCCATGAACCGGGGACGGTGAACCATCCGCCACCTGAACCGGGGGTAAGCGGTCATGTGTCTCAAGACGGGAGAAGCAATGAGGGTTGGCCGTCATATGATTTGTAGCACCGGAGTCAATCAGCCATTTACCTTGGGTAACGACGTGGGCACTACCTGACGTCGTGGCCACAGAGGCAGACGGCCGAGAAGAGGCGGAGGCCGAAGAAGGAGCATCACCGGAAGGGCGAAGATGAGTATGTTTCTGCCAGCAGCGGTCAACAGTATGGCCGGTATGACCACAGTGAGAGCAGAGGAACCGGGATGAACCCCGTCCGCCAGAGGGGCCGCGGCTACTAGGGCCCCCCCTCTGAGCTTGGTGAGCAAAGGAGTCCTGGGAAGGGGGGGAGGCCAACAGAGGCCGCTGGAGCAGCGAAGTAACAGCGGCAATGCGAGCCGCAGTGGCATCCAAAGTAGGAGATTCCGCCTCACCCAAGATCTGCTGGCGGATCATATCATAAGAATCGGGAAGATGAAGAAGATAACAAACAACCAGGAGTTCCTGGAAGTGTTTGTGCTGTTCGGCCAAGTCCGCGAAGAAGGGGCGATTCTGGAGGATTTCAGCACCAAGAGCCTGAACCTGCTGATAAGCGGCATCCGGAGACATGGAAGGGCGGGCGAAGAGGTCCGCATAGAGAGTATAAATGCGGGACGTCTGGCCCCCCTTAGAATAGAGAGCAGCGAGGTGAAGCCAGGCGGCCTTGACCGTCTCATCATGGCGAATGACAGGAAGGCACTCATCAGAAAGGCTGTTGGCCAGCCAGGTGCGGACAAGAGCATCACTCGCATCCCAGTCATCAAACTCAGGAGAGGTACGAGGAGGAGGGTCATCGGTGAGGTGATGACGCTTGCGTTGAGAACGAAGGAGAAAAGTGAAATAAACGCTCCAATCGGGATAGTTGGAGCCAACAAGCTTAGAAAGGGTGCCAAGGTTGCCCGAAGGAGGAGGTGGAGAAGGAGCGGCAGGAGTAGTGGTGAGACCAGAGGTAGTCATAGAAACCAGCAAGAAACCGCAGCGGTTAGAAAAAGAAGAAGCCGCGCGAACACAAGCGGCTAGAAGCAGTCAAAGGCACAGCGGGGAAGAGGTCGCGCGGACTGAAAAGGCCGAGCGAACAGAAGAAAGGAGGAGGCAAGAAGCAGCGGCTACAACAAGTCGCGGGTCGGGCGAACAGAAACAGGCCGCAACGACTAGGAAGCCGGAGAGGCAAGAAAGAACCAGGAGCACGGTGACAACGAAACAGGTCGCGGCGACGAATAGCAGTAGGAGAAGAGAACCAAGAAGAAGCAAGCCGCGCGAACAGGGCAGCGGACAGAAACAAGCCGCGCGAACAGGGCAGCGGACAGAAGAGAAGGCAAGCCGCGAGACAGGTCGCAGAAAGCGGAAAACAAGTCGCGAACAGCAGAGAGCGCACAGAATCAGGAGGAAATGACCGTGTGCTCTGATATCATGTAGAAAGTAGTGAATAAGAGAGAACAAATGGATAAACTTTTGAATAATTGAAATTTTATTATCCAAAAAAAGATATCATTTACAAAGGTATGACCTCCCTTATATATAGAATGGAGGAGATAAGAGAGAGAGTATACAAACAATGTGGGACTAAACATTTACATTACTGAGCGGCTAGAATAAAGGAGACCGCACAGGCCGCGCGGTTATACAGATGGGTTAACCGCTCGGCAACTCCAGTAGGATAGAACAGGCCGCAATGGGAGACCGATAGACCGCCCGATCTCCAGGCTTCATAGTGAGACCGCCAGACCGCTCTGTCAACAAACTGCTGGAACAGACCGCAAAGCCGCCCGGTCTAATACTCCAACAGTTTTGTCTCTGAAAAGCATCCAGAGTATGTCTGCAAACTCAGGAAGGCTCTCTATGGGTTGAAGCAGGCTCCTAGAGCGTGGTATGGGAAGATTGTAGAGTACTTGCAATTCTGTGGATACCTTGCTTCCAACTCGAATTCAAGCTTGTTCGTCAAGAAGAAGGGAGAGCTACGAGTCTTGGTCCTGCTGTATGTGGATGACATGATCATCACAGGGAATTCGGAGGAGGAAGTAGCAAGGCTCAGGGCTGAGCTTGCTATACGCTTCGAGATGAAGGACTTGGGAGAGTTGCATCACTTTCTCGGTCTGGAAGTGGAGAGGAAGGAGTGCGGGGTTCTCATTAGCCAGAAAGGGTATGCTGGTCGTATTGTGAAGCGGTTCGGCATGGGCGAAGGGAAGAAGTGCTCTACTCCACTGGAATCTGGGCTGAAGCTTCGACGAGATGAGGGAAGGGTTCTTCATGATCCCTTGGTATTCAGGGCTCTTGTTGGGAGCTTGATTTATCTGACGATTACAAGGCCGGATATAGCTTATGCTGTTGGCCGAGTAAGTCGGTATATGGCTGAACCAAGGCAATCTCATCTAGTGGCGGTGAAGGGAATTCTGAAGTATGTCAAGGCTTCTTCTGATATGGGACTCCTCTATAGAAGGGACGCGGAGTTTGCGTTGCTCGGGTACACGGATGCTGACTATGGCGGTGATTCGGATGATCGAAGGTCTACTTCAGGTTATGTGTTCACTTGCGGTTCAGCTAGCATCTCGTGGTGTAGCAAGAAGCAGGACTCGGTGTCGGTTTCAACCACGGAGGCAGAGTATAAGGCTTCGGCCTTGGCTGCTCGGGAAGCCGTTTGGTTGAGGAGGCTTATAGAGGATGTTCATGAAGAAGTGCAAGGGCCTACTTTACTCCAGGGTGACAATGAGAGTGCTCTCAAACTGGTTAACAATCCAGTGTGTCACGCCAGGACCAAGCATATAAAGATTGATCACCATTTCATCAGGGAGAAGGTGTTGGAAGGATCTCTGCTGGTCGGGCATGTTCGGAGTGAAGATAATCTTGCTGACATCTTCACAAAGCCACTGTCGAAGGGGCCCTTTGAACACTTGCGCAGCTTGCTGGGCTTGGTCACCACTTCCCACTTCAAGGGGGAGTGTTGAATTTTGTGAAGTGGAAGTGGGTGACAGGACAGGCCGGGCGGCCTGTGGCGGAAAGCTTTGGCAGACTAGGCGGACTGGGCGGACTGAGATGTGCGGCCTGGTGGTAGGTCTAGTGGAAAGCCGGCTGTTCTTCTGAGCGGTTTGTTTGCATGGAGTCCGCGGACTATGCGGTCTGGTGTCTGCGGATAGGGTGTGCTGTTTGGCTTTGCCAAGGAGCGGCCTGAGCGGATGGAGGCTTGCAGACTGGTGCATTGCTCAGTGGCCGCGGGTACAAGCTTGTGCTGATAGGCGGGTTGGCTCGTGTCCGCGGGGAGCTTGCGGACTGCTTTGTCCGCGGTATGGGTTGTTGCGGACTGAGCTTAGAGCTTGGCTGAGGCCTTGTCGAGCTCTGGTGGCACAGCAGGCGATTTGCTGTGGAGATCGATTGGCGGACTGGTTTTGGAGTCCGGGGATGGCTGCTGCGGTGGACAGGAGTGCGAGGAGCTAGCAGACTAATGGCGGTCTGTGCTAGGGTGTTTGGCGGACGGGAACTTGTGTCCGCCATGCTCGCATTGGCCTTTGATGGTTTTGGACTTGGTCACACTTTGTGCCAAGGCCATGGTGTCCGCAGTATCCGCCAAGTACGCTGTGACCGGGCGGACGGTTGCTGTCTGCCTTTGGTCGTGGACTTGTGGCGGATTGAGGTGTGAGTCTTGCGGACTGCCTCGGGTTGGTGCGGACTGCCATTGAAGGGGGTTGTCCTGTAGTAGTTGGAGCTTTGCGGGCTGATCCCTTGTCCGCAATGCTTGGGCGGACTGGAGAGGGTTCGTCAATGGTGGCTCTGCTCCTGGCGGTTTTCCTTGGTGTCCGGCTAAGTTCTTGCGGACTCGGCGGACGGAGTTTTGCTATCGCGCGGGCTGGGGCGGTGTCGCTATCTCTTGGGCGGTGACCACACTCCTCACCGTGCCTATAAATAGGACCCCCCTGGCACATCTACAAAAAACCTAAGTAACTTGAGTGAACAGTAAGTTGGGGTGTGCAAGGAGCTGCGATCTGTGTTTGTCAGTCCGCGCGGATTGTTTCAGGCTGACGGTTTGCTGTGTGCAGGTCGCACGGATAGCTTCAAGGAGCCAGGAGTTTGGCTGTGACTTCGGTCAACTGCTTGGAAGTGTGCGGTCTCTGCGGACTCAGCAGGAGGTCGCTCTGCGACTTGTCAGTTCTGTTTCATCTTTGCCAGCTTCAATAACCTGTCCGCCGGCTTCAGGCGGGTAGGGGTGTTCCTCAGTTCAGGTTCAGCAGGAGGCGAATAACGGTGTGTCCGCGCGGCCTCGTGGCTTCGGCGGACTCCGTGGCTATTCGGTGGATTGCAGCATAGCTTGGGCGATCTCAGCGGACTCGGCGACCTCGGCGACCTCGCGGTCTCGGCGGACTCCGGCGCTGTCCGCCCGGCTTGTTTTTTGGTGCTTTCTGTTTACAGCTGTTATACTAGCGAAATCATGTCTCGCTATGTATGTCTCGGATTGTAAAGAAGTGAATGTATAAAAGACCTGCTTGTGCTTCTATTGTTTGTTGGGTGTAACCTCTGGTCCTCGGGTTTTCTGCTGGTTCAACGTGCGAACTGGGTAGTTCCGAAGATATTAATTTGGCATTTGGGCTATCTTGCTGACCACATTGAGAAAATTTTAACAGAATCAACATCTTCCAGCTCCAGTGAAGATGCGGAAGAAGCAAGGGCCAAGGAAGTTTGCCTCATGGCAATTGATGCTTCCAGGAGCCATTCAGAAGAGGAGGACTCAGACAATTAAGAAGCTTCAGATTATGAAGCTGGTAAGGTATTGTCTTCCTTTGATTACAATTCAGATTCTTTTAAAGTTGAATTTAAAACAATGTGTATTAACCTAATTAACTCAGAAAAAGAGATTAAAACTCTTAGGGAGAAACTAGGAAATTTAGAAAATATTAACTCTGAAAATAATAGGTTAAAGGATGAGTTGTGTTTAGCTAATGAACAAATAACAGTGCTAAAAACTGAGCTTTGTGAGGCTAAACAACTTGAGGAAACTCTCAATGGAAGAAGCCTCAAGCTGATGGACATCACAAGCACTGTTAATGCCAGACATAATGGCAAGCTAAGCTTGGGTGCTTCATCAAATTTGCCCCCCAACCTCAGGAAAAATATTTTAACTACCCCCATCAAATTTGTCTCTGCTAAAGGAAAAGAAAAATTAAACAATAAACCAACAACAAAAAATATTCCCAAATTAATAGGTCAGAAAACCAAAAATCAGAAAACTATTAAAAACAAGGTTCAGTATAATTCGTCGAAATTAGATCGACGAAATGCAGCCAGTTCGTCGAACCTCACTCGACAAATGCTGAACGCAAACTATAGTTATAATTATTCATCTAACTGTGATTGACGAACTCTGTATGGTTCATCGAGCAGAGGTCGATGAAAGTGGGGCACAGAAAATAAATACATTCATTCTCTGGGCAGAGATCGATAATCTCAACCCAATTCGTCGAACTCTAGTCGACGAACTCACAGAAATTCGTCAAACCCAGAAAGACTTAACCAAAAATTTAATTATAACAGAAACTTAAATAATTCCAAGAAATCTTTTAATCCACTAGCTGATTGGGTCATACCACCTAGGAGATATCACCCTCTAGGATATAAATCCCAACCAGAATATTCTATTATTTCTAGCTTTTCATACCAGGAAAACAAGGGACCCAAGGTAACCTGGGTCAAGAACATTTAACTATTTTTCATTACAGGTGAAGAGCTGTCCAAGTGTGAATCAGACCTGGTACTTGGACAGTGGTTGTTCTAAATATATGACAGGCAGTAAGGACAATCTAACTAATTATAAGTCCAAGCTGGGGCCAAAGGTCATCTTTGGTGACTCCAAATGTGGCCAGTCAGAAGGTTTTGGAGAAGTGAAGATTGGAGCTGTCACATTCAAGAAAATGACATATGTCAGAAGGCTGAAGCATAACCTCATCTCCATAAGTCAATTATGTGATGAAGGTTATCAGGTACATTTTAGTTCATCTTCATGGATTATCTCTAATAAAGAAAACCAAACAGTTTTAATTGGGAATAGACAAGGTAATATTTATTTAGTTGATTTTTTATCTGTCAATTCTGATATCTGTTTACATGATATAATTAGTAACCAGAATGACTTATGACATAAAATACTAGGTCATGTTAATATGAAAAATATTGCTAGGCTATCTAAAGACAACCTTGTTAGAGGTCTACCTTTTGGTCCCTACAAGAAGGAAAATCTCTGCAGGGCTTGTCAACTAGGCAAACAAAATAAATTTAGTTTTAAATCTGTAAATAAAAGTGATTCACCTAGGATTTTGTATTTGCTACATATGGATCTCTTTGGACCCATTGCTGTACAAAGCCTAGGAGGGAAATTCTAGACCTTGGTTATTGTGGATGAATTCTCCAGGTTCGCTTGGGTATCCTTTCTGTGATCTAAGTCAGATACCTTCAAGGTTCTTACAGATTTTCTCAGGATCATACAGATTGAGTTCTCTACTCATGTTGCATTGATCAGAAGTGATCATGACACAGAGTTTGAGTCTCTTCTTATGCATGAGTTCAGTGAGAAAGAAGGTATCATGCATTGTTTCTCATCTCCTAGAACTCCCCAACAAAATGGGATAGCTTAAAGGAAAAATAAGACACTCATTGAAGCTGCAGGTACATTGCTTGCAGATGCTTACATGCCACTAACCTTTTGGGCAGAGGCTGTAAATACTACAAATTATGTCCTAAATAGAAGCCTGATACATAAACTAAAAAACAGGACTCCCTATATATTACTTAAAGGGAAAAAACCTAAAATCAACTATTTTAAAGTATTTGGCTGTATATGTTATATTCACAATAACAACAAAAGATATATTAGAAAGTTTGAGGCTAAGGCTGAAGAGGGAATTTTTCTAGGATATTCCGAAGTAAACAAAGCCTATAGGGTTTTTAATAAATCATCATTAAAAATTGAAGAGACCATTCATGTTTCTTTTGATGAAGCTAATATGTCTTGCAAGGAGAAAGAGATTTCTACTAATAGCTCTTTGCAGGTACCTCACTTGTGTGAGAGTTTGGATGGACTAAACCTTACCCAGGAGGTTCCAACACATCCTTCTCCACAAGTCATTGAAGAAAGTGAAGATGAAGGCACTGAAGGACTTGACCTTCCTCCAACAGCAAACACAGTTCCACAAGAGGAATTAATCTAAGATGCTGTTGCACAGCCAACTCCACTCACTGATTTAGTCACACTTAGGGATCACCCCAGATCTCAAGTGATTGGAGACATATCAGTAGATTTACAGATAAGGCATCAACTCAATCAAGATGTGATGCATGTCTGTTTTCTCTCTCAGGTTGAACCTCTTTCCATCCATGATGCTGAGCAAGATCCCTACTGGATCATTGCAATATAGGAGGAATTAAACCTATTTGAGAGTGTAGAGTTTGGGATTTGGTTCCAAGACCCCAAGACTATCCAGTCATTGGAACCAAATGGGTGTACAGAGACAAACTGGATGCCCAAGGAGTGATTGTGAGGAACAAGGCTAGGATTGTTGCTCAAGGTTATAGGCAAGAGGAAGGGATTGACTATGACCAGACCTTTGCACCTATTGCAAGGTTGGAGGCCATCATAATTTTTCTAGCCTATGCAGCATATAAGATATTCAAAGTATATCACATGGATGTGAAGAGTGCATTCCTCAATGGAGTACTTAAAGAAGAGATTTATGTTGAACAACCTCTAGGTTTTGTCTCTCTAACTCACCCTTATCATGTTTTCAAATTGCATAAAGCTCTTTATGGTCTCAAGCAAGCTCCAAGAGCTTGGTATGAAACCCTAGTTAGCTTTTTGATAGAAAATAAATTCATTAGAGGCATTGTAGATAGAACACTTTTCACTAGACATCATAAGGATCAAATACTGTTAGTACAAATATATGTGGATGACATTATATTTGGGTCTACTGATTCCAAATTATGCAAGAGGTTCTCTGACCTCATGCATTCAAAATTTGAAATGAGTAGCATGGGTGAGCTCGTCTACTTCCTAGGTCTCCAAGTGAAGCAGTTGCCTGATGGCATCTTCATATCTCAAGCTAAGTATGCTAAAGAGCTTATAAATAAGTTTGGGATGGCTGATGTCTCAGCAAAGAAGACACCAATGGCTACAAATGCTGTGATTGACTCTGATGCACATGGTAAACCTATCGATCAGAAATTATATAGGGGCATTATTGGGTCCCCACTATATCTTACACCAAGCAGGCCTGATATTATGTTTGCTACATGCCTTTGTGCTAGGTTCCAAGTGAACCCAAAAGAATCTCATCTAATTTTCTTAAAAAGGATTTTGAGATATATAAAGAGTTGTCCTAGTCTAGGCCTATGGTATCCAGATGAGACAGAGTTTGATTTAACTGGATTTTCAGATGCTGACTTTGCTGGATGCAGGGTTGATAGAAAAGCACCTCAGGGACTTGTCAGTTCCTTGGTATGAGGTTGGTATCCTGGTTTTATAAGAAACAGTCATCTGTGTCCACCTCAACTGCTGAGGCTGAGTATATTGTAGCTGGCAGCTGTTGTTCCCAGATGCTGTGGATTCAAAATCAATTACTAGGCTTTGGTCTCAACTTAAATAATTCAACTCTCTTTTGTGATAACACAAGTGCTATAGAAATAGCACAAAATCCAGTCCATCACAGTAGGACTAAGCATATAGACATTATACATCATTTCATTAGAGAGTGTGTGGACAAAAACAAAATTAATCTTGTCTATATCTACACTGATTTACAAAGACCTAATATATTCACCAAACCTCTGGATGAGAGAAATCACACATTCTTTATAAATCAGCTTGGAATGATCAATGGAGAAGACTTAGTTTAGTTTTTGTCTGCACTCGATAAATTATCCAGAGTTCGTCGAATGGAGCTCGACGAACTAGGGTAAGTTTGGGAGATATTCGTCGAACGGAGGATGACAAACTCTCCGAGAGTGAAGTTGTTTTCGTCGAACAGAGATCGACGAATCCACTTCAGAAAACTTTCATCGAACGGAGCTCGACAAAATGTCTTCAACTCTTCCAGCTGAGCTCGACGAATTATTTCACAATCAATTATTTCGTCGATCTCAGGTCGAAGAACTTATTTTTCGTGGAACGGAGTTTGTCGATTCGTATTCCAGAAAACCTTATAACTAGGTTTTCTTCGACCTCCATCCCGCGCTTTCTGTTCCCCTTACACTTGATCGCCATTTCTCTCTTTTGCAGGTTATTTCATGGCGATTCCAACAGGAGCCCTAGCCGTAATGATGTTTGACACTGGATTTGACGATGACTTCGATTCTTTTCAACAATCAGATCCTATTTTTCTACATATTCTGGAACTTCTGGAAGAACAACAATTGAAAAATCTGATGACTAATAGAATCAAACTGTGTGCAACTGAAATTAGAGAATGGGTTTACACGTCATCTACATCCGAGGAGAACACCATGACAGGAATAATTGCAGGTAATTCTGTATCTTTATCTCCCGCCGTACTTACTGAAATTTTTGGATTGGTTAATGGAGAAGAACAATTAGAAATTGATTCTGAAGAATATGATATGATGTTAAGTTTAATGGGTTATGCTGGAGATAACCCAAATAAGTTGTTAAAGAAACACTTATCCGTCGAATACAAATTTCTGGCAGATATTGTGGGAAAGGTCTTGCTGGGAAAGCACACTGCCCATGACTACATCACCAGGCATCAATTCTTAGTCATGTGTGCAGTTGTCAATAAGAAGAAAGTGGATTGGGCACATATCATTTTTGATCTTATTAAGAAAAAGTGTAATAAGAAAGAAGTTTACTTTGGAAGGATCCTTGGGATATTCCTGAAGGAGAAGCCAGCTGAATCCCTGGTCTCACAGACCATATTCATTAATGTCAGCAAGAGGCTCACATGAACCTTGTTTGGCAGGTGGGAGAGGACCATAACTAAGCCATCCAAGGCATCAACCTCTTCCACCCCAGCTTCTGAAAGCACCAGGGCTGTAAGAGCCACTCCCCACCCTACTAAAGAGATCATCCCCGCACCTCCATCTCTTCCAGCAACTCAACCACCACAACAACTCCAACAAAAACTTCCACCACATCAACAACCAACACCCTCTGTTCATACGTCTACTACAGTTACAGCTTCTGCCACCTCCCCACCCCTAGATCTTACCAACATCCCCTCATCTCCTATTTAGGAATACCATCAACCCACTCCACCTCAATCACCCCTATCACCCAATAATCTACCAGATCCAACCCCACCCTCATCTCCTCTTCCACCCCACTTATCCTCCATCCCATCCTTTAATCTCCTGACATCTGCTCCCAATTCTCCTCCTCCTCCACATCCATCCACTCAGGATGTCCCCATGACAGATGTCCCTCCTCCACCATCTCCAACATCTACCATGCATCAAAAAGTCTCCACCCAACACTCTACTGAACCATCTGCTACTCCATCTCTGGATCCCTCCACCATTACCTCTTTCATTACTCTCATCACTCCTCTACTCAAATCTCTTATAGCAGAGGCCATTACACCTCTTGCTACTTCTATCTCCACCCTTTCTGCTCAACTCTCTGCCTTTGCTGCTGCCCCCTCTTCATTCAGGGGTCTGGCTCCAGTTCACACTAAAACCAGACAGGGGGAGATGCTTAATGAAGAAGCTGAAGCAGCTCTAGCAGTAGCTCCAGTCTCAGTTTATCCAGCTCTAGCAACAACAGATACAGAGGCAGTAATAGCAGATATAGAATTTATACCAGATGATACAGATTTAATTGATTTGATTCATTTTATTGAGACTGACATGGACTTTGATGAGTCAGTTACTGAAGAAATAGTTACTGAAGAAATTCTTTCTGTTGGTATTTCATGTTAAATCCCACAGTAGACTTAGTTCAATTACTGAAAGTTTTTGATACTGTATTTTTGAAAGTTATTCCAGCAGTATAGACTAAGCCATCCTTAGCTATTATTCCATATACTTCCCAATCTCACCAAATGTTGCCAAGCAACTCAGGGATACTTTTGCTATTTCAAATTCAGTAGTCATGCCATCTCCAGAAGAAGTCATCACTGCTACAACATTTGTAATGGATGACTCACCCATGCCATCTCTGGATGACTTGATCCTGTCTGATATTAAAGAAGAAGAAAAGGCAACTACTGAAAGCACTGTCAGAATCAATTCTCCAGCTTCTCCTGTGGCTTCTCCTCCAGCTCCTGTTGAAGTTCCTGCTCAAGGTTTATCTCTACCTCCAGCTCCTGAAAAGCCTATCATTTCTACTGAGGCTCTGAAAGCTCTGAATGACTTATATGATAACCCTCAGGGATCTGATAATGATGATGATGAGGATGAGGATGATGATTCTGATGATGAACCCAAGAGGAAGCAAGTATCCAAGAAAAGAAAAGCCCCTCCTCCTCCTACTCCAAAGCCAAATCCAAACAATGACACTCCCTATTATATTCTCCAAAAGATAACTCCATACAAAGGGATGCTATCTTGGATGTGGTTATCCAAATATCAGCAGAAGGATAGGAAGAAAAGCAGAAGGTACTCTCCTCCTCCAGTTCAAAGATTCAGAAAAGATCCACCTCCTCCACCTCCTCCAGCTGCTGGTGCTTCAAGCACATCTTCTCAAATATCTGCCCCACTTCAAACATATCAAAGACACCAAGGGAGATCATATGAAAGCAGTCAGCACATGCAGTATTCTTCAGAAAAGCAGCATCAACAGCAGCAGCAACATCAACAATAACAACAACAATTCACTGAACACCAACCAACTGAAAGCTCTAAAAGACCATCTTCTCCTCCTGTTCCTTTTGAAAATTCCGAAACAGATACTACTACTAGAATGGCCAGGTTCCAGGAAATAGTAGGCCTTTCTATGATTAACAAAGCCAAAGCTGAAGGAAAGGATCCTTCTGAATATTCAACAATGTCAAAGTACAGGAAAGAGGAACTTAAAAGATTTGATAAAGCAAACAGGTTTTTCAATGTTGATGACTACATGAAGTTGCACCCAGAACCAGATGTCCCCAGAGCTACATCTTTGAATATTATAGGGGTTGCTGATATGACCATGACAAAAGTGCAAGCTTTAGATCCCAAAAGAGAGATTGTGTTCACAAAGCCTGGAGAGAAGAGCAAGCAAGAAATGCCAAAGGAAAAGAAACAGAAAAAGTAAATTTTGAACACTTTTGTTTTCTACAATTATCTATAACTGCTCTATATTCTGAACAAAGCATATGTATATATATATATATCTGCTGCATGTGTTATTGATCTCTGCCAGATATATGCTTTTTCTGCTTTGTTTATTTTTAGTTTGATTTGAGTCTGTAATTAGTGACCTCACCCAAATAGAGGGAGATTGTTGGATTCTAGTAAGATTTGGGCTAGGTTCACTACGTTAGGATCATATGACCCATAATATATAGTCAGGGTCATAGTTGTGTCCTAGAGTCTAGGCCAAGTCCTTAAAGTTAACAACACATGGACCAACTATCAACAAGACTGCTAGAGACTCAAGACTTAGAAGAATTCAAAAACTGTAAAATGAGTTCGACGTTCGTCGAACTCAGGTCAACGATTGTCGTGCTCAGCTCGATGATCTCAGAGAAAATTCTCTAAGCTGATCTCGACAAACTCTATTCTTTGGTTGACAAATATTTGGATGCTACAACAACACTTCAAGTTCAGAAACATCAAGATATTCTAAGTCCTTAGAATCAGACTTTGGTCGACGAACTTGGTGCTCAGGTCGACGAACTTTGGACACTACACTTCAACACTTCAGAAAGGCTGTGTCGACACATAGAGAAATTGTGTTGACACAAAGAATAACCATCGACACTAACTGTGTCGACACTAGAAGCAAGAATATGTCGACTCACAGAAGACTTATGTCGACACACAGAATATATGTCGACACCAACATCAACTGTGTCGACACCAACACATTCCCCAGAAGTTCTGTCAACAAGTTATAAGCTCGACGAACTTCATTCTCTGATCGACGAATTCTAGACCCTTTACTTCAACCTGTTGAAGCCAGTAGTTGCTCATATTTTTCTTAAGCCCAAAATCAACTCCAGTTGACGAAGCCAGTTATCAGCTCGACGAACTTTAGACATAGAAAAGGCAAAGTTTCTGAAGCATACAGTTCTGTTATCAGATCGACGATCTTGGAACTCAGCTCGATGAACAGAAGTTATCTGATCGACAAACACAACAACTCAGCTTGACAAACTGTGGACTCAGCTCGATGATTTCTGTCATCTGTTCCACGATTCCAAACTTAGTATTTCTTTCCTCTGTCCTCATTCTATGACAATAATTTCTGAATGATTAATGATAAAATATTCTCTGAATATTATCGCTGGACGGAGCATTGATCACAGATTTCATCAGAATTATTGCTTTCCATTTTTCCAAGGGACAGTTGAGGAAATAAATCAATGCAGTTTATTCTCTAGGCCGTCAGCATTGATTACAGTAGAGGAATTCAAATTTTGAAAGACAAATTCCTTCAGAACATATAAAAGTGATTCTTCTCTTTTCCTGAAGACATACATGAAACACAACACAGTACAGACAAGAACACAGATACACAAAGACACACAGACACATAGAGAATAACAGTCAATCTGTCTTCAAGAGTCTCTTTGCTCCATCATTCTTTCACAGCTTTCTGATACAGAAAAGAAGCCCTAGGCCAGAGGCAGATCAACTATTGAAGAAGAAGAATAATCAATTTAAATCAAGAGTCTTCTTTGTTCATCACTCCAGGAAACTTCAAAGGACAACAACTCCTCCATCTGTCAAGAAGTTCCTGCAGATTTCTCTGATAAAGGCTTAAAGACTGAAGGCATATCACCCTACAGCAAAGCTCCAGATTTCCCTGAACTATTCTACATCTCAGGGGGAGCTACTTGCTAATATCATATCCACTTATCTTCTCTCTGATTGTTGACAGAGAAGACACCATCACCTCTCACCCCTCTCTATATAAAGGGTTGTCATCTCCCTTCAAAAGTGATTCTTGGTTACAAGTCACCTGACCAAAAGACTTGGGGTTTGGTTTTTGAGCACCTGATCAAAAGCTCATTGGTGTCGGAGACCTGATCAAAAATCTGAGTGGATTCCTACCAGGGTGGTAGAAGAGTGGATGTACCCAGGTTGAGGAAACACTATAAATTTCTTTTGTCGTCTGGTTGACCTTTCTTTTGTTTCTTGCTGTGGCTGTGATTGTTACTTAGTTGTTGCTGTGTTTTATCTTTTAATCTATTTCTTACAGCACTAGGACTTGTCTGCAATAGACAGAAAATTTTATAAGCTTTAAATACTCTATTCACCCCCTCTAGAGTATTCCTGATCTAACAGCTCACTTTCACGACCGACTTTTGTCGCATGCTAGCTGAAGCAATGGTGGAAGACCAAGCTGCAGCGATAGCTCAGGTAGCAACCCCTGCTACATAAGATACGACGACGGCCATGCCGGGCGAAGAAGCCAGATGAGTAGAGCCTTTGGTAGAAAGTGTGGTTGTCGGGCATGGAGACCGGCAGATGAAGTATTTTCTGAGATTCCATCCCCCGACGTTCAAAGGAGTCAGTATACCGACCGATGTGGAGGATTGGTGGGCACGGATGCAAGAGCTTCTGAGTGCGGCAGAGATGCCAAAGGAGAAGAAATCTGAGTTTGCGGCTTTCATTTTGTAGGGAGACACAAAGTTATGGTGGGTGAGCCATAGCGGCCGCCAATTTCCTGGACGCACCCCATCCATGGAAGAATTTGGGGATGCTTTCCAAAATAAGTGCATACCTGTTTCAACAAGGTTGGCCCTTCAGAGGCAATTTCTGCACTTGATGGAACGAGATAAGACAGTGGACGAGTATGTTCAGGAGTTCACTCGTTTGGGTCGTAATGCGGGGACGACCATGACAGACGATGAGGAGAGGGATAACGTCTTCTACCAGGGGCTGAGGGAGAATCTAAGGCAACCCATTATTGCCATGAAGAGAGCTGGTTTCAATGAGTTGGTTAAGGCAGCCAGGACGTTGGAGAGTGATTTGGAGCGAAGCCAATTGTTGGAACACCCTATTACTAATTTGGGTCAGGATCACTATGTCTCTAGGAAACCAATATTTGACCTCCTCTATAGTTCACAAGGTCAATTAGAATTGAGTCTAAGGGTTAGAAGTCTAAGTTTGGAAGCTGCCCTCAAGACCTAGACTTTTTCAGTTTGAGACTAAGTCATATCGTCGAGCTCAGCACGACGATTCGTCGAACTCCGATCGACGATCGTCTAGCTCAACTTCAACAGATCGTCGAACTCCATTCGACGATCGCTGAGCTCAACTTCTTCATATCGTCGAACTCCATTCGACGATCGGTGAGCTCAGCTCGACGATCTTGACTCAGCTTTGGATCTCTATCTCTGAGCTCAGTTCGACGATCTTTGAGCTCAGATCGACGATGTTCTGCTGCTATATAAATCCATATCGCTGAGCTCAGTTCGACGATAGCAGAGCTCAGTTCGACGTTTTTGGATAACTTCAAGGATGCTTCTAGATTCAAATTCAAATCAGTTAAGAAGTTATTTTGCAATTAATTCAGAAGATTTTCTAGCCGTTTTCATTTATTTCTGGACCAAGTTTCAAGGGATTTTTCAAGGAATATTTCTGTGGACTTTCCTCCAGAAGAGATTTTGCAATTAAGGATGAAATTAATGCAGGCCAACGACTATTCTTGACAGAGAATGTTTTTCCATTCAGTATCAGAGAATAAAAGAGAAGAATTTTTGAATCTCACAGACACACACAGACAGACATCAGTAATCTTCAGAACAAGAACAAAATATTCTGTCTCAAAGAATTCTCAAGAATACACATCCAAGGAGATCAAATTTTTCTGAAATCTTCAGATCTCTCTAGTTTTCAAGTGTTCAAGGCCAACATCTTTCAAGACTCCAGACATCCAACATTTCAGCTGTTGCTGAAATCATCTTTTGCTGGAGCTCAACTTGTGAAGGCCTATCACCCTACAACAAAGCTTCTTTTCCTGAAGATCTCAAGGACTCAGGGGGAGCTTTGACATCCATCAATCCACATAGTCTTCTCAGCTGATCTGAGAAAGAGAAGACTTCCATCACTCTCTCACCCCCATCTCTGTAAAGGGTTTCTCAAACTCCCTTCAAAAGTTTGAGTTTGGTTTTTGAGCACCTTGTCAAAAGCTCATTGGTGGCAAGACACCTGATCAAAAAATTTGATTTGGTTTTTGAACACCTTATCAAAAGCTCATTGGTGCCTAGGACACCTGATCAACTCATCCTGCAGTGGATTCCTACCTAGGGTGGTATAAGAGTGGATGTACCCAAGTTTAGGGGAACCACTATATTTCCTTGTGTCATCTGGTTTTGCTTGTCTTTATTTTTATTTCTGGCTGTGATTATTCTGTGATTAGCTTTTTCTTAGTTTAGTTCTGTGATTAGATTTATTACTGCTTCCCTGCTCACTCATATTACAACAATTGTTGTAAAAAGTTTTTAAGCACCATATACTCTATTCACCCTCCCTCTAGAGTATATCTGATCTAGGTGCACTTTCACCAATATTGCAAGGGTTTTGTGCCCAAGCAAGGAGAGGGGAAGCCTTCTCAATCCCATGGAAATTCGGACGGGAGTAGATGGTGGAGGAAGCCTCACTCGAACAAGTCCGGTGAGAAAAGTAAGTGGACGTCCGGAGGGTCTCACTCTAAGGGACCACCAACATGCTTAAAGTGTGGTAAGGTGGGGCACATTGCTCGTTTTTGTAACCAAGGAGGTGCGGAGCAGGAGGCAAGGCAGGAGCAAACTGTGCACTCCGGCCCCAGTGCCACAGAGAAAGGAAAGATGGTGGAGTCTAGCGCCTCTCGGTTCCAACCAGTGCAACCAAGGTCCTACAACCTTGGGTAGAAGGAAGCGATCTGCCAACCCGATGTGGTGACAGGTATGAGGAAATTTAAGTTTAACCTTGTGCTTCATGCTTTTAGACCATTATGATTGATGTCTATATTTTAGGCTTTGTGTTAGTCTCCGGATACCCTGATATGGTATTGTTTGATACGAGAGCGTCACACTCCTTTATTGCGGAAAGCTTCATCGGGAGGATTGGAGTTGAATCATTTTCGGTGGACGTGGAGCTGAAGGTGCGCATGCCCAATGGGTCTTTCATGATCACCGGGAAGAAAGGGTGCATTTGTTGGGAGCTAGGCGGAGTTGACTTCGTGTTGATAGCAGTGGTCCTACAGTTAGTCGAGTTTGATGTGATTTTGGGAATGGAATGGCTAGCGGAGCAGCATGCCAGTATTGATTGCCTATCCAAGGTGGTGACCCTGAGAAGCGAAGGGCAGACGGAGGCCAAGTTTGAGGGCCTTAATGGAGTGGCTTGTTCTCTGATTTCGGCCTTGCAGTTGGCGCGGGCAGTTAATCATGGTGGAGTAGAGCTTGTAGCGTTATTGGAGGTTCTCCTTTCCATGTTATCACTTGGGGAAGTGCTAGTGGTGGCAGAGTTCAAGGATGTGTTTCCTGAAGATCTTCCTGGGGCACCTCCTCGGTGGGAAATCGATTTCTCAATTGAGTTGGTGCCAGAGGCACAACCGGTGTCACGTCCTCTGTTTAGGATGGCATCGAAAGAGTTGGCTGAACTTAAGGTACAGTTGCAGGAACTGTTGGAGCAGGGGTATATCATACCCAGTTCTTCACCGTGGAGCGCTCCGGTGTTATTCGTAAAGAAGAAAGACGGTAGTATGCAGCTGTGCATAGACTACCAAGAGTTGAATAAACTGACAGTTAAGAATAAGTATCCAATTCCTCGGATTGACGACCTGTTTGACCAGCTAGTGGGGTTGGTGGTGTATTCAAAGTTGGACTTAAAGTCAGGATACTATCAGTTGCGAATTTGAGACGAGGACATACCCAAAACAGCTTTTGGTACGAGGTATGCTCACTTTGAGTTCTCGGTGATGCCGTTCGGGCTAACGAACACACCATCCGTATTCATGGATTTGATGAATCGAGTGTTTCAGAAATATTTGGACTCTTTTGTGATTGTCTTTATTGATGACATCTTGGTATATTTCAAATCGGAGGTGGAACATGAGACTCACTTGAGGGTAGTCTTGCAAGCCTTGAGGGAGAACTGGCTTTATGCAAAGTTCTCGAAGTGCGAGTTCTGACTTGAGAGGGTGACATTGTTAGGACATGTGATTAGTGGTGATGGGGTGGCAGTATTTCCAACAAAAGTTGAGGCCATCAGAGAATGACCGATTTTGAGAATCGTGGCGGAAGTCCGAAGCTTTCTTGGACTAGCCGGGTACTATAGAAGATTCGTGGAAAATTTTTCACGGATAGCTCTACCCCTCATGTCACTAACTCGTAAGGATCAGAAGTTTGTGTGGACTCAGGAGTGCAGTCAGGCATTTGAGACACTGAAGGAAAGAATGATGACGGCTCCCATCCCAAGTTACCGATGGGGACCGAAGGATTTCAAATCTATAGTGACGCATTAGGATGCGGTTTAGATTGCATTTTGGTGCAAGATGGCAGTGTAATAGCCTTTGGGTCTAGACAGCTGAAGCCTCACGAGAGGAATTACCCCGTTCATAACTTGGAGTTGGCGGCGGTAATTTTCGTGTTGAAATTGTGGTGCCACTATGTTTATGGTGCGAAGGTGGAGATCTTCACAGATCACAAAAGCCTGAAGTATCTCCTAGATCAGAAGGACTTGAATATGCGGCAGCGCAGGTGGGTCGAGTTCCTTGGAGACTACGAGTTGGCGATTCAGTATACGCCAGGCAAGGCCAATATGGTGGCAGATGCCTTGAGTAGAAAATACTCGGGGTAAGGGAATTGGATCAAAGCTCATGATGAGTGGTTGGTACGGGAATGGGAGTCCCTCGGCTTGGAGTACGTAGCAAGGGGCGATTCTAGCGTGGCTCGGTTAAACTGGATTGAAATGCGGAACAACTTGTCCGATTGAATTCGGGAAGCGACTCGTTTGGATGTGGAGTTTCAGCCATTTGTGATGAATGCTCAAAAAGGCGAGAGCGGCGCCTGGGAGATGATTGGAGGGATTCTGAGGAAGGATGGAAAGATTTGTGTATCGCAGTTCGACAAGCTCCGAGAGGAGTTGATGTTTGAGGCTCACTTCACAAAGTATTCCATTCATCCTGGCACTAAACAGATGTACTTGGATATGAAGAGATCCTTTTGGTGGCCTGGACTGAAGCGGGACGTAGCTTTGTACGTGAATCGATGTCAAACTTGTGCCTTGGTGAAGGCCGAGTGTCAAAAGCCGGGCGGGTTCCTGAAGCCTCTTCCAATCCCCGAATGGAAATTCGATGACATCTCCATTGATTTTGTGCATGGGTTACCTAGATCGCAGTAGGGTAATGACGCGATTTGGGTGATTGTGGATCGCTTAACCAAAGTGGCTCACTTCATCGCAAACCGGAAGGAGGACGGCGTGGAGAAGCTGGTGGAGTTGTATGTTCGCAAAATTGTGCGACTACATGGGATTCCTAAAAGTATAGTCAGCGATCGTGATGGACGTTTCATGTCCAAGGACCGGAGGTTGGTTCAGAAGAATCTGGGCACGAAGCTAAAGATCAGTACGACTTTCCATCCTCAAACTGACAGGAAAACCGAAAGAACGAACCGTACTATATAGGATATATTGAGGATGTGTGTTCTTGACTTCGGCAAGAAATGGGAGGATCACCTCTTCATGGTGTAGTTCGCGTATAATAATAGTTACCAAGCAAGTATAAAGATGGCGCCATACGAAGCTTTGTATGGGAGGCAGTGTCGAACACCGATGTCGTGGACAGAGGCAGGAGACACCAAACTATTGGGAAAAGAAGTGGTAGTTGATCCTTGCGAGTTGGTACGGACCATTCAAGAGAGCATGAAGGTGGCTCAAGATCGGCAAGCAAAATATTTTAATGCTCGCCACTGAAAGTTGGAATTTGCAGTAGGCGATTGGGTCTATTTGAAGATCAATCCGTTCAAAGGCGTTTCACGGATTTGCCGACACAAGAAGTTGAGTCCGAGGTTTTGGGACCTTTCGAGGTTGTTGAACGGGTGGGAGAAGCAACATACCAGTTGGCGTTGTCCGCAGAGTTGAGTGGACTGCATGACGTCTTCCATGTCTCCATCTTGAGGAAAGCCTTGGTAAAGGATAATAAGGTGATCGAATCGGCATCGGTGCCAATAGTGGAAGACTTGAGGACGCGAGTCCGTCCAATTTCTATAGAGGATTCAGAAATTCGGCAGTTGCGGAACAAAGAGGTCAAACTCGTTAAAGTCTGATGGGACAACTGCGGCCGAGAGGAACTCTCTTGGGAGCGAGAACAAACCATGGTGGAGGATTATCCAGAGTTTTTCCATTCAGGTATCATTTAAGTTTTGTGTACCTTTCTTTTTGGTTTTTGTAATTTCGGGACAAAATTCTTTTAAGGGGGAGAGAGTTGTAATGCCCCAAAATTCGAAAGAATGATGAGCATCGTCGAGAGCTAAGTTTGGTTCTTGGTAAGGGTCATACGGTCTAGGACACGGGCGTGTCCATGGCCGTGTCGTACCGGGTTCGTCGAGAGCCCGGGAAGTCGACGATTTTCGCTTGACGATGTGTCGAGATAGGGAACACGGCCTAGGAAATGGGCGTGTCCATGGCCACGCTATGTCGGGTTTGTCGAGAGCCCGGTTGGTTGACAAACTGCGCTCGATGATGTGTCGAGACAGTGAACACCGCTTGGGACACGGGCGTGTCCAAGGCCGTGTCGAGCATGTTCGACGAATTGTTTCTGCGAAGTCGACGAAGAGGCAGTCGACGATCGTCGAGACTTCGAACACGGCCTGAGACATGGGCGTGTCCCAGGCCATATCCTTCTCGGGTTGTGTTTGGACCTATGTCGATGGAGGAATACGCCCAGGCACACGGGTGTGTACTGCATGACACGGGCGTGTCAGCTCTGACACGGGCGTGTCAGCTCTGACACGGGCGTGTTCAGAGCCCGTGTTCTACTTTGGGTGCGACGGATTCAGCATCGATTGGGGAACACGGCCTTGGACACGGGCGTGTCACAAGCCGTGTTCGGCCCAGGTGTTTTGATTTTCAGTTCGGATCGTGGCCGTTCACTTCCTTCTTTTGGGATCTGATGGTCCAGGGTTGCCCTTGCTGAGTGAAGTCCGGGAATAGGGTATAGAAACCCTCATTCTTCTTCAAACACTCTCTTTCTAAGATCTATAGAGAAGAAAGAAGGTGAAGGAGAGATCCGGCTGCCGGAGAAGCTTCAGTGCTCCAAATCGTGAGCCAAGTCCAGATCCGTGGAGGCAAGACCGTTGCGAAGGTTTTCATCCGTCTAAGTTGTCATGGCTAGGAAGAGAGGTAGGAAGGTAACGACACTTCTCCTCTTGGTTTTAGGATGCATGTTTAACATCTTTTACTTTCTAGTTTTTGAGCACCAAACTCTCAAATGAGAGGGGTTTGGGTCGCCAAGGTTCAAGAGTAACCTTTGGGTCGATTGAGTCCGTCCCCGGTATGTTTTTGCATTAGAGATCCGCTCCGTTAGTGGATTAGGCATGGTTGGTGAAGCCGTTGTCCCAACCGTTAGTCCGACTCGGTGATGTTGCATACGAGCTTTAAGGATTAGTAGAGATCCGTTGCGGCAATATTCCATTTGTGATGTTTTCCCCCTTCTCTCGAGTGAGTACGTGTAGTCGAAACCGGACAAGGTTAGATCCCCAATGGCGGTAGATGGTTTCCTTTGTGGACAAGATTTGTTCCGCATTGGCGGTAGATGGTTTCCTTGGTGCGCGGGGACGTTGCAGTACGAATGAGGGATTAAGGTGGGAATGGTTTTTGGATTAAAATGTGCTAAGGCCTGGCTTTGCCTCCATGGTCGGCCGGCTATCCCGTGACGTACAGGTCATGTGTGGAGAGTGTCCCGGCGAGACTAGTCCCCTTCTATGAGACTGACGCGAATGCCAAGCATGGGGCAAGCCCGAGAAATGAGGCCATGAGCGGGTGGGGTTTAGCAAGTCTTCTTAGAATCGGTCAGTGTGTTAGACAAAATCCTAAAATGAGAAGTCAGAGCTTGCAGGCAAGCCCGGGTCTAAGACCATGAGTGGGTGGGGCCTTGGCAAGAGCTCCGTGTGGTGGCTTGCCTACTGTTGGGGGAATTGCAGTGCCCCCTTTGTTTGCGGCTTAATGCCAATGGGAAATGATGAGTACCCAGATGATGTGATGATGTGCTAGGTGCATATGCATTAGGGTGCCTTGGGTGAAGCTCGAGTTTTACATTCATGTTGCATAGTAGTCCCCTTTTCTTTATATGCTCAATAGTATAGAACGTGCATGTTGTTTGAGACATCCAAACCTGTTCATTAGTGTTATACTTATTTTTGTATATTGAATACAAAGTGCTGACTTGCAGGTTGGAGGGGTACCCCGAGGTCCGTTAGGGGCGGCCGGGAGGAGATGTGTTCGTTATACAGTTTGAGGTAAGCCTTTGTTGACCCACGTTACAACCAAATTTTACAGGGCAAGGATCGCAATCAGGAGCTAGCTCGCCGGCCAGAAAGGCCTAAGCCTCATGAAGTGTTACCATCCTTGTAATGGCTTTACTTTTGTGTTCTTGTATGTTTGATGTTGTTGACTTCCGGCTTGCATGCCGAGGTAGCTTATGAGTGCCTATGCACTTTGATGTTTATGTATTGTTGGATATTTGGACTCTCTTTTGTTGTAAGGCCATAAGGCCGTTTCGAGACTCTTATGGATGTGGATAACTTCTAGTCTTGGTTTATGTTTCCGCTGTGTTTTGCTTATGAGTTTTGAGTTTGGGTAGTTATATCATCTTATAATACTAAAACTATAGCGCCTGTATGTTGTGGGGCCCCGGCCGGACCCATATTATACGGTCATTATAGGGGAGGTGTTACACGCATAATGTATTTGATGTGTGCTTTAGTTCATGTATGCAGGTAGTCCATGATTGGACATGTGAAGAAAAATGAGTTTGGTGGTAAACTAAAAATTCGTCAAGCTCAGCTCGAAGTTCGTTGAGCTCAGCTCGGTGGTCGTCGAGCTCAGCTCGCTGGTCGTCAAGCTCAGCTCAACACTTGTCAAGATAAAGCCAGAAAAATTGACTAAGGCAAAAAGCACTGAGACCGCTGAGAAGATAAGAGTTCGTCTAGCTCAGCCCACAGATCATCGAACGCAGCTAAAGCCAGAAAAACTGACCAAGGCAAAAAGCGTTGAGACAGCTGAGATAGCTGAGAAGAAAGAATTGAGATAGCTGAGAAGAAAGCATTGAGACTGCTGAGAAGAAAGAGCTGAGACAGAAGGTTGACTCAGCAGTTAAGAATAAAGCTTTGAGACCACTAAGAAGAAAGCACTGAGACAGAAGCCTCTCTCAGCTGTTAATAAGAAACAGCTGAAACCGCTGAGACCGCTGAGACAGAAAGCGCTGAGACAGAAGCTTGTCTCAGCTGTTAATAAGAATTGCTGAGACTACTGAGACAGAACCGTTGAGACAAATCCAGAGAAAATTCACAAGTCCATAAGCGTTGAGTGCCAAGACAGATGGGGTTGAGTGACTTAACATCACTCAACGCTTTCTGGATTTTTGGAATATTTTCCAAGTACAGATGGTGATGACCATTGCTGACGTCATCAAAGTCAACTCACATGTAGCTATTGCGGGAAAGCTGCAGTGGTGCTGAAAGCTGCTTTGTCCTTTTCTGAAGAAGGTGGGGCTCACCAATCCTTGGCTGGGCCCACATACAATTGTGTCGTTGATTCAAATCAACACATATAAAAAAGAAAAAGGAAAAGGATTTGGTCAACGAAAAAGATCGAACGAAAAAGAAACAAACACAAAAAATACAGAAAGAAATCTAGAGGTGGCTGAACATCTTCTTCTCCATAAAGCTTGAAAGCTCAAGTCCTGCAGAGACAACCTGAAAGGCAAAGGAAGATAGCTGAAGCTCTTCAAATTCAGCGAGATAGTTATTTCCAGAACAGAGAAGCTGATTCATCCGTTCAGCAAGCTGATAGTTGTTCATCTGTACAGCAAAAAAGTATTAGCTATAGAAGAGGACTAATACATTCTATAGCGAGTGTGCTGGACTGATATCTGTTCAGTCCAGCAAGATAGACTCAGAGATTTATCTCTGAGTCAGTTGTTTTATTTTTTTTCTTAAACATTATGTATTTACTTCATGTAAAATTTAGTTTATCTGAATTTGAATGTAGGGCACTTTGTGCCTGAGGTAGGTGACTAATTAGTCACTAAGGTAGATGCCCTGTTGGGAAACTGAGGTAGGATCCAAGTGTGGATCTGAGCAGTAGGGCTTAATTTCTTGAGGTAGGAGAGTGCTGTTCTCTGAGGTAGGATCCAAGTATGGATCTGAGGTAGGGTTGTTCTCCCAGCCTGAGTGTATGGCCTTGTGCCTAAGGTAGGTGACTGGAGAGTAACTGAGTTGTAGGTGACAAGTGTGTCACTGAGTTGTATGCCTTGGAGGAGGCTGAGTTGTAGGTACCTGGAAGGGTACTTAGTTGTAGGAGTGCTGCAGCACTCTGAGAGTAGGGCTATGTGCCTGAAGCTGTAGGGCTGAAGAGCCTGAGTTGTAGGCCTTAGAAATAAGGCTGAGGTAGGTGATCAGTGGATCACTAAGCTGTAGGAGCTCTGCATGGTTTTGAGGTAAGAACCCTTGTGGTTCTGAGTTTGGATTCTGTGAAGAATCTGTGTATAAGGCTAAGGGCCCGAGTTGTAAGCTCTAAGGAGCATATTGGTGGAGATTGTGCCTAGTCCAACAAATCACTTGGATAGGTGGGAGGGAAAGTGGATGTACCCAATTGGGGAACTGCTATAAATCTTTGTGTGTTTGATGTGTTGCTTATTTATATTCTTATTGTATGATCTAAGGACAAGCTCAAGATAGATTAAGTTGAAATCAACAAAAGAATTAATAAAATTTCAAAGACATATTCACCCCCCCCCCCCTCTAGGTGATTAGCTAACTTTCAGTTAAATGACTTTCAAGTGGTATCAGAGAGAGGTTGCTCAAAAAGGATTTTACAATCTGAGTATACTTACAAGGTTAGCTATAAGATAAAATTATGGGGTCAGGAATGAACTATAAGGAGCTAGGGACCATGAAGCTGCCCATCTGCAAGAAGGAAGGATTTGGCCTATAGAAGCAAAGGGTAAGACTGTTCATGGAAGCATCTGACCCTAGGATCTATGAAACAGTAGTGGAAGGTCCTTTTGTCCCCACAAAGGCTTCCACCATAGATCCAACTATGAGAGTGCCTAAGGAATATTCAGAAATGGACAGAGATGAAGTGATTCCATCCACCATGGATAAAGGGCACAAAATATTATAGCCAGTGTCATTTATAACTCAACCTTCCAAAATCTTGTACACTGCAAGAACTCCAAGGAAATGTGGGACACCCTTGTTGTCTACATGGAAGGCTCTGAGGAAGTTAGAGATGATAGAAAGTCCATGCTCAATCAAGAGTATGAGGCCTTCAGGAAAAGCAAGTTTGAAAAAGTTGCTGACTGTTTTGAAAGGTTCTTTAGGACAGTCAATGAAATAAGAACCTATGGTAGGGTCTTCAACAATTATAAGCTGAATGACAAATTTCTTAGATCCCTCACTAAAGATTGGGAAACCAAGATCTGTGTCATTAGGGAAATGGCTAAGCTAACAGACACTCCTCCACCAACACTCATTGGAAAGTCGCAGTCCTATGAAATGCAGCTGGCTGCTAGATAAGAAGAGGAGAAGAGCAGCTAATTCAAGTCCAAGGACAAATCTGTGACATTCAAGGCAGAAGCCCCAAGAAGAAATAAAAGAAAGACTCCCTCACCACCAAGGAGGGGAGTTGAATCTAGCTCAGAAAATTCTGAGCCAAGCTCATCAGACAACCACATGTCTGATAAAGATCTAGCTGTGTTCTCCAGGAAATTTCAAGAGTTCATAAAGAAGAAGGACTGGAGGAGCAGGCCATCTTCATCCTCTTATCACAGGAAGTCATCCAAGGATGATAGGTATGCCCCTAAAACTAGTAAACAGATTTCTTCTAATATTATCTGTTATTGTTGCAGCAAGGCTAAGCATGTCATAGTTGTCTGCGCAGTCAAAAGAAAGGAAGAAGATGAGAAGAATAAAAAGCATTACCATCATAACAAGGACAAGAAGAAGGAGAAGTCCTTTATAGCTAAGAAGTAGAGAAGCTGTACAGATTCTTCCTCCTCAGAATTTGAAGATGAAGAGGAAGAAGCCTATATAGGGCTGATATCTGTTGTTGCTGATCCAGAAGAAGATGAGGAATATCCTGCTACCAGGATAGGAATCATGGCCCCTCTGTCACACTAAGACAGTGACAATGAGGAGAATGAAGAATACTATGGATGTCATGGTATGATGACAATGACTGAAGAAGAAAGAAGTCATCCAGATTCAGAATCAATCAAGGTGCAACCTATTTTCAATTCTGCTTCTTCCTCTGACTATGGAACCAGTCCAGATACTAGTGCATCTTCATCCTATGATAAAGATTGCTCAGAATCTGAGACTGATGTCAATGAATTGATTGACAAGTATGGACTACTCCTAGATGCTCTAAAGAAGAGCAGAATTCTTGCCAAAAGGTAAGCCGAGGAGATAGAAGTCCTAATGCCTTATAAAACTCTTTATAATAATAAATCTATTGAGTTCTATAAGAAAAGTCATGAGGTGTCTGAACTCAAGAAAAGTCTTGAGTGTCAGACTTTGCTTCTGGAAGAGTAGAAAAAGCATATTAGATACCTGGAACAAAAGTTCACAGAGAGATTGAGAATTTTAATTAATCCTTCTCAGTCACAGGAACAGTTGCCAAAAGCTACAACTTGCCAAGTCCCTGAGAAGCTGGTATTAATCACATCAATCATCAATTCAAATTAGAATTCCCTGATAAGAGGATAGTGTTTCAAAAGGCAAATTCACCTTCTAGAACTGTCAAGGTTGGATCTCCTCTTAAGGATCAATCTAATGTGTGTTAGACCAGTGGGGTAAAGACACATGATCTCAGAAGGAGTGATGCTGTCCGCTCTAGCTAGAATCCTCAGGATAAGTTCTTTAGATTTGGATCTAAGTTTCCTTTATCTAAAGAGATGAAAGAGTCCACTAGATGGCAGACTCCGAAAATACAATTAGCCCATTCTGGACTAGGTGTATTTAGATCTTCAGCACCTTCACTCAGTAAGAAGGAAGCAGCATCATGCTATGCTCATCCAGCAAAATCTGGAGTTGCTTACTTCTCTCATGGACAACAATTTTGTGATGTCCTGAAGAGAAGGTACGACATTCATAGATGTTGGTGCTGTGGGAAGTTGGGCCATTTTTTCATTGATTGTTGGCACAACCTGAATATGGCTAGTGGACAGAAAGGTGCTCAGCCCAGACAGAGAGTAGGGCAGATGTTTTATAATACTAACAAGAACCTAGGACCCAATTATCATTGGGTGCCTAAGGGTAAATGAATTTTATTTTACAGGATAGTCCAAGTACTTGTCCAATTGAGACTTGGTATTTGGACAATGGGTGTTCCAGGAAAATGTTTGAGATAAGATAGTTTCTCTAAGAATATGCTCCAGGAAAAGCAACAAATTAAGGTTGAGGCTGTCAAGAATGTAATCCTCAAAAGCTAGAGGAAGCAAGTCTCAAGGTAAGTCTCTCTCTCCTATATAGAGATTAAGTTTACTAATTGTTAGTTAATGTTAGATGTGCTTAGGCTGAACCTAATCAACCACTCCAAATAGAAAACAATGATTCAATTATCTACACTGTTAATTTTTGTATGCTTTATTCTAAAATTCAAATAACTTATTAACAAGCTTTGAGGTAAACCAATGCATAAATTGAAGTGACAATAGAACTTGCTCATTAACATGTTAGGTCCCCTTCTATTTAAAACTAATAAAATTTTTATTAAGTCAAGTAGATTGTACATCCAATCATTAAGGGAAGCCACAAATTAAACATGTATTGAATAAGTAGAAGAAAAGCTGAGAGGTAGAAAAATTGAAATGCTAAATCTCCTATTTCATAATAGGAAGCGTAACGCAACCCGTTAAAATGAAATGTATAAGTTTAAGTTAAAATGCTTAATTGATGATTGAACATTTTTGGTATAAATATAAATGCGACAAGAAACGAAAAGCCACTCCACTATTAAAAGCATTAACCCTAGCCGTCAAGACTGAAACCCTCTCAGCATCCTGCCACACTATTTCAATGGCGCCAAATGTGATCAAGGAGCTCTAGGAAGGATACAAAATTGTGAGGGATGGATTCAGTCATGCCTCTCTAGAGATTAAAGTCATGATAAGGATGATTGAAATCATAGGCCGGGAGTACACCCTGTCCGAACCCTCCACCATTCTTAAAAAGGAGTTAGTAGAATTCTTCTCAAACATTAAAGTGTCATCCTCTCAAAACTCTCTTAAGTCTAAGATTGAAGATATCAAAATAAAGGTAAACACTAAGAGACTAGGAAAGGCCCTTCATATACCCTTTGTCAACCCTTGCGAGGAAGAAGAGCCTATCGTCATGGACAGAGACAGTGCTCTCATATGGTGTGCAACTGTTGAGGGGGAGCTAGCCCAATAGCTGAACATGATTTAGTCACAGTGGGAAAATCTACTCCAGACAGACAGGGGGAGAAAAACCCCTCAGAATGCTCCCTATTGCAGAAGTCAAAAGGGGGAGGATAAAAGTCAAAGGAGACTGGTGAAATAGTATGGATTGCAGCATGTCAGGGGGAGTAAGTAATTCTCCATAGGCTGGAGAAATATGATAACATTTCCACACTCTACTAATGTTCAAGTTTGTCTATGATGAATATGTTGTGTTGTCAATGACCTGTATTGTTTTGACTTTTCAAATAGGGGGAGATTGTTAGTTCTATTGATCTCAATATCCCAAATATGTAAGAAGTTAAATGGGTCAATGACATACACACATAATTTATTTGATGTATGCTTTAGTTCATGCATGCAGGTAGTCCATGATTTGATAGGTGAAGAAAAATGAGTTTGGTGGTAAACTCAAAATTCATTGAGCTCAGCTCGAAGTTCATCGAGCTCAGTTCGCTGGTCGTCGAGCTCAGCTCAATACTTATCAAGCTAAAGCCAGAAAATTGACTAAATCAAAAAGCGATGAGACCGCTGAGAAGATCAGAGTTCGTCAAGCACAACTCACAAATCGTCAAACGCAGCTAAAGCCAGAAAAACTTACCAAGGAAAAAAGTGCTGAGACAGCTGAGATTTCTAATAAGAAAGCGCTGAGATAGCTAAGAAGAAAGCACTGAGACAGAAGGTTGACTCAGCAGTTAAGAATAAAGCGCTAAGACAGCTGAGAAGAAAGCGTTGAGACAGAAGCCTGTCTCAGTTGTTAATAAGAAACAGTTGAAACCGCTGAGACCGCTGAGATAGAAGCGCTGAGACAGAAGCTTGTCTCAGCTGTTAATAAGAACCACTGAGACCGCTGAGACAAAACCATTGATACAAATCCAGAGAAAATTCACAAGTCTAGAAGCGTTGAGTGCCAAGACAGATGGCGTTGAGTGACTTAACATCACTCAACGCTTTATGGATTTCTGGAATATTTTCCAAGTCCAGATGGTGATGACCATTGCTGACGTCATCAAAGTCAACTTACATGTAGCTATTGCGGGAAAGCTGCAGTGGCGCTGAAAGCTGCTTTGTCCTTTTCTGAAGAAGGTGGGGCTCACCAATCCTTGGCTGGGCCCACATACAATTGTGTCATTGATTCAAATCAACACATATAAAAAGGAAAAAGGAAAAGGATTAGGGCAACGAAAAAGATCGAACGGAAAAATAAACAAACCCAGAAAATACAAAAAGAAATCTAGAGGCGGCTGAACATCTTCTTCTCCATCAAGCTTGAAAGCTCAAGTCCAGCAGAGACAACCTGAAAGGCAAAGGATGATAGCTAAAGCTCTTCAAGTTCAGCAAGATAGTTCTTTCCAGAACAAAAAAGTTGATTCATCCGTTCAGCAAGCTGATAGCTGTTCATCTTTGCAGCAAAAAAGTGTTAGTTGTAGAAGAGCACTAATACCTTCTACAACAAGTGTGCTAGAGTGATATCTGCTCAGTACAGCAAGGCAGACTCAGAGATTTATCTCTGAGTCAGTTGTTTTATTTTTCTTAAAAATTATGTATTTACTTCCTGTAGGTTTCAGTTTATCTGAATCTGAGTGTAGGGTACTTTGTGCCTGAGGTAGGAGACTAATTAGTCACTAAGGTAGGTGCCTTGTTAGGGCACTAAGGTACAATCCAAGTGTGGAACTGAGCAGTAGGGCTTAATTTCCTGAGTTAGGAGAGTTCTGCTCTCTAAGGTACGATCCAAGTGTGGATTTTAGGTAGGGTTGTCCTCCCAGCCTGAGTATAGGTCCTTGTTCCTGAGGTAGGTGACTGGAGAGTCACTGAGCTGTAGGTGACAAATGTATTACTGAGTTGTAGGCCTTGGAGGAGGTTGAGTTGTCGGTACCTGGAAGGGTACTGAGTTGTAGGAGTGTTGCAGCACTCTGAGAGTGGGGCTGTGTGCCTGAAGTTGTAGGGCTGAAGAGCCTGAGTTATAGGCCTTAAAAATAAGGCTGAGGTCGGTGATCTGTGAATCACTGATCTGTAGGAGCTTTACAGGGCTCTGAGGTAGGAACCCTTGTGGTTCTGAGTTTGAATTCTGTGAAGAATCTGTGTATAAGGCTGAGGGCCTGAGGTGTAAGCTCTAAGGAGCAAATTGGTGGAGTTTGTGCCTAGTCCAACAAATCAGTGGGATAGGTGGGAGGGAAAGTGGATGTACACAATTGGGGAACCACTATAAATCTTTGTGTGTTTACTGTGTTGCTTGTTTTCATTCTTATTACAGGATCTAAGGACAAGCTCTAGATAAATTAAGTTGAAATCAGCAAAAAAAACCAATAAAATTTCAAAGATCTATTCACCCCCCTCCTCTAGGTGATTAGCTAACCTTCAGTTAAATAAATTTCAGTACCCATCTCCCTGTCGCCTTGAGTCGTCGACCTTCCCACACCAGTGCAAACGGTCTGCAGAAGGGACTGACTCACCACAGTTTTATCGCAAGCAATTCTCAAGCAATCAATCAAACATTTATGCTAATACGCACTAGGTCTGCGACGGCCTGCCTACTATACGTTAATCTTCAGGCAGCAATGCTCAGCTCAACTTTCGACAAGGATCGTGGGGCACTTTTTTGAGGCTAAACCTGGAGAGTCACCTCAACTCCGGTTATGCTCGACTAAGGCTCAACCTTAACATACAACTACTCGTCAGAGCAGGACCCGTGCCTATAATTGTAAATTGCAATAATTTAAACTACTGATTATAAATGCTGCATAATGAAATGTGATCAGTACGAAACTAGAGTAAAACAGAAATGAAAGTACTAAACTGAATAGAACTTGACCAGTATAAGACTGGAGTAGTACTAAAATTAGCTTGACCAGTACGAGACTGGAGTTGTACTGAATTGAAAGTACTGAACTGAAATGAGCTTGACCAGTACGAGACTGGAGTTGAATTGAAAGTACTGTACTGAAATGAGCTTGACCAGTACGAGACTAGAGTAGTACTGAATTGAAAGTACTGAACTAAAATGAGCTTGACCAGTACGAGACTGGAGTTGAATTGAAATTACTGTACTGAAATGAAATAAGGGAAATTGGACCAGTGCAAGACTGAAATAATCATAAAGAAAATGGTTAGTAGTCCAGTCACTCCATTCAGGAGGCTTTGGTTCCATCTCTGTTCTTGGGAGGTATTTTTAGTTCCTTCAGAGTTTTTAGGAGGCATTCACAATTCCTTCGCCATTTTCAATATTTTCGTTGTTTGCATTTATTAATAAGATCCAATAATTTGGTTGCGCCTTTTAGTTTACAAATTAATCGGGTCAAGACTTTTTAGGATTTACAACCTTTATTATTTGTTGGGAATGATTAGCAACACGCGACTCGTACTCTATTTTCCGAATCTACCCAACTACCCGAGGGTCGTAGCGCTTAGTGATTTCACCGAATCTCAGAATGGTCGGAGCTTGGCCTCTTGTCTCGGCCACTCTCATTGCTAAAGCAATTTAAATTTAATATCCAATTTAGGGAGGGTGGTCGCGCACTCTAAATTTCATTTCTGAGGAGAAAGAGCGAAATATTTTCTAAGCGCGACCCTAGTGTAATATCCCGACTTTATTAGGCCACCAGGGCCCTAGTGGGCCCAATAAAAGTTGCCCGAACCCTACCCATGACCCGGTGGGAGATAACACTAGGCGGGAAATAGAGCTAGAGAACTCTGAATTGAGTTCTGTCAGTTCCTATGACCTAGTATAGTCGATACGAGTGCATCAGAACTCGTTTAGTTGGACCCCGAGGTCATATAGTTAATGTGACCATTCCTCGTAAAACGCAACGAGAGCAGATTTTGGATATCGAGCTAGAGAACTCCGAATTGAGTTCTGTCGATTCCTGTGACCTCATATAACCTAGACAGGTGCATCGGAACCCGTCAAGTCACAATCTGAGACCTAACGACAGATTTAGACACTTTGACTGTTTTAACGCGCTGCGACGCGCCAATATTGGACTTTCGCCAAATGGACTCCGATTCAACCCCATCAGTGGTGTTGAACTCGTGCGTTCAATACGAATTCAACGGAAGTCGTCCCAGTGAATTTTGACGACAATTGGTCAACTCGTAGTTAATTCAAGCATAGTCGTGCACCGAAAAGCGTGCGCACACCAATTGTGACACGACACCCGAACTTTGACCCACCCCGATGACTTGGACCCACTTTGACTTTGACCAGCAAAGGGGACCCACCCAAGGGTTTACTTGGTCAAACCCCCTCTAAAAACTCATTTTTGGATTTTTCTCCAAATAGGGGCCCACCTCCTCTCCAAGGGAGGATAGCCCTTGCCCCCTCACACTTCTTTGGTCCCCCAACCAGCAAACAACCACTAGGAGTTGAGGCCCACCCCACCACTCCTGTCCTCTCTTTCCCCCTCTCTTATTCAAAAGGCCTAGGCCCATAAGGGCTTTATCTTCTTTTCCCCACATGGGGGGAAAGATGTGGCCTCCAGCTGTCCTTGGATAGTTGGAGGGTGGGGATTAATCCCTCCCTAAGGAGGGATTAATCCCACCTTGGCTAAGGGAGGAGATCCCCCCTCGCCAACCCTATAAAAGACCCCACTTACCCCTCTTTCCCCCTCAAAATCTCAAAGCAGCTCTCCCCCCCTACCCAACCCTTGCCGGAGCCCAGGTGGCCGAAAAAGGCAAGCCGAGGCCTCCCTCCCCTTCCACCACTACCACCTTAGCATGGCTGACCAGGCCAGCCCTTCTCGAGCCCACCAGCCCTAAGTGGAACCCTTCTCCCTTCCCCTTCCCCGATCTGGACGTGTTGCATGTGTCTCCTAGCGGCCGGAGCGCCGTCGGCGCCACCCGAGCCTTGTTCCAGGCCGGGTGGTGCCTAAGGAGGAAAAATCATCCCCATCACCAGTGGTGGCACTGGGGGAGTGCTATACTACTGGGGGCAGCGGCCTCTAGTGGCGGAGAGCGGCGGTGCCGCCAGAAAATGCGGCACCCGCAAAACAGAACCACGCCATGTTTAGTGCTGGCGGCGGCGGCCGGCGGCGTATGGCCGCTGGGCCACCGCCAGCGAGTAGCCCGACCCCCGGCGTGTCAGACGAGGGTGGACAGGTAGGTGGCCAACCACCTAAGGAGCAGGGGTGGTGCAGTGATGCCGGGAGCAGGGACACCACCACCCCAAGCTCTCGGGTTGAGTTTTTCGGAGGCGGCCGGTGGAGCCAGGCCGCCGGACCACCGCCCAGAGGGTCTTTGGTCCTCGGCGAGTCGATTAGGGCCTGCGATGGTGGCTAGCGGAGGATGGCCGGCGGTGGTGGAGGATGCCACCTTCCACACCGCCGGGAAGCAGCAGCAGCCGTCCAATCTCAAGATGAGATCGGATGGCCTTGATTATCTTAATCCCCCCTCCCCCCTGCCTCAGCATCAGCACCCCCGACAGCGAATCCACTGCTGATCCACTATGGGGACAGAATGTCAAAATGCGTCCTGCGGCTCAATCTTAGCCGCAGGATTAGGTGGATCTGCTATTTGCAGTCCACTCCCTACCAAAAATATGGGAATTTGTTTGGGGCAAATCTAGGTCTCTAGAAGAAAAGTGACCAACATGAAAAATGTTTCCCATGATGAGTGCTACCTCCACAAAAATTTTGAGAATTTTTGGAGTTAATTTAGTATTTTTTTAAAGCCAAAATAAAATTTGTTTGACTAAATTAAAAGCCCAAAATACTTTGGAAAATTATAAAAAAAATCCTAGGCTCATTTTAGGCCCTCCTAAGGGTTGTATCAAAATTTGGGATCATGGGGGTAGGTTTTGATAATTTTCCTACGATTCGGGAGTCAAGGGTCGCTCTCGGAACGTATTCCGCTCTTTTTCCTCGATGGTCAAAATTGGAATGCGCGACCCCCCCCCCCCCCTTGATAACCAAATAAGTATTTCAGTACCACTCAGTCTCATACTGGTCAAGCTTATTTAATACTTTCAATTCAATACAACTTCAGTCTCGTACTGGTCAAGCTTATTTTAGTACTTTCAGTTCAGCACATCTCCAGTCTCGTACTGGTCAAGCTTATTTAGTACTTTCAATTCAGTACAACTCTAGTCTCGTACTGGTCAAGCTTGTTTTAGTACTTTCCGTTCAGCACATCTCCAGTCTCGTACTGGTCATGCTTATTTAGTACTTTCAATTCAGTACAACTCCAGTCTTGTACTGGTCAAGCTTATTCAGTATAACTCCAGTCTCGTACTGGTCAATCTTATTTAGTACTTTCAATTTAGTACAACTCCAGTCTCATACTGGTCAAGCTTATTTTAGTACTTTTATTTCATTACTACTCCAGTCACGCACTGGTCACATTTCATCACAATACTTTAAATAGCAGCATAATCACCACACTTGTTCTCATTACATTTTACTATTACAATCCCGGGTCTTGCTCTGACGAGCAGTTGTCGTTAAAGTTGAGCCATAGTTGGGGATAACTGGAGTTGAAATAGTCCTCCAAGTCTAGCCCCAAATATTGCGCTTCCACGCTCCTTATTGAAAGTAGAGCTAAGTGCCGACGCCCAAAGACTAAAGCCTAGTAGGGCAGGCCGACGTAGATCCGGTGTATATTTTGTTTACCCCTTTAGTTTGATTGTTTGTAAATTGCTTGCAATGAAATAGTGGCGGGTCAGTCCCTCCCGCAGACCGTTCATACCGGTGCGGGAAGGTCGACGACTCAAGGCGACAGGGAGATGAGTACCACGGGTGACCGACCATTATATTATTCCCCGTGGGGTTTTCCTCCACAGGCCGGCCAAAACAATTCGACGGATGTAGCTCCCATCCAAGAGTACACAAGATTGTACGTTAGGGCCTAGGGTTGTGCGGTACGACCACCCCTAGAAGTGGTAGGACTGGCCACTGTAATCGACGGCCATATCGGTGAGGCCGGCGGAGCTCGCTACCCTGCTGGAACAGAAGCGGTCCAAATTATATCGACATAGGATTTGTGTGCGCGGCTGTGAATGCCGTGATGTGTGCGTGACTGTGAATGCCCGTGATAGTGTTGGATCCCTAGTTTGAATTGGGATAGGTTCACTAACTAAGATCTTTGACCCATCATGTATAGCCAGGGTCATGTATGTGTCCTAGAGTTTAGGCTAAGTCCTTAGATTCAACCTCACATGGACCAGCCAACAGAAGACAGCATAAGACTCAGACTTAGAAGAAAATCAAGTTCAGGAAGTGAGTTCGACGTTCGTCGAACTTAGCTCGACGATAGTCATGCTCCGCTCGACGAACTTAGAGTCGAAGAATTCTGGAAGTTCACTTCAACTCATTTAATCCAAAATACTTTCTCTAAACTCAAGTCGACGAAGTTATATTATCAGCTCGACGAACTTAGAGCAAAAATTTGGGAAGTTTTTCACAGAAAGCAGTTAGCTGATCTCAGGTCGACGAACTTGGTTCTCAGTTCGACGAACAAACTTTCTCAGGTCGGCGAACATGATCTCTCAGCTTGACGAACTTTGATCTTGGGTCGACGAAATCTGTTCTCTGGTCGACGTTTTCTGTGCAGTTCCAAACTTGGAATTTTCCCTTATTTTGTCCTTATTATATAGTAGTAATTCCTGAATAATTAATGCTTATATTCTCTGAATATAGCCGTTAGTGGCAGCATTGATTATGGTCTTCATCAGGAATATTACTTGCTGGTTTTAATGGTACAGTTGGGGAAATTCTTTAATGTATACATTCTCGAGGCAGTCAGCATTTAATGCAAAAAGGATTTCAAAATTCAAAGGAGAATTAGACAGAGATATATAAAAGAGTTTTCTCTTTCATCGAGGGTAGCAGTAGTTGAACCCATAGAGAATTCTTCTCTATCTTCAACAAGTGTTCTCCTTCCATCAAGCTTTCAAGAGACAATCAACTTCAATCTGTCTACAGCTTTCTGGAGAAATCTTTAGAAGACCTACTCACCCTACAAAGCTCTCAATCTTCCTGAACAGAACTTCATCTCAGGGGAGCTTTGACACCATCAAGGATCCACAAGTCTTCTCTGTTGCTTTGAGAAAAGAGAAGACAACATCTAGTTTTATTTATTTTACCCACTGTACATAGGGTTCTAACTCGCTTCAAAAGTTAAACACTTGGTTGCAAGTCTCCTGATCAAAAGACTTTATTTGGTTTTTAGGCACCTGACTAAAAGCCTGAAGGGTTTCCTAATCTACTTGAAACAGATCTTGTGGTGACAGGAACCTGAGCAAAATCCTGATTAGTGATAGGGCACCTGATCAAAAACCTAAGTGGATTCCTAACACGGTGGTAGAAGAGTGGATGTACCCAAGTTTTAGGGGAACCACTATAAAATTCTTGTGTCGTCTGTGATGCTATCTCATTCTTTACTGCGTGCTGCTTGCTGTTTAGCTTAGTTTTATTTTTGCACCTATCTGTTTACACATATAAGTATCACTATTTTAATTTCGCAATAAAAATCTAATAAGAGTTTTAAAATACTATATTCACCCCCCCTGTAGAGTAAATTTGTCTAACCAGGGGTGGAATCTTTCATACCCTCCTTCAATTGGTATTAGAGCCTTATTTTCTTTGATTTCACAGATTCACATCTGAACCAAGATCCTTGTTAGATTGTTTTTCCCTTCTCTAGTTTTTCTATTATTACGACAATGGCACAGAATAAATATTATGCTAGCACCAGACCTCCAGTCTGCAACTTGAACAAATTTGCAATTTGGAAGGCAAGAATCAAGCTCTACATGAATTCTATTGATTAGGATATGATGCTAAAGATCACGGCAGTGAACCGGTTGCACAAGTAATATAAAATGGGCGAGTTTTCCCAAGTATCGATCTCTCAAGGAACACAGTAAGGTGGAGTTAATTTCGAGGAGGACTTGGGATTGAAGTCCTTAGGTCAGAGCTAACTAAGGGGGGTTTTGATATTTGCGGAAACAGAAAATAAAAGGCTATCAACTACTCCTATGCAATGCCAATATGCGATGCTTCGCCAGGCGGGATGGAAGACTAGTCGGGCCACTGTGCACTGAATCTCTAGGCGGATGGTCGAGTAGGCTTGCGGATGAGGTGGTTATAATGGCGGAATGAGGGTCTGAACACCTCTTTGCTACGCACGCTTCTAGCAATTGCTAGAACGGAAAGGGTGGATGGTGGTGGATGGAATATAGGCGCACCACAAGCAAATAATGAAAATATACAATCACATAGACATGATTACACATAAACGTATATTACACTAAACATAGCTTCATCAAATACAAATAGTTCAACTAAACTATCAATAACAAGAAACGAAAAGTGTGCAAAATTGACCGGATCCGAAGCCTTGCTGAGGATTCACGGTTGGAATCGTCGGGTTGTCAATCCACGTCCAAGCTCGGTCCGCAACTGCGTCCGGGGTAGAGAAGGGCTGTCACCACCTGCTAATGGCCCGTCTTCTTCGTGTCACAATCTGGTGGAGGATGGCACAACATCCCCTAACTTGATGGAGAAAGCTAGCTCAAGCTCTTCTTGTAGCTCAAGGATGAAGGAGGAGGTCGAGAGGAAGCTCCGGCGTGGATTTGGCGGTGAAAGCTTGCCCGGAGCACCTCCCTAGGGTGGAAGATGATGAAAAACAGCGAAGAAGGCGGAAAACGACAGAGAAATGTTGAGTGATCCCCGTGATACCGAATTAGGGCGAGACCTGCATATTTATAGAAAAACATAAATGAACAATGCGCACGATCACAGGCGCACGATCACAGGCGCACGACTAGTGGTCGTGCGCACTATGTCTAGTGATCGTGCGTACTGGCATGGCAGATTAGGAAGAAGAACTGGGATAACGCGCACGAGGAGTGGCGCACGACCAGTGGTCGTGCGCACTAAGTTTAATGGTTGTGCGATTACCCCAGACAGGACTCCAAAAAAGAGGAATCAATGCACACGATCAGTGGCGCACGACCGGTGGCCGTGCGCACTAGGTCCAGTGGTCGTGTGATTACCCAGGCTGATTCTGGAAAACATAGAGTAGTGCGCACGATCAGGGGCGCACGACCAGTGGTCGTGCGTATTAGATCCCATAATCGTGCGCAGTATTCTTGTTTCATAACCATCCCGGAACACGCACACGACCCCTGTACCGATAGGAAAAACAAATCACTAATCTGTGCAGACATTCCAGACAATCACAAAAAGGAGTACAAACAATAAAAGTAACAAAATACACAACCACGAGCATAAATGTGCACTTACTCATAAAAAGGACATAATAACAAATATGAACAAATAAAGCTCTAAAGTGAAGTGCATCAATGAGAAAACAAGCCCAGATGAGTCCGAAAATAGGTATATAAAATGGACTCATCACACCCCCAGACTTAACTGTTTGCGCGTCCCGAGCAAACAAAATCTAAGCAGATAGGGAAAAATACTAGTTAACAAAGAAATTGCGATATGAAGTATCATGCGAAGTCGCATGCTTGCACGCATAAAAATATAATAGAAGAGATTTCTAAGTATGCAAAATAGTTTATATTTTTCACAATGCGTATCAACATTTTATTATTACTCTAAAATGGAATCACGGTGAATCATCCGGTCATGCGTAGGGAGAAAGTAGACTAATCGCTAGGCGAGCATTGCCAAAGATCAGGGCTCGGGATAACCTCCAATGGAATCCACCAATGTCGGTGACCATATGCTTGCCCTTTCGCATTCTCTCCACGGCACTAGTTTGGTTCACACACGAATCAGTAGGACTTTAGGTAAAGAGATGGGGCTTGGGTTTCAGTGAGGTAAACCAAGATAAACAGGAAGGTTATGCACCTAACCCAAATGAGCTTATCAAAGAAAGAATCCATCAGCTAACCAAAAAAATATGCTGGTACACCACACCCCCAGACTTAACTTTTAATATATGGGTGTGTGCACCGCCTACTCCAAAAATAATCACAACTCAAATAGGATTTTCAATTATACTTTTTCTTTTCACTTTTTCACAAGTAACATCATTTTTTTTAACTATTCTTTTTCTTTTTCAAATTACTTCTCTTTTAACAATTTCAGCAAATATAAGCTTTGGAGCACATCCACATATTCACATGTAAAAGCACCACATCAACACCCCAACATCAAAAATATAAAACTCTAAAGTTCGACTTGGGAGTGCAACTAGGATCGGCTTTGAGGCTTTGGTGAAATAATGGTGGAGCTGAATCAAAAGGAGGGGTAGGCACAACAGGGCTAGCAAGGACAAGATGTTAGGAACGGTACAAAGCTCAACCGGGCCAAAATGATGGCCTACATCACACTCATGCGAGTGAACTAACCTATACCCATGCTTCAAGAATAGCTTGGGGCAAGTTCTTAGACAACGAGAAAGACTATCCATCCTCCCGACTCGAGCAATATGAACCTAACGGATGTCTACACACATCCCTAAGCTACCGTAGGATTCACACCAGATTCACCAATTTTTGAGTAGAATAAAAAGTACTTACGCAATTAGAAAAATATAAAACTATAAGCATACAAAAAAAATTAAATCTACTCAAATTTCTACATGAGACGAGAGAACTCGACTAGGAGCACAGCAAGGTCAACATTTTACTCCGTCTCGCAATCCTATGCCAGCACAATAATTTTCCCAAATCATACAAAAGAAACGAGTTTAACTCGCAGCATGCAAAAAGCTAAGCACGCGCTCATGTGGGTGCAGTGGTGTGCAGTGCAATGAACTAATCAAAATAAAACTATAAAAGCTTCTAGTATGCACATGAGATGTGCACGTACAATAGGTAACAAATCTCTCCCCCAGACTTAAACTAAGAAACACAGCATATGATGGAGAAATTTAAATCATAAAGAGCTAAGGGAAGAGGTTACGCAATGCTCAGCCAGTGAGCATACCAGAAGAAGCGTGGAAACCAGAAGCAGTCCCGCCATACGAAGAATCACAACCCCGCCAATGCGATTTGCTATGAATATCTACAGGGGTGAGCTCCGCAAAAACAAAAGAAAAATATACAAAAAAAATGCTAAAACTAAAATAGATATGAAAAATAAAAATGCAGGAAATAAAAGATAACTACTGGGGTTATTGTCATCCCAGCACGACTTATTAAATTCTAAACAGTTCTAGCTAATGGGCCTATGAAAAGAAAAGTGCACAGACAACTGTTCCATTATCTATTGCGGTAACGGGTACCGATACGGTGATAAAACAGTTACCCCTCTGCCTAAATAATCATACCTGCTCCTCGCAGGCAGAGGAAATAGGAAGTAGGATAAGGAGGAGACCTGGTCCTCACTCATCTCACCATAAAATAAATCCTGCCTAGCAAGGTTTAGTCCACCACAAGTTCACTGGGGGCGAAGGTGACGACAAGGGCTTCCACTGTGAAGAAGGTAGGAACCTCCTCACACAAGAGGATGCACTCGTCGACAGCCTGAGCGCAAGGCTCAAAGTCAACCCAACTTACCCGTGGAGATTCAACCTGCACAGGCTCAGATAAGGAAGGGGGGTCAAGAAATAAAAGAGACGAAGAACATAAAGAAATAATCGGGGGAGTTATCCCGGTTTCACTCCCCAAAGGCCGAGGTAAAAAAATATCGTCAGCAATGTCGACAATGCTACAAGGCTCGACCGGATCCATAGAGGCTCCATCAAGACTTGGACTTCCTCCTTTGGTATTGAGGGCGAAACCTCGACACCAGGAAGGTTGTCCTCCTCCATGGGAGTGGAAACAATCCATGTATCACAAGCCTCAACTGGTGTTGCATCATCGAAAATGTCGTCAGAGATGACTAAAGTAGAATGCACAAAAGGCGGAAGAACTTTGCTTGGACAAAAGTCAAGCACAGGTTCCTCACAAAGAATCGGCTCCACGCTTGGAGATGTATGTATAGGAGAGATAGGCTCAGCCATGTCAAAGCCTAGATCAGCCACATGTCTGGCGGTTGTGTCCACATCATTCTTTTCAACAAATAAAGGTGACAGGGATACATAACCAGATGATGAAGGTGTGCCACCAAGGGTAGGAGTCAGGATGATCCGGATGTCTGGCTCATCATCTTCTTCCATAACACGGAGATACTCGGCACAATCCTTCAGGACATGATTTGTTCTACGACAATACAAACACTTTCTCCCATTACTCTGCGGTCCTTGTGGGGCCAGAGAGGAATAAGACAACGGTGTATGTGGAGAGGATGATTGATCATAAGCTCAGGGCACAGTGTTTGAAGGGCTGTACGAATACAGCATCTCATGGATTGTGCGCTGAGGCTTATGCTCAATATCTCTCATAGGGCATTCATGACTAGAATGGGAAGGCTTTCCACACCAACAACATTGGGCATACGAATATCCCCACATGGTGTCGAAACAGCAGATTCAAAATAAATTGTGCAAATTACTAAATCCAACAATATATTACTACAATTGCCTAAACAAACAATAGAAAGGAAGGTAAACAGAAATAGAACAAAACAAAAGCGATTTACAACAGAAAAGGAAAGCAATCTCACGTCTCCCTCTCCAGAAACTCACACGACTGTGTTCCCCGGCAACGACGCCAAAAACTTGATGCTAAAGATCACGGTAGTGAATCGGTCGCACAAGTAATATAAAATGGGCGAGTTTTCCCAAGTATCGATCTCTCAAGGAACACAGTAAGGTGGAGTTAATTTCGAGGAGGAATTGAGATTGTAGTCCTTAGGTCGGAGCTAACTAAGGGGGGTTTTGATATTTACGGAAACAGAAAATAAAAGGCTATCAACTACTCCTATGCAACGCCGTTATGCGATGCTTCGCCAGGCGGGATGGAAGACTAGTCGGGCCACTGTGCACCAAATCGATAGGCAGATGGACGATTAAGATTGCAGATGAGGTGGTTAGAACGGCAGAATGAGAGTTGTGAGCACCTCTTCGCTACGCAAGCTTCTAGCAATTGCTAGAACGGCAAGGGTGGATGGTGGTGGATGGAATATTGGCGCACCTCAAGAAAATAATGAAAATATACAATCACATAGACATGATTAGACATAAACGTATATTACACTAAGCATAGCTTCATCAAATATAAAGAGTTCAACTAAACTATCAATAACAAGAGAAGAAAAGTGTGTGAAATCGACCGGATCCGAAGCCTTGCTGAGGATTCATGGTTGGAATCGTCGGGTTGTCAATCCGCATCCAAGCTCGGTCCGCAACTGCGTCCGGGGTAGAGAAGGGCTGTCACCACCTTCCAATGGCCCGTCTTCTTCGTGTCACAATCCGGTGGAGGATGGAACAACTTCCCCTAACTTGATGGATAAAGCTAGTTCAAGCTCTTCTTGTAGCTCAAGGATGAAGGAGGAGGTCGAGAGGAAGCTCCGGCGTGGATTTGGCGGTGAAAGCTTGCCTGGAGCACCTCCCTAGGGTGGAAGATGATGAAAAATGGCGGAGAAGGCGAAAAACGGCGGAGAAAAGTCGAGTGATCCCAGCGATACTAAATTAGGGCGAGACCTGCATATTTATAGAAAAACAGAAATGAACAATGCGCACGATCAAGGGCGCATGACCAGTGGTCGTGCGCACTATGTTTAGTGATCGTGCGTACTGGCATGACATATTAGGAAGAAGAACTGGGATAACGCGCACGAGCAGTGGCGCACGACCAGTAGTCGTGCGCACTAAGTTCAATGGTCGTGCGATTACCCCAGACAGGACTCCAGAAAAGAGGAATCAATGCACATGATTAGTGGTGCATGACCGGTGGTCGTGCGCACTAGGTCCAGTGGTCGTGCGATTACCCAGGCTGATTTTGGAAAACGTAGAGTAGTGCGCACGATCAGGGGCGCATAACCAGTGGTTGTGCGCATTAGATCCCATAATTGTGCGCAATATTCATGTTTCATAACCATCCCGAAACACGCACAAGACCCTTGTACCGATAGGAAAAACAAATCACTGATCTGTGCAGACATTCCATGCAATCACAAAAAGGAGTACAAACAATAAAAGTAACAAAATACACAACCACGAGCATAAATGTGCACTTACTCATAAAAAGGACATAATAACAAATATGAACAAATAAAGCTCTAAAGTGAAGTACATCGACGAGAAAACAAGCCAAGATGAGTCCGAAAATAGGTATATAAAATGGACTCATAAGGATATTTTCAATTCTATTTTGACAAGTCTTCCTCAACCAATTGCATCTACATCTACAGCAACTTCTAGCACTCATGCAGTTCCACCACCTGAGTGGACTGATGCTCAGACGAAAGCCAAAATAGCTGATGCAAAAGCTATGAATATATTGGCTCAAACCATGTCATACGACATCTTCAAAAGGTGGCTGAATGCACTTATGCCAAAGAAATCTGGGACTCTCTAAACTAGATGGTGGCAGGCTCAGCAGATGAAAGAAAGGACAGAAGATCCCTTCTAATATCTTAATATGAGAACATCAAGAAGGAGGAATCTGAAATAATGGCTGGGATGTATAACAGACTTAATGTTATCATCAATGAACTAAAAACCCTGGATAAGGATATCTCCTTAACTGAGATTAATGACAAGATCCTAATGTGCTTCCCCAGCACTTGGGATTCCAGGATCTGACCAACCAAGGAAACCAGGAGTTTGAATGAGATATCCACTAAATCTCTTCTTGGAAAGCTAAAATCCTATGAACAACTAATCAAGACCAGAGAGGCTGCTGAATTGAAGGCCTCAACCGCTTCAAGGAAGGAGCACAATATTGCTTTAAAAGCAACAGAAGAATCAGAAACCCTTCCTGCCAATGAAGAGTTGATGAGCTTATTGGCCAAAAGGTTCTACAAACTGGCTAAGAAAGATTTTAGGAGAAGGCCATCCAAGAATGATGATAAGCCTAAGTATGACAGAAGTCCCACCAAGGAGATTGTCTGCTTTGGATGCAGAAAGCCTGGGAACATTCTTACTGAATGTCCAAAAGCTCAAAAAAAAAGATAAAAGAAAAGAGAAAGAGAACAAAAAGAATTCAAGCAGGCACTCAAGCAAACACTCTTCTAGTAAATATAAAAGAAAAGGAAAAGGCTTCATTGCTGAAACTTGGAGTGACACTGATGAAGAGACCTCATCTTCCATCTCAAATAAAGATGAAGAAGAAGCCAAGGCAAGAGAAGTTTGCCTTATGGCAATCAATGCCTCATGCAGCAGGCCTAATGCTGAAGATCAAGCAGAAAGTCATTCTGAGAAATCAGATGAGGAATCAGAGGCAGAAGAGGATCATGTAATCTCTTCTTTTGATTTTAATTCTATTAATTTTAAAAATGAATTCAAAGCTTTATTTAATGACTTAATCAAATCTGAAAAAGAAATCAAAATGCTAAGAGATAGGCAAGCAGAACTTGATAATCTATTTGCTGAAAACACTAAGCTCAAGGATGATTTAGTTTTAGCAAATGAACAAATCATTTCTCTAAAAACAGAATTGTGTGAGGCTAAAAAACTTGAGGAATCTGTCAATGGGAGAAGCCTTAAGCTGATGGAGATCACAAGTACAGTCAATGCCAGACTGAATGGCAAACTGGGCTTAGGTGCTTCATCAAGCTTACCTCCTATACTTAAGAAAAATATATTATCAACCCCCATAAAGTTTGTTTCAGCTAAAGGAAAAGAAGTAATAAACAATAAGCAACCCACATAAGATTTACTTAACTCTAAAAATCAAAAGAACAAAAACAAGAAAAATCTAAATAAAAACAAAGTTCAACAGATTTTGTCGAACTCAGGTCGACGAAATGTGGCTAGTTCGTCAAACTCCAATCGACAATCTTTGAACGCCAACATTAGCCATAATAATTCATCATACTGCGATCGACGAACCGTGTATGTTTCTTCGAGCAGAGATCGGCGAACTTGGGGCACAGAAAATGAATATATTCATTCTTTGAGGAGAGATCGATGATCTCATCCCATTTCGTCGAACTCCGATCGATGAACTTACAACATTTCGTCGAACCTAGTCAGACTTGACAAAAATCATAACTTTAACAGGAACTTTAATCAACCTATAAGACCTGTTAATCAATTTGCTAATTGGAAAATTCCACCTAGGAGATACCATCCCTTAGGATATAGATCTCAACCTGAATTTTCTGTTATATCCAGCTTTTCATATCAGAAAAATAAAGGGCCCAAGTTAATCTGGGTCAAAAACCACTAATTTTTTACTTTGCAGGTAAAGAGCTGTCCAGCTACAAATCAACATTGGTATCTAGACAGTGGATGCTCCAAGCATATGACTAGAAGCAAGGACAACTTAAATAATTATAAGTCCAAGCCGGGACCAAAGGTGATCTTTGGTGACTCAAATTGTGGCCAGTCTGAAGGCTTTGGAGATGTTAAGATTGGAGCAGTCACTTTCAAAAAGGTTACATATGTAAGTGGACTGAAACATAACCTCATCTCCATAAGTCAACTATGTGATGAAGGTTATCAGGTATATTTTAACTCCAGCTCTTGTATTATTTCTACTAAAGAAAACCAAACTGTTTTAATTGAAAATAGACAAGGAAACATATATGTAGTTGATTTTCATTCTACAATATCAAATATATGTTTACTTAATCTTGTTAATAATCAAAATGATTTTTGACATAAAAGAATATGACATGTTAATATGAAAAACATTACTAGGTTATCTAAAGACAACCTTGTTAGAGGATTTCCCTCTGGTCCCTACAATAAGAAAGGCCTCTACAAGGCTTGTCAATTAGGCAAGCAAACTAAATCTAGCTTTAAATCAGTTAATAAGAGTGATTCACCTAGGATCTTGTACTTGCTACACATGGACCTTTTTGGCCCAATTGTTGTACAAAGCATAGGAGGGAAATTTCATACTCTAGTTATAGTAGATGACTTCTCAAGATTCACTTGGGTGTTCTTTCTGAGATCTAAGTCAGATACATTCAAGCTTCTTACAAATTTTTTCAAGACCATACAGATTGAGTACTCTACTCAAGTTGTATTGATCAGAAGTGATCATGGTACTGAGTTTGATTCTCTTCTTATGCATGAGTTCTGTGAGAAGGAAGGTATCAGACATTTGCTTCTCAGCTCCTAGAACTCCTCAACAAAATGGGATAGCTGAAAGGAAAAATAGAACCCTAATGGAAGCTGCAGGCACATTACTTGCAGATGCTTACATGCCCCTATCCTTTTGGGCAGAGGCTGTGAGCACAACAAACTATGTACTGAAGAGAAGTTTAATACATAAACTTAAGAATAAGAATCCCTATGAATTGATTAAAGGGAAGAAACCTAAAATCACCTAATTTAAAATATTTGGTTGCATATGCTATATTCATAACAATGACAAGAAATATATTAGAAAGTTTGAAGCTAAGGCTGAAGAGGGAATTTTTTTAGGATATTCCCAAGTTAGCAACGCTTATAGGGTATTTAATAAATCGACTTTAAAAATTGAAAAAGCTATTCATGTGACTTTTGATGAAGCTAACATGTCTTATAAGGAGAAAGAAATTTCTACCAACAACACTTTGCAGGTACCTCACTTGTGTGAGAGAGTTGATGATCTAAGCCTCACCCAAGAGGTTCCAATACATTCCTCTCCACAAGTTGAAGAAGAAAGTGAAGAAGAAAGTATGGAGGTGATTGAACCCTTTCCAACAGCTAATGAAATTCCACAAGAGGAATTTATTGCCCAAGCTGTTGCCAAACCAGCTCCTCCCACTGATTTTGTCACACTTAGAGATCACCCTAATCTCAAGTGACTGGAGACATTTCACCTGGTGTACAAGCAAGGCATCAACTCAACCCTGACTTGATGTTTGCTTGTTTTCTCTCTCAACACGAGCCCCAATTCATTAAAGATGCAGAATAAGATCCCAACTAGATCATTGTAATGCAAGAGGAGCTCAATCAATTTGAGAGATGTAGAGTTTGGGAATTGGTTCCTAGACCAAAAAACTATACAGTCATTGGAACCAAATGGGTGTTCAAAAATAAGTTGGATGCAGAAGGAAACATTATGAGGAACAAGGCAAGGCTAATAGCTCAAGGCTATAGGCAAGAGAAAGACATTGACTATGATCAGACATTTGCTCCTGTTGCAAGACTTGAGGCTATAAGAATTTTCCTTGCATATGCTGCATTCAAAAAGTTCAAAGTCTATCAAATGGATGTTAAAAGTGCTTTTCTAAATGGAGAACTCAAAGAAGAAGTATATGTGGAGCAACCAACAGGTTTTATCTCTCCAACCTATCCCTCTTATGTCTTTAAATTGCATAAATCTCTCTATGGTTTAAAGCAAGCTCCAAGAGCTTGGTATGAGACCTTAGTTAGCTTCTTATTAGAGCATAAATTTTCTAGAGGCATTGTAGATATGACTCTTTTTATTAAGCATTATAAAGATAAAATATTATTAGTACAAATTTATGTATATGATATTATCTTTGGCTCAACTGATCCCAAACAATGCAAAAGATTCTCTAACCTTATGCATTCAAAGTTTGAGATAAGTAGCATGGGTGAACTTTCATATTTCCTTGATCTCCATGTGAAACAATCATCTAATGGTATCTTCATCTCCCAATCTAAATATACTAAGGAGCTTATCAAAAGATTTGGGATGTGTGATGCCTCAGCAATGAAGACACCCATGGCTGCAAATGTTGTGATAGATTCTGATGAGCATGGAAAACCTGTTGATCAGAAGTTATATAGGGCCATTGTTGGGTCCCTATTATATCTAACAGTAAGTAGGCCAAACATCATGTTGGCTACATGTATTTGTGCTAGGTTCCAGGTGAACACTAAAGAATCTCACTATATTTTGCTAAAAAGGATTTTGAGATATATAAAGGGTTGTCCAAATCTAGGACTTATATATCCATCAGAGTCAGAATTTGACTTAACTGGATTTTTAGATGCTGAATATGCTTGATGTTTAGTGGACAGAAAAAACATAATAGGAACATGCCAGTTCCTTAGTGATAGGCTAGTGTCCTGGTTCTGTAAAAAGCAAACCTCTATGTCCACATCCACTGCAGAATTAGAATATATAGCTGCTGGCAGTTATTGCTCACAAGTTTTGTGGATACAAAACCAACTTCTAGATTATGAATACAACTTAAATAATTCAACTATATATTGTGATAGTACCAATATTATATCCATAACACAAAATCCAGTGCACCATAGTAGGACCAAACATATATAAATAAGACATCATTTCATTAGAGATTGTGTAGACAAAAAGAAAATTAATCTTATCTTTATTTCCATTGATTTACAGAGAGCAGACATCTTCACCAAGCCATTGGATGAGAAGAAATATCTATTTTTCTTAAATCAGTTAGGAATGATCAATGGAGATGAGTTAATTTAAAGTTTGTCTATAGTCGACAATTTGTTGACAGTTCGTCGAACGGAGATCGACGATCTGTGAACTCCTCATGAAGCGTTCGTCGAACGCAGCTCGACGATCACTTCTTAGTGAAACAACTTTCGTCGAACTGAGATTGACGATCCCTGCTTTAGTGAATTTATCATCGAACTGAGATCGACAATTTATTCGTCTTCTTCAGACTGTGATCGAAGAACTCATTTTATATTAAAATACTTTGTCGAGCTCAGATTGAAGATCTTTTCTTTTTTCGTCGAATAGAGTATGTCAGTTCATATTCTCAAAACTTTATATCTAGGTTTTCTTCGACCTCCGTCCCGCTCTTTCAGTTCCTTTGCACTTGATCTTTGTTTCTCACTTACAGGTGCATTCATGGCGATTCCAGCAAGCGCTCTCTCTACCATGAAATTCGATATGGGTTTTGATATGGATTTTGACTCTTTCCTGTTTTCTGACGAAATCTTTATTGAAATTCTAAAGTTATTTGAAGATCAACATCTGAAGCAGTTCATGACACTCAAAATCAAGGTTGCAACGACAGAAATCAAAGATTGGGTCTTTACTTCATCAACCTCTGAAGATAACATGACAAGAACTATTTCTGGTAATCAAGTATCCCTCTCTCCGAATATACTAACCAAAATCTTCAGTCTCTTAAATGGTGCTGATGAGATAGAAATGGACTTTGAGGAGTATAACAATATGTTAATCAAAATGGGTCATTCTGGAGATAACCCTAATAAGTTACTGAAAAAGAACTTGTCTGCTGAATATAAGTTCTTAGCAGATTTAGTAAGGAAGGTGCTGTTAGGAAAGCATACATCACATGACTACATCACCAGACATCAGTTCTTGGTGATGGCTGCCTTGGTTAATAAGAAAGGAATTAACTAGGGTAAGTTATTATTTGATCTGATTAAGAAGAAGAACAATAAGAAAGAAGTCTACTTTGGATGGGTCTTAGGGATTTTTCTGCAGGAGAAAGCATCTGAACATCTGGTTTCCACACCAATGTTCATAAATACTTCCAAGAGGCTAACCTCGCCCTGTTTGGCAGATAGGAGAGGAGGATCACAAAGACATCCCAAGCTTCCTCCTCCTCCAGGCCTTCTGAGGGCACCAGGGCTATAACAGCCACTCCCCACCCTAGTGCTGAAGAACTCCTCTTCCTCCTCCTTCTTTAACCATATCCATTCCAACAATACCTCCTCCATCTCCCCAACCATCTTCACCTCCTCCTCTACAACCACCAGCCATCTCAATCCCCTCACTAACTCATGTGCCAACACCTCCTCAATCCCCACTCCATATCACACCTCCTCAATCTCCTCTTCCATCCCATCTACAAGACATCAACACTGACACATTCTTGTCATCCCCCACATTCAATCTGCTCACCTCATTATCATCTACACCTACTTCTCCTGTCCATGACATTCCCAGTCACACACCATCCCCTGCACCATCCTCTCCTCAGGATGACATCCTCCCTAATGTCACTCCTTCTGCTAATCCCTCTGTATCCACCCAAGCTCCACTTGAGTTTATGGATACAACTTCTCCTTCCCTGTCCACGATCATGGACCACATCACTCCAGTGATTAGGACACTTATAACAGAGGCCATTACACCTCTTTCTAATTCTATTTCTTCTTTTGCTGCTCTCTTTGCTGCCTCCTCTATCCCTCCTACTTCCACTAGGGGCCTGATTCCAGCTTCTGCTGAAATCAGGCAGGGGGAGATGCTCAATGAAGAAGCTTCTACAGTTTCAGCAGCAGTAGCAGAAGTTTCAAATACAAATATTTATATGATTCTAGATACAGATACATCTATAGAGGATACAAAAAGAATAATTGTTCGTGATTGCTTTGTCCATCCCACAGTGGATTTGTTCAGTTTTTTTGAATTCTTTTGATTCAATTTATTTAAGTTCTCTTCCTTTTGTCTGCCTAAAGCCCTACTTGGATATTGTACCTTATACATCCCCAATAAGTCCCACAGTTGTCAAGCAACTTAACGACAGTTTTGCAATTACAGAAATTCATACAATATCAGCTCCCAAAGATATCTCTTCTCCAGAGGCTGTCTCAGCTCCTATCTCTAAGATGGATGACAGTCCTCTTCTAGATTTGGATGAGATAATCATGGCAGATATAGAGGCAGAAAACTTATCAGTTGTTGAACAGCCTCAGGCTCCAGAACCTCAAGCAGTTGCTTCAGCTCTAGCTCTAGATCTAGCTCCAGCTCCAGCTCCAGTACCTCAAGCACAGCCTCAGGCTGACAAGCCAATTGACAAAGATCTTATGAAAGCCTTGGATGCTTTATATGATGTTCCTCAAGGCTCTTCTGAAGATGGTGATGATAATGATGATTCTGAAGATAGACCTTCTGCCAAGAAGAATGTGTCTAAGAAAAGAAAGGCTTCTCTAGTTACTGCTCCCAAGCCAAATCCAACTCATGATACTCATTATTATATTCTGTAAAAAATCACTCAATACCCTGGGATGATAGCTTGGATGTGGCTCTCTAAAAATGAACAGAAAGCTAAGAAGAAAAGCAGGAGATATTCTCCTCCTCCTCAAAGGAACTGGAAAGGACCTCCTCCTCCTCCTCCACATGTTTTGGTGCTTCAGGTAGCACTTCCTAGAGGTCTACCTCATATGCTCAAACATACCATAGACAACATGGTAGATCCTCATCATCTCAAGGAAGCAGCCAATAGAGGTACTCTTCAAGCAGACATCAATTACATCAACAACCTCAACAACATCAACAATAGTAACATCATCAACAACATCAACAACAAGCTCCTGAACCAGAAAAGGCTGACAGTCTTAAAATTCCAGAGTCTCCACCGATTTGTACAACCTCGTATCCGGCGAGTGGGTCGCCAAGAACCAGACTGGCTGGTTCAGATCACCCAGGCAACAGGCGAGCTCGACAGGGAAATCTGAAGCCCGAGCTCGGAATTCGTCGACCCCAAGCTTGGCATTCGCCAAGCTGAGCCCGAGTTTCATCGAGCTGAGCTCGACTAATGGAGGCCCATCAAAGGGCGAGCATAGTGGCCCAGCTCGCACTTGCCCTAAGGAGCTTGGCAGACAGCATGCGAGTAGGATCTTCAGGGGTGGCCGACCTCCTCAGCTCGCACAGGTGTATGAGGTATTTTTTACTATTTTTACCCCGCTGGCCTGCCCATAGCCTTTCAGAACAGCGGAGTTATGCTATTGGCAGGCCAACCTGGACTGCACATAGCCATTCAGAACAGCGGGAGTTGGCTATTTGTAGGCCCTTTTCAGAATTCTATAAATACGACCCAAGGGGTTGTTGAATTCTGTGAAGTGAAAGTGGGTGAATGGAAGGCTTGGGAAACCTATCCGCGCGGACTACGCGGACTGAGTTGGCGGACTGCTAGGTCGGCAGGGATGTTGCAGGCGGTTTGCTCTGTGGCGGCCTGGGCGGTCTGTTCGCGCGGACTGCGCGGACAGCAGCGGCGGTCTGACAGGCCAGTGTATGCTCAGCAGGCGGTTTACTCCCAGGAAGTAACCAGGCGGATAGGAATGTTATCCGCGGAGTCCGGCTTGAAGCGGACTGAAGAACTGGAGCTCGGCAGACCGGTTTGGCAGTTGCCTTGGTCTTGCTCTAGTGAAGCGGCAAGTGGAAGCCGCGGAGACCGCCGGTCAGCGCAGACAGGAACTGGAGGTCGCCCGGTATGGCGGGCTAGATCCAGTGTCCGCCAGTAAGTGCGGACTGGCCCTTGCGGCCAGTGGGCTGGACTTGGTGGGAATTGAACCAAGTCCAGGATGGCTCAGTCCGGGGAGATCGCGCAGTGGAGCGCGGGCTGGTTTCTCAGTCCGCCAAGCGTAGTAGAAGTGCTTTGCCTTGTTTGCTAGCTTGGGGATATGCGGACTGGAGGATTGCCCGTGCAGGAGCGTGCGGACTGGAGCTGGAGTCCGCTGAGTCCGGAGATGCCTTGTGATGAGGCAATGGACTCAGGAGTTGCGGACTGGAGTCTGCTGTTAGCGGACTGGATTGGCGTGTCCGCTAAGTCCGGAGGTGCCTTGGCAATGAGGTAATGGGCTTGGGATATGCGGACGATAGCCGGGTATCCGCTGAGTCCGGCAGGTGCCTTGATGGCGCGGTTGCGGGCTCGGGTTTTGCGGGCTGATGCCTTGTCCGCAGAATGGCGGATACGGCTTTTGTGGAGTCCGGCTGTGGTGGTCCTGGCTTGGTCTCTGGCGGCAAGGCGGACTGGATATTGGAGTCCGGCCTTGGAGAAGCTGGGGCGGACTGGCTATCTGCACAGGGCGGCGAACTGGCATGTGTGTCCGCGGGCTGGCGGACACATAAGTTCTTGCTGCGGGTTGTGGCGGTGATCCTATCGGGAAGGGCGGTGACCATACTCATCGTCGTGCCTATAAATAGGACCCATGTCACATCAAAAACCGAGGAACCTAGACCGAAGTAAGTGAACAGTTTTTGAGCTCGCGTAAGTTGCTGCGGCCTGGACTTTGTGTCCGCGCGGATAGAGTTGACCCGGTTGTGCTGTGCAGGTTGTGCGGATAGCGCTGGAAAGCCAGGACTTGGCTCTGATTGCGGTCAGGGACAGTGCGGACTCTGCGGTTAAGCAACAGGCGGTAAACAGCAGGTCGCGGATAGCGGCCAGGCGGTCTTCTCTTTGGCGACTTGGTTCGGGGTTCAGGAAGTCGCCGGTTTCTGGCGGACTGTTCCATTCGGTGGCGCAGCTTGTGCGGTCTGGCGGCGTGCAGACCGACGGTGAAGAGCTAAGCATTGGAGCAAGGGTGAGTCCGCGCGGCTTGGGTTGCGGTCTGGCGACCTGGCGGACTGAGCGGACTCCACAGCAGTAGGTCGGCGGCTTGAGTGTTTGAGTCCGCGCGGCTTGTTTTTTGTTCTTGTCTTTGTAACTGTCTCTGCTCTCCCGGTGTTGGTTTTTTGGTGAAGCTTGTCTCGCCATGTATGTCTCGCCTTGAAAAGAAGTTTGCTCTTGATCAATAAAGAAGCTTGTGCTGCATGTGTTGCTGGTTGTTACTGCTTTGTTGAGATAACCACTGTTAACTCCACGATCCGGGAAAACTTTCAACATATAAGTGGGCGTTTTCTCCTTCGGTTTGTTGAGTGTTCAGCAGGGTATCCAAGGGGGCGTCTGCGGTTTGTTGAATTTTAACATGGTATCAGAGCGAGGTTGTTGGAGTGGTCAAGCAGTGCTCAATGGAAGTAGTTGCTCTTCTGAAGAGGAAACCAGTGGTAGAACCATGGCAGTGGAGGATGCAAGTTGTCTTGGTATTGATCTTCTTACAGAGGCGAACTGTGAACGGTGGAAGTCCTGTATGAAGAGCTTTCTTCTTGGCGAGGACCTTTGGGAGGTTGTATGCGGAGCAGGAAGACAAGAGGATACTGCTGGCAATGCTGAGGCGATGAGAGCTTGGAAGGAGGCAAATGCGAAAGCGGAGTCTATTCTCAAGCAGGTGATCTCATCGGAGCTCTTGGACCACATCAGTGGATGTCGGTCAGCTGCGGAGGTTTGGACTTCCCTTGATGGGTTGTTCAGGAAGAAGGTGAAGGGGGTTGCTGCTGATGTTGGTCCCTCTACTTCATATCAGGAAGAAAGGAGTGTTTCTCCTAGGCGTGATAGGAAGAGGAAGGAAGGACCACGGTGCTATAAATGCAAGCAGCAAGGTCATCTTCGGAAGGAGTGCAAGGTTACCTTGCTCTCGGCGAACGTTGCTCAGGTAGGGAGGAAGGAGAAGAACGTAGTTGGGCCTTCAACTAGTTCTGGATCTGATCGGCTGGATGCCAAGGATAGTGCTGCTATCTGGCATGAAAGACTGGGGCATGTAGGGATGGACAAGCTGAAAGCAATGGCGGAAAGAAGACTCGTAAGAGGCTTGCCTAGATTGTCATCCTATGGCGATGGTCGGGGGTGTGCGGGATGTCAGGAAAGTGGAGCCTATCGCTTCATGGTCGACAAAGCACAAGCCAGGAGTAATGCACCATTGGCGGTTGTCCATTGTGCTCTGGTGGGACCGACCGTCACGGCCAGTCTTGGAGGCAGCAGGTTCATGCTGATATTGGTTGATGACTATTCTGGGTATACTTGGGTATACTTTATGAAGACGAAGTCCAGCATGGTTCGCTTGTTTGTGGAGTTCAAGAAGCTTGTCGAAGGCCAGCTTGGCCGGAGGATCAAGGTGTTGAGGACAGGTTTCGGTGGTGAGTTTGACTCAACCGAGTTCTCACGCTTTTGCAGGAAGCAAGGGATCCGGATGGAGCTTTCTTGTGGACATACTTCACAACAGGGTAGTGTTGCAGCTCGGATGATCCGTTGGTTAACGGAGACCTGCAAGTGTTGGCTTCGGAGTAAAGGCGTTCCGAAGGCTCTTTGGGCGGAGGGAATAGCCTGTGCTACTCACGTCATCAACCGGATGCCTCTTAGTCCGATCATAATGAAGACTCCTTATGAGCTAATGTTCGGAGTGAAGCCCTCAGTGAAGCACCTTCGGGTGTTTGGATCTACCTGCTATTTACATTCTCCGGGTGCTCTCAAAACAAAGCTAGTCTTTGTAGGGTATGATGAGCAGAAAAGAAGATGGAGGTGTATGGATCCTGCGACGAAGAAACTCATAGTGTCGAGAGACATTGTCTTTGATGAGTTGACTCCGTATTGGGGTAGCTCTTATGTGGAGCTAGAAATAAGCAGGTCAGATGATGGGCTGAAGGAGGCTGCTGCTAAGGAAGTGGAGTTGTCTGAGTCACCAGGTGCTCCAGGTTGTTCTAGCTCCGGGGCAAAGGCGTCAGAGTCGGGAAGAAGGGGGAGCGATGCTCCAGGACCTTCTGGCTCAAAGGCGGAGGCTTCCTGTTCAGGAAGCAAGGGGAGCGATGTTCCAGGCAGTTCATGTTCAAGAGGGGAGTCTTCTGGTTCAGGTAGCAGGGGGAGCGTTGCTCCAGGTGCTCTTGGTTCCAGTAAGGAGGCGTCTTGTTCAGGGAACAAAGGGAGCATTATTCCGGGTTTGCCCGAGAACGGAGCTGGTTCAAAAGCAGTGGAGGTGGTTAGCCATGATCAGGTTCTTCGGAGATCGAAGAGGATCAGTAAGCCACCAGCTCGATATAGCGAAGGGAACACGGCGGACTTGGTCCCGTGTTTCCTTGTTAGCCCTCAGGTCGAGCAAGGGACTTTTGGCTGTGATGACCCCACTAGAATCAAGGAGGTGGTTGACACCAAGTCTGATGAGGTGACTTCTCTCAGAGGCAACGAGGCTTGGGCTTCTGGGTCCAAGGAAGTTGGTGATACTCCTGTGATGCATGAGTGGAGGTTGAAGCTGAAGAAGGCAGAGGGAAGCATGGCTCCTTTTGGGAGATGCTGGAGGGCTCCCTCATGGTCCATGATATGCGGGGCGAGGACTATGTCTTGGACTTTTCTTCGTAGATGCTATCGGAAGGACCAGGTGCAAGGTTACGGGAGCTGCTGGAGTTATTCACCACTTCTCACTTCAAGGGGGAGTGTTGAATTCTGTGAAGTGAAAGTGGGTGAATGGAAGGCTTGGGAAACCTATCCGCGCGGACTACGCGGACTGGGTTGGCGGACTGCTAGGTCGGCAGGGATGTTGCAGGCGGTTTGCTCTGTGGCGGCCTGGGCGGTCTGTTCGCGCGGACTGCGCGGACAGCAGCGGCGGTCTGACAGGCCAGTGTATGCTCAGCAGGCGGTTTACTCCCAGGAAGTAACCGGGCGGATAGGAATGTTATCCGCGGAGTCCGGCTTGAAGCGGACTGAAGAACTGGAGCTCGGCAGACCGGTTTGGCAGTTGCCTTGGTCTTGCTCTAGTGAAGCGGCAAGTGGAAGCCGCGGAGACCGCCGGTCAGCGCGGACAGGAACTGGAGGTCGCCCGGTATGGCGGGCTAGATCCAGTGTCCGCCAGTAAGTGCGGACTGGCCCTTGCGGCCAGTGGGCTGGACTTGGTGGGAATTGAACCAAGTCCAGGATGGCTCAGTCCGGGGAGATCGCGCAGTGGAGCGCGGGCTGGTTTCTCAGTCCGCCAAGCGTAGTAGAAGTGCTTTGCCTTGTTTGCTAGCTTGGGGATATGCGGACTGGAGGATTGCCCGTGCAGGAGCGTGCGGACTGGAGCTGGAGTCCGCTGAGTCCGGAGATGCCTTGTGATGAGGCAATGGACTCAGGAGTTGCGGACTGGAGTCTGCTGTTAGCGGACTGGATTGGCGTGTCCGCTAAGTCCGGAGGTGCCTTGGCAATGAGGTAATGGGCTTGGGATATGCGGACGATAGCCGGGTATCCGCTGAGTCCGGCAGGTGCCTTGATGGCGCGGTTGCGGGCTCGGGTTTTGCGGGCTGATGCCTTGTCCGCAGAATGGCGGATACGGCTTTTGTGGAGTCCGGCTGTGGTGGTCCTGGCTTGGTCTCTGGCGGCAAGGCGGACTGGATATTGAAGTCCGGCCTTGGAGAAGCTGGGGCGGACTGGCTATCTGTACAGGGCGGCGAACTGGCATGTGTGTCCGCGGGCTGGCGGACACATAAGTTCTTGCTGCGGGTTGTGGCGGTGATCCTATCGGGAAGGGCGGTGACCATACTCATCGTCGTGCCTATAAATAGGACCCATGTCACATCAAAAACCGAGGAACCTAGACCGAAGTAAGTGAACAGTTTTTGAGCTCGCGTAAGTTGCTGCGGCCTGGACTTTGTGTCCGCGCGGATAGAGTTGACCCGGTTGTGCTGTGCAGGTTGTGCGGATAGCGCTGGAAAGCCAGGACTTGGCTCTGATTGCGGTCAGGGACAGTGCGGACTCTGCGGTTAAGAAACAGGCGGTAAACAGCAGGTTGCGGATAGCGGCCAGGCGGTCTTCTCTTTGGCAACTTGGTTCGGGGTTCAGGAAGTCGCCGGTTTCTGGCGGACTGTTCCATTCGGTGGCGCAGCTTGTGCGGTCTGGCGGCGTGCAGACCGGCGGTGAAGAGCTAAGCATTGGAGCAAGGGTGAGTCCGCGCGGCTTGGGTTGCGGTCTGGCGACCTGGCGGACTGAGCGGACTCCACAGCAGTAGGTCGGCGGCTTGAGTGTTTGAGTCCGCGCGGCTTGTTTTTGGTTCTTGTCTTTGTAACTGTCTCTGCTCTCCCGGTGTTGGTTTTTTGGTGAAGCTTGTCTCGCCATGTATGTCTCGCCTTGTAAAGAAGTTTGCTCTTGATCAATAAAGAAGCTTGTGCTGCATGTGTTGCTGGTTGTTACTGCTTTGTTGAGATAACCACTGTTAACTCCACGATCCGGGAAAACTTTCAACATATAAGTGGGCGTTTTCTCCTTCGGTTTGTTGAGTGTTCAGCAGGGTATCCAAGGGGGCGTCTGCGGTTTGTTGAATTTTAACAGGGGTACCTCAGAAAGCATGCTTCTTGTGCCCCCTTGCTCCATCTCTCAAGTGCTTTCTGAGGATACCTTAGCTCGGCCTTTGGCTAAGGAGGGGAAGCACTCTAAGATCTTCCGGGTGTGTGGTGGGTCCTCCCACCGAGCCCCCGAGTCACTTCTTCTTTGTTTCCTTTGTTGTTTTGCTTGCAGGAGAGAAGTATGTGCGCGATCACCCCTTCCCCAAGGGTGAACTCCACAAGAGACCGAGTTTTCAGTTTCAACATTTTGGTGCGGTGAGCGTGGAGCATGGTCAGTATAGAAAATCATCAGCGAGCTCTATGACAGGAGGGTGTGAGCTCGATGATAGGATCGGACAGGTCGGACTCGCCGCCCCCACCTCTGGCCATAATGGGGATGTTCAAGGATTTCAGAAATGAGGTGCTGGGCCTCGTCAAGTTTGCACTCGGTGCGTGGGTCGAGTGCTCGTCTCCAGCTGCTAAGATCGCATTCGCCACATCTCTGGGCGAGGACGCCCCCGGCAGGCGAGCTAGGAAGGAAGTGGCCGAGGAAGGCCGAGGGTGCAATCTCCTCGGGTGCGTGCTCTTCCCCAGCTCGGCTGGCGGAGGCCGGATCGGCGAGCTGGGCCCGCGAGATGCGACAGCTCACCCAGTAGGGGGAGGCAGCCCCTTTAGCGAGTTGGTCTCTTCTGCTCCAGTTCCAGAGGGGTTCAGGGAGCCCGAGATGTCCTACTACGCCGGGAAGGGAGACCCGGTCCAACACGTCCAGTGGTTTGAGGACGTGGTCTCAATCCAGCAGATGTCGGACGGCTTCAAGTGCCGAATCTTCACCATTACCCTCAAGGAGAAGGCAAGGGAGTGGTTTCATCAGCTGCCGTCCAGCTCCATCTACTGCTTTGAGGACCTGCGTCGGGGGTTCATGATGAGGTTCACCACCTCGAAGAAGAGGAAGAAGGAGTCGGAGTCCTTGTTCCACATCAAGCAGGGAGTGAATGAGACCTTGGGGAGCTACGTGGATGGGTTCCAGGAGGAGGTCACCCAGGTCCAGGAGATGTCAGGCCATAGCCTGATGATGGCTTTACCCTGGGGCTGCAACAGGGATTCTTCAGGATGGAGTTGAAGAGAGTGCCCCCCTCCTACGAGGAGCTGATGGAGAATGCGACAAGAGAAGATGATGGGGAGGCGTCAAATCCGAAATTTGCTCGGAAGCTGGCAAGGTGGGCCACGGAGGAAGAGAAGGAGTTGAGAGGCAGAAGAGGGCAGGGGGAGAGGAGATCCGAGCCCAGGCAGAGGGAGTAAAGGCAGCTCCAGGGGCAGCAGCAGCCCCAGTGGGGGGGGGGGGGTCAGGAGTCGGACCATCAGTTGGGCTGGAGGCCCGAGTGGCAAGAACAGGGGTCATGGAGAGGATACCAAGGAAGGTACCGCAATCAGGGGGGCCAGGATCAATTCCACCCCCAGATTGGAGGCAGGTGCAGAGGCTTCCACTCCCCGATCAAGAACAGGCTATGACCATAGCCATAGGGGAGAGGAGGAGAGTAGCAAGGAGGATAAGGAGGAGAGAAGTTAGGGTGGAGTTTCCCTACTGCGACTTCCATCAAGAGGAAGGGCACGTCATAGCCACGTGCCTGGATTTCCTCGAAATGAGGGGAAATAGGGAGCAGCAACAACAGCAGGGGTGCCAGGAGGTGAGGATTGAGGAGGTCATGCCTCGAGCGGAAGAGGATCATTGTGAAGACCAGGTGTACATCGGGACCCGAGGGGGGATCAGGGTGATCCATGGGAGGGTGGGGGTTGAGGCTTCCTAGAGGGCGAGCCTCCACACCATGTATTGCTGGAGCATTGGCTCCACATCCCAAAACCCACCCTAGAAGAGAGGATTACCTTCTCTAGGAGCGATATGCCGGATCATGAGGATCCATTTTGTAATGTGCTGGTCATCTAGACGACCATCGAAAATTTCACCGTCTCCCGGATCCTCATTGACAACGGAAGCTCCATCAACGTCATCTTTAAGAAGGCATTTTACGCAATGAATGTGGAGGCGAAGAGTGTGTTGGCCTTGGATGGGCCTTTGTTTTGATTTTCGGTGGAGAGGAAGGAGGTAGAAGGAGGAGTGGGGCTCCATGTCACCCTAGGGGCGGTCCCGGAAAAGTAGGTTTGTCATCGTGGACACCCCCATCAGCTACAGCGCTATCATCGGGAGGCCCCTCATTAGCTCCTTTCGCTACGTCCCCTCGTCATTCCATCAATGATTGAAGTTCAATGCCAAGGGGATCCAGGTCCGAGTTAGGGGGGACCCCAAAGTGGAGCGGGAGTGCTACGTCACCACCGTGAACTCTATCTCTTGGCAGGAGAGAGCCGAGGAGATGGAGCGAAGGATGGAGGAGTCGGAGCAGGAAGCTGGCAAGGAGAAGATGGAGGTGGAGAACTGCACCGAGGTTGAGGTGGCAGGAGGAGATCAGGAGGAGTCGGCCGAGGCGATGGCCGTGGAGGAAGAGGTGGAGGCGGAGGTCCTCGTCCCAGAGGAGAGGGATGTTAGAGAATGGGGGAGCAGTCCTGGCTGGAGGCTGCAGAAGAGGTGGTGGATCTGGAGGTCCTCACCCTTGGAGGCAGGGTGGAGAAGGTCCGCGTCAGTGGAGGGCTGACCCCGGATGCTTAAGGCAGGATGCTGACGTGCATCTAGAAGAATGTGGACATATTTGCATGGAGCGTCGTGGAGATGTCGGAGGTTGACGTAGATGTGGCTTGCTATCGCCTCAATCTGGACTCGGGAGCACGCCACGTCCAGCAAAAGAAGAGGTCCACCGCGGACAAGCTGGCCAAGACCATCCGGGAGGAGGTGGAAAAACTTCTCAAGGCCGGCTTCATATCCGAAATCCAATACCCCGCCTGGGTCTCTAATGTAGTCATGGTTAAAAAAGGAGACGACCGGTGGCGTATGTGTATCGACATTTCTTTGCTTAATAAATCTTGTCCTAAGGATTGTTATCCCTTGCCTCCGATCGACGCGTTGGTTGACTCAACCGTCGGTTTTTCTTTAATGAGCTTTTTAGATGCGTTTTCATGTTACCACCAAATCAGGATGCACCCCCTGAACGTCAAGGATGTCTCGTTCATCATGGGAGATGGGTGTTACTGCTATAAAATGATGCCCTTTGGGCTGAAGAACGCAGGGGCGACCTATCAAAAGATGATGGACAGGGTCTTTCGGGGGCAAAAGGGGAGAAAACTGGAGGTATACGTGGATGATCTCATGATTAAGAGTCAGGAAGTGGACTCTCACCTCCAGGACCTAGAGGAGACCTTCGCCACCCTGCGCAAGTACAAGATGCGATTGAACCCCCTGAAGTGTATCTTCGGGGCCAGCAGGGGGATGTTGTTGGGTCACCTCCTCACCCCCACAAGGGCCGAGCCAAATCTTGATAAGGTCAAAGCTATCATGGAGGTAGGGTCGCCGAGAAATATTAAGGAGGTGCAATGATTGACAGTGAAGCTGGCAGGGTTAAGCAGGTTCCTCTCCCGGGTTGGGGAGAAGTGCTCCCCTTCCTTCAAAATACTAAGTGGGGGCCAAAGATTTGAGTGGACCAAGGAGTGCGAGGAGGCATTCCAAGCTCTCAAAATGCAATTGACGAGGGCTCCGTTTGTAGCACCCCGAAACTCAAAGGAGCGAAGGGGGACGTTTTGGGCCAGTTTGGGTTCTGGCTGCAGGCACACGGCCTGGGACACGGGCGTGTCCCAGGGCGTGTCAAGCCTGTGTCGACACTGAGACGGGAAGTCGACACTTTGGTCTCGACATTGTGTCGAGACTGGGCACACGGCCTGCGACACGGGCGTGTCGCAGGGCGTGTCGACCTGTGTCGACACTTAGCCGCGAAGTCGACACTCTGCATTCGATGAAGTGTCGAGACATGGCACACGGCCTGCGACATGGGCGTGTCGCAGGGCGTATCAACCCGTGTCGACACTTGTCCCGGGGAGTTGACACTTTGGTCTCGACATTGTGTCGAGACAAGGCACACGGCCTAGGACACGGGCGTGTCCAAGGCCGTGTCATCAGGTCGACGATCTTCGCTCGACGAAGTGTCGAGTGTCGAGACCGTGTACACGGCCTGGGATCCAGGCGTGTTGAGGTGACACGGGTAAGGACACGGGCGTGTCCTAGAACCCGAGCAGTGCTCGGGTTGATTTCGGGGAAAAATGATGGGGGTACACGGCCGGCCACACGGCCGTGTCAGGTGGAACACGGGCATGTCAGCTCGAACACGGGCGTGTTCGATACCTGTGTGAGGTTCCAGGCGAGCCGATTTTGACAGCGAATGAGGCACACGGCCCTAGACACGGGCGTGTGCCAGGCCGTGTTCGGTCCAGATTGGGCATTTCAGTCCCGAATCAAAGTTGTTCGTTTCCTTATTTTGAGATCCAACGGCTGGGGGTTGTTCCTGAAGGGATATACCCGGGATTGGACTTAGAAACCCTCACTTTTCATGAGTGGTTAGCTTTCTAAAACCTTAGAGAAAGTAGAGAGCCAAGGAAGGAAAAAGGAGCTAGATCCGGCCATTGGAGGAGCTTCGGAGCTCCGAATCGCGAGCCGACTCCGGATCCACGGAGGCAAAGCTAGTGCGGTGCTTTTCATCCGCTTACTTTTCAATGGCGCCAAAGAGGAACGCTAGGGTAACGATCCTCATCTTGAGCATGAGTAGCTCTCTTTCTTTGCATAGGAAGCCCGCTCTCGCGAGTTTGCGGAGAGTTGGAGGTGTTCCTTCGGGTAGATATGTGAAGTCCCCGTTGTTTAGAGTCCATAAGCGAGAACGGACATAGGCATGATGTGTGAAGCCTATCCGGACATGTTGGTCTGGATCGGTGATGTTACATTGCATAATGCCGGAGAAGACTCTGTGCTATTGGTTGTTTTCGGGTTTTCTACGCTGTAGATTGCAGCAGGGAGCCTTGGGGACTAACCCAAAGGTGCACCCGGAAAACTGGGCGGATACGAGATCTTGCCAACTTGGTGGCCTGAGAGCCAACTTGAACATAACCGGGTTATGTGACTTGTGATGGAAATGGGACTCAGTGGAAGTTTGACCCGCGCATATGGCTTAAATTGTCGTTGCGATGTGAGCACGGGTTAGATGGAACCGTACCCGTTCTATGTCGTTCGGTTAAAGAGACCTAAAGGCACGTGACACTTACCGTTGGCATAGATTAGGGTCTTTGGCGGTCGATGACTTAAATTGTCGTGACCCAGGCCAAGAAGACAAATTGCTCATAGGTTTGGCCGTCTTAGTGGCGGTGGTGAGTCCGGAATGTCTATGGCTTTAATTGACGTGACATCGACCGGTTCACCGAGAATGTGCCCTGAGAGCATGGGGCGTGTGGCCGTGCGAGACAACGTCTGTGATGAAATTGCTATATATATATATATATTGCTCGCTTATGCTAATGAAATGCAGGGAAGGAGCATCGCCGCCCCGAGTTGGGGGCGGGATCGTTATAATTTGGTCAGCATTGCTGACCGTTGCCTTGTTTTGCCACCGTGCGGTGGTTTGTTTCTTGCAGGTGCAGTTGGACCAAGCGTTCAATAGCGGGCTAAAGCCCGAATGCGAAGCCGACCCTTGAAGGCCTAAATGGAAGTGTTTACTGTTTTATTCATGTATGACCGGCCTGCGTGCCGTGGTTTGTAAATCATGTAATATCAAGTGAAACATTTTTGTAAGGCCTTAAGGCTTATGTTGGTATTTTGTATACATTCCTATTTTGGTTAGTGGACATTCGTGCTTCAATGCTGGGTTCTTTGTTACAACATTTATAAACTGCTTTCGCTAGAATGCTCTGTGTAGGATGTTGAGATTGGTTGGATGGTTTCCATAAGTAACCACCTGGTCTGTCTGTAGTATATGACGTCGGGCCACAGCCGGACCTACTGCTATATGCTATGTGACGGATAGGGGGTGTTACAATTTGGTATCAGACTACTAGTTTTGGTCGGGCTTAAGGTGAATTCGTGGGCGAATTCTTTTTAAGGGGTGGCGAGCTTATTGTGTGCGTCATCGTTATAATGGTAAAAGAACCCATGAATGTCCACTTAGGAATGAAAATACTCGTGTTTGAGGAACCTGTGTGTTCCTATAATTGCTGTTTGCAATTTTATTTGGTCGTTTAACGGTGTTTTGTACCACTATAGGTGACCAGAAGTGGTGTTGGGCCGTCAGAATGCCGAGTTTCTGAGGCTAGTAGTGCACCGGATGTTGCTCCTGCAACACCTCTGTCGGCTGAGAACATACGATTGGTGGCTGAAGCGATGTTGGCCGTGATAAATGCGCAGCCTGCAAGGCAAATGCAGCAGCCTGCTCCTATGATGGAGCAGGTACCTCTTCAAGAGGCTGAGCCGAGGAGAGTGGAGCAAGTGGTTGTGGAACCGGTGGTGCCAAGGAGGGCAACCGAGAGGCAGCTTAAGCATGTTATGAGCTTTAACCCTCCGGTATTCTCGTGGTTGGGAACCACATCTCAGGCTGAAGACTGGCGCTCCAGGGTGAAGAGAGTCATGACAGCAATGGAGACGGAGGAGTGGCAAATGACCACCATCGCTACGTTCCTTCTGGACGGTGAAGCAAGGATGTGGTGGGAAGGTTTGGAGCTGCACTTACTGAGAGGTAGGAAACTTGGTGATGTCTCGATGGAGGAGTTCTCGAGATTGTTTTTGGCTAGATACCTCCCTTCGACGCAGAAGATAGCGTTGGAGAATGAGTTTCTGAAGTTGGTTCAGGGTGAGAGGAGCGTGGATGAATATCTCCACGAGTTTACTCGTCTGAGTCGTTATGCTAGCTCCACCATCGTGGATGAGGAGCACAAGACTAATCGCTTCTATGAAGGCTTGAGAGATGAGTTGAGGTTACTACTCTCGGGGCCGATGACGCAGGGTTTCTTAACCTTGGTCAATACTGCCCAGTCCTTGGAGAAGGACATGAAGAATGTGCAAGCAAAGAAAGGCTTGGGTGATAGGAAATCTGAATTTAAAGTGCCGACTACTTCAAAGACCGGCTATCGGAGGTCTTTCAAGAAGCATAGGACTTCGGGTCCAGCTCCTTCTGGTGCTTCTGGGGCGACTACGGGTCGGATCCCGGGTGCGTGTTTTACTTGTGGAAAGACGGAGCATTTTGCCCGTGACTGTTGGAGCGGACGTCCTAAGTCCGAGAGAAGGCCGAGAGCTACTTATGAAGAGAAGGGAAAGGCGGTGGAGTCGGCCACATCCCATTATGCTCCGGCCCAACCAAGAGTCTACAATCTTGGCCAACAGGAGGCCATCAAACAAGCTGATGTGGTGACATGTACAGTTTAATTTATAGCAAGTCAATTTCTTTAAATACTTGTTATGCACATGTTACCTTACCACTGCTTGTTTAGGATTTGTATTGATTTGCGAAAATCCGGCACGAGCACTCTTTGATACGGGAGCTTCACACTCCTTCTTGTCCGAAGGATTTATATCACGCATCGGAGTCCCTTCTTCGATGGCAAAGGATAAGTTGGATGTGTTGTTGCCCAATGGGTGTTCGATGCGAGCGGATAGGATCTGCGATGTTAAGCTTCGTATTGGGGAGCAGGAGTTCGACCTGCGGGCGTCTTTACTTCCGTTGGTGGAGTTCGACGTCATATTTGGCATGGACTGGCTCTCGGAGCAGCAGGCCCATATAGATTGCGGTAGCAAGGAAGTCAAGCTGGGAGCAAGTCGTGAGATGACTTTTACAGGCTTAAAGGGGTAGAGCAAGACGTTGATGTCTGCCCTTCAGGTGGTGAAGGCGGTTCATGCCGGAGCAGAACTGTTCTTTACACTAGTGGAGGTTGCAAAGCCGAAGCCCACGTTGGATTGTATTTCAGTGGTATCGGAATACCCTGATGTGTTCCCCGTAGATCTTCCTAGAGCCCCGCCTCAGCGGGAGATAGATTTTACGATCGAGCTAGTGCCAGGTGCAAAGCCTGTGTCACGATCTCCTTATCGGCTAGCGCCTAAGGAAATGGCGGAGCTGAAAGTTCAACTGCAAGAGTTGTTGGAGCAACGGTATGTGCGCCCGAGTTCTTTGCCTTGGAGCGCACCGGTCCTCTTTGTTAAGAAGAAGGACGGAAGCTTGAGGCTATGTATTGATTATCGAGAGCTCAACAAGCTGACAGAGAAAAACAAGTACCCGATTCCCCGGATTGATGATCTTTTTGATCAGTTAGTCGGGTCGACGGTGTACTCGAAGTTGGATCTCAAGGCTGGGTACTATCAGCTGCGAATAAGGGAGAGTGATATCCCGAAGACAGCGTTTAGTACGAGATACGGGCATTATGAGTTTACGGTCATGCCGTTTGGGCTGACTAATGCACCGTCAGTGTTCATGGATTTGATGAACAGGACTTTCAGGGAGTACTTGGATCATTTCGTGATCGTCTTCATCGACGATATTTTGGTGTACTCGCAAAGTGAGGAAGATCACTTCAAGCATCTTCATTTGGTGTTGGAGACGCTAAGGAGAAATCAGTTGTATGCCAAGTTCTCGAAGTGCGAGTTTTGGCTATCCTCAGTGGCATTCCTCGGGCATATAGTGAGTGGAGAGGGTATTGCTGTGGATTCGGCGAAGATTGTTGCGATACGGGAGTGGCCTGAGTTTGCTACTGTAGCGGAAGTCCGGAGTTTTCTGGGGCTTGCCGGCTATTATTGGCGCATCGTAGAGAACTTCTCGCGGATAGCTTTGCCTCTCACTACTTTGACGAGGAAGGAGCATAAGTTCGTTTGGACGCCGGAGTGCGCACCAGCTTTTGAGGAGTTGAAGGGTCGGTTGACCACGACGCCTGTGATGAGTTCGCCATGTGGCACCGAAGGCTATGAGATTTATAGTGATGCTTCGGGCAGCGGTTTGGGTTGCGTGCTACTGCAACATGGAAGTGTAATAGCTTATGGCTCGAGACAGCTAAAAGTGCATGAGAGGAATTATCCGGTCCATGACTTGGAGTTAGCGGCCGTGATTTTTGCCTTGAAGCTGTGGAGACACTATTTGTACGGTGTGAAGATTGATATCTACACCGATCACAAGAGCCTGAAGTATCTTATTGATCAGAAGGATCTGAATATGCGGCAGCGTAGATGGATGGAGTTCCTAGGGGACTATACATTCAAGATCCACTACGTGCCTGGTAAAGGGAATGCGGTTGCGGACGCGCTGAGTCGTCGAGCCCCAGCTCAAGCCAATTGGCTATCGGTGCATGATGAGCGGTTGGTGCGAGAGTTGGAGGCGTTGGAGATTGTTTGTGTGGATAGACAATTAAGAACTGAACCAGTTCTAAATTGGACTGAAGTCCAATATGACCTGGCTGATCGTATTCGGCAGGCTTTGGATATGGATGCTCATATGAAGCAGTTCATGGTAGAGGCTCTGGATGGGTCAAATTCCCAATTCGTCGTGGAGGACGGATTACTTTGGAAAGACGGTCGTCTGTGCGTCCCAAGTGTGGGCAATTTACGGGTGGAGTTGTTGTACGAGGCACACCAAACCAAGTACTCGATTCACCCGGGGAGCACGAAGATGTACCGTGATGTGAATAAACTGTTTTGGTGGCCGGGTTTGAAGAAGGATGTGGCGCTATACGTAGCGAAGTGCCAAACCTACGCCTTGGTAAAGGCGGAGTGCCAAACGCCGGGTGGATTTCTTAAGTCCTTTCCTATTCCGGAGTGGAAATTTGACGACATCTCTATGGACTTTGTGCACGGTTTTCCAAGGTCGCAAAAGGGGAACAACGCCATTTGGGTGGTTGTTGATCGATTAACGAAGGTGTCGCATTTTATTCCACATAGGAAGGATGATCCGGTGGAGAAGTTGGCAAAACTTTATGTGGATAACATAGTACAGCTTCATGGTGTGCCCCGCAGCATCGTGAGTGACCGAGATGGGCGGTTCACGTCCAATGATTGGAGGCTAGTGCAGCAAATGTTGGGAACAAAGCTGAAATTCAGCACAGCCTTCCATCCGCAAACGGATGGGCAGACTGAGAGGGTCAATAGAACCATGGAAGACATGCTTCGCATGTGTGTCTTGGATTTTGGAAAGCAATGGGAAGACCACCTTTATTTGGTGGAGTTCGCATACAACAATAGCTACCAAGCGAGTATTCAGATGGCGCCTTTCAAGGCCCTATATGGTAGAAAATGTCGCACGTCGTTGTCTTGGTTAGAAACGGGTGAGTCAAAGTTGTATAAGCGATCGGAAGTGGAGGATGCTACTTCTTTGGTGAGAACCATTCGGGAGAGGTTGATTACCGCTCAGGACAGGCAAGCAAAGTACTATAATGCCAAGCATAGGAACGTGGAGTTCGCTGTGGGCGATTATGTATACTTAAAGATCAAGCCGTTCAAGGGTGTCTCGCGGGTGCGGCGATTGAAAAAGCTAAGCCCGAGATACCTTGGACCGTTTGAGGTTCTGGAGCGAGTTGGTGAAGCGGCGTATCGGTTGAAGCTTTCAGTGGAGCTTAGTGGATTACATGATGTATTCCATATTTCGGTGCTTCGAAAGGCGGTGCTAGAGCCTACGCAAGTGATCGCGGTTGATCAAGTGCCGGTGGATAGTGGGCTAACGACAAAGGTCAAGCCCGTGCGGATCGAGGACTCGGAGGTCAGGCGGCTATGCAATAAAGAGATCAAGATGTTCAAGGTCCGGTGGGACAATTGCGGTCGTGAGGAGCTCTCTTGGGAGCGAGAGCAGACTATGATTGACGAATATCCGGAGTTGTTCCGCTCAGGTACAAATTTTGGTTTTGTACATGTCTTTCCTTTATGTAATTTCGTGGACGAAATTCTTTTAAGAGGGGGAGAGTTGTAACGCCCCGAAACTCAAAGGAGCGAAGGGGGACGTTTTGGGCCAGTTTGGGTTCTGGCTGTAGGCACACAGCCTGGGACACGGGCGTGTCCCAGGGCGTGTCAAGCCTGTGTCGACAAATGGTATCGACATTATGTCGAGACTGGGCACACGGCCTGCGACACGGGCGTGTCGCAGGGCGTGCCGACCCGTGTCGACACTTAGCCGCGAAGTCGACACTCTGCATTCGACGAAGTGTCGAGACATGGCACACGACCTGCGACACGGGCATGTCGCAGGGCATGTCAACCCGTGTCGACACTCGTCCCGGGGAGTCGACACTTTGATCTCGACATTGTGTCGAGACAAGGCACACGGCCTAGGACACGGGCGTGTCCAAGGCCGTGTCCAAGGCCGTGTCATCAGGTCGACGATCTTCGCTCAACGAAGTGTCGAGTGTCGAGACCGTGTACACGGCCTGGGGTATAGGCGTGTTGAGGTGACACGGGTAAGGACACGGGCGTGTCCTAGAACCCGTGCAGTGCTCGCGTTGATTTCGGGGAAAAATGATGGGGGTACACGGCCGGCCACACGGCCGTGTCAGGTGGAACACGGGCGTGTCAGCTCGAACACGGGCATGTTCGATACCCGTGTGAGGTTCCAGGCGAGCCGATTTTCACGGCGAATGAGGCACACGGCCCTGGACACGGGCGTGTGCCTGGCCGTATTCGGTCCAGATTGGGCATTTCTGTCCTGAATCAAAGCCGTTCGTTTCCTTATTTTGAGATCCAACGGCTGGTGGTTGTTCCTGAAGGGATATACCCGGGATTGGAGTTAGAAACCCTCACTTTTCATGAGTGGTTAGCTTTCTAAAACCTTAGAGAAAGTAGAGAGCCAAGGAAGGAAGAAGGAGCTAGATCCGGCCATTGGAGGAGCTTCGGAGCTCCGAATCGCGAGCCGACTCCGGATCCATGGAGGCAAAGCTAGTGCGGTGCTTTTCATCCGCTTACTTTTCAATGGCGCAAAAGAGGAACGCTAGGGTAATGATCCTCATCTTGAACATGAGTAGCTCTCTTTCTTTGCATAGGAAGCCCGCTCTCGCGAGTTTGCGGAGAGTTGGAGGCGTTCCTTCGGGTAGATATGTGAAGTCCCCGTTGTTTAGAGTCCGTAAGCGAGAACGGACATAAGCATGATGTGTGAAGCCTATCCGGACATGTTGGTCTGGATCGGTGATGTTGCATTGCATAATGCCGGAGAAGACTCCGTGCTATTGGTTGTTTTCGGGTTTTCTACGTGGTAGATTGCAGCAGGGAGCCTTGGGGACTAACCCAAAGGTGCACCCGGAAAATTGGGCGGATACGAGATCTTGCCAACTTGGCGGCCTGAGAGCCAACTTTAACATAACCGGGTTATGTGACTTGTGATGGAAATGGGACTCGGTGGAAGTTTGACCCGCGCATATGGCTTAAATTGTCGTTGCGATGTGAGCACGGGTTAGATGGAACCGTACCCGTTCTATGTCATTCGGTTAAAGAGACCTAAAGGCACGTGGCACTTACCGTTGGCATAGATTAGGGTCTTTGGCGGTCGATGACTTAAATTGTCGTGACCCAGGCCAAGAAGACAAATTGCTCATAGGTTTGTCCGTCTTAGTGGCGGTGGTGAGCCCGGAATGTCTATGGCTTTAATTGACGTGACATCGACCGGTTCACCGAGAATGTGCCCTGAGAGCACGGGGCGTGTGGCCGTGCGAGCCAACGTTTGTGATGAAATGGCTATATATATATAAATATATTGCTCACTTATGCTAATGAAATGCAGGGAAGGAGCATCGCCGCCCCGAGTTGGGGGCGGAATCGTTATAATTTGGCCAGCATTGCTGACCGTTGCCTTGTTTTGCCACCGTGCGGTGGTTTGTTGCTTGCAGGTGCAGCTGGACCAAGCGGTCAATAGCGGGCTAAAGCCCGAATGCGAAGCCGGCCCTTGAAGGCCTAAATGGAAGTGTTTACTGTTTTATTCATGTATGACCGGCCAGCGTGTCGTGGTTTGTAAATCATGTAATATCAAGTGAAACATTTTTGTAAGGCCTTAAGGCTTATGTTGGTATTTTGTATACATTCCTATTTTGGTTAGTGGACATTCGTGCTTCAATGCTGTGTTCTTTGTTACAACTTTTATAAACTGCTTCCGCTAGAATGCTCTGTGTTGGACGTTGAGATTGGTTGGATGGTTTCCATAAGTAACCACCCGGTTTGTCTGTAGTATATGGCGTCAGGCCCCGGCCGGACCTACTGCTATATGCTATGCGACGGATAGGGGGTGTTACACCGTTGCTCCAAGGGCCAAAGGACGGGGAGGAACTATTTTTGTATCTCGGGGTCGGAGCGGAGGCCTTGAGCTCCGTCCTAGTTCGTGAAGAGGGGAAGAAGCAGTTCCCCATATATTACATGAGTCGGGTCCTGAGGAAGGCCGAGCTCCGGTATCCAATTTTGGAGAAGCTGTCCTTCGCACTGATCATCTCGGCCCGAAGGCTGCGGCCCTATTTCCAGGCACACTCCATCCGAGTGGTAACTGACCATCCCCTTCACAACATCTTTGAGGGGGTGGAGCATTCAGGCAGGTTGGCCAAGTGGTCGGTGGAGTTGAGCAAGTTTGACATCTCCTTTGTCCCCTGCCTCTCGATCAAGGCTCAAGCAATGGCCGAATTTTTGGCCGATTATGTGATTGAGGTGGCGGAGGAAGAACTCACTCGTCCGACTCCGTGGGAGGTGAAGCTAGATGGAACCTTGGGGAGGCATTCCCTGGGAGTGGGGGTGATCTTGGAGAGCCCCCGGGGAACTATAATTGAGCAAACAGTGGTGGTGCACTTCCCCATCACTAACAATAAAGCCGAGTATGAGGCCGTGATAACAGGGTTGTGCCTAGCCAGGGAGCTGGGGGTGTCGGACGTGGAGGTCCTCACCGACTCCATGGTGGTAACTTCCCAGATCAACAAGGATTTTGAGGCAAGAGAGCCTACCCTACGATTATACTTGGCTAAAATAAAGGGGGCCGTCGGCACATTCCAAATGTTTTCCATCAAACACATGCTGCAGGAGGAAAATGAGCAGGTCGACCAACTAGCGAAGCATGGTCCCCGGGTGGGAGGAACTATAACCGACCTATTCCGCCCTTCCATCGAAGAGGGAGAGCTTATGTAAATAGATCAGTGTCCCTCGTGGATCTACTCGGTCACTACTTTCCTTTCCATGGGAGAGTATCCGGAGGGGGTGGACAGGAAGAAGCTCAGGTATAAATCGACGTACTACCTCCTCCGGGACGGGCAGCTATACAAGAAGACTCTCTCGGGGATGCTTTCCCGTTGCATGGCCGAGGGGGAAGTACAAAGAATCTTGAAAGAAGTTTGAAAGTTAAGGAGGTATGCTTGATACCACCTGAAGGTGTTAGTTAGATCAGATATACTCTAGAGGGGGGGGGGTGAATAGAGTATGTTGGTGATTTTAAAACTTTTACAACTGTTGTTGTATTTTAGGTGTGTGTGCAGGGAAGCAAATACAATAAACCAAGATGCAACAACTATCTAATCACAGCACATTCACAGACCAAGTCCAGAAAACAAAAAGAAAAGAAAGCAACCAGACGACATAAGAATTTTATATTGGTTCCCCAAATCTGGGTAGTCCACTCTTCTACCACCCTGGTAGGAATCCACTGCAGGAAGGGGTTGATCAGGTGTCCTGGAACCAATGGGGTTTTGATCAGGTTCCCAAAAGCCAAACCCTCAAGACTTTTGGAGGGAGACTTGAAACTAGAATAATTTTGAAGGGAATTAAAACCCTGTACAGAGGTGGAGTGAGAGGGTGGTGAGGTCTTCTCTTTCTTAAGTCAAATGAGAAGACTTGTGGATTGTTGTTTAGCAGCTTTGCTCCCCCTGAGATGTAGAATGAATCAGGAAGAATGCTGGAGCACTGCTTCAGGGTGATAGGTCTTCAAAGACCTAGATTTCCTGGTCCAGAGAAAGTCTCCACGAACTTCTTGTGACTGATATGAATGTATTGTCTTTGAAGTTATCCTGAGTAAAAGCAGATGAATAAGACTATTGATATTGATGTAGTGTTCTTCTTCTTCTTCTTGATCAGTTTCTCTCTGGGCCAAGAATGAATTCCTTTTTTTTCTGTGTTGTCTGAATCACTGTCTGTCTTTTTTTTGTATATCACTGTATTACTCACTCTTTTTGTATATCTCAATATCTCATAAGAAACATTCGAATTTTGAATATAGAGCAGTAATGGCAAACGGCCTGGAAAGGAAGCAGCAATTAATTATTTCCCCAACTATTTCCATGGGAAAATGGCATGTAATAATCCAAGATTAACTTCGCATTCTAACGGTAGTATTCTGGGAAGAACTGCCATTAAATGTTCAGGAATCAGCGCCATGGAATGAGACGGGAACGGAAGAAGACCTAGTCTGGAATTGTCGACCGAAGAACATAATTCGTCGAACTGAGTTTTGAGTTCGTCGAGCTGAGCCTGAGTTCGTCGAGCTGACAGTCTTCATTCATTGAACAGACAATCTTCAATATCAAACAATCTTTATTCGTTGAGAAGAGAACAAAATTCGTCGAGCTGAGAACTGAAGTCGTCGACCTGAGAATCTGAGAACTTGAGGTCCAAGTTCGTCGAGCTCAGAAAGTAATTCGTCGACCAAAGCTTGAAGTTAGACTTAGAGAAATTCTGAAGTAGTCCTGATAATGCTTGAAGTAGAATCCTGGTGTTCGTCGAACAAAGAACATAGTTCATCGAGCTCAGCACTACGAATTGTCTTACGATCGTCGAGCGTAGAACTCCCTTCGTCGAGCTGAGTTCAATTAACATCGAACTCATTTCACTTAGTCTGAAAAACTAATTGATCTGGAGTTCCTGACGGTCTTGAGGAAGGCTGGTCCATCTGAAGTTGAGATAGAGGACTGTCCTAGACTCTAAGACATAAACTTGACCCAGACTATACATGATGGGTCACATCCTAAGTCAGTGGACCTAGCCCAAATCAACTAGGGATCCAACAATCTCCCCCTATTTGGGTGAGGTCACTAAAAGAGACTCCAAGCAAAGAACAAAGCAAAATTAAGAAATATATCTGGCAGAGAATTTACAACACATGCATCAGATATATATATACATATAGGTTTTGTTTTAGTACAAGATATAGTCTGAAATAGAAGCATAAATGAAATAACCACAAAATTACTTCTCTGTCTTCTTCTGTTTTAGCTTGTCTCCTGGTGCTTTATCTCCTGGCTTTTTGAAAATGATTTCCCTATTGGGATCTGAAGCTTGAGCCCTGGTCATAGTCATTTCAGCTGCCCCTATGATGTTCAGTGAAGTGGCTCTGGGGACAACTGCTTCTGGGTGAAGATGCATGTACTCATCAACATTGAGTAGCTTGTTTCCTATCCCAAATCTCTTTAGCTCATCTCTCATGTACTGAGACATAGTAGTTAATCCTGCTGTGTCCTTGCCTTCAGCTTTAGCTTTGTTGATTAGAGATAAGCCAATGAGCTCTTGGAACCTTGCCATTCTGGCTATGTTGGCTGTTTCTGAATCTTCAGGAGGAGAATAGGGCCTTTCAGCTTCATGTTTCTTATATTCCTAGTGCTGTTGTTGCTGCTGTTGTTGTTGATGGTGTTGTCTGCCTGAAGATGGTGGCCTTGGCTGACTACCACCAGAAGATCTCCCTGTTTATCTCTGATAAGTTTGAATATGGGCAGATATCTGAGAGCCAGAGCCAGAGGCACCTGCTACTGGAGGAGGAGGAGGATCCTTTCTATATCTATGAACTGGGGGAGGAGAGTATCTCTTACTCCTCTTCTTCTCTCTTTGTTAGTTATTTTATAGCCACATCCATGCAGGAATCCCTTTGTAAGGAGCAACATTGTGCAGAATATAGTATGGAGTGTCTGCAGTGGGATTAGGCTTGGGAGCAGGAGGAGGAGGAGCCTTCCTTTTCTTAGAAAGCAACTTCTTTTTCTTTTTAGCAGCCTCCTCATCTGATTCATCATCATCATCATCATCAGAACCTGAACTCTGAGGATTGTCATACAGAGCATTCAACTTCCTTAGAGTTTCATCAGAAATGATAAGAGGTTTTTCTTGAGGGGGGATAGAAGGTTCAGAGGGTGAGGGTTCAGCAGCAGTAGAGACAGAGCTTTCAGCTGCTGCCTTGTTCTCTTCTTCATTGTCTGCCAGAATGAGTTCATCCAGATCAGGCATGGGAGAATCATCCATGACAAAATCTGGGATAGAGCAGATTTCTGGAATAGACACAGGAATTAGAACAGCAGTAGGAGCAGCAAAGGTGTCACAGAGTTGCTTGGCAACTTCTGGACTAGCTAGAGAGGTATACTGGACAATAGCCAAATATGGCTTAGCAACCTCTACTGAAGGAAGCTTCATATATACAGAATCAAAGGTATGAAGTATCTCAGATAAATTAACTGTGGGATTTATAAGGAAATCACCAGCAGTTGTTATTGTATCTACTGACTCATCAATTTCAGAATCAAAATCTATAGCTGTATCTGTAACTACAACTACATTATCAAGCACTGTATCAACTGTATCTGTATTAGCAAAAACTATATCTGCAGTATCAACTGTATCTGTATCAACTGTATTGTCAAAAACTGTATCAACCTCTGCAGCTGCTGCACCAGCTTCATCATGGAGCATCACCCCCTGCCTGGGTTCAGGAGAACCTGGAGCCAGGCCCCTGAATGTAGAGGGGGCAGCAGAAAGGGCTGTGATTTGTGCAGATAAAGAATTAATGGAATTCACCAGAGGTGTAATGGCCTCTGTTATGAGTGATTGAATGAGAGGAGTCAGAAGAGAGATGATGGAGGGAATGGTGGAAGAGTCCAGAAGTGGAGAAAGAATGGTGGAGGGGATAGAAGCAGAGGAGGAAGGAAGAATATGTGGAGGGGATAATGGAGGGAGAACAGTTTGTGGTTTAGTGGGTATGGTGTAGGATGGAATAGTGGATAGGTGTGGGGGAAGAGGGGATTGAGGAGGTGACGGAATATGGGTTTCAGTGGGGGAAACTGGAGGTGTAGGGATATGTGCAAGATCAAGCGGTGGAGATTGATGTTGAGGTGGAGTCAATTGAGGTGCAGGAGGAGTGGGAAGAGATTGGGGAGGTGGAATGGCCTCTTCAGTGTCAGGGTGGGGAGTGACCTTGACGGTCCTTGTGCTCTCAGAAGCGTTGATAGAGGAGGAGGAACCCTTGGAGGGTTTGGTGATTGTCCTCTCCCATCTGCCAGACAAGGCGCAGGTGAGGCGCTTGCTGGCATTGATGAATGTGGTCGGGGAGACCAAACATTCACTGGCCTTTTCCTGGAGGAAGATCCCCAGGATTCTGCCATAGCAGACTTCCTTCGAACTGCCATTAAATGTTCAGGAATCAGCGCCATGGAATGAGATGGGAACGGAAGAAGACCTAGTCTGGAATCATCGACCGGAGAACATAATTCGTCGAACTGAGTTTTGAGTTCGTCGAGCTGAGCCTGAGTTCGTCGAGCTAAGCTGAGTTTGTCGGGCTGACAGTCTTCATTCATTGAACAGACAATCTTCAATATCAGACAATCTTTATTCATTGAGCAGAGAACTAAATTCGTCGAGCTGAGAACTGAAGTCGTCGACCTGAGAATCTGAGAACTTGAGGTCCAAGTTCGTCGAGCTCAGAAAGTAATTCGTCGACCAAAGCTTGAAGTTGGACTTAGGGAAATTCTGAAGTAGTCCTGATAATGCTTGAAGTAGAATCCCGGTGTTCGTCGAATAAAGAACATAGTTCGTCGAGCTCAGCACTACGAATTGTCTCACGATCGTCGAGCGCAGAACTCCCTTCGTCGAGCTGAGTTCGATGAACGTCGAACTCATTTCACTTAGTCTGAAAAACTGATAGATCTGGAGTTCCTGACGGTCTTGAGGAAGGCTGGTCCATCTAAAGTTGAGATAGAGGACTGTCCTAGACTCTAAGACATAAACTTGACCCAGACTATACATGATGGGTCACATCCTAAGTCAGTAGACAAAGCCCAAATCAACTAGGGATCCAACAAAGTCCACTCTGGGGACTGTGGGAGTCACTCCAGAAGTCGAACCCTGGAAGGAAGGATCGTCAGGCAAGGGTACTTCTGGCCAACCCGGGGCCGCGATGCTGCAGAATTCACGAGAAGATGTCACAAATGCCAGCTGTTTGCCCCCCTCCAGCTACAACCAGCTCAGCGCCTCAAGAGCATCACGACCCCCTGGCCCTTTGTGATTTGGGGAATGGATTTAGTTGGGTCATTCCCCCAGGCTAGTGGGCAAAGAAGATTCCTGTTGGTGATGATCGATTATTTCTCTAAGTGGTTGGAGGTGAAGGCACTGGCCAAGGTGACTTCCCAGGTCATCTGGAACTTTATTTGGGGGGAGATCATTTGCTGCTATGGGCTGCCCCAGGTCATTGTCACGGACAACGGGCCCCAGTTTGCCAGCGCAGAATTTACCAGCTTTTACGGGCAACTCGGGATCGACCTCAGGTTTGCCTCGGTTCACCGCCCCTGAAGCAACGGGCAGGTGGAGTCGCGAACAAAATTATCGTAAACCTCCTAAAGAAGAAATTAAAAAATCTGAATGGGAGCTGGGTGGAACAACTTCCCGCAATTCTCTGGGCCCTGAGGACCACCCCCAACACAGCTACTGGAGAGACTCCTTCCAAGCTCTCCTATAGGTGCGAGGCAGTACTCCCTGTGGAATTCGAAGTTCAAATGCCCCGGGTCGTCGCGGCCGAGGAAGGCAGGAAAGAATGGCAGGCTGAGAACGAGGAAGATCTACGGCTCTCCCTAGATATGGTGGAGGAGCTGCGTGACCTCTCCTCCATCCGACAAGAAGAGGTGAAGAGGAGAATGACTAAGTACTTTGACAAGCACGTTAGAGTCAAACAATTCGCAGATGTGGACTTGGTGCTGAAGAAGGTGGATGTAGCGGGAAGGTCGACAACCGCGGGGAAGCTCAATCCCAGCTGGGAAGGTCCATTCATTTTAAAAGAATTGTTGAGATCAGGAGGGTATCGACTCCGAAATGTGGAGGGCGAGACCCTAAATCTCACCTGGAGCGGTGACGACTTGAAGCATTTTTATCCTTGAGACATGTAAGTGGTGTTTTGTTCTTAATAAAATCTCTTGATGTATCAATTCTGCTGCGTTAATTCATGCGATAGGATGTATTCATTTGATAGACCCCGAGCAGATCCCGCTGTCAGTCTCTCACCTATTTGGCAGAGCTGGAAGTCACTCGATGGTGTCTACCCGGACCCCAAGCAGATCCCACTACCAGGCTCTCACCTAGCTGGTAGGGCTGGAAGTCACTGGATGGTGTCTACCCGGACCCCGAGCAGATCCCGCTGCCAGGCTCTCACCTAGCTGGCAGGGCTGGAAGTCACTCGATGGTGTCTACCCGGACCCCGAGAAGATCCCACTGTCAAGCTCTCACCTAGCTGACAGGGATGAAGTCACTCGATGGTGTCTACCCGGACCCCGAGAAGATCCCGCTGTCAGGCTCTCACCTAGTTGACAGGGCTGGAAGTCACTCGATGGTGTCTACCCGGACCCCGAGCAGATCCCACTGTCAGGCTCTCACCTAGCTAGAATGGCTGGAAGTAACTCGATGGTGTCTACCTGGACCACGAGCAGATCCCGCTGCCAGGCTCTCACCTAGCTGGCCGGGCTGGAAGCCACTCGATGGTGTCTACCAGGACCCAGAGCAGATCCCGCTGTCAGGCTCTCACCTAGCTGGCATGGCTGGAAGTCACTCGATGGTGTCTACCCAAACCCCGTGCAGATCCCGCTATCAGGCTCTCACCTAGCTGACAAGGCTGGAAGTTACTCGATGGTATCTACCCGGACCCCGAGCAGATCCCACTACCAGGCTCTCACCTAGCTGACAGGGCTGGAAGTCACTCGATGTTGTCTACCCGGACCCCAAATAGATCCCACTTCCAGGCTCTCACCTAGCTGACAGAGCTGGAAGTCACTCGATGGAGTCTACCCAGACCCCGAGAAGATCCCGATGTTTGGCTCTCACCTAGCTGGCAGGACTGGAAGTCACTCGATGATGTCTACTCCGACCCCGAGCAGATCCTACTGTCAGGCTCTCAGCTAGCTGACAGGGCTAGAAGTCACTCTATGGTGTCTACCTAGACCCCGAGCAGATCCCGCTGTCAGACTCTAACTTAGCTAGCAGGGCTGGATGTCACTTGGGAGAGTCCTATACTCTTCAGATGGTGCCCAAGGAGTTTGGCATTTTTTTTACAAAAAAACAGGGGGAAAGTCGGGCCCTTAGATCTCGCACATGCGAGTCGGGACTCGGCAAGCTTAGCTCGGCCTCGGTAGAAGGGCAGCAAGCCGGGCACTTAGATCTCGCTAGAGGGAGGCGAGCTCTGGCAGGACACTTCACCCCTTCTCAATATTACTTGGGAAATTTTTCAATTTTTGTTTTATATTGATAAACCTATGGGCAGCTCGCGAACGAGTTGGGGGTAGTGTACCCAGTGCGGCGGATAGTCCACCCTCAGATCATCTAAGAATCGGCGAGCCCTCAAGGTGTTTTCTCAGGAACAAGCCATAGTAAGCATCATACTCGCAAAAAGCTATCTATGTGAGGCCACCAGGGGTAGGGCTCGCAGGCAAGAAGGGCACAATAAGAGAGTCCAGAAAGAAGATTGAAAAAATATACAAGATCATAATCAAAAATGCATTCCATTAAATAGTGATAATTACAGGAGGAGCTCGCCTCGGCGAGAATACAAAACAAAAAGAAATACACCAGCCTTTGCCCCCTCGCCGGACTAGCGATCCTCCCACCCTTTGTCAGACAAGTCCTGAAAGCCCTTCCCGAAGAGCGCGTCAAAGCTATCCTACTTTTTGCTAGGCGGCATCGCCGGGAACAGGCTCGGCATCATGTCCCGGACTGAGATCTTCTCGTAGCCCTCCACCAGCACTCCTGTATCCTTCATCATCTGGAGGGTACATTCAGCGGTTTGGATCGAGTTAATCTGCAGCCACTCGGTGACATCAGCCTCTCCATAGATCCTCGGGCTCTTGTACGGGAAGGTGGGCTCGAAGTCACGAGCCGGGAAGAAGATATCCGCTTGGCGGCGGACCTCGCGGCTAAGGCTTGTGTTCTCATCCTTCAGCTTTGCATTCGCCCCCTCCAGCTCGGCAAGGCGAGCATGCAGCTGGCCGATCTCCTCTTCCTGCCCGACGGCACAAACCCGCAACTCCCCAGCGGCCTTGGCGTCCTAACGAGAAAGGAAGTACGTTAACAACAGCGCAGAAAATTCTAAGTAAAAGGGGAGAAGGAAGCCCGATACTTACCAGTCCGCCGGCGTTTTGGGCGAGAACGCTCTCAGCATTGCCGAGCTGCCTCTCCAGTTCGACGACCTTATCCTTGGTGACGTCGCGAGTTTGCTCGGCCTTCTGGAGGTGGTTGCTGAGATTGAAGCTGCGGCGGACCATCATGTGGTGGAGCTCCATGGCTTGTATGTGAGCCTGCAGTCCCTCATGATCGAGCTGGCGCAGGGTCATGCCCTTGTAGGCCTCAGCGTCCTCGCGACCATAAAGGTTGAAGCCGAGTCCATTGGCATGATGGGTGGAGAGCTTGCAGTCAGCCCAAGAGCGGTGGATGGTGGAGATGGAGATTCGGTGGGCCAGCTCGTCCCACTGGACTATAGGCTCTCCAGCCGAGTCCTTCCACCTCCCCCCAAAACCGAAGAGGGGGTGTTCCTTCGGTGTGGCGGGCTCGCGAGCCACCTTATTCATGGCAGGGGAAGCAGAGGTCTCGCCACCCTTCTGCCCCTTGCTCGTGATTTCCTTGAGCGGGCTCTCCGGCGAGGCATCAGGGATAACCTTGGGCGAGCTCATATATTTGGGGCTTTATTGATGTTGTTGATGTTGTTTCGCCCGAGGAGACACTGTGGATCTCCTCATCTTATTTGGAAGTTGTTGGTGATGGGGCAGGCTTGACCCTGCATCCTCAGGTCGCCTCTTGCTAGAGGAGGGTTTGGAGAAAGTCGCCTCGTCTCGGCAGGCCGCCTCCACCGCATTCTTGCGGGCAAGAGTGTCCACGTATAACCCTGAGTCCGCAAACGGCGGGTTCACGTGGATCAACCGTTCCCCTGCATAGAAAAACTTAGAAACTTTCCATGAAGTTATGTCAAGCTGAGAAAGAGGAAAGAGGACAGTACCTTCACTGGGCAGGACGGGGCAGAGCGAGTCGAGGCCCCTTCGCAGGAAGGCGACCTCGAAGTCTTTGTGGAAGAAGAATTTGTGGAGGTCGACATCATTGCCGGACACGGTCGGCGGGCGGTAGATTTCCTCGCCCTTCTGCTGGGGGGAGTAAGGGATGTTGCCGAGATCACCCTTGATGAAGGCGATCTTGGTCATCCAGTTGTGATGCTTGTTCGTGATCTCACGAACCTTGATCAGCAAGCCCCCGAAGTAGGCGACCCCATCCAGCGTCGCCTTGTAAGAGAAGAGTTTCATGAACATGGTCGGGTTGACTCTATCCGCTCAAGGCGGAGGAAGCTCGCGAACGCCACCATCATGGTGATGGTATTCGAGTTCAGCTGCGTGGGCACCGCGCCGTAGTACTTCAAGGTCTGGCGGATTTTCGGCCATAGGGGGAGTCGTAACCCCACCTCAAAATGCGAGATGTGGAAGGCGAGTTCGTCGTTGTAAAAGGAGTTGATGGCCTCCCCCTCCCTCGGCCAGCGCACCTAGAAGCCCGGCGGAACATTATCGCCGACGAATTCGGCGAGCTCAGCCTCACTGGTGTTTCCCTCAAAGAAACAGAAGTCCCTGAAGTGCTGTGTGCACTTGGAGCAACCGTCATCATCGGGGTCGGTCTTACCCATGCTCGCAAAAAGTGGAGGTGGAGCGCGAGTATGAAGGAGGGGCGCTGAAAAAGAGAGAAAGCAAGAAGTTAAAGCGGCAGTACGGGGTTGGTGGGGGGGGGGGGGGTATTTATAGAAAAATGAATCTGGGGACAAGCTGTCCAATGTGACCAGCTCGCCATCCCAGCTCGCCAACCCCCAACTTGCCGACTTCTGTCGCGTCCCATCCCAGGCTGGGTTAAATATGAAGCAATATGTTTTCTATTATTCGAATTCTAGACACTAGTATAAGAATAAAATTACAGGAATCAAGTACAGAAATAAGAAAGCAGGGCATGCGAGTAGAGGGGAAACAGGAGGCGAGTGCCGGTCGGCTCGGTAATGGAGCCGCCTTCTATCTACACCGGCCTCGCATCCCTCATCCCCCAGACTGTCACGAGCGGAGAAGCTCACGGATCCACCCCGAATTCCTCTGCGCCACTGAAAGGCCGTCGTCGATCTCATCTATAAGCCGGGAAGGAGACGTCATCTCGCCAGCCCGGCCGCCCCGCACCTCGTCAGCGAGATGCACGTAGTCACATTGCAGCGCCTCGTTGACCTCCTGCACCTCGCACAGCCCACACACGAGCTTCTTGAAGGGCTTGATCCCCCTCCTCGTCAGCTTATCGTTCTCCACCTCAGGGTCGAAATAAGAGTCCAGCGAGCTCGGAGTAGGGAGTGGGGAATAGTGGGCTGTCCGCGAGGACTCCTCAGTTGCGGATTGGCTAGGGGGAACTATGAAGGCAGAAACATCAGCAAGAGGAGGTGTCCTGGAAAACGACATGACAAGAATCCAAGGCCAAGTTTACTTGACGAGCTCAGCATGTCCAAGAAGGTGCGGGGAGGGACAAACCTCAAGTCCTTCCCGCGGCCTAGGCAGCGCGTTCCCGGTGAAAGGAGGTCGAATCCTGGAATGGGGATGGTTTCCACACCTACCCTGTGGTAACGACAGGTCGCTGAGGGGAAGGGGTGCAAACCGGCGAGTTCGGCTTCTGTGAGTCCACCCCAAGGTCTCAAAGGGGGGTGATGGGTCCCGGGGACGATTCACCGGAGTTCTGAATCACGGGTCGTCAAGTGTGGTCTTAGCTCGTGGGGTGGAGTCTCGCAGTATGGCGCCCTCCATGCCATCCAGCTGGATGTCCTGGCCATCGCAGAGGTCAATAATATTTTTTTCCTTGTCAGGGGCAGGTAGGTTGGACGAGCCAGCCCCATGCTCCAGGGCTGTCTTAAGGTCATCATAAATGAGCTCGGCCGCTTGAGGAAATGGCTTCACACTCTTCGCATTGGGCTCGTCCGAGCGACCCTGCGGGATAGCAAGCAGAACCGCAGTTAGGGCAGCTACGCGAGCAGCCGTGGTCTAGCGAACCCGGGCTTGTCGATCTTGGATCTCCTTTGGGATCGGCATCTCAGCAGGGCTAGAGTAGAGGGAATGATAAGAGTCAGGCAGGTATGTAGGTGTATATATATAGTCACAGGTGGACCCCACCCGAAGATTATCTCTAGTTCACCCCACACTCGCCGAACACTTGAGGTTGGATGTTTCTTTCCGAGCTTTGCCAAGCTCAAAAAGAGCGTGGATTGTGTACAACCCCATATCCAGCGAGTGGGGTCGCCAGGAAACAGACCGACCGGTTTAGATCACCCAGACAACAGGCGAGCTCAGCAGAGAAATCTGAAGCCCGAGCTCGGCATTCGTCGACCCCGAGCTTGGAATTCGCCGAGCTGAGCCCGGGTTTCATCGAGCTGAGCTCGACTAATGGAGGCCGGTCGAAGGGAGAGTGTAGTGGCCCAGCTCGCACTCACCCTAAGGAGCTCGATAGATAGCATACGAGCAAGATCTTCAGGTGTGGCCGAGCTCCTCAGCTCGCCCAGGTATATGAGGTATTTTTTACTATTTTGCCCCCGCTGGCCTGCCCATAGCCTTTCAGAATAGCGGAGTTACGATGTTGGCAGACCAACCTGGACTGCACATAGCCATTCAGAACAGTGGGAGTTGGCTATTTGCAGGATCTTTTCAGAATTCTATAAATAGGACCCAAGGGATACCTCAGAAAGCATGCTTCTTGTGCCCCCTTGCTCCATCTCTCAAGCGCTTTCCGAGGATGCCTTAGCTCGGCCTTTGGCTAATGAGGGGAAGCTCTCTAAGATATTTCGGGTGTGTGGTGGGTCCTCCCGTCGAGCCCTTGGTTCAGTTCTTCTTTGCTTCCTTTGTTGTTTTGCTTGCAGGAGAGAAGTAGGTGCACGATCACCCCTTCCCCACGGGTGAACTGCACAAGAGACCGAGTTTTTGGTTTCAACACCATTCCTTTTGTGGATCTAGAGACATAGACAACTTCTAGAATGGCCAGGTTCCAGGAACTTGTTGGACTTTCAATGATAAACAAAGCTAAAGCTGAAGGAAAAGATCCATCACAATATTCAACTATGTCCAAATACAGAAAAGAAGAATTAAAAAGGTATGAAAAAACAAATAAATTCTTTAATATTGATGCTTATATGAACCTACATCCAGAGGTTGTTGTGCCTAAAGCTACATCTCTGAATATTATTGGAGCTGCTGATATGACAAGGTCCAAGAAGCAAGCAGCTAATCCAAATAGGGAAATCAAGTTTACACAGCCTGCTGACAAGGAGAAAGATGACAAGCTAAAGGAGAAGCTGAAGAAGAAGAAATGAGAGTAATTTATTTCGTCTGTGTTTGTCTGAACTTTATATCTATTTGCTGTCACAAAACTACATTGTAAATATCTGTTGCATGTTTTAATTTTTCTGCCAATTATATTTCTTCCTGCTTTGTGAAAGTTTTGATTTAATTTGTATTAGTGACCTCACCCAAATAGGGGGAGATTGTTGAATCCCTAGTTTGATTTGGGCTAGGTTCACTAACTAGGATCTTTGACCCACCATGTATAACCAGGGTCATGTCTGTGTCCTAGAGTTTAGGCTAAGTCCTTAGATTCAAGCTCACATGGACCAGCCAACAGAAGACAGCAGAAGACTCAGACTTAGAAGAACATCAAGTTCAGGAAGTGAGTTCGACGTTCGTCAAACTCAGATCGACGATAGTCATGCTCCGCTCGACGAACTCAAAGCAAATTCTCTGAGTTTAGCTCGACGATATTTGAGCTCAGGTCGACGAATTCTGGAAGTTTACTTCAACTCATTTAATCCAGAATACTTTCTCTGAACTCAAGTCGATGAAGTTATATTATCAGCGCGACGAACATAGAGCACGGATTTGGGAAGTTTTCACAGAAAGCGGTTAGCTGATCTCAGGTCGACGAACTTGGTTCTCAGTTCAACGAACAAACTTTCTCAGGTCGACGAACATGATCTCTCAGCTCGACAAACTTTGATCTTGGGTCGACGAAATCTATTCTCTGGTCTATGTTTTCTGTGCAGTTCCAGACTTGGAATTTCCCTCATTTTTTCCTTATTCTATAGCAAAAATTCCTGAATAATTAATGATTATATTCTCTGAATATAGCCGTTAGTGGAAGCATTGATTATGTTCTTCATCAGGAATATTACTTGTTGGTTTTAAATGGACAGTTGGGGAAATTCTTTACTGCAGATATTCTCTCCAGCCGCATTACATTCTCCAGGCAGTCAGCATTTAATGCAAAAAGGATTTCAAAATTCAAAAGAGAATTAGACAGAGATATATAAAAGAGTTTTCTCTTTCAGTCGAGGGTAGCAGTAGTTGAACCCATAGAGAATTCTTCTCTGTCTTCATCAAGTGTTCTCCTTCCAGCAAGCTTTCAAGAAACAATCAACTTCAATATATCTACAGCTTTCTGGAGAAGTCATTAGAAGGCCTACTCACCCTGCAAAGCTCTCAATCTTCCTGAATAGAACTTCATCTCAGGGGGAGCTTTGACACCATCAAGGATCCATAAGTCTTCTCCGTTTCTTTGAGAAAAGAGAAGACAACATCTAGTTTTATTTGTTTTACCCCACTGTACACATGGTTCTAGTTCCCTTCAAAAGTTAAACACTTGGTTGCAAGTCTCCTGATCAAAAGAGTTGATTTAAGTTTTAGGCACCTGACCAAAAGCCTGAAGGGTTTCCTGATCTACCTGAAGCAGATCTTGTGGTGACAGGTACCTGAGCAAAAACCTAATTGGTGACAGGGCACCTAATCAAAAACCTGAGTGGATTCCTACCAGGGTGGTAGAAGAGTGGATGTACCCAAGTTTTAGGGGAACCACTATAAAATTCTTGGGTCTTCTGTGATGTTATCTTATTCTTTACTATGTGTTGCTTGCTGTTTAGCTTAGTTTTATTTTTGCACATATCTGTTTACACATATAAGTATCACTATTTTAATTCCGCAATAAAAATTTAATAAGAGTTTTAAAATACTTTATTCACCCCCCCTAGAGTAAATCAGTCTAACCAGGGGTGGTATCTTTCATACCCTCCTTCAGATAGGATTCAGGATATGAAAACCTGATGTGTTGATGAGCTAGTGGAGCCATGTTATAACTGATTTATACTACAGTTGCTTTGTCCAGTTGAAAGTTTATAGTTGCCTACCTAAATCACCTAGAGTGTGGTGAATAGGTGAGATGTGCATCTTTTTGCGGAATAAAATTTTCAAACCAAAGCATAGAACTAACTGCCAATCAATCACAGACGAGGCAAGATTTATAGAAGTTCCCCAACCTTGGGTACATCCACTTTCCCTCACCGATCTAGCAATACACTAGACTCGGCTTGTAACGCCACGAAACTCAAAAGAGCGACAGGTGACATTTTAGGCCAGTTTTGGGTTCTGGCAGGAGGCACACGGCCTGGGACACGGGCGTGTCCCAGGGTGTGTCAGGCTTGTGTCGTCGAGTTGGTCGAGAGGTCGATGAATTTCGCTCGACGTTATTTCGAGACAGGGCATACGGCCTGCGACACGGGCGTGTCGCAGGGCGTGTCGACCCGTGTCAACACTCAGCCCGTGAAGTCGACATTTTTGCGCTAGACGAAGTGTCGAGACATGACACACGGCCTACGACACGGGCATATCGCAGGGCATGTCGACCCGTGTCGACACTCGTCCCAGGTAGTCGATGAATTTTGCTCGACGATGTGTCGAGACATGGCAAGCGGCCTAGGACACGGGCGTGTCCAAGGCCGTGTCGTGAGGTCGACAAACTTCGCTCGACGAAGTGTCGAGTGTCGAGACCGTGTACACGGCCTGGAGCCCAGGCGTGTTCGAGTGGACACGGGTTAGGACACGGGCGTGTCCTAGAACCCGTGTAGTTCTCGGGTTGTTTTCGGGATAAATCGATGGGGGTACACGACCGGCCACACGGCCGTGTCAGGTGGAACACGGGCGTGTCAGGTCGAACACGGGCGTGTTCGATGCCCGTGTGTTGTTCCAAGCGCGTCGATTTTGATGGCGAATGAGGCACACGGTCCTGGACATGGGTGTGTGCCAGGCCGTATTCGGTCCAGATTGTACTTTTTAGTCCCGAATCAAAGCCGTTCGTTTCTTTAATTGGTGATCCAACGGCTGGGGGTTGTTCCTGATGGGATATACCCGGGATTGTACCCGTGAAACCCTCACTTTTACTTGAGTGGTTATCTTTCTAAAGCTTAGAGAGAGAGGAGAGCCAAGGAAGGAAGAAGAAGCTAGATCTGGCCATTGGAGGAGCTTCAAAGCTCCAAATCTCGAGCCGACTCTGGATCCACGGAGGTAAAGAGAGTGCGGTACTTTTCATCCGCTTACTTTTCCATGGCGCCAAAGAAGAATGCTAGGGTAATGATTCTCTTCTTGAGCATGTGAAGCTCTCCTTCTTTGCATAGGAAGCCCGCTCTCGCGAGTTTGCGGTGAGTTGGAGGCGTTCCTTCGGGTAGATATGTAAAGTTCCCATTGTGTAGAGTCTGTAAGCGAGAACGGACATAGGCATGATGTGTGAAGCCTATCCGGACATGTTGGTCTGGATCGGTGATGTTGCATTGCATAATGCCGGAGAAGACTCCGTGCTATTGGTTATATTTCTGGTTTTCTACACGGTAGATTGCAACAGGGAGCCTTGGGGATTAACCCAAAGGTGCACCTGGAAAACTGGGCGGATGCGTGATCTTGCCAACTTGGTGGCCTGAGAGCCAACTTGAACATAACCGAGTTATGTGAATTGTGATGGAAACGAGACTCGGGAGAAGTTTGACCTGCGCGTATGGTTTAAATTACTGTTACGATGTGAGCACGGGTCAGATGGAACCGTACCCATTCTATGTCGTTCGGGTTAAAGAGACCTAAAGTTACGTGGGACTTGCCATTGGCATAGATGAGGGTCTTTGGCGGTCTATGGTTTTAATTACCGTGGCCCATGCTGGGAAGACAAATTGCTCATTGATTGGCCGTCCAAAGGGATGGTGGTGAGTCGGCAGACTTAGACTGTGTTCACCGAGAATGTGCCCTCAGTGCATGGGGTGTGTGGCCGTATGAGCCTACGCCTGTGATGAAATGAATATTGGTATATTGCTCGCTTATGCTAATGTAAATGCAGGGAAGGAGCATCGCCGCCCCGAGTTAGGGGCGGGATCGTTATAATTTGGTCAACATTGCTGACCGTTGCCTTGTTTTGCCACTGTGCGGTGATTTGTTGCTTGCAGGTGCTGCTGGACCAAGCGGTCAATAGCGGGCTAAAGCCCAAATTGCGAAACCGGCCCCGAAGGCCTAATTGGAGTGTTTACTGCTTTTACTCATGTATGACCGGCCTGCGTGCCGTGGTTTGTAAATCATGTAATATCAAAGTAAACCGCTTTGTAAGGCCTTAAGGCTTGTACTTGTGTATGCACAATATTCCTATTTGGTATTAGTGGACATTCATGCTTTAGTGTTGGGTTCTTTATTGCAACTTATATAAATCGCTTCCGCTAGAATGCTCTGTGTAGGACGTTATGATTGGTTGGATGGTTTCCATGAGTAACCAGCCGGTCTGCCTGTGGTATATGGCATCGGGCCCCGGCCGGACCTAATGCAATATGCTATGCGACGGATAGGGGGTGTTACAATTTGGTATCAGACTACTGGTTTTGGTCGGGCTTAAAATGAATTCGTCGACGAATTCTTTTTAAGGGGTGGTGAGCACATGTGTGTGCGTCATCGTTATAACAGTAAAAGAACCCATGAATGTCCACTTAGGAATGAAAATACACGTGTTTGAGGAACCTGCGTGTTCCTATAATTGCTGTTTGCAATTTTATTTGGTCGTTTAACAGTGTTTTGTACCACTATAGGTGACCAGAAGTGGTGCTGGGTCGTCGGAACGTCGAGTTTATGAGGCTAGCAGTGCACCTAATGAAGCTCCTGCAACACCTCTATCGGCTGAGACCATACGATTAGTGGCCGAAGCAGTGTTGGCCATGATTAATGCGCAGCCTGCAAGGCAAATGCAGCAGCCCTCTCATGCGATGGAGCAGGTACCGCTGCAAGCGGCTGAGCCGAGGAGAGTGGAACAGGTGGTAGAGGAATCGGTGGTACCAAGGAGGGCAACCGAGAGACAGCTTAAGCATGTTATGAGCTTTAATCCTCCTGTTTTCTCGGGGTTGGGAACCCCATCTAAAGATGAATACTGGCTCTCACGGGTGAAGAGAGTCATGACAACAACAGATACGGAGGAGTGGCAAATGACCACCATTGCTACGTTCCTTTTGGACGGTGAAGCGAGAATGTGGTGGGAAGGATTGGAGCTGTGTCTACTGAGAGGTAGGCAACTTGTTGATGTCTCGATGCAGGAGTTCTCGAGATTATTCTTGGCTCGATACCTCCCTTCGGCGCAGAGGATAGCGTTGGAGAACGAGTTCCTGAGGTTGGTTTAGAGTGAGAAGAGCGTGGATGAATATCTCCACGAGTTTACTCATTTGAGTCGATATGCTAGCTACACCATAGCGGATGAGGAGCGCAAGACGAATCGATTCTACGAAGGGTTGAGAGATGAGTTGAGGCTACTACTCTCGGGGCCGATGACGCGGGGTTTCTTGACCTTGGTCAACACGGCCCGGTCCTTGGAGAAGGACATGAAGAATGTTCAAGCGAAGAAGAACGTTGGTGAGAAGAAATTGGGGTTCAAAGTGCCGAATACTTCAAAGTCTGGCTATCAAAGATTCTTCAAGAAGCATAAGACTTCGGGTCCAGCTCCTTCTCGTGCTTCTGGGGCGACTTCGAGTCGGACCCCGGGGATATGTTTTACTTGTGGAAAGACGGGGCACTTTGCCCGTGACTGTTGGAGCGGACGTCCTAAGTCCGAGAGAAGGTCGGGAGCGACTTATGAAGAGAAGGGCAAGGCGGTGGAGTCGACCACATCCCACTATGCTCCGGCCCAACCAAGGGTGTATAATCTTGGCCAACAGGAGACCATCAAACAGGCTGATGTGGTGACAGGTACAGTTTAATTTATAGCAAGTCAATTTCTTTAAATACTTGTTATGCACATGTTACGTTACCACAGCTTGTTTAGGATTTGTTTTGATTTGTGAAAATCCGGCTAGAGCACTTCTCGATACGGGAGTTTCACACTCCTTCTTGTCCGAAGGATTTATATCACGCATCGGAGTCCCTTCTTCGATGGCGAAGGATAAGTTGGATGTGTTGTTGCCCAATGGGTGTTCGATGCGCGCGGATAGGATCGGCGATCTTAAGATACGTATTGGGAATCAGGAGTTCAATCTGCAAGCGTCGTTACTTCCATTGGTGGAGTTTGACGTTATATTTGGCATGGATTGGCTCTCGGAGCAGAAAGCCTATATCGATTGCGGTCGCAAGGAAGTGAAGTTGGGAGCAGGTCGTGAGACGACTTTTACGGGTTTAAAGGGGTCGAACAAGACGTTGATGTCTGCTCTACAGGTGGTGAAGGCGGTTCGTGCCGGTGCAGAACTATTCTTTACACTAGTGGAGGTTGCAAAGCCGAAGCCCGCGTTGGATAGTATTTCAGTGGTATAGGAATACCCTGATGTGTTCCCCGTAGATCTTCCAGGAGCCCAGCCTCAACGGGAGATAGATTTCACGATTGAGCTAGAGTCAGGTGTAAAGCCTGTGTCACGATCTCCATATCGGCCAGCGCCTAAGGAAATGGCGGAGCTGAAAGTTCAACTGCAAGAGTTGTTGGAGCAAGGGTATGTGCGCCGAGTTCTTCTCCTTGGAGCGCGCTGGTCCTCTTTGTTAAGAAGAAGGACGGAAGCTTGAGGCTATGTATTGATTATCGGGAGCTCAACAAGTTGACGGAGAAGAACAAGTACCCGATCCCCCAGATCGATGATCTTTTTGATCAGTTGGTCGGGTCGACGGTGTACTTGAAGTTGGATCTCAAGGCTGGGTACTATCAGCTGCGAATAAGGGAGAGTGATATCCCGAAGACAGCATTCAGTACGAGATAAGGGCATTATGAGTTTACGGTCATGCCATTTGGGCTCACTAATGCGCCGTCAGTGTTCATGGATCTGATGAGCAGGACCTTCCGGGAGTACTTGGACCATTTTGTGATCGTCTTCATCGATGATATGTGTACTCTCAAAGTGAGGAAGATCACTTCAAACATCTTCATTTGGTTTTGGAGACGCTAAGGAGGAATTAGTTGTATGCCAAGTTCTCGAAGTGCGAGTTTTGGTTATCCTCAGTGGCATTCCTCGGTCATATAGTGAGTGGAGAGGGTATTGCTGTGGATCCGGCGAAGATTGTTGCGATATGGGAGTGGCCTGAGCTTGCTACGGTAGCGGAAGTCCGGAGCTTTCTGGGGCTTGCCGGATATTATAGGCGCTTCGTAGAGAACTGCTCGCGGATAGCGTTACCTCTCACTACTTTGATGAGGAAGGAGCAGAAGTTTGTTTGGACACCGGAGTGCGCGCGAGCTTTTGAGGAGTTGAAGTGTCGGTTGACCACGGAGCCTGTGCTGAGTTCGCCGATTAGGACCGAAGGATATGAGATTTACAGTGATGCTTCAAGCAGCGGTTTGGGTTGCATGCTACTGCAACACGGAAGTGTAATAGTTTATGGCTCGAGACAGCTAAAAGTGCATGAAAGGAACTATCCGGTCCATGACTTGGAGTTAGCGGCCGTGATTTTTGCCTTGAAGCTGTGGAGACACTATTTGAACGGTGTGAAGATTGATATCTACACCGATCATAAGAGCCTGAAGTATCTGATTGATCAGAAGGATCTGAATATGCGGCAGCGTAGATGGATGGAGTTCCTGGGGGACTATACATTCAAGATCCACTACGTGCCGGGTAAAGGTAATGCAGTTGCGGACGCGTTGAGTCGCCGAGCCCCAGCTCAAGACAATTGGCTATCAGTGCATGATGAGCGGTTGGTGCGGGAGTTGGAGGCATTGGAGATTGTTTATGTGGATAGACAATCAAGTGCTGAAGCAGTTCTGAATTGGACTGAAGTCCAATATGACCTGGCTAATCGGATTAGACAGGCTTTGGATATGGATGTCCATATGAAGCAGTTCATGGTAAAGTCTCTGGATGGGACAAATTCTCAATTCGTTGTGGAGGATGGATTGCTTTGGAAATACGGGCGTCTGTGCCTCCCAAGTGTGGGCAAGTTGCGGGTGGAATTGTTCTACGAGGCACACCATACCAAGTACTCGATTCACCCAGGGAGCACGAAGATGTACCGCGATGTGAAGAAACTGTTTTGGTGACCGGGTTTGAAGAAAGATGTGGCGCTCTACGTAGCAAAGTGCCAAACTTACGCCTTGGTGAAGGCAGAATGCCAAAAGCCGGGAGGATTTTTGAAGTCCTTGCCTATTCCGGAGTGGAAATTTGACGACATCTCTATGGACTTTGTGCACTGTTTGCCAAGGTCGCAAAAGGGGAACGACGCCACTTGGGTGGTTGTTGATTGGCTAACGAAGGTGTCCCATTTTATTCTGCATAGGAAGGATGATCCGATGGAGAAGTTGACAAAACTTTATGTGCATAACACTGTACGGCTTCATGGTGTGCCCCGCAGCATCGTGAGTGAGAGAGATGGGTGGTTCACGTCCAATGATTGGAGCCTTGTGCAGCAAATGTTGGGAACAAAGCTGAAATTCAGCACAGCCTTCCAACCGCAAACAGATGGGCAGACCGAGAGGGTCAATAGAACTATGGAAGACATGCTTCGCATGTGTGTCTTGGATTTTGGGAAGCAATGGGAAGACCACCTTTATTTGGTGGAGTTCGCATAAAATAACAGCTACCAAGTGAGTATTCAAATGGCGCCCTTCGAGGCCCTATATGGTAGAAAATGTTGCACGCTGTTGTCTTGGTTAGAAACGGGTGAGTCAAAGTTGTATAAGCAATTGGAAGTGGAGGATGCTACTTCTTTGGTGAGAACCATTTGGGAGAGGTTGCTTATCGCTCAGGACCGTAAAGCGAAGTACTATAATGCCAAGCATAGGAACGTGGAGTTCGCTGTGGGCGACTATGTGTACTTAAAGATCAAGCCGTTCAAGGGTGTCTCGTGGGTGCTGCGATTGAAAAAGCTAAGCCCGAGGTACCTTGGGCCGTTTGAGGTTCTGGAACGAGTTGGTGAAGCAGCCTATTGGTTGAAGCTTTCAGTGGAGCTTGGTGGATTACATGATGTATTCCATATTTCGGTGCTTCGGAAGGCGGTGCAAGAGCCTTCGCAAGTGATCGCGGTTGATCAAGTGCCGGTGGATAGTGGGCTGACGACAAAGGTCAAGCCCGTGCGGATTGAGGACTCGGAGGTCAAGCGGCTACGCAATAAAGAGATGAGGATGGTCAAGGTCCGATGGGACAATTGCGGTTGTGAGGAGCTCTCTTGGGAACGAGAGCAGACAATGCTTGATGAGTATCCGGAGTTGTTCCGCTCAGGTACAAATTTTGGTTTTGTACATGTCTTTCCTTTATATAATTTTGTGGACGAAATTCTTTTAAGAGGGGGAGAGTTGTAATGCCCCGAAACTCAAAAGAGCGACGGGTGACATTTTGGGCCAGTTTTGGGTTCTGGCAGGAGGCACATGGCCTGGGACACGGGCGTGTCCCAGGGCGTGTCAGGCTTGTGTCGTCGAGTTGGTCGAGATGTCGACGAATTTCGCTCGACGTTGTGTCGAGACAGGGCACACGGCCTACGACACGGGTGTGTCGCAGGGCGTGTCGACCTGTGTCGACACTCAGCCCGCGAAGTCGACATTTTTGCACTCGACGAAGTGTCGAGACATGGCACACGGCCTGCGATACGGGCGTGTCGCAGGGCGTGTCGACCCGTGTCGACACTCATCCCGGGGAGTCGACGAATTTTGCTCGACGATGTGTCGAGACAAGGCACACGGCCTAGGACACGGGCGTGTACAAGGCCATGTCGTGAGGTCGAAAAACTTCGCTCTACGAAGTGTCTATTGTCGAGACCGTGTACACGGCCTGGAGCCCATGCATGTTCGAGTGGACACGGGTTAGGACACAGGGGTGTCCTAGAACCCGTGTAGTTCTCGGGTTGTTTTTGGGATAAATCGATGGGGGTACACGGCCGGCCACACGGCCGTGTCAGGTGGAACATGGGCGTGTCAGGTCGAACACGGGCGTGTTTGATGCCCGTGTGTTGCTCCAGGTGCGTCGATTTTGACGGCGAATGAGGCACACAGCCCTGGACACGGGCGTGTGCCAGGCCGTGTTCGGTCCAGATTGTACTTTTCGGTCCCGAATCAAAGCCGTTCGTTTCTTTAATTGGTGATCCAACGGCTGGGGGGTTGTTCCTGATGGGATATACCCGGGATTGGACCCTTGAAACCCTAACTTTTACTTGAGTGGTTATCTTTCTAAAGCTTAAAGAGGGAGGAGAGCCAAGGAAGGAAGAAGAAGCTAGATCCTGCCATTGGAGGAGCTTCGAAGCTCCAAATCTCGAGCCGACTCCGGATCCACGGAGGCAAAGAGAGTGCGGTGCTTTTCATCAGCTTACTTTTCCATGGCGCCAAAGAAGAACGCTAGGGTAACAATTCTCTTCTTGAGTATGTGAAGCTCTCCTTCTTTGCATAGGAAGCCCGCTCTCGCAAGTTTGCGGTGAGTTGGAGGCGTTCCTTCGGGTAGATATGTAAAGTCCCCGTTGTGTAGAGCCCGTAAGCGAGAATGGACATAAGCATGATGTGTGAGGCCTATCCGGACATGTTGGTCTGGATCGGTGATGTTGCATTGCATAATGCCGGAGAAGACTCCGTGCTATTGGTTGTTTTTCGGGTTTTCTACACGGTAGATTGCAACAGGGAGCCTTGGGGATTAACCCTATGGTGCACCTGGAAAACTGGGCAGTTGCGTGATCTTGCCAACTTGGTGGCCTGAGAGTCAACTTGAACATAACCGGGTTATGTGAATTGTGATGGAAACGGGACTCGGGAGAAGATTGACCTGCACATATGGTTTAAATTACCGTTGCGATGTGAGTACGGGTCAGATGGGACCGTACCCGTTCTATGTCGTTCGGGTTAAAGAGACCTAAAGTTACGTGGCACTTGTCGTTGGCATAGATGAGGATCTTCGGCGGTCTATGGTTTTAATTACCGTGACCCATGCCGGGAAGACAAATTGCTCATTGATTGGCCGTCCAAAGGGATGGTGGTGACTCGGCAGACTTAGACTGTGTTCATAGAGAATATGCCCTGAGTGCACGGGGTGTGTGGCCGTATGAGCCTACACCTGTGATGAAATGAATATTGTTATATTACTCGATTATGCTAATGAAAATGCAGGGAAGGAGCATCGACGCCCCGAGTTGGGGGCGGGATCGTTATAATTTGGTCAGCATTGCTTACCGTTGCCTTGTTTAGCCACCGTGCGGTGGTTTGTTGCTTGCAGGTGCTGCTGGACCAAGCGGTCAATAGCGGGCTAAAGCCCAAATTGCGAAGCCGGCCCTCAAAGGCCTAATTGGAGTGTTTACTGCTTTTACTTATGTATGACCGGCCTGCGTGGCGTGGTTTGTAAATTATGTAATATCGAAGTAAACCATTTTGTAAGGCCTTAAGGCTTGTACTTGTGTATGTACAATATTCCTATTTGGTATTAGTGGACATTCATGCTTTAGTGCTGGGTTCTTTATTGCAACTTATATAAATCGCTTCCGCTAGAATGCTCTGTGTAGGACGTTATGATTGGTTGGATGGTTTCCATGAATAACCACCCGGTCTGTCTGTGGTATATGGCGTCGGGCCCCGACTGTACCTACTGCTATATGCTATGCGACGGATAGGGGGTGTTACACGGCTACTCCACTATCTCGGATTGAAAATCAATCCTACCCTCGGAACAATGTTCCTACAATCTCGATCCACAAAATGGATCTACACTCGGAAGAGAGAGCTTCCTACAATCTCGGAGATAAAAGCTCATACACTCGGATAAATTTCTCCTACAAGAATGAAATAAATTGTATAGAAATACAAACAAAGATTCCTTTTTTAGATCTACAACAGTCGGCCAGAAATTTCTCCTTCTAGGCTTTGCGGCTTTATCAGAATGATGAAGAGAAATCTCAGAAAGATTGGATCTGAAACTTCTTGGCTTCACACGATCGATCGAATCAGAAAATGTTGAGTGAGCGAATCTCGATCTGGAAACCCTTCTTGATCTGAATCCTCAAAAGATGAAACCCTAGCCGGTCAGGAATCAGCGATGCTGACGGCGGCGATTTTCATTTCTTGGAGAGAGAAAGAGGAAACAGAAGCGGGTGCAAAACTTTCTTAAAATAATCTTCTTATAAATTAGGGTTTGTCAGTTTAGACAAGACTATTTATAGGATCAAAAAAGATTAAACATAATTGAGTCATTATGGGAGACACGTGGACCAATCACAACAAAGTTCATTAAGAAAACATTTATTCTTGACTTAACGAATTTTCAGAAAAGTCGAAGTAAAATACTCGAGATATAAGAGAATACTCGAGTACATGCAGCACTACTCGAGTAGGTAGAAGATGACTACTCGAGTATATGAGAAGAACTACTCTAGAGGGAATGAGATAATTACTCGAGTACATGGAGTCAACTACTCGAGTAAGTAAGAAGAAAAGGAATCAGCTACTCGAGTAACAAAAATAACATACTCGAGTACTTGAGTACTTACACGAGAGGTGGTGTAGATTACTCGAGTATAAGAAATACTACTCGAGTATATAAGAATGAACTACTCGAGTAGTTAAGAAACTACTCGAGACCAAAACTTAGAAAATTTCTGGAACAAGAAAACAGGACTACTCGAGTATAGAAGTTGAACTACTCGAGACAAATAGAACTACTCGAGTATATGGAGATGACTACTCGAGTAATTCACTTAGAGAAATTTTCTGGAATGGAATTTTGGATTACACGAGTATAAACACTAGACTATTTGAGCAGTAGATGAACTGCTCGAGTACATGACTTAGACTACTCGAGTAAGTGAGAACTACACGAGAGTCAGAATTCAACTACTCGAGACAGAAGATAAAACTACTCGAGTACTATACAGTACCACTCGAGTATTTAACTTAGAAAACTGAAAGAATTGGTTTCAAGGTGACCTAAACACCTAGAGGGAGGGGGGTAAATAGGTTTAATTCTTTTTCTAACTTAGGCAGACAAATCTATCTAGTTTAGCAATTTATTCAGCAGATATCACAACACAGTATTCACACATACACAGCATTCCACAGATTGCACACCAGATTTATAGTGGTTCCCCAAATGATGGGTACATCCACTTTCCCCTTCTCCTATCTAGCAGTGTACTAGATTCGACCTAACTTCCTTCTTTCTTCTCAGATCCATAGATATTATAGCTCAGAACCAAGAATGGTTCCTATAACTCAGAGTGAATCCATACTCCTACAACTCAGGCACAAGCCCTACCTCAGCCTTTTTCACAGGCCTACAACTCAGAGTGAAACCCCACTCCTACAACTCAGGTAAAAGCCCTACCTCAGCCTCTTTCACAGGCCTACAACTCAGGGAAAAGATTACCCTACCTCAGGCACTCAGCCCTACCTCAGCCTTTATAATTTAGGCTTGCAACTCAGAGAAATAAATCTCCTACACTCAGATCTATTACAGATCCTACCAAAGTTATTGATGAAAAGATAATAATATCTTCAACCAGATGGAGAGATAATTGGTTGAAGGCTTCTTGATTAGTTCTTGATAGAACTGATTACTTAAGGATCAACCTGTCTTAGCTTCTTCAAAGCTTTCTGAATCTGAACAAAGTAAGGTTGATCTTCTTGGTGTTGGAGTTGATCTTCAATCAGCTTCCTTCTTATTCAGAAATTAATCTGAATTCTTCTTCGGAATTGATCTGAATTCTTCTGGCAGAATGTTCAGGATCTGCCTTCACTGGATGAGGACTTCTCTCCTTCTTGTTTTTCTCTCTCTATAATCTATTGACTGTTTCTTCTTTCTCTTCTTCTGGATTCTCAATCCTTCAGAGATTATTCTTTATTTACTGATCGTGTTCATGATCACTTCTTCACAATTGATAATTTATCATCATTGTTGTTCCTAATTGTTGAGAGAGCATATCTATATATAGGATTCATCCATGGTTATCGGCTGTTCCAGTTCCAAACGGTCTTCTGACACCTCTGACAGATGTGACAGCAATGTCAGTAATGACAGCTGTCAAGTCTTCAATTGTATTACTTCAACCTTCATTGGACTTTGACTCAGCAGCAGAGAATGTCGAGTGAATACTTCACATGTGTCGACACACATAGTCCATATATCGACACAAGTCTTAATGATGTTGACACAACTTCACTTTCACTTCTCGACACAGCTTCTGTGGAATGTGTCGACACAAGTCTTGTGTGTCGACATAATCACTCCTTGTCTTGACAAAGTTGGTGTCGACAGAATTCTGGTGTGTGTCGACACAAGTTCTGTGTGTCGACACAGTCATTGTCGACAGAATTCTGGAATGTGTCGACAGCTTCCCTGTGTGTCGACACAAATTCTGGGTGTCGACACAATCTGGCCCTTGGTGTCGACACAACTTTGTCGATAGATTTTCAGTGTGTCGACACAAATTTTGGGTGTCGACACAATCTGGCCCTTGGTGTCGACACAGCCATTCCCAAGTGTCGACAGTTGTACTTAGAAAATTTTTCTTCCATTTACTTAACCTGCACATGATAACTCAACACAACATCAAATACAACTTGATGCATATCATTGAGTTAGGTGAGGCTTCTCCAAATCTGGTATATATTTTCCAATATACCCAACAATCTCCCCCTATTTGGAGAAGTCATAACTCTTAGTCAATGATATACATCACTTATAATAAAATAAACAATATGATGTATAAAAGCATTCAATGACAGGGTAACATATAAACAAAACAAGTATATTATATCATCACAAAATATGATACAAACATAATAAGCATGAATCATTGTTTTGTTTAAACTTCAAAAAAATTTTGTTAACAACAGATTACATAGATTTTAAAACTGAAGATTACAATGTTCTAAAATCTAGTCAATCTATCCTAAGGCTGATTAGGCCCCTTAATCACTATGCCTTTGCCAGACTAGACCCTTACTTGTACTGGAGCTTCAGTATCTTCAGCTGGTTTTTTCCTTTGAGATCCTTCTTCTTAAGTTCTTCAGCCTTAACTTTTTGCCTTTCAAAATAGTGATAAGGCTTGGTAAAGTATTTACTGGGCTCCACAGCTTTAGTAGGTATTTTCCCAGCCTTGTGATCCCTTCTGAACTGATGTATAACATCTTGTCTCTGTAGATATTTGTTCCACTCAAGTTCAGAATACCACTTGCCTCTATCATGCATTTTGTCTTTGACAGCTTGCAAGACAGTGAGTATTATATTTCTAGAGGTGGGACTCCATCTTTCAAAATCAGGCTTCAGTTCAGCCTGCTCTCTAAACGTTTTCTTTGAGAGTTGAGCTTCTTGCTCTTTATTCAATGCTGCCTCTGACATTTCCACTTGCTCAATTATGACATTCTTAGTAGCCTCTGGAGGGATATACATCTTGTGAACCAGTTGTTGAATTCCCTCAAAGTTAGAAGGGGGTATATGATTTGAGCTACCTCTTGCTGACCCCCTTCAATTCCTGCAGCTTGAATGCCTGACTCAGTTGTATTATCATCATCACACAAGGGTGGATATCCCAGAGTTGCTATAACAGCATTTGGTATCCATTTAGCATGCTCTGAGCTAGCATTGATTAACATCCTCTCCCCCTTTATGACTTCTCTTTCAACATGATCTCTTAAGTCATCTTTCTGAAATCTTACTTGTTCAGCCAGATAATTGGTGCCTTCCTTATAAAAAGATCTGAATTTTTGTAGCTGATCAGAGAGAAGTTTCTGTGAGGCTTGTATAGATGTTTGAACAACAGCTAATTATTCCTGAAGTTGTTGATCAAACTCAGATTTCTCTTTAGCCCTTTTCTCAGTTAATGCAGTTGCAGTATTCTTTAACTCAGTAACAATCACATTATGTGATTCAGTAAGATTATCATTCATCCTGAGCTGATTTTCCAGAACATATCCTTGCTTAACTACTATGTCATCAATTTGAGTCCTGGCCTCTTGTTGCTGCTTGGCCAGATAAACTACATCATTACCTCCTTTATGGAAGCAGTCTATCATCTCTTTCTTATTCTAGTTTACTTCAAATCTGATTGATTTTATATCTTGAGCCAAAGAGAACTGGAGTTCCTTATGGCTTTCATCCACATATTTTTCAAGAGCTTGTCTTTGCTCATCCATTTTAACTTGCAGAGCAACCAACAGTGAACTGTAGTCAACTACTGGGGCTGGTTGTTGAGGTACTGTTTGCAAAGCCCTCTTGTAGCTTAAGCTCTTCTTCTTGTAGACCATCAGTTTCCTTTTATTTGCATTTGAGGCTTCCTTATCATCTTCAAAAGCTCAGGAACTGTCTATATCAACTGTCCCTTTAGGACTAGAGTGCAGCTCCTTCTCAGTCCTAGTCAACTCCCCCTCAGTCCTTGCCTCCTGAATATCAGGAAATTGTTGAATTCTGTGAAGTGAAAGTGGGTGAATGGAAGGCTTGGGAAACCTATCCGCGCGGACTACGCGGACTGGGTTGGCGGACTGCTAAGTCGGCAGGGATGTTGCAGGCGGTTTGCTCTGTGGCGGCCTGGGCGGTCTGTTCGCGCGGACTGCGCGGACAGCAGCGGCGGTCTGACAGGCCAGTGTATGCTCAGCAGGCGGTTTTCTCCCAGGAAGTAACCGGGCGGATATGAATGTTATCCGCGGAGTCCGGCTTGAAGCGGACTGAAGAACTGGAGTTCGGCAGACCGGTTTGGCAGATGCCTTGGTCTTGCTCCAGTGAAGCGGCAAGTGGAAGCCGTGGAGACCGCCGGTCAGCGCGGACAGGAACTGGAGGTCGCCCGGTATGGCGGGCTAGATCCAGTGTCCGCCTGTAAGTGCGGACTGGCCCTTGCGGCCAGTGGGCTGGACTTGGTGGGAATTGAACCAAGTCCAGGATGGCCCAGTCCGGGGAGATCGCGCAGTGGAGCGCGGGCTGGTTTCTCAGTCCGCCAAGCGTAGTAGAAGTGCAGTTGCCTTGTTTGCTAGCTTGGGAAATGCGGACTGGAGAATTGCTTGTGCAGGAGCGTGCGGACTGGAGCCGGAGTCCGCTGAGTCCGGTTGAGCCTTGTGATGAGGTTATGGACTCAGGGAAGCGGACTGGAGTTCGCTGTATACGCGAACTGGGGTCTGCTGTTAGCGGACTGGATTGGCGTGTCCGCTAAGTCCGGAGGTACCTTGGAGTTGAGGTAATGGACTTGGGATATGCGGACGATAGCCGGGTATCCGCTGAGTCTGGCAGGTGCCTTGATGGCGCGGTTGCGGGCTCGGGTTTTGCGGGCTGATGCCTTGTCCGCAGAATGGCGGATACGGCTGTTGTGGAGTCCGGCTGTGGTGGTCCTGGCTTGGTCTCTGGCGGCAAGGCGGGCTGGATATTGGAGTCCGGCCTTGGAGAAGCTGGGGCGGACTGGCTATCTGCACAGGGCGGCGAACTGGAAGGTGTGTCCGCGGGCTGTGCGGACACACTTGTTCTAGCTGCGGGTTGTGGCGGTGATCCTATCGGGAAGGGCGGTGACCATACTCATCGTCGTGCCTATAAATAGGACCCATGTCACATCAGGAATGAGAACCAAGAGGAACCTGGACCGAAGTAAGTGAACAGTAATTGAGCTCGCGTAAGTTGCTGCGGTCTGGACTTTGTGTCCGCGCGGATTGAGTTGACCCGGTTGTGCTGTGCAGGTTGTGCGGATAGCGCTGGAAAGCCAGGACTTGGCTTTGATTGCGGTCAGGGACAGTGGGGACTCTGCGGTTAAGAAACAGGCGGTAAACAGCAGGTCGCGGATAGCGACCAGGCGGTCTTCTCTTTGGCGACTTGGTTCGGGGTTCAGGAGGTCGCCTGCATCAGGCGGACTGTTCCATTCGGTGGCGCAGCTTGTGCGGTCTGGCGGCGTGCAGACCGGCGGTGAAGAGCTAAGCATTGGAGTAAGGGTGAGTCCGCGCGGCTTGGGTTGCGGTCTGGCGACCTGGCGGACTGAGCGGACTCCACAGCAGTAGGTCGGCGGCTTGTTGATTGAGTCCGCGCGGCTTGTTTTTTGTTCTTGTCTTTGTAACTGTCTCTGCTCTCCCGGTGTTGGGTTTTGGTGAAGCATGTCTCGCCATGTTTGTCTCGCCTTGTAAAGAAGTTTGCTCTTGATCAATAAAGAAGCTTGTGCTGCATGTGTTGCTGGTTGTTACTGCTTTGTTGAGATAACCACTGTTAACTCCACGATCCGGGAAAACTTTCAACATATAAGTGGGCGTATTCTCCTTCGGTTTGTTGAGTTTTCAGCAAGGTATCCAAGGGGGCGTCTGCGGTTTGTTGAATTTTAACATGGTATCAGAGCGAGGTTGTTGGAGTGGTCAAGCAGTGCTCAATGGAAGTAGTTGCTCTTCTGAAGAGGAAACCAGTGGTAGAACCATGGCAGTGGAGGATGCAAGTTGTCTTGGTATTGATCTTCTTACAGAGGCGAACTGTGAACGGTGGAAGTCCTGTATGAAGAGCTTTCTTCTTGGCGAGGACCTTTGGGAGGTTGTATGCGGAGCAGGAAGACAAGAGGATACTGCTGGCAATGCTGCGACGATGAGAGCTTGGAAGGAGGCAAATGCGAAAGCGGAGTCTATTCTCAGGCAGGTGATCTCATCGGAGCTCTTGGACCACATCAGTGGATGTCGGTCAGCTGCGGAGGTTTGGACTTCCCTTGATGGGTTGTTCAGGAAGAAGGTGAAGGAGGTTGCTGCTGATGATGGTCCCTCTACTTCATATCAGGAAGAAAGGAGTGTTTCTCCTAGGCGTGATAGGAAGAGGAAGGAAGGACCACGGTGCTATAAATGCAAGCAGCAAGGTCATCTTCGGAAGGAGTGCAAGGTTACCTTGCTCTCGGCGAACGTAGCTCAGGTAGGGAGGAAGGAGAAGAACGTAGTTGGGACTTCAACTAGTTCTGGATCTGATCGGCTGGATGCCACTGATAGTGCAGCTATCTGGCATGAAAGACTGGGGCATGTAGGGATGGACAAGCTGAAAGCAATGGCGGAAAGAAGACTCGTAAGAGGCTTGCCTAGATTGTCATCCTATGGCGATGGTCGGGGGTGTGCGGGATGTCAGGAAAGTGGAGCCTATCGCTTCATGGTCGACAAAGCACAATCCAGGAGTAATGCACCATTGGCGGTTGTCCATTGTGCTCTGGTGGGACCGACCGTCACGGCCAGTCTTGGAGGCAGCAGGTTCATGCTGATATTGGTTGATGACTATTCTGGGTATACTTGGGTATACTTTATGAAGACGAAGTCCAACATGGTACGCTTGTTTGTGGAGTTCAAGAAGCTTGTCGAAGGCCAGCTTGGCCGGAGGATCAAGGTGTTGAGGACAAGTTTCGGTGGTGAGTTTGACTCAACCGAGTTCTCACGCTTTTGCAGGAAGCAAGGGATCCGGATGGAGCTTTCTTGTGGACATACTTCACAACAGGGTAGTGTTGCAGCTCGGATGATCCGTTGGTTAACGGAGACCTGCAAGTGTTGGCTTCAGAGTAAAGGCGTTCCGAAGGCTCTTTGGGCGGAGGGAATAGCCTGTGCTACTCATGTCATCAACCGGATGCCTCTTAGTCCGATCATAGTAAAGACTCCTTATGAGCTAATGTTCGGAGTGAAGCCCTCAGTGAAGCACCTTCGGGTGTTTGGATCTACCTGCTATATACACTCTCCGGGTGCTCTCAAAACAAAGCTAGTCTTTGTAGGGTATGATGAGCAGAGAAGAAGATGGAGGTGTATGGATCCTGCGACGAAGAAACTCATAGTGTCGAGAGACATTGGTTTTGATGAGTTGACGCCGTATTGGGGTAGCTCTTATGTGGAGCTAGAGTTAAGCAGGTCAGATGGTGGGCTGAAGGAGGCTGCTGCTAAGGAAGTGGAGTTGCCTGAGTCACCAGGTGCTCCAGGTTGTTCTAGCTCCGGGGCAAAGGCGTCAGAGTCGGGAAGAAGGGGGAGCGATGCTCCAGGACCTTCTGGCTCAAAGGCGGAGGCTTCCTGTTCAGGAAGCAAGGGGAGCGATGTTCCAGGCAGTTCCTGTTCAAGAGGGGAGTCTTCTGGTTCAGGTAGCAGGGGGAGCGTTGCTCCAGGTGCTCTTGGTTCCAGTAAGGAGGCGTCTTGTTCAGGGAACAAAGGGAGCATTGTTCCGGGTTTGCCCGGGAACGGAGCTGGTTCAAAAGCAGCGGAGGTGGTTAGCCATGATCAGGTTCTTCGGAGATCGAAGAGGATCAGTAAGCCACCAGCTCGATATAGCGAAGGGAACACGGCGGACTTGGTCCCGTGTTTCCTTGTTAGCCCTCAGATCGAGCAAGGGACTTCTGGCTGTGATGACCCCACTAGAATCAAGGAGGTGGTTGACACCAAGTCTGATGAGGTGACTTCTCTCAGAGGCAACGAGGCTTGGGCTTCTGGGTCCAAGGAAGTTGGTGATACTCCTATGATGCATGAGTGGAGGTTGAAGCTGAAGAAGGCAGAGGGAAGCATGGCTCCTTTTGGGAGATGCTGGAGGGCTCCCTCATGGTCCATGATATGCGGGGCGAGGACTATGTCTTGGACATCTCTTCGTAGATGCTATCGGAAGGAACAGGTGCAAGGTTACGGGAGCTGCTGGAGTTATTCACCACTTCTCACTTCAAGGGGGAGTGTTGAATTCTGTGAAGTGAAAGTGGGTGAATGGAAGGCTTGGGAAACCTATCTACGCGGACTACGCGGACTGGGTTGGCGGACTGCTAAGTCGGCAGGGATGTTGCAGGCGGTTTGCTCTGTGGCGGCCTGGGCGGTCTGTTCGCGCGGACTGCGCAGACAGCAGCGGCGGTCTGACAGGCCAGTGTATGCTCAGCAGGCGGTTTTCTCCCAGGAAGTAACCGGGCGGATAGGAATATTATCCGCGGAGTCCGGCTTGAAGCGGACTGAAGAACTGGAGTTCGGCAGACCGGTTTGGCAGATGCCTTGGTCTTGCTCCAGTGAAGCGGCAAGTGGAAGCCGTGGAGACCGCCGGTCAGCGCGGACAGGAACTGGAGGTCGCCCGGTATGGCGGGCTAGATCCAGTGTCCGCCTGTAAGTGCGGACTGGCCCTTGCGGCCAGTGGGCTGGACTTGGTGGGAATTGAACCAAGTCCAGGATGGCCCAGTCCGGGGAGATCACGCAGTGGAGCGCGGGCTGGTTTCTCAGTCCGCCAAGCGTAGTAGAAGTGCAGTTGCCTTGTTTGCTAGCTTGGGAAATGTGGACTGGAGAATTGCTTGTGCAGGAGCGTGCGGACTGGAGCCGGAGTCCGCTGAGTCCGGTTGAGCCTTGTGATGAGGTTATGGACTCAGGGAAGCGGACTGGAGTTCGCTGTATACGCGAACTGGGGTCTGCTGTTAGCGGACTGGATTGGCGTGTCCGCTAAGTCCGGAGGTGCCTTGGAGTTGAGGTAATGGACTTGGGATATGCGGACGATAGCCGGGTATCCGCTGAGTCCGGCAGGTGCCTTGATGGCGCGGTTGCGGGCTCGGGTTTTGCGGGCTGATGCCTTGTCCGCAGAATGGCGGATACGGCTGTTGTGGAGTCCGGCTGTGGTGGTCCTGGCTTGGTCTCTGGCGGCAAGGCGGGCTGGATATTGGAGTCCGGCCTTGGAGAAGCTAGGGCGGACTGGCTATCTGCACAGGGCGGCGAACTGGAAGGTGTGTCCGCGGGCTGTGCGGACACACTTGTTCTAGCTGCGGGTTGTGGCGGTGATCCTATCGGGAAGGGCGGTGACCATACTCATCGTCGTGCCTATAAATAGGACCCATGTCACATCAGGAATGAGAACCAAGAGGAACCTGGACCGAAGTAAGTGAACAGTAATTGAGCTCGCGTAAGTTGCTGCGGTCTGGACTTTGTGTCCGCGCGGATAGAGTTGACCCGGTTGTGCTGTGCAGGTTGTGCGGATAGCGCTGGAAAGCCAGGACTTGGCTCTGATTGCGGTCAGGGACAGTGCGGACTCTGCGATTAAGCAACAGGCGGTAAACAGCAGGTCGCGGATAGCGACCAGGCGGTCTTCTCTTTGGCGACTTGGTTCGGGGTTCAGGAGGTCGCCTGCATCAGGCGGACTGTTCCATTCGGTGGCGCAGCTTGTGCGGTCTGGCGGCGTGCAGACCGGCGGTGAAGAGCTAAGCATTGGAGTAAGGGTGAGTCCGCGCGGCTTGGGTTGCGGTCTGGCGACCTGGCGGACTGAGCGGACTCCACAGCAGTAGGTCGGCGGCTTGTTGATTGAGTCCGCGCGGCTTGTTTTTTGTTCTTGTCTTTGTAACTGTCTCTGCTCTCCCGGTGTTGGGTTTTGGTGAAGCATGTCTCGCCATGTTTGTCTCGCCTTGTAAAGAAGTTTGCTCTTGATCAATAAAGAAGCTTGTGCTGCATGTGTTGCTGGTTGTTACTGCTTTGTTGAGATAACCACTGTTAACTCCACGATCCGGGAAAACTTTCAACATATAAGTGGGCGTATTCTCCTTCGGTTTGTTGAGTTTTCAGCAGGGTATCCAAGGGGGCGTCTGCGGTTTGTTGAATTTTAACAGAAATAACTCTTCAAGACTGAATTCTTGTTGAGTTTGGACAGGTGGAACATCTGTATCTTGGACAGTTAATGGTGCATCATCTAATACAGATGTATCATGCATTGTTATATCCTGTGCAGGGATGTTGTCATGGTGTATCTGTTCAACATCAATTAGAAGCACAGTTAGTGTATCTGGCTCAGTATCTAGTGTAGTTTGATTAATATCATTTATTACCTCAAGGATACTTTGAGTGGCTATTTCACTCTCTAATGCAGCTTGCTCTTTCTCATGAGCAATTTCTGGATGCAATGCCTCTTGTTGAGCTGGAGAAAGCTCATTTGCTCCCCCTAGATGAAGCACATCCTGAACTTTATCCAGTTGGATGGTGCTTTCTGGAATATGCTCCCCCTGCATCTGACTATCATCTACATTCTTGGGGGCAGATGATTTCCTTACAGATTCTTGTTGTTCTTCATCTGAACTGAAGATCACTTGTTCTTCTGAATCACTGGAAAATTCAGGTTTCCTGGGGGTTGTCTTTTCCTTTTCAGTTGTGGTTGTTTCTGTGGTGTAGAACCATCTTTTGTCAGAACTCTTTCCCTCCTGGATAGTATTTTCATATCCATACTTCTCATGTGGTTTATCCTAGATCCTATTGTATGGTTCATCACTTCAGGAATATTCATTGCCAGATACAGACTCAGTATTCTTCCTAGATTAGGTTTCTTCAAACTTTCCTTGATCTTTTCAAAGATCACAGCAGACCAATTAGTTTTTACTCTGAAAATAACTTTGGTCATTAAGTTGAACATGTAAGCTGAGATCCTATAATGTCCTCCTGGTTTACAGAGAATTACTTTTCCCATAATCTCTGAAATAAACTTTCCTTGGGAGTTCATCCCCTTCCTCTGCATTGATGATTTAATCTTAGTGGTGGGATCCAGTCCACACCATTAAAGAGCTTCTTTTGTCATTGAAGATGTGACTTCATCATCTTCCTGAGTCCTGGGCAACTATAGTGTCTTCCTCGGATACTTTTGTGTAAGTTTCACCTTGCTTCCTTGAATTGATGACCTAATCTTCAATCAGTTGAATCCAGGGTTGCTGTTGTATAGAATTCAAGAACCTTCGTCTTCCAGATCTTGGTAGGTTCTGAAACTAGATATTCCAATCCACTTTCTTTGATTAGGGTTATCACATCTCTGATCTCAGTCGTAGCACTCTCAAAAGCATCGCGAACTAATTCATAGCCTTCGTTGATGTTGTTCTCCAACTTTGGTGCCATTAGTGACGAGAAATTTGAGGAGAAGAGAGATGAAGGTTTGTCGACTCAAATATTTGGTCTCGAAAATGCTGAGAGTGTTGTCGACAAAGTTGTTCTGTGACCTATTTATATGTTTGTCAACACAGAAGGTCAAAAGGCGGGGTAATAAATACTTAATGTGTCGACATTGTAGAGATTGTGTCGACACAGTCTTCTAATGTCTTAACAGAGTCAGACAACACTATGTGTCAACATAGTTTGCGATGTGTAGACACAAACTTCTTAATAATTGAATCTAATATCCGCGTGTCGACACAAACGACTGTATGTGTCGACACTACTATCTAAATGATAGAACTTCTATGTGTCGACACCACTATCTCACCACTTTTTTGTTGTGTCGACATAACTTTCCTTATGTGTCGATACAACTACTATATGTCGACACCGATTTCCTTTTATGTCGACATCAACTACTATATGTCGACACAGATTTCCTTTTGTGTCGACATTGAATTACTTAGTCAGATTTACTAAGTTACTCTAGGTTTAACATGCCTAATTCAATTTTAAAATAATTGAATTTAGTTTCATCTAGTGGTTTAGTAAACATGTCAGCAATTTGATTATTTGTGGTGACAAATTCCAAACAGATATCCTTTTTATCAACATGCTCTCTAATGAAGTGAAATCTAATTTCTATATGCTTTGTTCTGCTATGTGATACAGGATTTTTAGCAATATAAATAGCACTTGTAGAATCCATAAAACCTTGAGACTGAGCACAGCAGCTGCCTACAGCAATATATTCAGACTCAGCAGTGGAAATTGCCACACTTGTCTGCTTCTTACTACTCCATGACACCAATCTTCCACCTAGAAACTGACATGTGTCAGTGGTGCTCTTTCTATCTTCTTTGCAACCTGTATAGTATGCATTTGAAAAACCAGTCAGTAGAAAGTCTCTATTCTTAGGGTATCAAAGACCAAAATTAGGTGTGCCCTTAAGATATCTCAAAATTCTTTTAACTGTAGTATAATGAGATTCTTTAGGGCTTGCTTAGTACCTAGCACAGACACATGTTGCATACATAATGTCTGGTCTACTGGCAGTTAAGTATAGAAGGGAGCCAATTATCCCTCTATACAAAGACTCATCTACAGGTTTTCCTACATCATCTTTGCCTAAAGGCATAATTGTCCCCATTGGAGTTCTCATGGTGGTGGATGACTCCATACCATATTTCTTAATTAACTCCTTGGTGAACTTGGACTGTGATATGGACAATCCATCATCAGTCTGTCTTACTTGGAGTCCCAAGAAGAATTTGAGCTCACAAAATACTGCTCATCTCAAACTTCCCTTGCATAAGTTTTGCAAACTTCCTACAAAGGTTGTTTTCTGTAGATCCAAATATTATGTCATCAACATAAATCTGGACTAGGATCATCTTGCCCTTTGACTCCCTAAGGAATAGAGTCTTGTCTATTTTCCCCCTTGAAAATTTATTCTCAATGAGGAAGGTAGACAATGTTTCATACCAAACCCTAGGGGCTTATTTCAAACCATATAAGGCTTTATTAAGCCTAAAACATAATCAGGATAAAGTGGATCAACAAAACCTGAGGGCTGTTCAACATAGACTTCTTCTTTCAAATTACCATTTAGGAATGTTGACTTGACATCCATTTGGTATACTTTGAACCCTTGGAAAGCAGCAAAGGTAAGGAATAGCCTTATTGCTTCCAACCATGCCACTGGGGCAAATGTATGATCAAAGTTTATGCTCTCTTCTAATCTATAACCTTTGGAAACCAGTCTTGCTTTGTTCTTCACTATGATTCCATTTTCATCTAGTTTGTTCCTGTAGATCCACTTAGTCTCAATAATATTATGATCCTTTGGTTTTGGAACCAGCTCCCATACTTTACCCCTTCTGAATTGATTCAGCTCCTCCTGCATTGCATCTATCCAGTTGGAGTCTTGTATTGCTTCTTCAAATCTCTTTGGTTCCATCTGTGACAGGAAACTTGAGCAAAGCACTGTGTTCATATGTTTGCTTCTGGTTTGCACACCATGTATTGGATCACCAATAATTTGGTGTGCTGGATGATCCTTTAGATTCCTTATTGCTGGAGGCATTCTATCAGCAATTTGGACTTCTTCAATTTCTCCACCATACTGAACTTCATTGTCTTCAGTGTCAGCTTGTGGACCTTGTACTCCCCCTGTACAGCAACCATCATTTTCCTCATCCTACCTTGCAGTTTGGTCGTCATTAATGGTCAGCATGTCCAACTTTTCTTTTAAACCTGTTGAGCTACAAGAATTGCTAGAGAACTCACAATTAATTAGCTCATATTCATCAAACACTACATGAATAAATTCTTTTATAATTTGTGTAGTCAAGTTGTAGACCCTATATGCCTTACTGTTATTGTTGTAACCAACAAATATCCCATCTTGGGATTTCGCAGCAAACTTAGTTAGGTGAGACTTGCCAGTGTTAAGCACATAACACCTACTACCAAAGATCCTACAGTAGGATATGTTTGGTTTTCTGCCCTTCATAATCTCATAGGGTGTGTTTTTTTGGCTCTTAGTTATGGATGCTCTATTGAGAACATGACAAGCAGTATTTACTGCCTCAGCCCAGAAATATTCTGGGAGAGAAGTGTCACTTAGTAGAGTTCTACCAGCCTCAATAAGAGTCATATTCTTTCTTTCAGCAATTCCATTTTGCTGAGGTGTTCTAGGTGAGGAGAATTCTTGATGAATCTCTAGTTCTTCACAAAACCTTGTCATACATTCAGACTGAAATTAGTTCCATGGTCACTTTTGATTTTGACCACTGAATTGTTAAATTCATTCTGAATTTGTTTAACAAAGTTATGAAAGACAGTAGGAGTTTCAGGTTTCTGTATCAAAAAGAAAACCCATGTAAATATAAAATAGTCATATACTACCACAAAAGTATAGACTTTCCTACCTAGACTATAAACTGACATAGGACCAAATAGATCCATATGCAAGAGGTACAAACACCTCACAGAGTCTTTGGTATCAAGATTATGAAAAGAGGATTTGGTCTGCTTGCCTTTTTGACAAGCTGAACATATACCCTCTTTTATGCACTTAAACTGAGGACCATTCCTCACTAACTCTAAACTATAGAGTTGACCTATAGTCTTATAATTCAGATGTGCTATCCTTTTATGCCATTGGACACACTAAGATGCTTTCTCATCTGCAATTAAACATACAGGAGAGTTCATGTTTTCATAATCAAAATTTAAACAATAAAATTCCCTTTTCTATAACCAGATAAGATCACATTCTGATCACTTGTCCTTTTAATCTGACACTCATTCTTAATAAATGAAGTGTCATACCAAGAACACTCAGCTGACTTATGCTTATCAAGTTATGTTTCAAACCTTTTACATAAGCCAGTTGAGTGATTGTTATAGAATTAGTAGAGATGTTACCAAACCCTATTATGACCCCTTTTTCTGATCCACCAAAGATCACTTTGGGTCCACTCTCTATGGGAGTATAGTCCTTTAACATTCTTCTTGTTCCAGTCATGTGCCTGGAACATCCACTGTCAAAGTACCATATATGGTTATGACAACTTGGACCCACCGGCAGCAAATAAAATTAATTTACCTTAGAACCTCAATGTTTATTGGGTTCTAGGTTCAAGTTAGATTGAAACTTGATATTCTTACCAGCAGTCTTCCTCACAGGTAAGCTGGCATTCTTCCTGACACTAGTATTGTGCCAGCAATCCTTGGCATAATGACCTATATTACCACAGCACCAATACTCATATCTATTATACCTCTGTTTAGGTACAGTTTTAACAGTATTGCTGTCAGCCGTTCTTAACACTTTTGGTACAGTGGTTCTTTTCTTGAGTGCTGGAGCTACACCCTTATCATTCAGTATATCAGGCTTACAATAACCATGTATGATATCATGATCATATCTATTGGTAGGCTGTTGCACTTTCCTGAAGGAAATGAGGGGTTTGAAGGCTAGTGGATGTACTGTGGCTTTGCCTTTTCTTTTGGAATTGGCATCCCTTGCATTTCTATTAAATCCCAATCTTGTCTTACCCTTTTTGGGAATAAAGTCATCAATTAAGGGTAAGACTGATTTTTTGCTTAAAGAATTTAGCCACCAGATCCTTTTCCCTCTGAAGTTTGACTTCCAGACTTTTTATTTGTTCATTCTTGAATGTAATAGTACCCATATGAATAACAGTTATGTTTTTCAGTTTGGCTACTTCATTCATCTTTAGATCCAGCATTTTTTCTGAATCTAAGTCAGCCAGCTTAAGAGCAACAATTTTCTTGGCCTGTGCTTTGTTAAGGATTCTGCTTTTCATAAGTGCTTGCAGCAGATCACCATATTCATCAATAAGTTGATGAACATCCCCTTCAGATTCAGATTCATCCACATCTCTTAATACAGATGCTTCTGATTCTGATCCAGTATAGTAATCAAAAACTATTGAAGAATTGTTTACCTTACTAGGACCAGACTGATCCTGACACTGATCTTCTTCTATCAAGGCCATCAGCCCTTTACAATAATGTTCTTCAATTCCATTTATTAAGTCCAGCAATTTCAAGAACTCAGCCTCTTCTGCATCCTCTTCAGTTGCCAACAGTCCTATGTATGCTTCAGCTTCAGCTTCAGCCTCAGAATCTGATGATGAAGAATCTGACCAGCTTTTTTTGCTTCTTTGCAACAAAGGATTTCTCCTTCTTGCCCTTATTTTTTAGTTTCTTCTTGTCATTAGATTCTTTCCTTTTGTCAGGACAATCAGCTACCACATGTCCAGGCCTATTGCAACAATAACAAACAATCATAGTTGAAGTTAATTTACTAAGTTTAGAGCCATACCTGTCCTTCTTAGAGGATTTATTTTTCTGATAGTAATCATCCTTGGATTGTGAGGAGGATGGTTTGGATCTCCACTGTTTCTTCTTCAAGAACCTTTGAAATTATCTTGAGAAAGCAGCTAAGTCTTCATCAGAATTTGAACTATCTGATGTGTGACTGTCAGAACTTCCTGAAACTACTTCTGCAGCTTTCCTAGGAGGAGATGAAGACATCCTCCTGTCCTTTCTTATGGCTTCAGTCTTGAAAGCCACTGACTTATCTCTGTAATCAACTTTATTACTTTTCTCCTCCTCCTTTCTGACCATCAGCTGCATCTTATATGAAAGCAATTTGCCAAATAATGTAGGCGGTGAGATTTCTGCTAGTCTGGCCACTTCCCTAATGGGACATATCTTGGTGTCCCTGTCCTTAGTTAATGATCTCAGAAACTTATCATATAACTCATATGTGTTGAATACTCTTCCATATGACATCAATTCATTAACTATTCTGAAGAACTTCTTGTAACATTCAGTTATGCTGTCTGTTTTAGATTGTCTAAAACTTTCATACTCCCGATTCAGCATAGACTTTCTGTCTTCTCTCACTTCTTTTGATCCCTTCATGTAGACAATCAGGGTGTCCCACATTTCTTTGGAGGTCTTGCAGTGAATCAAATTTTGGAATGTTGAATCATCTATAGTACTGACTATTTTATTTTGTGCTCTCTTATCCATAGTAGATAAGATGATCGCATCCTTTGTCATTTCAGAATACTCCTTTGGTGTCCTAAGATTTGCATCAAGAACTGAGACTTTCATTGGGATGAATGACCCTTCTTTGACTGTCATATAGATTCTTGGATCTGAAGGTTCCATAAACAGTCTAACTCGTTCTTTCCATATGCAAAAAATCTCTTTCCTGCATATAGGTAACTTCATGGAACCAAACTCCTTATGATTCTCAATGGAACCCATTTTGCCTAATAGATTTCTGCCTTAGAGATCTACTCAGACTGTTACGTCTATTCTTTGAGTAACCTCCCTCGGATACCACTTGTAAGAATTGGTTTCAAGGTGACCTAAACACCTAGAGGGGGGGGGGTGAATAGGTTCAATTCTTTTTCTAATTTAGGCAGACAAATCTATCTAGTTTAGCAATTTATTCAGCAGATATCACAGCACAGCATTCACATATACACATCATTCCACAGATTGCACACCAGATTTATAGTGGTTCCCCAAATGATGGATACATCCACTTTTCCCCTTCGTCTATCTAGCAGTGTACTAGATTCGGCCTAACTTCCTTCTTTCTTCTCAGATTCGCAGATCTTACAGCTCAGAACCAAGAATGATTCCTACAACTCAGAGTGAATCCACACTACTACAACTCTGGCACAAGCCCTACCTCAACCTTTTTCACAGGACTACAACTCAGAGTGAAACCCCACTCATACAACTCAGGCAAAAGCCCTACCTCAGCCTCTTTCACAGGCCTACAACTTAGGAAAAAGATTCCCCTACCTCAGGCACTCAGCCCTACCTCAGCCTTTATAATTTAGGCTTACATATCAGAGAAATAAATCTCCTACACTCAGATCTATTACAGATCCTACAAAAGTTATTTATAAAAAGATAATAATATCTTCAACTAGATGGAGAGAGAATTGGTTGAAGGCTTCTTGATCAGTTCTTGATATAACTGATTACTTAAGGATCAACCTGTCTTAGCTTCTTCAAATCTTCTTGAATCTGAACAAAGTAAGGTTGATTTTCAATCTCCTTCTTATTTTTCTCTCTCTACAATCTGTTGACTGTTTCTTCTTTCTCTTCTTCTAGATTCTCAATCCTCCAGAGATTATTGTTTATTCACTAATCGTGTTCACGATCACTTCTTCACATTTGATAATTTATCTTCATTGTTGTTCCCAATTGTTGAGAGAGCATATCTATATATAGGTTTCATCCATGGTTACCGGCTGTTCCGGTTCCAAACGGTCTTCTGACACCTCTGATAGATGTGACAGCAATGTTAGTAATGATAGCTGTCAAGTCTTTAGTTATATTACTTCAACCTTCAATGGACTTTGACTCAACAACAGAGAATGTCGAGTGAATACTTCATGTTGGAACACCCTATTACTATTTTGGGTCAGGATCACTATGTCTCTTAGGAAACTTGTTTTGACCTCATTGTATAGATCTAAAGGTCAAGTAGAATTGAGTCTAAGGGTTAGTACTTAGGTTTGGAAGCTGCCCTCAAGACCAAGGTTTTTCAGTCAGGAAACTAAGTCATTTCGTCAAGCTCAGTACGACGAATCGTCGAACTCCAATCGACGATCGTTGAGCTCACTTCGACGGATCATCGAACTCCATTCGACGATCGCTGAGCTCAACTTCAACAAGTCGTCGAACTCCATTTGACGATCTTCGATCTCAGATCGACGATCTTGACTCCAGTTTGGTTCTCAATCTCTGAGCTCAGTTCGACGATAGTTGAGCTCAGATCGACGATCTCTGTTTCTGTCAAAGTCCAAATCTCTGAGCTCTGCTCGACGATAGTGAAGCTCAGTTTGACGTTTTTCTGAAGAGTTCAACAATTTTCAAATTCAAATTTGGGCAGCTGTGGAATTATTGTCAGCAATTAATTCAGAGATCTTACAGCCGTTTTCATTTATTCTGGAGCAAGTTTCAAGGAATTATCAAGGAATATTTTATTGGACTTTCCTCCAGAAGACAAAAGCAATTAAGGAAGTCATTTATGACAGGCCAACGGCTATCTTGATAGTGGATCATTTCTATTCAGACATCAAGAGAATAAAAGAGAAGTTTTTTTTTTCAGAACTGAAGGAGTAGAACAAGGAGAGACACATATTCTGCAATATTCATTCTCTGCAAAACTTCTTCTGCAACAACTCTTAAACCATCAACATCAATTACACAAGAGAAAGAGAAAGAGTTGCAGACATCCTTAGTCTCAAAGATTCACACAAGAACACCAACACCAAAAGGAGATCAACAAACTGAAATCTTCAGATCTCTTTTTGATTCAAGTGTTTCAAGGCCATCATCATTCAAGACTCCAGACACCTCACATTTCAGCTGTTGCTGAAATCATCATTTGCTGGAGATCAATTTTCTGAAGGCCTATCAACCTACTGCAAAGCTTCACTTCCTGAACAACTACAGATCTCAGGGGGAGCTTTGACAACATCCACAATCTTCTCTCTGACTGTTGACAGAGAAGATCTTCTTATCCCTCTCTCTCTCTCTGATGTAAAGGGTTTTTCAAACTCCCTTCAAAAGTTTGTGTGTGGTTTTTGAGCACCTTATCAAAAGATCATTGGTGGCAAGACACCTGATCAAAAAATCTGGTTTGGTTTTTGAGCACCTTATCAAAAGCTCATTGGTGCCCAGGTCACCTGATCAACTCATACTGCAGTGGATTCCTACCTAGGGTGGTAGAAGAGTGGATGTACCCAGGTTGATTGGGGAACCACTATAGCTCCTTGTGGCTTCTGGTTGCTTACTTTCTTTTTTGTTTCTGGCTGTGGTTTGTGACTAGGTTGCTCTGTGATTAGATAGTTTCTGTGATTAGATTTACTCTTTATTATTTGGTTCCCTGTTCACATAAGAATACAACAACTGTTGTAAAAGTTTTTAGCAAGCATCATACTCTATTCACCCCCCTCTAGAGTATATCAGATCTAACTCACACTTTCAATTGGTATCAAAGCGAGGTTGGTTAAAAATACCACATCTTCCAGGTTGGTTAAAAATATCACATCTTCTAGGTTGGTTAAACATACCACATCTTGGTGGTTGCACAGGCTAACACCTGAACCCAAAGATTCCTATAGTTAGATCTGCTTGTTGTAGATTTTGTTATTAGAATTATTTCTTCACAAATCATGGCCCAAAATAAAGATTATGCAAGCACCAGACCTCCAGTGTGCAATCTGTCTAAGTTTGCACTTTGGAAAGCAAGGATTAGACTATACATGAATTCTATTGATGAGGACATTTTTTATTCTGTTTTGATAGTTTATCCAAGACCTCCAGAGAACACAAGTACAAATGCTATTCCCCCTCCTTCAGGAACAGATGCTGACATCAAGAAGTGGAAAGTAGCAGATGCAAAGGCTATGAATATCTTAGCCCAGACTATGTCTGATGACATTTTCCAAAAGGTGGCTGAATGCAACTCAGCAAAGGAAATCTGGGATAAGCTCTTTGAAATAGTCTCAGGATCAGCTGATGAAAGAAAGGACAGGAGATCCCACCTCATATCCCAATATGAGAATTTCAAGAAAGGAGAAGCTGAGTCAGTATCTGAAATGTGTAACAGACTCAGTCTGATAGTCAATGAACTGAAGACTCTGGATAAGGAGATATCATTGACTGAGCTAATTGATAAAATCCTAATGTGCTTCCCAAGCACTTGGGACTCAAGGATCTGGCCAATAAAGGATGTCAGAAGTCTCAATGAGATCACCACAAAAGCTCTCTTGGGCAAGCTCAAGTCTTATGAGCTGCTCATTAAGAATAGAGAAGAAGAGCAGAAGGCTGCCTCACCAGCCACAAGAAAAGAGAATTCTATAGCTTTCAAAGCCACTGAAGATCAGCCTGAAGACAAAATCTCAGGCAATGATGAGCTGCTTAGTCTGCTGGCCAAAAGATTTTACATGATGGCCAAAAAGGACTTCAGGAAGAGATCATACAAAGAGCATGACAAACCAAGGTATGATAAATCAAACATTAAAGAAATTGTTTGCTTTGGTTGCAGGAAACCAGGCCACATTGTGCCTGACTATCCAGAGAACAAAAACAAGGACAGAAAGGATAAGAGAGAAAGAAGAAAAGACAAGGACCACAAGAAGAACAGCAATGACAAACCCTCCTCAAGCAAGAAAAAACATACAAGGAAGGGATTTGTTGCTGAATCTTGGAGTGAGACAGAAGAGGAATCAGAAGCTTCATCCAACTCAAGTGATGATGAGGATGATGCTGAAGAAAAGGAATTCTGCATGATGGCTATCAATGCCTCACAACACAGTTCAGATGCAAAAGAGTCAGAGTCAGACTCAAAGACTCAACCTGAAGAAGACCAGGTAATAGACTCATTTGATTTCAATTCTGAGGACTTTAAGTATGAATTTAAAGCACTGTGCTTAGACTTATTAAAATCTGAGAAGGGAATTATCTCTCTCATAAATCAATTGTTTGAACACAGTTCCTTAAAATCAGAAAACATCAAACTCTCTGAGGAGTTGGAGTGCTGTAGGGAGCAGATAGCTTCACTGAAAAGTGAGCTGTCAGAGGCCAAGAAGCTTGAAGATTCCCTCAATGGGAGAAGTATCAAGCTAATGGACATCACAAGCACAATGAACTCTATATTCAACAGTACACTAGGCTTGGGTGCTTCATCAAGCCAACCTATAGTTCTAATAACCCCAATTAAATTTATCTCTGATAAAGGGAAGGGAGTTGTAGAGGTAGCTAGGAAAAATTCTGATCTGCCTAAGAAAACAAAGTTCCATCAGAAATCGTCGAACGGAGCTCGACGATCGCCGAACGCAGATCGACGATCTCAGGCAAAATCGTCGAACTCAGGTCGACGATCTCTAATTTCTGAACTCTGCCACAGTTGATCGTTGAACGGAGCTCGACGATCTGACCGAAGATCGTCGAACGCAGCTCAACGATCGTCGAACAGAGATCAGAGCTTTGGAAATTCTTTCAAGGGTAAATCAAAATCCAATCCTATGGGTCCTTCATCCCAAAGATTTAACCCTTATACTGAATGGATAATACCTCCAAAGAGATATCATCCTGAAGGTTATAAGAGTCAACCAGGGATGTCATTTATTTCTGAATTTAAAGGTTATCAACCTAGGCCCAAGGTAAACTGGGTCAAAAACAAGTAAATTATTTTATGTGCAGGTGAAGATCTATCCAAATCAAACCAACAATGGTATTTGGATAGTGGGTGCTCAAAGCACATGACAGGAAGCAAGGACAATCTCACATCCTTTAAAGCCAAGCTTGGACCCAAAGTCATATTTGGTGATTCAAACTTTGGACAAACTAAAGGATATGGTGCAGTTCAAATTGGCACAGTCACATTCAAGAGGGTAGCCTATGTGGAAGGACTGGAGCACAATTTGATCAGTATCAGTCAGCTATGTGATGAAGGCTACCAGGTGACTTTCAGCAAAGCCTTATGCAAGATCAAGTCAGAGGACAACACAACTGTGTTGATAGGTAAAAGGAAAGGTAACATCTACGTAGTAGACTTTCTTTCAACAGATGTACATATTTGCCTGTTTAATTCTGTCAGTAGACCTAATGTGTTATGGAATAAGAGACTAGGGCATATAAACCTTAGAACCATTGCTAGGATATCCAAGGACAACCTTGTTAGAGGACTACCTTCTGGCCACTACAAGAAGGAAGGACTCTGCAAGGCTTGTCAATTAGGCAAGCAAACTAAAAATAGTTTCAAGTCACTTAATAAGAGTGATTCACCTAGGATTTTGTATCTGTTACACATGGATCTTTTTGGACCCATTACAGTACAAAGCTTAGGAGGGAAATCTTACACTTTAGTAGTTGTAGATGACTTCTCAAGATTCACATGGGTGTTCTTTCTCAGGAAGAAGTCTGATAACTTTAAGTGTTTGACAGAGTTTCTCAAATGCATACAGACTGAGTTCAATACTCACATTGCCCTGATCAGAAGTGATCATGGGACAGAGTTTGATTCTCTTCTTATGAAAGAGTTCTGTCAGAGTGAAGGGATCAGGCACACTTTCTCAGCTCCTAGAACAACTCAACAAAATGGGGTAGCTGAAAGGAAAAATAGAACCCTTATTGAATCTGCCACTACATTGTTGTCAGATGCTCACCTTCCTCTATCTTTTTGGGCAGAGGCAGTGAACACCTCCAACTATGTGCTAAAAAGAAGCTTAATACATAAACTAAAGTGCAAGACTCCCTATGAATTACTCAAAGGGAAGAAACCTAAAATAGATTATTTTAGAATTTTTGGTTGTATTCGCTATATACAGAATAATGACAAGAGATATTTAGCAAAATTTCAAGGTAAAGATGATGGAGTGTTTCTGGGATACTCCATGATCAGTAAGGCTTATAGGGTATATAATAAATCATCTCTTAAAATTGAAGAATCTGTTCACATATCTTTTGATGAAACTAACATGTCTTTCAATGAGAAGAACACTTATACCATAGAACCTTTGCAGATACATTCTCTAGCTGAAGACTTGGACAGAATACAAATGACTCAAAAGGATGAAAGCAGTGAAGATGAAGAAGACAATCAACACCTTGAAGAGAAACTTCTTGAAGAGCCAGTTGTTATACCACAAGAGGAAACAACAACACAGGTTGGTGAACAATCAACACCCCCTGTTGATTTAGTAACATCAAGAGACCATCCAATTTCCCAAGTAATTGGAGACATCTCAGCTGGTGTGCAAACCAGAAATCAGGTCAACCAAAACCTGTTGCACACTTGCTTCCTATCTCAAATTGAATCTCAATCCATTCAAGATGCAGAGCAAGATCCACACTGGATCATGGCAATGCAAGAAGAGTTGCATCAATTTGAAAGGAACAAAGTTTGGGAACTAGTACCAAGGCCTAAGGATCACTCCATTGTTGGAACAAAGTGGGTGTTCAGAAACAAATTGGATGATCACGGAGTAATTGTAAGGAACAAGGTAAGGCTAGTTGCTCAAGGGTACTCTCAAGAAGAAGACATAGACTATGACCAGACTTTTGCACCAGTTGCAAGGTTGGAGGCTATTAGAATCTTCTTAGCATATGCAGCACACAAAGGCTTTAAAGTATACCAGATGGATGTAAAGAGTGCTTTTCTAAATGGAGATATCAAAGAAGAAGTCTATGTCAGACAACCTCCAAGTTTTCTCTCTCCAACTCATCCTGACTATGTTTTTAAGCTGAACAAAGCATTATATGGTCTCAAGCAAGCTCCTAGAGCATGGTATGAGACCCTAGCATGCTTTCTCCTGAAAAATGAATTTATAAGGGGTAGATTAGACCAAACTCTTTTTATTAGAACCCATAAGTCCCATACCCTACTAGTACAAATCTATGTAGATGATATTATCTTTGGTTCTACTGATTCAAATTTGTGCAGAAGGTTCTCCAATCTAATGCATTCTAAATTTGAAATGAGTAGTATGAGTGAGCTATCCTTCTTTCTAGGATTGCAAGTCAAACAACATACTGAAGGCATATTCATTTCTCAAACAAAGTATGCAAAAGAATTGGTTAAGAAATTTGGTATGTTTGAAGCATCTTGTATGAAAACACCTATGCCTACTAATGCTGTATTGGATGCTGATGAACATGGGAAACTTGTTGATCAGACAACATATAGAGCAATGATTGGCTCTTTACTGAACCTTACAGCTAGTAGACCTGACATAATGTTTGCTACATGCATCTGTGCTAGATTCCAAGTGAGCCCTAGAGAGTCACACCTAACATTAGTTAAAAGGATTCTCAGGTATGTTAAAAGTTGTCCAAATGTAGGTCTCTGGTATCCAAAAGATTCAGCATTTGACTTAACTGGATTTTCTGATGCTGATTATGCTGGATGCAGAATTGACAGGAAAAGCACCAGTGGAACTTTTCAGTTTCTTGGTGACAGACTTGTCTCTTGGTTTTGCAAGAAACAAACATCTGTGTCAACTTCAACTGCTGAAGCTGAATATATGGCTGCAGGTAGTTGTTGTTCACAAATATTGTGGATTCAAAACCAACTCCTAGACTATGGCTACAACTTAGAGAAGTCTAAAATCTTTTGTGATAATACCAGTGCTAATTCTATAGCTCAAAATCCAGTCCTCCATAGTAAGAAAAAACACATAGAAATTAGGCATCACTTTTTAAGGGATAATGTTGAGAAAAATAAAATTGAACTTCAATATATCCCAACTGATTTGCAAAGGGGAGATATTTTCACCAAACCCTTGGATGAAAAGAAACATACCTTCTTCCTAAATCAGTTAGGAATGTTAGATGGAGGAAGTTTAAAATAATGTCCAAGATTTTAAAACTCTAAAAATTGACCAAGACTAGGCAAACTTCTTGATTTTTCTAGTGTCTAGAGTGTTTCAGGTCTCTGAACTGCGCTCGACGATATTCCCCCAGATCGTCGAATGGAGATCGATGCTTTCCGAAATCGTCGACCAGAGTTCAGCACTTCTCAGATAGTGCTCAACTATCTCTCCAGGTCAACGATCGTCGAACGGCGCTCGACGATTTTGTTTTCTGAACTATAATCGAACGTGTAACGCCCCTAGCCGATCCAACGTGACAGTGTCACGGCTCCGCTCTAGGCAACGCTACCGGGCTGCAGCCCAAGCACCCCAACCCCTCTCCCTCCACAGGCGGGTTGTTGGTAGCCACAGCCTCCCTTTGATGAGGTAAACTCGATAGTCAAGGCCGCACTACGGGGACTTCCCAGGAGGTCACCCATCCCAGTACTACTCCAGCCCGAGCACGCTTAACTATGGAGTTCTTTCAACTCTCATCACCAACTGAGCTGCAGATCAATTGGTGATGTGAGTTGAAAGAACTCCATAGTTAAGCGTGCTCAGGCTGGAGTAGTACTAGGATGGGTGACCTCCTGGGAAGTCCCCATAGTGCGGGCTTGACTATTGAGTTTACCTCATCAAAGGGAGACTGTGGCCACCAACAACCCGCCCGTGGAGGGAGAGGGGTTGGGGTGCCTGGGCTGCAACCCGGTAGCGTCGCCTAGAGAGGAGCCGTGACGCTGTCACGTTGGATCGGCTAGAGGCGTTACAATAAAAGTGCACTTTTTTGTAACGGTCCAGGCCCATCCCATGGGAACCCGCTGGCAGCGCCGGCCTGCCAGGGTCCAGACTTGAGCCGACCACTGGCAGTCAGCCTTTCACATTCAAGCCTGCAGGCCATACACCCCAACCCCTCTCCGGCCTGTTTATCAGCACGGTAGGTTGTTGCCACTGGGTCTCGAACCCAGGACCTTGATAAGAGAGCTTTCAGCCACTCCCTCATCACCAACTGAGCTGCAGCTATCGACAATGCAAACTGGCCTCACCCTAGTAGATAGGCCACTATCAACCGGCACAACATCGGCCTCCAACACAGAATCGGGTTCCTGCACCGCTTTCCTCAACACAGAAATATGGAAGACGTCGTGCAACCCACTCAGCTCCGTCGACAAGGCAAGACAGTAAGATGCCTCGCCGATGCGTTCGGTGATCTCGAATGGCCCTAAATACCTTGGACTCAGCTTCTTCAAGCGTCGAACCCTCGACACTCTTTTGAAAGGCTTTATCTTCAAGTATACTCAATCTCAAACTGTGAACTCCACGTTCCGGTGTTTGGCGTTGTAATACTTCTCCTGACGATCTTGGGCGATCAACAACCGCTCTTGAATGGTCCGAATGGACTCATTCGCCTCATCAACATCTTTGCGCTTCAACAGCTTGGTATCACCGGTTTCTGCCTATGCTAACGGAGTGCGGCACCTCCTGCAGTATAACGCCTCGTACGGGGCTATCTGAATACTTGCCTGATAACTGTTGTTATAGACAAACTCTACCATGTGAAGGTGATCCTCCCAACGCCGTCCGAAGTCCAAAATGCACATTCACAACATATCTTCCATCATACGATTTGTCCTCTCAGTTTGCCCATCAGTCTGCGGATGGAAGGCTGTACTAAACTTGAGCTTTGTGCCCAATGACCGATGAACGTGCCTCCAATCATCGGACGTAAACCGCCCATCACGGTCGCTAACTATGCTGCGAGGGGCTCCATGTAACCACACGATGTTCTCCACATACAACTTTGCTAGTTTCTCCACTGGATCGCTTTTCCAATTCGGGATAAAATGCACAAGTTTGGTCAACCGATCGACAATAACCCAGATAGAATCGTTTTTCTGCAATAACTTGGGCAAACCGTGCACAAAATCCATGGAAATATCATCAAATTTCTACTCCGGGATCGGCAACGATTTCAAGAAGCCTCCTGGTCGTTGGCACTCGGCCTTCACTAGCGCGCATGCTTGACATTTTGCCACATATAGAGCTATGTCCTTCTTCATACCTGGCCACCAGAACAGTATCTTCATGTCCTTGTACATCTTTGAGCTCCACGAGTGGATTGAGTACTTGGTATTGTAAGCCTCATACATCAACTCTTCCCGTAGAGTGTCAGACTATGGGACGCAGAAGCGATCACCTTTCCGCAGAAGGCCATCTTCAACCAAGAACTGGGAATTTGACCCTTCCGCTGCATAGCGCTTCATGCTCTCATCGAGTTCCAGCTCTCTCCGAACTCTGTCCGCAAGGTCACACTGCACCTCCGTGCAGCTCAATTGGTGATGAGAGTTGAAAGAACTCCATAGTTAAGTGTGCTCGGGCTGGAGTAGTACTGGGATGGGTGACCTCCTGGGAAGTCCCCGTAGTGCGGGCTTGACTATCAAGTTTACCTCATCAAAGGGAGGTTGTGGCCACCAACAACCCGCCCATGTAGGGAGAGGGGTTGGGTTGCCTGGGCTGTAGCCCGGTAGCGTCGCCTAGAGCGGAGCCGTGACGCTGTCACGTTGGATCAGCTAGGGGCGTTACAATAAAAGTGCAACGATCGGGGCTTCTAAAGGAATCTAAAAGGTCTTCAATATCGTCGATCTCCATTCGATGATATTGGAGAGCGTCGAGCTCCGTTCTGTAACGGTCCAGGCCCATCCCATGGGAACCAGTTGGCACCGCCGGCCTACCAGGGTCCAGACCCGGGCCCACCACTGGTAGTCAGCCTTTCACATTCAAGCCTGCAGGCCATGCACCCCAACCCCTCTCCAGCCTGTTTATCAGCACGGTAGGTTGTTGCCACTGGGTCTCGAACCCAGGACCTTAATAAGAGAGCTCAGTTGGTGGTGAGGGAGTGGCTGAAAGCTCTCTTATTAAGGTCCTGGGTTCGAGACCCAGTGGCAACAACCTACCGTGCTGATAAACAGGCCAGAGAGGGGTTGGGGTGCATGGCCTGCAGGCTTGAATGTGAAAGGCTGACTACCAATGGTGGGCCCGGGTCTGGACCCTGGTAGGCCGGCGGTGCAAGTGGGTTCCCATGGGATGGGCCTGGACCGTTACAGAATGGAGCTCGACGCTCTCCAATATCGTCGAACGGAGATCGACGATATTGAAGACCTTTCAGATTCCTTTAGAAGCCCCGATCGTCGAACTGAGTTCAACGATCTTTCCTTTTCTGCGTCGAACCCTAATATAAAATTCATTTTTCGGCCGTCGTTCTCCTTTTGCGCTTTCAATCTCTCTGCAAATTTTCTCTTTCCCTCCAAACATCTCTACACTTGGTCGTTTGGTTGTTTATTTTTTGCAGGAAACCATGGCCGTCTCAGTTGCAGTCCTAGCCGCCATGAAATTTGATGCAGGTTTCGATATTGATATGGATTCCTTCAGCACCAGTGATTAGGTTTTCCAAGACATTCTAGAACTTTTCAATGAGCAAAAATTAGTTACTATCATGTCCACCAGAATCAAGTTGCCTGCTGATGAAATCAAGAAGTGGGTATATACTGCCCTCAATCAGGATCAAAATACAGTGATTGGATTAATTTCTGGAACCCAGGTACCTCTGACACCTACTATTCTGACAGAGGTTTTTCAATTAAATTCTAGAAGAGATTCTGTTGAAATATCTGGAGAAGAATTTTATACTATGCTTGATAGAATGGGTCATTCTGATGCAAACCCTATCAAGCTGCTGAAAAAGAATTTGGCTGTTGAGTACAGGTTTTTAGCTGATGTTGTGGGAAAAGTGTTGTTGGCCAAACATTCAGCCCATGATACCATCTCTAGGTATCAGCTGTGTTTGATGGGTGCTTTAGTGGATAAGAAACAATTAAACTGGGGAGAGATCTTCTTTGATCTGATTAAGAAGAAGATAAATAAGAATTTTGTGAATTATGGAAGGATACTAGGGCTGTTTCTTCAAAATAGATGCCCTGCTCTGCTTGTATCAAATGGGATGCACATCAATGCCTCCAAGAGGCTCTCATGTGCCCTGTTTGGCAAGTGGGATAGACAGATTGTGAAGCCCAACAGGCCCTCTGCAGCTGGAACTTCAGGCATAAGGACTGTTACAGTCTCTTCCACTCAAGTCTCTGCCCCTGCAGAAGACTTGCCTGCTGCTTCTCCTCCTCCTCCACCTCTTATTTCATCTCCACCAGTCACCTCCACAATTCAAATTTCATCCACCATTACAGTTTCCTCCACAATCATCATTTCCAGCCCATCTCCAACTTCAATTTCTCCAACTCTTCCTCTATCAGCAGAACTCTTCCACCCATTACATCACTACCGTCAACCAGATCTTGACACACCTCTCAAATTCCATCCTTCACACTTCGAGATGATTCCTTTATGGATGATTCACCTTCATCCCCTCCTGATCTACCCTCTTCATCCACATCTTACCAATAGTTACTGCAAGACATCATTGCTCAACCCTCCTTCACATCTTCTACTTCCATTCCACTATCTTCCATTTCCACAATCCCCACACCTCAACCTTCCTTTCCCCCATAAACCAGCTCTCCACCAACATCTCCAGCTGCTCCACCTTCATTCTCTACCTCTGCTCAATTCCCTACTGAGCATGTAGATATTCCAGCCTTAACAGACAGACTGTATGAGCTGATAGCTCCCAGGCTATCACTCTTGTTGGAGACCTCCTTGGCTCCACTTCTACAGTCAGTTGCAGCCCTTTCTGCCAGGCTCTTTTCTCTCCTTCCTCAGGCAATCCCTTCCTTTGGGTGCCTTGATCCAGCTGTCTCTGAATCTAGGCAGGGGGAGATGCCTCATGAAGGTGTTAGATTGTCTGCTGCTGCTGCTATTTCCTTAGTTCAAGTTACTGTCTCTTCAACTCAAGCTCAAGCCTCAACACCACAGGTTGCAGTTTTATCAGTGGACCTCAGGTCCCTTTTATCAGAGTTTGATTATATATATTTCAGCTGTCTTCCAGAGAGCACTGCAGTCCAGCAATCTGAGGATCTCTCCAAGGCCATTGTGCCCTTTTCCAGCTGTGACACCAGTCTCATTAATTCTTTTATAAAGTCCCTTTCTGCTGCTGCCCCTGCTGTTTCTGTTGCTGTTGAAAGTACTGCTGCTGCTCCTACTGCTGTAAATGTTGTTGTGTCTGATAGTTCTGATGCTGCTGATGAGTTAGTCTCTAAGGATATATTTATGACAGAGGCATTTGATCTTGAGCCTACTGTCATTACTGATGATGTTGCTGTTACTGAACCTACTGTATCTGAAAGTATTGTTTATGAAACTGCTGATGTTGCCCCTGCCGATGTTCCTGTATCTGAAAGTGTTTTATCTGTATCTGCTGCTGCCCCAGTTACTGCTGTATCTACTGTTGTTGCCATAACTGTTGTCACTACTATTTCATCTGCTCAATCACAACTTCAAAAAGACTATCTTAAGAGGATTGATGCTCTTTATGATGATCAGAGCTCTAAAAGTGATCAGTTTAGAACTGATTCTGATGATTCCTCAGCTACTATAGTAAGGAAAAGAAAAGCAAGAAGCAAGGCAATGAAAAGAGTTCCTCCAGCTAAAGTCAAAGACACAAATGACATACCTTATTACATTCAACATGATTGCCCTATAACAGAACATTGGATGCAATACTCCAAGAATCAATTAAAGGCTATGAAGAAGAAGAGGAAGTATTAGAAAGGTTCCTCTCAGTTCCATCATCCTCCTCCTCCTCCTCCTTCACCTGGTGCAGGTGCAAGTGGTAGCTCTGCTGTTCATCCCTCTACAAGAAGTCAAACCCCCTATCAGCCTCAAGGAAGATCTCAATATAGGGGAAGCCAATCCAGAGGTTATCAGTCAAGGAGAGGAAGCTATAGAGGAAACCAAAGAGAACTTCAAGTCTATTCTAAAGGTCATTCCAGGCAACACCCATACTCAAGGGAGGGACCAGGTTCATCTGATACTACTTCAGGTCCATTTCCCTACAAATTGAAAGAATTAGTCTCCTCCAGAGCTCCTCCAGATAATCCCTCCAATATGTATGAGCCTCCAGTGCCTTTTGAGGATCCAGAGAACAATCCAACTTCTTGGACAGCCACGATGAAAGAGTTAGCTGCTCTGGACCAGATCAAGAAAGCCAAAGAGCAAGGAAAAGACACCTACAGCATTACTACCTTGTCAGAACAAAGGAAAAAGGAACTGGAAAGATACTCCTCCAGCAAGTTCTTTGATTCTGAAAGCTACATGAAGCTATACCCTGAAGATGTAGTACCAAGGCCAAAACAACAAACATCTTTAGGTGCAGCTGATGACAGGAGATCTAAGAAGGAAGCTCTTAATCCAAAAAGAGAAATAAAACTTATAAAGAGCAAAGAAAAGGAGTAATTCTGTAAGGTGACAATTTATTCTATTTTCTGATCTGTCAGAGATATATCTATGATTATGCAATACTTTGTTTGTTGCATTTCTGTATTATTGTTCTGTATTGTTGCTTTTATTTTCAAATGTCTGTAAATAGTAATCCTAACCCAAATAGGGGGAGATTGTTGGAACACCCTATTACTATTTTGGGTCAGGATCACTATGTCTTTTAGGAAACTTGTTTTGACCTCATTGTATAGATCTAAAGGTCAAGTAGAATTGAGTCTAAGGGTTAGTACTTAGGTTTGGAAGCTGCCCTCAAGACCAAGGTTTTTAAGTCAGGAAACTAAGTCATTTCGTCGAGCTCAGTACGACGAATCGTCGAACTCCAATCGACGATCGTTGAGCTCACTTCGACGGATCGTCGAACTCCATTCGACGATCGCTGAGCTCAACTTCAACAAGTCGTGGAACTCCATTCGACGATCTTCGAGCTCAGATAGACGATCTTGACTCCAGTTTGGTTCTCAATCTCTGAGCTCAGTTCGACGATAGTTGAGCTCAGATCGACGATCTCTGTTTCTGTGAAAGTCCAAATCTCTGAGCTCAGCTCGACGATAGTGGAGCTCAGTTCGACGTTTTTCTGAAGAGTTCAACGATTTTCAAATTCAAATTTGGACAGCTGTGGAATTATTGTCAGCAATTAATTCAAAGATCTTACAGCCGTTTTCATTTATTCTGGAGCAAGTTTCAAGGAATTATCAAGGAATTTTTTATTGGACTTTCCTCCAGAAGACAAAAGCAATTAAGGAAGTCATTTATGACAGGCCAACGGCTATCTTGACAGTGGATCATTTCTATTCAGACATCAAGAGAATAAAAGAGAAGTTTTTTTTCAGAACTGAAGGAGTAGAACAAGGAGAGACACATATTCTGCAATATTCATTCTCTGCAAAACTTCTTTTGCAATAACTCTTACACCATCAACATCAATTGCACAAGAGAAAGAGAAAGAGTTGCAGACATCCTTAGTCTCAAATATTCACACAAGAACACCAACACCAAAAGGAGATCAACAAACTGAAATCTTCAGATCTCTTTTTGATTCAAGTGTTTCAAGACCATCATAATTCAAGACTCCAGACACCTCACATTTCAGTTGTTGCTGAAATCATCATTTGCTGGAGATAAATTTTCTGAAGGCCTATCACCCTACTGCAAAGCTTCACTTCCTGAACAACTACAGATCTCAGGGGGAGCTTTGACAACATCCACAATCTTCTCTCTGACTGTTGACAGAGAAGATCTTCTTATCCCCTCTCTCTCTCTCTCTGTTGTAAAGGGTTTTCAAACTCCCTTCAAAAGTTTGTGTGTGGTTTTTGAGCACATTATCAAAAGCTCATTGGTGGCAAGACACCTGATCTAAAACTCTGGTTTGGTTTTTGAGCACCTTATCAAAAGCTCATTGGTGCCCAGGACACCTAATCAACTCATCCTGCAGTGGATTCCTACCTAGGGTGGTAGAAGAGTGGATGTACCCAGGTTGATTGGGGAACCAGTATAGCTCCTTGTGTCTTCTGGTTGCTTACTTTCTTTTTGTTTCTGGCTGTGGTTTGTGACTAGGTTGCTCTGTGATTAGATAGTTTCTGTGATTAGATTTACTCTTTATTATTTGCTTCCCTGTTCACATAAGAATACAACAACTGTTGTAAAAGTTTTTAGCAAGTACCATACTCTATTCACCCCCCTTTAGAGTATATCAAATCTAACTCACACTTTCACTTCACATGTATCGACACATATAGTCCATATGTCGACATAGGTCTTGATGATGTCGACACAGCTTCACTTTTACTTCTCGACACAACTTTTGTGGAATGTGTCGACATAAGTCCTGTGTGTCGACACAATCACTCCTTGTCTTGACAAAGTTGGTGTCGACAGAATTCGGGTGTGTGTCAACACAGTCATTATCGACAGAATTCTGGAATGTGTCGACAGCTTCTCTGTGTGTCGACACAAATTCTGGGTGTCGACACAATCTGGCCCTTGGTGTCTACACAGCGTTGTCGACAGATTTTCTATGTGTCGACACAAATTCTGGGTGTCGACACAATCTGGCCCTTGGTGTCGACACAGCCATTCCCAAGTGTCGACACTTGTACTTAGAAAATTTTTCTTCCATTTACTTAACCTGCACATGATAACTCAACACAACATCAAATACAACATGATGCATATCATTGAGTTAGGTGAGGCTTCTCCAAATCAGGTACATATTTTCCAATGTACCCAACAAAAACTTTTGAGAAGAAAATTTTTGTAAACCCGAGAGGTAAAAGGAAACTACTCGAGTAGTTTTCGTAACTACTCGAGAGCTAAAATTTGACTACTCGGGATATATCTTAACTACTCGAGTAAGAGAATTATTACTCGAGTATGAACTCAGTAACTTACTCGAGTAAGTATAGAACTACACGAGTACTTTACTTAGGAAATTTTCATGACAGAAGTTTTTATTCTTCTAAGGAGAAACCAGCATCAAGTCTTTTCACTTACTCCTAGAGCTTGAATATGAAGTGTATCCCAATAGAGAGGCTACACATGAGACAACACTTTGGAACACATAATGAGAGATTACACTGTATGTTCATGTGTTTGGTGACCCATTATAGACTGATATTGGTCTACACTTCCCATAAGATTCCTGCGAATACATAACTCAAACCAAGCATCAAATACAACTTAATTCATCTTAGTTCAAGGATGACTTCATCAAATCTGGGTTAGTGTGGATACAATACCCAACACCAGTTATACCATCCTGCACTCTTTTATAGTTGCTCCTAGCTATACATATATGAAATGTTGTGCTAACCCTCTCTTGCTTCGGCTATTTACTTTTGATGGGTGGGTGTGTGCTCGTCCCCAGGATATGGATCCGGGGAGGAGATTTGTTTCCACTTAGTTCTGTGACTAACAGTAATCTAAATAACTATTCACAGGAAATGGAGTACCGTAGTGACTCGCTGCCATAGGAGATTATGCCAGTGGCTAGGACTACTCGAGCAGACGCACCCCCGCCATTCCTAGAGTTTAGAGATGTGAGTACCGCCGAGCAACATAGAGAGAGAGAGTATGAGTGTTATATGTAGTATATGTATAGCCTATAGGCTTATATGAACGCTTAGGCTTTGGCCCAAGAACCTCTGTGTTATTGATGTATTATATATATCTGTAGTGGTTTCCTGTTAATGCTTCCGCTACACTTTGATGGGTTTTTAATGTTATGATTTGAGCCAAGCAAGACAGGCATCTAGTACTTAGTTAGGGTGGATCGTTTCCCCGAAGAGCACTAGGTGGACGTCTTGGGCCTGTAGTACCCATCTGACCCGACCCGGGCAAAAGGTTGGGGGTGGGGGTGGGGGTCCTACACCTAGGATCCCAGAAATTTGTAAACAGGTCAATTCTTATCACGATGCCACCAAATTTTAATACAACATCTAATGGGGTATAAACTAAGCCTAGAAAAAATTTTATAATTTTCTGAGCCACTTTGGGCCTTTATTTTGGTCAAATGAGTTTTGTTTACGCTTTTAAAAATACCAAATCATTTTCAAAAATTCTTAAAAGTTTTGTGGAGGGAGCCCTCATTGAGAGGAACATTTCTCATGTTGACGATTTTGCCCCCTTTGACATAGATTTTTTTCTAGAAATTTCTCAAATTTCTATTAAAAATATTGGTATATGGTTAGCCACATCTAACTCAATCCCGCGACTGAGATTGACCCAGACGACGCCAATCATCCTTCTATCCCCACAGCGGATCGGGCACAGATCCGTTGTAGGGGGGCATTGATGCTGAGGCGGGGCGGGAATCCAGGAATCATGGACAGTCCGATCGCGTCGTGGAGATTAGATGCTGGGTGTACCTCACGATGATGTGGAGGGTGGCGGCCTCCACCACCACCGGATGGCCGCCACCAGCCACCGGTGCCACCCCCGATCGACTAACCGGGGTCAACGAACTTCTAGGCAGTGTTCTGGTAGCCTGCCGCCACCGGCCATTGCCTGAGATTGTCATCCCGAGAGAAAGGTGGCGAAGCTCTACTCCCAGTGTCGCCACGCCACCTTGCTTCCCCGATGATGTTCCTGGTTATGCAACCACCCCAGGCCGACGTGTAGGGGGACAGGGCTCCTCTCCGGTGGTGGCACGATGACATCCCGCCGACGGCCGCCACCGAAGTAAAATACAGAGAAAGCACTGTTTTCTCGGGTGCCGCCGGTACGGCATTTCTCGACGGCACCCCGGCCTTCCACCACCGGGGAATGCTATCCCTGATGGTCTTGTTGAATTTTCTCAAAATGGTCAGCAAGATAGCCCAAACCAAATTAATATCCTCGGCACTACCCAGTTCACACTTTGATCTAGCGGAAACCCAACGAACAAGGTTAACACCAACAAACAATGGAAGCACAAGCAGATCTTTTATACATTTCACTTTTTACAAGGCGAGGTATACGTAGCGAGACATGATTTCTCTAGTACACAAGCTATAACAGAAAGCACCAAAAAACAAGTCGGGCGGACAGCAATGGAAACCGCTGAGACCACCGAGGTCGCCAAGACCGCCGAACCCGCCCGAGCTGAAGCTGCAATCCGCCGAATAGACACGGAGTCCGCCGAAGCCGCGAGGCCGCGCTGACACACCGTTATTCGCCTTTGAAAGGGCAACTAGATCTGATATACTCTAGAGGGGGGTGAATAGAGTATATGGTGTTTTAGTGCTTTTAAAAACTTTTACAACAATTGTTGTAATAAGTGTGAGCAGGGAAGCAAATATAAATCTAATCACAGAACTAAGCTATGCAAAAACTAAGCACAGACAAATCAAGTCCAGAAACAAAAAGTAAACAAGCAGAGCCAGAAGACACAAGGAAATATAGTGGTTCCCCAAACTTGGGTACATCCACTCTTCTACCACCCTAGGTAGGAATCCACTGCAGGATGAGTTGATCAGGTGTCCTGGGCACCAATGAGCTTTTGATAAGGTGCTCAAAAACCAAAGCAGATTTTTTGATCAGGTGTCTTGCCACCAATGAGCTTTTGACAAGGTGCTCAAAAACCAGATTCAAACTTTTGAAGGGAGTTTGAGAAACCCTTTACAAACTGGGGGTGAGAGAGTGATGGCAGTCTTCTCTTTCTCGGACAACTGAGAAGACTATGTGGATTGATGTCAAAGCTCCCCCTGAATCCTTGAAATCTTCAGGAAGAAAAGCTTTGCTGAGGGTGATAGGCCTTCAAAGGTAGAACTCCAGCAATAGATGGTTTCAGCAATGGCTGAAATGTTGAGTGTCTGGAGTCTTGAAATGATGTTGGCCTTGAACACTTTGAAAGATGAAGAGATTTTGAAAGCTTGATCTCTTTGATGAGTGTTCTTCAGAATTCTTTTTGACAGAAGATTTTGAAAGAGTCTCTGTACTCTGTATTGTGTGTTCTCTTCTTGTTAATCTCTGTTGATTCAAAAACATTCTGTCTTTTATTATCTGTTCCAGAATAGAATATCATTCTCTGTCAAAGATAGCCATTGGTCTGCATTGATTGCATCCTTAATTGCATAATCTCTTCTAGAGGAAAGTCCACAGAATTATTCCTTGAAAGATCCCTTGAAACTTGGTCCAGAAATAAATGAAAACGGCTAGCAAATCTCTGAATTAATTGCAGAATAACTCCTGTCTGATTTGAATTTGAATTCTGGAAGATATCTGAAATCGTCGAACTGAGCTCTACTATCATCGAGCTGAGCTCAGCGAACTGGAAAACTCAAGCAGCAAAATAATCGTCGATCTGAGCTCAAAGATCGTCGAACTGAGCTCAGAGATAAAGATCCAAAGTAGAGTCAAGATCGTCGAACTGAGCTCACTGATCGTCGAATGGAGTTCGACGATATTATGAAGTTGAGCTCAGCGATCATCGAGTGGAGCTCGACGATCTGTCGAAGTTGAGCTCGACGATCGTCGATCTGAGTTCGACGAATCGTCGTGCTGAGCTCGACGATCAGACTTAGTCTCCAGTCTGAAAAACTTGGTCTTCAGGGAAGCTTCCAAACCTAGACTACTAACCCTTAGACTCAATTCTAATTGACCTATTAAGCTATATAGAAGGTCAAACAAAGATTCCTAGAGACATAGTGATCCTGATCCAAATTAGTAATAGGGTGTTCCAACAATCTCCCCCTATTTGGGTTAGGATTACTATTTACAGACTTTGGAAAATCAAATAACAACATATAATCAGAAAAGCATAAAAACAACAGCTAGACATTGCAGAAACATCACAGAGATATATATATATATATGTATATGGCATCCAGATAGCAGTCAGAAAATCCAAAGATTGTCACCTTACACTGTCACTTCTTCTCTTTGCCTTTGACAAGTTTGATTTCTCTGTTTGGATTTAGAGCTTCCTTGTTGGGCCTGGTGTCATCTGCTGCACCCAAGTAAGTTTGCTTTGCAGGCCTGGGAACCACAGCAGCAGGATGCAATTCCATATATCTGTCTGCATCAAAGAATTTGCTGGAAGCATATCTCTCTAACTCCTTTTGTCTTTGCTCTGACATAGTAGAAATATTGGAAGTGTCTAGCCCTTGTTCTTTGGCCTTCTTTATCTGATCTAATGCAGCCATTTCCTTCATCCTAGCAGTCCAAGCAGATGGATTCTTTTCAGGGTCCTCAAATGGTACAGGTGGCTCATGCCTGTTGGAAGAATTGTCTTGAGGAGGCCTGGCAGACACTGTCTCTTTGAGCTTGTAGGGGAATGGACCAGAAGTAGTATCAGATGAAACATGTCCTCCCCTGGAGTATGGGTGCTGCCTGGAATGCCCTTTAGAATAAACTTGAAAATCTCTTTGATTACCCCTGTATCCTCCTCTCCTAGAATAAGAACCCCTAGATTGGCTTTCCCTTTGATATGATCTGGCATGGGGTTGATAGGGAGCCTGGCTTCTAGCTGGGGCTTGACTTGCAGAGCTGCCACCTGCACCTGCATCAGGAGGAGGTGGTGGAGGAGGATGAGGGTGCTGGAACTGGGAGGAGCCCTTTTCATACTTTCTCTTCTTCTTCATGGCTTTCAACTGGTTTTTGAAATACTGCATCCAATGTTCAGTAATTTGGCAGTTATGCAGAATATAATAAGGAATATCATTATTGTCCTTGACTTTTGCAGGAGGAACCCTTTTCATTGTCTTGCTCCTAGCTTTCCTTTTCCTTGCAATAGTAGCAGCTGAATCATCAGAGTCTGTTTTGAATTCATCAGACTCAGAACTCTGGTCATCATATATAGCATATATCTTCTTCATAAGATCTTTCTTTAATTGAACAGAGGTAGAAGAGGCAGAAGCTGAACCAGCAGCTGCAGGGACATCAGCAGAGACAGGAGCAGATACAGCAGCAGATACAGGAGGAGAAGCAGAAACAATAACAGCAACAGCAGAAGTGGTGACAGCAGCAGTAACATTATCAAAATCTGCAGCAGGCTCAAAAACAGTGGCCTCTGTCATCAGAAAATCCTTGGATATTGGCTCATCAGAAACAATTGGGATTTCAGCAGCAGTGAGAACATCTTCAGCAGCAGCATCAACAATTTCAGAAGCAAAGGCAGTCCTTTCTTCAACAGCAGTAGCAGCAGCAATCACTGAGTGTACAAAAGAAGAGATGATGCTGGGGTCACAGCCAGAGAAAGGCACCAGTGCCTTAGATAGGTCTTCTGAGGGCTGGACAGCATTAACCTCTGGGAGATGGCTGAAGAAGACAGGATCAAAGGTAGAAAGCAAAGACTGTAGGTCTATTGCCAGAACTGCAGTAGGAGCCTGACATTTTGGAGGCACAGCAACAGTAGCAGAAGAGGCAGCAGACATAGAAATCTCAGCAGCAGCAGCAGTATCATCAGCAGCAGGAGCAGAAGCAGCAGCAGCAACAGCATGAAGGCTTGCTTCATATGGCATCTCCCCATGCCTAGATGCAGATACATCTGTATCAAGGCACACTGCTGGAGGTGCTGCCTGAGGAAGGAGGGAGGAAAGCCTGGTAGAGAGAGCTGCCACTGACAGTTGTAGAGGAGCCAAAGAGGTCTCTAAGAGCAGAGAGAGCCTGGGGGCAATTAGCTCATACAACTTGTCAGCCGGGGCTGAGAGGTCTACATGCTCAACAACAGGAGCAGAGGTAGATGGAATAGGGATAACTGAGGATGCTGGAAGTGGAGGGCTGGAGAGTGGAGGGATGGATGGCTGAGGTGTGGGGATGGTGGGTATGGAGGACAAGGGGATGGATATGGATGGAGTGAATGTTGGTTGGTCAATGATGTGGAGGAGGAGATCTTGAAAAGATGTTGAGGAGGAGGGTAACTCAGGAGGAGATGAGGGGGAATCATCCATATAGGAGTCATCCAGAAGGGTGAAAGATGGTATGGATGGTGATGATGTGATATCTGGTGGGGGGTATGAAAACAATGGATGGAAGTGGTCTGCAGGTGGAGGTAGAATTGGGTCTAGAGATGGAGTTGAGGTTGGAGATGGGCTGGATATGGTAATGGGGGATGAAGCTGGAATGGTGGATGGAAGAGGTAGGGTTGGAATTGGAGGAGGAGAAGAGGCAGCAACAGCAGCAGCCAGGTCTTCTGCAGGAGCAGAGACCTGTGGGAGAGTGACTCTGTGAGTCCTGGTGCCTGAAGGAGCACTAGAGGAGGGCCTGCTGGGCTTGCTTATTTGCCTGTCCCACTTGCCAAAGAGGGCACAGGTAAGTCTCTTGGAGGCAATTATGTGAACTCCAGAGGAGACCAGCAAGGCAGGGCACCTTGTCTGCAGGAAGACTCCAAGAATCCTTCCAAAATTAACAAAGCTTTTGTTGATTTTCTTCTTGATTAGGTCAAAGAAGACATCTCCCCAGTTCAAACTTTTCTTATCTACCAGAGCTCCCATGAGGCAGAGCTGATGTCTGGAGATAGTATCATGAGCTGAGTGCTTTGCCAGCAGCACTTTTCCTACAACATCTGCTAGGAATCTGTATTCAACAGATAGATTCCTCTTGAATAACTTGCTAGGGTTTCCCTCTGGATCACCCATCCTGGCAAGTATGTCAGATAACTCCTCCCCAGATAACTCAGCAGATTCTTCTCCATTCCTTAGTCCAAAAACCTCTGTTAGAATGGTGGGGGTCAGAGGTACCTGAGTTCCAGCAATGGACTCAACTATTGTAGAGTTGTCCAGATTATGAGCAGTGTAAACCCATTCCTTGATTTCATCTGAGGCCAGCTTTATCCTGGTGGTCATGAGGGCAGACAAGTTCTGATCCTTGAATAAACTCAGAATGTCTTGGAAAACTTGGTCAGTAGTGTTGAAATATTCCAGATCAATGTCGAATCCAGCATCGAACTTCATGTCGGCTAGAACTGCAACTAACATAGCCATTGTACCTGCAAAAATTCAACAAACAAAACGACCAAGCGTAGAACTGTTTGGAGGGAAAGAAAATCCTTGCAGAGAAATCGAAAGCGCAAGAGAGAACGACGACAAAAAATGAGTTTTATATTAGGGTTCGACGCAGAATTGGAAAGATCGTTGAACTCAGTTCGACGATCGAGGCTTCTAAAGGAATCTGAAGAGACTCCAACATCGTCGATCTCCGTTCGACGATCTTGGAAGTCGTCGAGCTCCGTTCGACGATCGTTCAGTGAACATAATCGTCGAGCGCCATTCGACGATCGTTGACCGGAAGAGATAGTTCATACTATCTGAGAGGCGCTGAACTCAGTTCGTTCGACGATCTTAGGGGAAATCATCGAGCGCAGTTCAGAGATCAGAAAAATTCTAGACACTAAGAAAAATCAGAATTTTTGCCTAGTCTTGGTCAATTTTTAGCTTTCAAAATCTTGGATATTATTTAAGGCTTCCTCCATCTAACATTCCTAACTGATTTAGGAAGAAGGTGTGTTTCTTTTCATCCAAAGGCTTGGTGAAAATATCTCCCCTTTGTAAATCAGTTGGGATATATTGTAATTCAATTTTGTGTTTTTCAACATTATCCCTTAAGAAATGATGCCTTATCTCTATGTGTTTTGTCCTACTATGGAGGACTGGATTTTGAGCTATAGAAATAGCACTTGTATTGTCACAAAAGATTTTAGACTTCTCTAAGTTGTAACCATAGTGTAAGAGTTGGTTTTGAATCCACAATATTTGTGAACAACAACTGCCTACAGCCATATATTCAGCTTCAGCAGTTGAGGTTGACACAGATGTTTGTTTCTTACAAAACCAAGAGACAAGTCTGTCAGCAAGGAACTGACAAGTTCCACTGGTGCTTTTCCTGTCAATTCTACATCCAGCATAATCAGCATCAGAGAATCCAGTTAAATCAAATGCTGAATCTTTTGGATACCAGAGACCTAGATTTGGACAACTTTTAACATACCTGAGAATCCTCTTTACTAATGTTAGGTGTGACTCTCTAAGGCTTACTTGGAACCTAGCACATATACATGTAGCAAACATTATATCTGGTCTACTAGCTGTAAGATACAGTAAAGAGCCAATCATTGCTCTATATGTTGTCTGATCAACAGGTTTCCCATGTTCATCAGCATCCAATACAGCATTGGTAGGCATGGGTGTTTTCATACAAGATGCCTCAGACATACCAAATTTCTTAACCAGTTCATCAGCATATTTGGTTTGAGAAATAAAGATGCCTTCAGCATGTTGTTTGACTTGCAATCCTAGGAAGAAGGATAGCTCACCCATGCTACTCATCTCAAATTTAGAATGCATCAGGTTAGAAAACCTTCTGCACAATTTTGAGTCAGTAGAACCAAAAATGATATCGTCTACATAAATTTGCACTAGTAGGGTATGGGACTTATGGGTTCTAATAAAAAGAGTTTGGTCTACTCTACCCCTTATAAAACCATTTTCCAAGAGAAAGCATGCTAGGGTCTCATACCATGCTCTAGGAGCTTGCTTGAGACCATATAATGCTTTGTTCAGTCTAAAAACATAATCAGGATAAGTTGGAGAGATAAAACCTGGAGGTTGTCTGACATAAACTTCCTCTTTGATGTCTCCATTCAAGAAAGCACTTTTGACATCCATCTGATAGACTTTGAAGCCTTTGTGAGCTGCATAAGCTAGAAATATCCTGATGGCTTCTAATCTTGCAACAGGTGCAAAAGTCTGGTCGTAGTCAATTCCTTCTTCTTGAGAATATCCCTGGGCAACTAGCCTTGCCTTGTTCCTTATTATTACTCCTTGATCATCCAGTTTATTTCTGAATACCCATTTTGTTCCAACAATGGAATGATCCTTAGGCTTTGGCACTAGTTCCCATACTTTGTTCCTCTCAAATTGATGCAACTCCTCTTGCATTGCAATGATCCAGTGTGGATCTTGCTCTGCATCTTGAATGGACTGAGGTTCAATTTGAGAAAGGAAGCAGGTGTGCAACAGGTTTTGGTTGACCTGATTTCTGGTTTGCACACCAGCTGAGATTTCTCCAATTATTTGGGTAATTGGATGGTCTCTTGATGTTACTAAATCAACAGGGGGTGTTGATTGTTCACCAACCTGTGTTGTTGTTTCCTCTTGTGGTACAACAACTGGCTCTTCAAGTGGTGGTTCAATATGTTGAGCATTGCCTTCATCTTCACTGCTTTCTTCTTCTTGAACAACCTGTAACTTGTTCATATCTTCAACTAGAGAATGTTCCTGCAAAGGTTCTATGGTAGAAGAGATCTTCTCCTTGAAAGACATGTTAGTTTCATCAAATGAAATATGAACAGATTCCTCAATTTTCAAAGATGATTTATTATAGACCCTATAGGCCTTGCTGATCATGGAGTATCCCAGAAACACTCCTTCATCAGCTTTGACTTGAAATTTTGCTAAGTATTTCTTGTCATTATTGTGAATATAGCAAATGCAACCAAAAATTCTAAAATAGTCAACTTTAGGTTTCTTCCCTTTGAGTAACTCATAGGGAGTCTTTCCCTTTAGTTTATGTATCAGACTTCTGTTCAGCACATAGTTGGAGGTGTTCACTGCCTCTGCCCAAAAGGATAGAGGTAGATGAGCATCTGACAACAATGTAGTGGCAGATTCAATAAGGGTTCTATTTTTCCTTTCAGCTACCCCATTTTGTTGAGGAGTTCTAGGAGCTGAGAAAGTATGCCTGATCCCTTCACTCTGACAGAACTCTTGCATAAGAAGAGAATCAAACTCTGTCCCATGATCACTTCTGATCAGGTCAATGTGAGTATTGAACTCAATCTGTATACATTTGAGAAACTCTGTCAGACACTTAAAGTTATCAGACTTCTTCCTTAGAAAGAACACCCAAGTGAATCTAGAGAAGTCATCTACAATTACTAAAGTGTAGGATTTCCCTCCTAGGCTTTATACTGTGATGGGTCCAAATAGATCCATGTGTAACAGATACAATATCCTAGGTGAATCACTCTTATTAAGTGACTTAAAACTGTTTTTAGTTTGCTTGCCTAATTGACAGGCCTTGTAGAGTCCTTCCTTCTTGTAGGGGCCAGAAGGTAGTCCTCTAACAAGGTTGTCCTTGGATAGCCTAGCAATAGTTCTAAGGTTTAGGTGTCCTAGTCTCTTATACCATAAAACATTTGGTCTACAGACTGAATTAAACAGGCAAATATCTATATCAGTTGAAAGAAAATCTACTAAATAGATGTTACCTTTCCATATACCTGTCAACACAGTTGTGTTGTCCTCTGACTTGATTTTGCATAAGGATTTGCTGAAGGTCACCTGGTAGCCTTCATCACATAGCTGACTGATGCTGATTAGGTTGTGCTTCAGTCCTTCCACATATGCTACCTTCTTGAAGGTTACTGAACCAATCTGGACTGTACCATATCCTTTAGTCTGTCCAAAGTTGGAATCACCAAAGATAAATTTGGGTCCAAGCTTGGCTCTGAAGGATGTGAGGTTGTCCTTATTCCCTGTCATGTGCTTAGAGCACCCACTATCCAAGTACCATTGCTGGTTAGATGTTGGATAGGTCTTCATCTGCACATAAAACAATTTACTTGTTTTTGACCCAGTTTACCTTGGGCCTAGGTTGATAACCTCTAAATTCAGAAATGAAGGACATCCCTGGCTGACTCTTATATCCTTCAGGATGATATCTCCTTGGAGGTAAAATCCATTCAGTATAAGGGTTAAAGGTTTGGGATGAAGAACCCTTAGGATTCAATTTTGATTTGCCTTTAAACAGGTTTCCAGAGTTCTGACCTCTGTTCGACGATCTTGGAGCTGCGTTCGACGATCTTGGGTCAGATCATCGAGCTCCGTTCGACGGTCGACTATGGCTGAGGTCAGGTATATGAGATCGTCGAGCTGCGTTCGACGACTTTGGCTGAGATCGTCGATCTGCGTTCGACGATTTTTCCTGAGATCGTCGAGCTGCGTTCGGCGATCGTCGATCTTCATTCGGTGATCGTCGATCTCCGTTCGACGATTTTTGCTGGGACTCAGTTTTCTGAGGCAGATCAGAATTTTTCCTGGCAACCTATACAACTCCCTTTCCCTTGTTAGAAATAAACTTGATGGGAGTTGTTAGGACTATAGGTTGGCTGGATGAAGCACCCAAGCCCAGTGTACTGTTGAATCTAGAGTTCACTGTGCTTGTGATGTCCATCAACTTGATGCTTCTCCCATTAAGGGATTCTTCAAACTTCTTGGCCTCAGAGAGCTCACTTTTCAGTGTAGCTATCTGTTCCCTACAGTTCTCCAACTCCTGAGAGGGTTTGAGGTTTTCTGACTTTAAACCATTGTGTTCAGATAATTGATTTCTGAGAGAGATAATCTCTTTCTCAGACTTTAGCAGGTCTAAACACAGTGCTTTAAATTCAGATTTAAAATCTTCTGAAGTAAAATCAAAAGAACTAATTACCTGATCTTCTTCAGGTTGAGTTTCTGAGTCTGACTCTGACTCTTCATCCTCTGAATTGTGCTGTGAGGCATTAATTGCCATCATGCAGAATTCCTTTTCTTCTGCATCATCCTCATCATCACTGGAGCTGGATGAGGCTTCTGATTCCTCTTCTGTCTCACTCCAGGATTCAGCAACAAACCCTTTTCTTGTATGCTTATTTTTGCTTGAAGAGGGCTTGCCATTTCCATTCCTTTTGGAGTCTTTCTCCTTTCTTCTTTCTTTTCTGTCCCTTCTGTCCTTGGTCTTGTTCTCTGGACAGTCAGGAACTATGTGCCCTGGTTTCCTGCAACCAAAGCAGATAATGTCTTTATTGTTGCTAATGGACTTGTCATACCTTGGCTTGTCCTGCTCCTTGTATGATCTTCTTCTGAAGTCCTTTCTGGCCATCTTGTAGAATCTTTTGGCCAACAAGCTGAGTAGTTCATCATTGCCTGTGCTCTTATCTTCAGGCAGATCCTCAGTTGCCTTGAAGGCTATGGTTTTCTCTTTCCTTGTGGCTGGTGAAGCAGCCTTCTGTTCTTCCTCTCTATTCTTGATGAGTAGCTCATAAGATTTGAGCTTACCCAACAAGGCTTCAGTTGTGATCTCATTTAGACTTCTGGCATCCTTAATTGGCCAGATTCTTGAATCCCAAGTGCTGGGGAAGCACATTAGGATCTTGTCATTAAGTTCTGTCAGAGAAATCTCTTTGTCCAATGTCCTTAGCTCACTGACAATTAGACTCAATATGTTGTACATGTCTCCCACTGACTCAGTCTCTCCCTTCTTGAAGTTCTCATATTGGGAGATGAGATGGGATCTTCTATCCTTTCTCTCATCAACTGAGCCTGAGACAATTTCTGAGAGCTTGTCCCAAATCTCCTTGGCTGAGTTGCATTCAGCTACCTTTTGGAATATATCATCTGACATTGTCTGGGCTAGGATGTTCATAGCCTTGGCATCAGCTACTTTCCATTTTTTGATGTCAGCATCTGTTTCTGATGGAGGTAGAACAGCATTTGTGCTTGTGCTCTCTGGGGGTCTTGGACACACTATCAAAACAGAATTGAAAATATCTTCGTCAATAGAATTCATGTAAAGTCTAATCCTTGCTTTCCAAAGTGCAAACTTGGAAAGATTGCACACTGGAGGTCTGGTGCTAGCATAATCTTTGTTTTGGGCCATGAGTTGTGCAAACAAAATCTAATAATAAAATACAAAAGAAAAACAGATCTAGTTTAGGATCTTGGGGTTCAGGTGTTAGCCTGTACAACCAATCAGGTATGGTATGTTTAACCAACCTCGCTTTGATACCAATTGAAAGGGCAACTAGATCTGATATACTCTAGAGGGGGGTGAATAGAGTATATGGTGTTTTAGTGCTTTTAAAAACTTTTACAATAATTGTTGTAATAAGTGTGAGCAGGGAAGCAAATATAAATCTAATCACAGAACTAAGCACAGACAAATCAAGGCCAGAAACAAAAAGTAAACAAGCAGAGCCAGAAGACACAAGGAAATATAGTGGTTCCCCAAACTTGGGTACATCCACTCTTCTACCACCCTAGGTAGGAATCCACTGCAGGATGAGTTGATCAGGTGTCCTGGGCACCAATGAGCTTTTGATAAGGTGCTCAAAAACCAAAGCAGATTTTTTGATCAGGTGTCTTGCCACCAATGAGCTTTTGACAAGGTGCTCAAAAACCAGATTCAAACTTTTGAAGGGAGTTTGAGAAACCCTTTACAAACTGGGGGTGAGAGAGTGATGGCAGTCTTCTCTTTCTCAGACAACTGAGAAGACTATGTGGATTGATGTCAAAGCTCCCCCTGAATCCTTGAAATCTTCAGGAAGAAAAGCTTTGCTGAGGGTGATAGGCCTTCAAAGGTAGAACTCCAGCAATAGATGGTTTCAGCAATGGCTGAAATGTTGAGTGTCTGGAGTCTTGAAATGATGTTGGCCTTGAACACTTTGAAAGATGAAGAGATTTTGAAAGCTTGATCTCTTTGATGAGTGTTCTTCAGAATTCTTTTTGACAGAAGATTTTGAAAGAGTCTCTGTACTCTGTATTGTGTGTTCTCTTCTTGTTAATCTCTGTTGATTCAAAAACATTCTGTCTTTTATTCTCTGTTCCAGAATAGAATATCATTCTCTGTCAAAGATAGTCGTTGGTCCGCATTGATTGCATCCTTAATTGCATAATCTCTTCTAGAGGAAAGTCCACAGAATTATTCCTTGAAAGATCCCTTGAAACTTGGTCCAGAAATAAATGAAAACGGCTAGCAAATCTCTGAATTAATTGCAGAATAACTCCTGTCTGATTTGAATTTGAATTCTGGAAGATATCTGAAATCGTCGAACTGAGCTCTGCTATCATCGAGCTGAGCTCAGCGAACTGGAAAACTCAAGCAGCAAAATAATCGTCGATCTGAGCTCAAAGATCGTCGAACTGAGCTCAGAGATAAAGATCCAAAGCAGAGTCAAGATCATCGAATTGAGCTCACCGATCGTCGAATGGAGTTCGACGATATTATGAAGTTGAGCTCAGCGATCGTCGAGTGGAGCTCGACGATCTGTCGAAGTTGAGCTCGACGATCGTCGATCTGAGTTCGACGAATCGTCGTGCTGAGCTCGACGATCAGACTTACTCTCCAGTCTGAAAAACTTGGTCTTCAGGGCAGCTTCCAAACCTAGACTACTAACCCTTAGACTCAATTCTAATTGACCTATTAAGCTATACAGAAGGTCAAACAAAGATTCCTAGAGACATAGTGATCCTGACCCAAATTAGTAATAGGGTGTTCCAACAGCCTTCTACTGATGAACTGATGAACAGACCGCCTACCCGCCTGAGACCGGCGGACAGGTTATTAGAACTTGGTAAAGTTGAAGCAGAGAACTAACAAGCCGCCGAGCGACCTACTGAGACCGCAGAGACCGCACACTTCCAAGCACTTGAACGAAGTCAATGCCAAACTCCTGGCTCCTTGAAGCTACCCACGCGACCTACACACAGCACACAGTTAACTCTGAATCAATCTGCGTGGATAAAAAACTGAGACCGCAGCCCTTGACCAAGCTCCCACTTACTATTCACTCAGTTACTGTATACGTGTCGGGGGGGTCCTATTTATAGGCGAGGTGAGGAGTGTGTTCACCGCCCTAGTGCATATGATCACCGCCCAAGCTCGCGCGCTAGCAAACCACCGTCCGCCGAGTCCGCAAGGACTTAGCTGGCTACCAAGGAAAAACCAGCCAGGAGCTAGGCAACTTTGGGCGAACCCTCATCAGTCCGCCCAGGCTATGCGGACAAGGCGTCAGCCCGAAAAGCCTCCAAACACCGCAGGACAGCATCCCCCTTCAGTGACTGTGCGCACACCAAGAGGTAGTCCACATATCACCATAGCAACGCCTCCATCTGCCACAAGCCCACGACCAAAGGCAGTCCACCCGGTCAACAGCAGGCTTGGCGGATATTACGGACACCCTGGTCTTATCACAGAGTGTGACCAAGTACAGAAACACCAAAAGGCCTAACGCGAGTTCGGCGGACATAAATCCGTCCGCCAAACAACCAAGCAACACAGACCGCCAAAACCTGCCAAAGTAAAGTAGTCCGCAAGATACTTGCACGCCTGCCCAACGCAACGGCCAAATGTCGGACTCCACACACCAGTCCGCCACAGCTACAACAGTGCTGATCTACCAGAGCTCGGCAAGGCCTCAGCCAAACTCTAAGGCCAGTCCGCAACATCGAATAATGCAGACACACCAGTCTGCCAGCCTCCCGCGGATAGCATCCAATCCGCCGGTAAGCACAAGCTTGCAACACGGCCACTGAGCAAGGTACACAAGTCCGCAAGCCTTTATCCGCTCAGGCCGCTCCTTGGCTAAACCAACAGTAAATGCCTCATCCGCAGATAACAGGCTGCCCAGTCCGTGGACTTAAACCACACAACCCGCTCAGAAGAACAGCCAGCTTCCACTAGACCTATCACCAGGCCGCATAACAGCAGTCCGCCTAGTCTGCCCAGTCCGCCAGATCTGTCCGCTCAGGCCGCCCGACCTGTCCCATCAACCACTTCCACTTCACAAATTTCAACACTCCCCCTTGAAGTGAGAAGTGGTGATCAAGCCCAGCAAGCTGCGCAACTGCTCAAAAGGCCCCTTCGACAGTGGCTTCGTTAAGATGTCAGCAAGATTATCTTTACTCCGAACAAGCCCGACCAACAGAGATCCCTCCAACACCTTCTCCCTTATGAAGTGGTGATCGATCTCTATATGCTTGGTCCTAGCGTGACACACTGGATTGTTTTCCATCTTGAGAGCACTCTCATTGTCACCCCAGAGTAAAATTGGCCCTTGCACTTCTTCATGAACATCCTCTATAAACCTCCTCAACCAGATGGCTTCCCGAGCAGCCAAGGCCGAAGCCTTATACTCTGCCTCTGTAGTTGAGACTGATACCGATTCCTGATTCTTGCTACACCACGAGATGCTAGCGGAACCGCAAGTGAACACATAACCTGAAGTCGACCTTCGATCATCCGAATCACCGCCATAGTCAGCATCCGTGTATCCAAGCAAGGCAAAATCCGAGTCCCTTCTATAGAGAAGTCCCATGTCAGAAGTTGACTTGACATACTTCAAGATGTGCTTTATCGCCACTAGATGAGACTTCCTTGGTTCATCCATAAACTGACTTACTCGGCCAACATCGTAAGCTATGTCTGGCCTAGTAATCGTCAGGTAGATCAAGCTCCCAACAAGAGCCCTGAACACCAAAAGATCGTGAAGAACCCTTCCCTCATCTCGCTGAAGCTTCAGCCCATGTTCCAGTGGAGTAGAGCAACTCTTTCCTTCGCCCATGCCGAACCGCTTCATAATGTGATCTGCATATCCTCTTTGGCAAATGAGTATACTGCTCTTCTTCCTCTCCACTACAAGACAGAGAAAGTGATGAAGCTCTCCCAAGTCTTTCATCTCGAAGCGTATAGCAAGCTCAGCCCTGAGCCTTGCTACTTCCCCCCTCCGAATTCCCAGTGATGATCATGTCATCCACATACAGCAGGACCAAGACTTGAAGCTCCCCCTTCTTCTTGACGAACAAGCTAGAATCTGAGTTGGACGCAAGATAACCGCAGAACTGCAGGTATTCTGCTATCTTCCCATACCAAGCTCTAGGGGCTTGCTTCAGCCCATAGAGGGCTTTCCTGCGCTTGCAGACATAGTTCGGATGATCTTCAGACACAAATCCAAGTGGCTGATCCATGAAGATGTCCTTATCAATTTCTCTGTAAAGAAAAGCATTCTTCACATCAAGCTGCCACATCTTCCATCCCTTGCTAGCAGCCAAGGCAATCACCACTCTAACTGAAGTCATCTTTGCAACCGGACTAAATGTCTACTCATAGTCTTCTCCATACTGCTGTGAGAATCCTCGAGCGACCAGGCGAGCCTTGTATCTATCAATGCTCCCATCAGGCTTCTTCTTCAACTTATACACGCACTTGCAAGTAACTGGAATAATGTCATCAACCTTGGGCAGAAGGTCCCAAGTTTCATTCTTCTTAGGAGCAGCTATCTCCTCCTTCATGGCATCTTCCCACTCCTTAACTCTAGTGGCCTCGTTGAAGTTTGCGGGCTCTCGCTCATCCAGAGGACCTGCAAAGAAACAAGAGACAAAACTCACCGCATTCCCATCATAGTATTGAGTCGGCGTCTTAATCACACTCTTCGATCTCCGAAGGGTCGGCTCCTTGCTTGTTGCTTCCGTTGCTTCTTCGGGCTCAACTCCTACTTGGGGCAAGCATTGAGCAGTGCTCCACCTGCTTCCTGAGCTAGAAGGCTCAGCCTCGGAGTTGGAAGCAACAGGAGCTGCTGGTGAAACAGTAAGCTCCTCTTCCAGGCCTTCAGCAGCAAGCACCGGTGCTTCATCAACCTTGTTACTTCCGATTAGCTCAACCGAGCCACCTCCATACGATGTCTGCTCGTCAAAGACAACATCTCTTGACACAACAAACTTCTTCGTCGCAGGGTCCATCCACTTCCATCCCTTCTTCCACTCATCATAGCCAACAAAGACAAGCTTCCTTGCCTTTGCATCCTGCTTAGTCCGTGAAGCATCCGGGACATGCACATAGAAAGTTGAACCGAACACCCTAAGGTGTCCAACACTCGGCTTCTCCTTCAGCAACAACTCAAAAGGAGTCTTCATATTGAATGGGCTGAGTGGCATCCTGTTGATGACATAAGAAGCACAAGACATCCCATCCGCCCAAAAGGACCTTGGGATGTCTTTCGCATGAAGCCAGCATTTGCAGGTCTCCGTTAGATGACGGATCTTCTGCTCCGCTACTCCATTTTGTTGTGGAGTGTGAGCACAAGTAAGCTCCCGTTGGATCCCGTGCTTCCTGCAGAAGTTAGAAAACACGGAGGAGATAAACTCACCACCGTTGTCTGTTCTCATCTTCTTGATCCGCAAGACAAGCCGGCCTTCTACCAACTCCTTGAACTCCACAAACAAACGGAAGGCTTCTGACTTCTCCTTTAAGAAGTAAACCCAAGTATACCTTGAGTAGTCATCAATCAAGACAAGCATGTTTTTGCTTCCACCAAGGCTGGCAGTGACCGTCGGTCCGATTAGGTCGCCATGAATGGACTCCAATGGTTGCTTGCTCCTTGTTTGTGATTTATCAAACGGAAGGCGATGTGCCTTACAGTATTGACAGCCCGCGCAAACATGCCCATCACCAAAGGAGGATAACTTAGGCAGACCTCGCACCAAAATTCTACTAGTCATAGCCTTCAGCTTGTCCATGCCTACATGCCCCAGCCTCTCATGCCAAATAGCAGCGCTATCGTTGTCCCTCATTCGATCGACATAAGAATTTGTGGCAAGAACAAAAAATTTCTTAACCCTCCTTCCGACATGAGCAACATCAGCCTTAACTGTTGATACGTTGCGAAGGAACCTCACGTCTGTTGGCCCAAACAGAACGTGATAACCAGCGTCCACCGCATTGGTCACAGAGAAGAGGTTCTTCTTCATGCCCGGTATGTGATACACACTCCTTAAAGTGAGTGGCCCCTGATCACTACCCAAAGACACAACCCCCTCTTTCTCTACTGCATAAACAGTATTATCAGCAGTGATAATAGCTTCATTACCTGAGTATGCTTGCATGGAGGAGAACTTCGACTTGTCTCCGGTGAGGTGATGACCACACCTGGAGTCAATGATCCACTCGCCGTTGAAGTCCTCAGCAGACAAGGTACGGATATAAGTGCCCGTCATGAAAGCTCCGCCCCATTCTGCTTCCTCACTCCTCGAGCAAGCTTCCTCCTTTCCTGCAGCATGCCCAGGCTGCAGTTTGACCTTGCAGTCCCGCTTGAAGTGCCCTCACTGATGACACCGGTATCACTTCAAGTTCTTCTTCCAGTCCTTTGGAGCATTGCTCCTCTCCGGCTGATATGAAGTTGAAGGCTCCTTCTCACGAGCGACCTGCTTCTTCTTCTTCTTCCCTTCCCATCCTTTCTTCTTGCCTGAGAAGAGAGCTTCACTGCCTTCCTGATTGATATTCACTCCAGCCATCTGCCTTGCCAAGCTTTCCTGTGATGCAAGCAGGTTCTCAAGCTCCAGCAAAGATGGCTGAGTATCCCAACCTTGAACAGATGTCACAAAGGCCACATACTCCTTCCGCAAGCCGCAGATTATGTGCCTTTTCATCTTAGCCTCAGAGATGGGCTCATTAGGATCAAGTGTAGACAGCTCAGCACACAAGCTCTTCATCTATAAGAAGTATTTCGAGATGAAAAGGTCTCCTTGAGTTGTCCTGGCCAACTCATTCTCCAGAAACTGAAGTCGCGCCACATTCTTCCTATTGAACAACTCATCAATGGTTGTCCAAATATCAGCAGCTGACTCACATCCAATGATGTGATCAAACAGTTCTGGTGATGCGGCCCTCTTGAGAATAAACTTCGCCTTAGCATTTGTTTTTCTCCAGAATTTAACCTGCTTAGCAGTACCAAACGCAGCAGTCACTTCATGTCTGTCGTCACCACCGACGACTTCCCATAGCTTCTTACCAAGAAGATAACTCTTCATGCATGGCTTCCACTTCTTGAAGTTAGTCGGCGATAAGAGTTCAATGCCAAGACCTCTTGCTTAACTCTCTTCCATTGCAACACCTATTGGCAACCTTTCAGAAGCTCCGAGCAACAACACAGGTTGATCTCCACTCAAGCACAGAGTAACAACACTAGTTGACCACCGCTCACGCAACTGAACCTCCCTCTGATACCATGTTGAATTTTCTCAAAGTGGTCAGCAAGATAGCCCAAACCAAATTAATATCCTCGGCACTACCCAGTTCACACTTTGATCTAGCGGAAACCCAAGGAACAAGGTTAACACCAACAAACAATGGAAGCACAAGCAGATCTTTTATACATTTCACTTCTTTACAAGACGAGGTATACGTAGCGAGACATGATTTCGCTAGTACACAAGCTATAATAGAAAGCACCAAAAAACAAGTCGGGCGGACAGCAATGGAAAACGCCAAGACCGCCGAGGTCGCCAAGACCGCCGAACCCGCCCGAAATGAAGCTGCAATCCTCCGAATAGACACGGAGTCCGCCGAAGCCGTGAGGCCGCGCGGACACACCGTTATTCGCCTCATGCTGATGAACTGATGAACAGACCGCCTACCCGCCTGAGACCTGCGGACAGGTTATTGGAACTTGGTAAAGTTGAAGCAGAGAACTGACATGCCGCAGAGCGACCTTCTGGGACCGCAGAGACCGCACACTTCCAAGCACTTGACCGAAGTCAAAGCCAAACTCATGGCTCCTTGAAGCTACCCGCGCGACCTGCACACAGCACACAGTTAACTCTGAATCAATCCGCGCGGACAGAAAACTGAGACTGCAGCCCTTGACCAAGCCCCCACTTACTGTTCACTCAGTTACTGTATACATGCCGGGGGGTCCTATTTATAAGTGAGGTGAGGAGTTTGGTCACCACCCTAATGCATAGGATCACCGCCCCAGCTCGTGCGCTAGCAAACCACCGTCCGCCGAGTCCGCAAGGACTTAGCCGGCTACCAAGGAAATACCCGCCAGGAGCTAGGCAACTTTGGGCGAACCCTCATCAGTACGCCCAGGCTATGCAGACAAGGCGTCAGCCCGCAAAGCCTCCAAACACCGCATGACAGCATCCCCCTTCAGTGACTGTCCGCACACCAAGAGGCAGTCCACATATCACCATAGCAACGCCTCCATCCTCCACAAGCCCACGACCAAAGGCAGTCCGCCCGGTCAACAGCGGGCTTGGCGGATACTGCGGACACCCTGGTCTTGTCACAGAGTGTGACCAAGTCTAGAAACACAAAAAGGCCTAACGCGAGTTCGGCGGACATAAATCCGTCCGCCAAACAACCAAGCAACACAGACTGAAAGTGCAGCTAGATCTGATATACTCTAGAGGGGGGTGAATAGAGTATATGGTGCTTTGAAACTTTTTACAACAATTGTTGTAATAAGAGTGTGAGCAGGGAAGCAGTTAAAAATATAATCACAGAACTAAACTATACAAAAGCTAATCACAGAATAATCAAGGCCAGAAACAAAAATAAAAACAAGCAAAACCAGAAGACATAAGGAAATATAGTGGTTCCCCTAAACTTGGGTACATCCACTCTTCTACCACCCTAGGTAAGAATCCACTGCAGGATGAGTTGATCAGGTGTCCTGGGCACCAATGAGCTTTTGATAAGGTGCTCAAAAACCAAATCAGATTTTTTGATCAGGTGTCTTGCCACCAATGAGCTTTTGACAAGGTGCTCAAAAACCAAGCTCAAACTTTTAAAGGGAGTTTAAGAAACCCTTTACAGAGAGGGGTGAGAGAGTGATGGCAGTCTTCTCTTTCTCAGATCAGCTGAGAAGACTATGTGGATTGATGGTGTCAAAGCTCCCCCTGAATCCTTGAGATCTTCAGGAAAAGAAGCTTTGCTGAGGGTGATAGGCCTTCAAAGATTAAACTCCAGCAATAGATGATTTCAGCAATGACTGAAATGTTGAATGTCTGGAGTCTTGAAATATGTTGGCCTTGAACACTTGAAAACTAGGGAGATCAAAAGATTTTTGAAAAGGTTGATCTCCTTGGATGAGTGTTCTTGAGAATTCTTTGAGACAGCATATTTTGTTGAAGATTACTGATGTCTGTCTGTGTGTCTGTGTAATCTCTGTAATCTGTCTTTCTCTGTATTCTTGAGAAATTCAAAATTCTCTCTTTTATTCTCTGGTACTGAACAAAACATTCTCTGAGAAGAATAGTCGTTGGCCTGCATTAATTGCATCCTTAATTGCAAAATCTCTTCTGGAGGAAAGTCCATAGAAATATTCCTTGAGAATCCCTTGAAACTTGGTCCAGAAATGAATGAAAACGGCTAGGAAATCCTCAGAATTAATTGCAGAATAACTCCTTAACTGATTCGAATTTGAATCTAGAAACATCCTTGAAGTTATCTGAAAACGTCGAACTGAGCTCTGCTATCGTCGAACTGAGCTCAGCGATCTGAAAATATACAGCAGCAAAATATCGTCGATCTGAGCTCAAAGATTGTCGAACTGAGCTCAGAGATAGAAATCCAATGCTGAGTCAAGATCGTCGAACTGAGCTCACCGATCGTCGAATGGAGTTCGACGATATAATGGAGTTGAGCTCAGCGATCATCAAATGGATTTCGACGATCTGTCGAAGTTGAGCTAGACGATCGTCGATCGGAGTTCGACGAATCGTCGTGCTGAGCTCGACGATATGACTTAGTCTCCAAACAGAAAATCCTGGTCTTGAGGGCAGCTTCCAAACCTAGACTTCTAACCCTTAGACTCAATTCTAATTGACCTATTGATCTATACAGAAGGTCAAGCAATGATACCTAGAGACATAGTGATCCTGAACCAAATTAGTAATAGGGTGTTCCAATAATCTCCCCCTATTTGGGTTAGGATTACTATTTACAAACTTTGGAAAAATTTAAATAACATACAAGCAGCAAAATAGAAAAGCAACAAGCTAGACATTGCAGAACCACAGAGATATATAACATCCCAGATAGTAATCAGAGATCACAGAGAATGTCACCTTACATTGTCATTTCTTTTCCTTGCCCTTAACAAGTTTGATCTCTCTGTTGGGATTGAGGGCTTCTTTCTTTGATCTGGTATCATCTGCTACACCTAAAGATGTTTGCTGTTTAGGCCTGGGAACTACAGCTTCAGGATGTAATTCCATATACCTGTCAGAATCAAAGAACTTGCTTGATGCATATCTTTCTAGCTCTTTCTTTCTCTGTTCAGACATTATTGAGATGTTGGAGAAATCCTTTCCTTGCTCTCTAGCCTTTTTGATCTGATCTAGTGCAGCTAGTTCTTTCATTCTTGCAGTCCAAGCAGCTGGATTATTCTCAGGATCCTCAAAAGGTACTGGTGGCTCATATCTGTTAGAGGGATTTTCTTGAGGAGGCCTGGATGATACAGTTTCTTTCAGCTTATAAGGAAAGGGACCAGATGTGGTATCAGTTGAAATTTGTCCTCCCCTAGAATATGGGTGTTGCCTGGAGTAACCTTTGGAGTAGACTTGGAGATCTCTTTGATTTCCTCTGTATCCTCCTCTCCTGGATTGAGAACCCCTGGATTGGCTTCCCCTATGATAAGATCTAGCATGAGGCTGATAGGGGGCCTGACTTCTGGCTGGGGGTTGAGCTGCAGAGCTTCCACCTGCACCTTCATCAGGAGGAGGTGGTGGAGGAGGATAAGAGTGTTGGAATTGTGAGGAACCCTTTTCATATTTTCTCTTCTTTTTCATTGCTTTCAGCTAATTCTTAGAGTACTGCATCCAGTGCTCAGTAATAGGGCAGTCATGAAGAATGTAGTATGGAATATCATTGTTATCTTTGACCTTAGCAGGAGGTACTCTCTTCATGGCTTTGCTCCTTGCCTTTCTTTTCCTGGCAATGGTAGCAGAAGAGTCATCAGAGTCTATTCTGTACTCATCACTTTCAGAACTCTGGTCATCATAAAGAGCATCAATTTTCTTCATCAGATCCTCCTTGAGCTGTACAGAAGCAGATGAGGCAACAGATGGTGCAGCAGCAAGTGTTGAAGCAATAACAGCAGCAGATAGAGTGGAAGCAGTACCAACAGCAGCAACAACTATAGGCTCTGGAGAAGTGACAGTAGCAACAACAGTAGAGAAAACATCAGAAACTGCAGAAGGCTCAAACTCAAGTGCATCTGTCATAAGAATTTCCTTGGAACTTAGCTCAATAGCAATAATAGAGAGTTCAGCAGCAGTATCAACATTTTCAGCAGCAGTAGAGGCAACAATATCAGAAGCAACAATAATGCTTTCATCAGAAGAAGCAGCAACATACACTGAATTGACAAAGGAGGTGATAATGCTTGGGTCACAGCAAGAGAATGGCACAAGTGCCTTGGATAGATCCTCTGGAGGCTGGACAGCAACTGGCTCTAGCAGATAGCTGAAATATGTAGAATCAAAATTTGAAAGCAAAGACCTAAGGTCTATTGCAAGGACTGTAGCAGAAGGAAGTTGTTCTTGAGATACAGCAACAGCAGCAGTAGTAGGAGACAAGTTTACAGAAACAGCAGCATCAGCAGACAGGCTCATAGAAACAGCAGCAACAGCAGCAGTAGGAAGACTCACTTCATAGGGCATCTCCCCCTGCCTAGATTCAGACAAGGCTGGATCAAGGCATACTACTGTAGGGGCTGCCTGAGGGAATAGGGATGAGAGCCTGGCAGAGAGAGCTGCCACTGACAGGTGTAAGGGATCCAAGGTGGTCTCCAGAAGAAGAGATAGCCTGGGGGCTAGCAGTTCATACAACCTGTCAGCAAGGGCTGGGATGTCCACTTGCTCATGGGTGACTGGAGCAGAGGTGGAAGATGGAGGAGCAGCTGAGGGTGAGGGTAGTGGAGAGCTGTAGTAGTGGGGCAGGGATGGCTGAGGTGTGGGTAGGGTGGATATGGAGGACAGTGGGATGGAAATAGATGGGGTGAATGAGGGTTGGTCAATAATTTCCTGTAGAAGGTCTTGATAGGAAGTGGAGGATGAGGGTAGCTCAGGAGGAGAGGATGGTGAATCATCCATAAAGGAATTATCAATGAGGGTGACGGATGGAATGGAGGGTGATGTAGTGGCATCTAGTGGAGGGTAGGAGAATAATGGATGGAATTGATCTTCTGGTGATGGTAGAATAGGTACTGGAGATAGTGTAGATGTTAGAGAGGGGCTGAAGATGATGATGGTGGATGGAGTCTGAATGGTAGATGGTATGGGAAGGGATGGAATTGGAGGAGGAGGAGGAGAGGCAACAACAGCAGGCAGGTCATCTGCAGGGGCAGAGACCTGTGGAGAAGTGACTCTTAGAGTCCTTGTGCCTGAAGGAGTGCTGGAGGAGGGCCTGCTGGGCTTGCTGATTAGTCTGTCCCATTTTCCAAAGAGGGCACAAGACAGTCTCTTGGAAGCATTGATATGGATTCCAGAGGAGACCAGCAAAGCAGGGCACCTGTGCTGCAGAAACACCCCAATAATCCTTCCAAAGTTGACAAAACTCTTGTTGATCTTCTTCTTGATCAGGTCAAAGAATACTTCTCCCTAATTCAAGTTCTTCCTGTCTACAAGGGCTCCCATGAGGCAGAGCTGATACCTTGAGATTGTATGATGAGCAGAGTGTTTTGCCAGTAGCACTTTCCCAACAACATCTGTCAGGAATCTGTATTCTACAGAAAGGTTCTTTTTCAAGAGCTTGCTAGGGATGGCCTTAGAATGTCCCATTCTGGCAAGCAAGTCAATATACTCTTCTCCAGACAGGTCAGCAGTATCTTCACCATTTCTCAACTCAAAGACCTCTGATAAAATTGTTGGGGTTAGAGGTACCTGTGTGCCAGATATTGACCCAATAATGGTGGAGTTGTCCTGATTGTGGGCAGTATAGACCCATTCCTTGATCTCATCAGATGCAAGCTTGATCCTTGTGGTCATAATTGCAGTCAGGTTCTGGTCTTTGAATAATCCCAAAATATCTTGAAAAGCCTGGTCAGTTGTGCTGAAGGATTCCATGTTAATATAAAAACTAGCATCAAACTTCATGGCGGCTAGAACGGCAACAGACACAGCCATGGGTACCTGCAAAAATTCAACAAACAAAACGACCAAGTGCAGAACTGTTTGGAGGGAAATAAAATTCTTGCAGAGAAATCGAAAGCGCAAAGGAGAACGACGGTGAAAAATGAATTTTATATTAGGGTTCGACGCAGAATTAGAAAGATCGTTGAACTCAGTTCGACGATCGAGGCTTCTAAAGGAATCTGAAGAGACTTCAACATCGTCGATCTCCGTTCGACGATATTAGAGAGCGTCGAGCTCTGTTCGACGATCGTTCAAAGAATAAAATCGTCGAGAGCCGTTCGACGATCGTTGACCGGAAGAGATAGTTTATACTATCTGAGAGACGCTGATCTCAGATCGACGATTTTGGAAATCATCGATCTCCGTTTGACGATCTTGGGGCAAATCGTCGAGCGCAGATCAGAGATCAGAAAGACTCTAGACACTAAAAAAATCAGGATGTTTGCCTAGTCTTGGTCAATTTTTAAGCTTTCAAAATCTTGGATATTATTTAAGACTTCCTCTATCTAACATTCCTAACTGATTTAGGAAGAAGGTGTGTTTCTTTTTATCCAAGGGCTTGGTGAAAATATCTCCCCTTTGTAAATCAGTTGGGATATATTGTAGTTCAATTTTATTCTTTTCAACATTATCCCTTAAGAAATGATGCCTAATCTCTATGTGTTTTGTCCTACTATGGAGGACTAGATTTTGAGCTATAGAAATAGCACTGGTGTTATCACAAAAGATTTTAGACTTCTCTAAGTTGTACCCATAGTCTAGGAGTTGGTTTTGAATCCACAAGATTTGTGAACAACAACTTCCTGCAGCCATATATTCAGCTTCAGCAGTTGAAGTTGACACAGCAGTTTGTTTCTTACAAAACCAAGAGACAAGTCTGTCACCAAGGAACTGACAAGTTCCACTGGTGCTTTTCCTGTCAATTCTGCATCCAACATAATCAGCATCAGAGAATCCAGTTAAATCAAATGCTGAATCTTTTAGATACCAGAGACCTAGATTTGGACAACTTTTAACATATCTGAGAATCCTCTTTACTAGTGTTAGGTGTGACTCTCTAGGGCTTACTTGGAACCTAGCACATATACATGTAGCAAACATTATATCTGGTCTACTAGCTGTAAGGTACAGTAAAGAGCCAATCATTGCTCTATATGTTGTCTGATCAACAGGTTTCCCATGTTCATCAGCATCCAATACAGCATTAGTAGGCATGGGTGTTTTCATACAAGATGCTTCAGACATACCAAATTTCTTAACCAATTCATTTGCATATTTGGTTTGAGAACTAAAGATGCCTTCAGCATGCTGCTTGACTTGTAATCCTAGGAAGAAGGATAGCTCACCCATGCTACTCATCTCAAATTTAGAATGCATTAGGTTGGAAAACCTTCTGCACAATTTGGAGTCAGTAGAACCAAAAATGATATCGTCTACATAAATCTATACTAGTAGGGTATGGGACTTATGGGTTCTAATGAAAAGAGTTTGGTCTACTCTACCCCTTATAAAACCATTTTCCAAAAGAAAGCATGCTAGGGTCTCATACCATGCTCTAGGAGCTTGCTTGAGACCATATAATGCTTTGTTCAATCTAAAAACATAATCAGGATAAGTTGGAGAGATAAAACCTGGAGGTTGTCTGACACATACTTCCTATTTGATGTCTCCATTTAGAAATGCACTCTTGACATCCATCTGATATACCTTGAAGCCTTTATGTGCTGCATATGCTAAAAATATTCTGATGGCTTCCAATCTTGCAACTGGTGCAAAGGTCTGGTCATAGTCTATCCCTTCTTCTTGAGAGTATCCCTGAGCAACTAGCCTTGCCTTGTTCCTTATAATTACTCCTTGATCATCCAGTTTGTTTCTGAATACCCATTTTGTTCCAACAATGGAGTGATCCTTAGGCTTTGGCACTAGTTCCCATACTTTGTTTCTCTCAAATTGATGCAGCTCTTCTTGCATTGCAATGATCCGGTGTGGATCTTGCTCTGCATCTTGAATGGACTGAGGTTCAATTTGAGATAGGAAGCAGGTGTGCAACAGGTTTTGGTTGACCTGATTTCTGGTTTGCACACCAGCTGAGATGTCTCCAATTATTTGGGAGATTGGATGATCTCTTGATGTTACTAAATCAACAGGGGGTGTTGATTGTTCACCAACATGTGTTGTTGTTTCCTCTTATTGTACAACAACTGGCTCTTCAAGTTGTTCTTCAATATGTTGAGCATTTTCTTCATCTTCACTGTTTTCATCCCCTTGAGTAACCTGTAACTTGTTCAGGTCTTCAACTAGAGAATGTTCCTGTAAAGGTTTTATGGTAGAAGAAATCTTCTCCTTGAAAGACATGTTAGATTCATCAAATGATATATGAACAGATTCCTCAATTTTTAAAGATGATTTATTATAGACCCTATAAGCCTTGCTGATCATGGAGTATCCCAGAAACACTCCTTCATCAGCTTTAGCTTGAAATTTTGCTAAATATTTCTTGTCATTGTTATGAATGTAGCAAATACAACCAAAGAATCTAAAATAATCAACTTTAGGATTCTTCACTTTGAGTAATTCATAGGGAGTCTTTCCCTTTAGTTTATGTATCAAACTTCTATTCAGCACATAGTTGGAGGTGTTCACTGCCTCTGCCCAAAAGGATAGAGGAAGGTGAGCATATGACAACAATGTAGTGGCAGATTCAATAAGGGTTCTATTTTTCCTTTCAGCTACCCCATTTTGTTGAGGAGTTCTAGGAGCTGAGAAAGTATGCCTGATCCATTCACTCTAACAGAACTCTTGCATAAGAAGAGAATCAAACTCTGTCCCATGATCACTTCTGATCAGGGCAATGTGAGTATTGAACTCAATTTGTATACATTTGAGAAACTCTGTCAGACACTTAAAGTTATCAGACTTCTTCCTTAGAAAGAACACCCAAGTGAATCTAGAGAAGTCATCTACAACTACTAAAGTGTAGGATTTCCCTCCTAGGCTTTGTACTGTGATGGGTCCAAAAAGATCCATGTGTAACAGATACAATATCCTAGGTGAATCACTCTTATTAAGTAACTTAAAGCTGTTTTTAGTTTGCTTGCCTAATTGACAAGTCCTGCAGAGTCCTTCCTTCTTGTAGGGGCCAGAAGGTAGTCCTCTAACAAGGTTGTCCTTGGATAGCATAGCAATAGTTCTAAGTTTTAGGTGTCCTAGTCTCTTATGCCATAAAATATTTGGTCTACAGACAGAATTGAATAAGCAAATATCTACATCAGTTGAAAGAAAATCTACTAGATAGATGTTACCTTTCCTTTTACCTGTCAACACAGTTGTGTTGTCCTCTGACTTGATTTTGCATAAGGCTTTGCTGAAGGTCACTTGGTAGCTTTCATCACACAGCTGACTGATGCTTATTAGGTTGTGCTTCAGTCTTTCCACATAGGCTACCTTCTTGAAAGTTACTGATCCAATCTGGACTGCACCATATCCTTTAGTCTGTCCAAAGTTTGAATCACCAAAGATAAATTTGGGTCCAAGCTTGGCTCTAAAGGAAGTGAGGTTATCTTTGTTCCCTGTCATGTGCTTAGAGCACCCACTATCCAAGTACCATTGCTGGTTAGATGTTGGATAGGTCTTCACCTGCACATAAGACAATTCATTTATTTTTGACCCAGTTTACCTTGGGCCTAGGTTGATAACCATTAAATTCTGAAATGAAAGACATCCCAGGTTGACTCTTATATCCTTCAGGATGATATCTCCTTGGAGGTATAATCTATTCAGTATAAGGGTTGAAGATTTGGGATGAAGGACCCTTAGGATTGGATTTTGATTTGCCCTTGAAAAATTTTCCAGAGCTCTGACCTCTGTTCGACGATCTTGGAGCTGCGTTCGACGATCTTGGGTCAGATCGTCGAGCTCCGTTCGACGGTCGACTATGGGTGAGATCAGGTACTTGAGATCGTCGAGCTGCGTTCGACGATTTTGCCTGAGATCGTCGATCTGCGTTCGGCGATCGTCGATCTCCGTTTGGCGATCGTCGAGCTCCGTTCGACGATTTCTGCTGGGACCTAGTTTTCTGAGGCAGATCAGAATTTTTCCTAGAAACCTCTACAACTCCCTTTCCTTTATCAGAAATGAATTTGATTGGAGTTGTTAGAATTATGGGTTGGCTAGATGAAGCACCCAAGCCCAGTGTACTATTAAATCTGGAGTTCACTGTGCTTGTGATGTCCATCAGCTTGATGCTTCTCTCATTAAGGGATTCTTCAAGCTTCTTGGCCTCAGACAGCTCACTTTTCAGTGAAGCTATCTGCTCCCTACAGCACTCCAACTCCTGAGAGAGTTTGAGGTTTTCTGACTTTAAAGTATTATGTTCAGATAAATGATTTATGAGAGAGATAATTTCTTTCTCAGATTTTAGCAGGTCTAAACATAATGCTTTAAATTCAGATTTAAAGTCCTCTGAATTAAAATCAAAAGAGCTGATTACCTGATCTTCTTCAGGTTGAGTCTTTGAATCTGACTCTGACTCCTCTTCTTCTGAATTATGCTGTGAGGCATTGATTGCCATCATGCAGAACTCTTTTTCTTTTGCATCATCCTCATCATCACTGGATCTAGATGAGGCTTCTGACTCCTCTTCAGTCTCACTCCAGGATTCAGCAACAAACCCCTTTCTTGTGTGTTTGTTTTTGCTTGATGAGGGTTTGCCATTGCCATTCCTCTTGGAGTCTTTCTCCTTTCTTCTTTCTTTCCTGTCCCTTCTGTCCTTGTTTTTGTTTTCTGGACAGTCAGGAACTATATGCCCTGGTTTCCTGCAACCAAAGCAAATAATGTCTTTATTATTATAATTAATGGACTTGTCATACCTTGGCTTATCATGTTCCTTGTATGATCTCCTTCTGAAGTCTTTTCTGGCCATCTTATAAAATATTTTGGCCAACAGACTGAGCAATTCATCATTGTCTGTGACTTTGTCTTCAGGCTGATCTTCAGTTGCCTTGAAAGCTATGGTCTTCTCTTTTCTTATGGCTGGTGAGGCAGCCTTCTGTTCTTCTTCTCTATTTTTGATGAGTAGCTCATAAGATTTGAGCTTGCCCAATAGAGCTTCAGTGGTTATCTCATTCAGACTTCTGGCATCCTTAATTGGACAGATTCTTGAATCCCAAGTGCTAGGGAAGCACATTAGAATCTTGTCATTGAGTTCAGTTAGTGAGATCTCTTTGTCCAATGTCCTGAGTTCACTGACAATTAGACTGAGTCTGTTGTACATATCTCCCACTGACTCAGTTTCTCCCTTCTTGAAATTCTCATATTGAGATATGAGATGGGATCTCCTATCCTTTCTCTCATCAGCTGAGCCTGAGACTATTTCTGAGAGTTTGTCCCAAATTTCCTTTGCTGAATTGCATTCAGCCACCTTTTGAAATATGTCATCAGACATTATCTGGGACAAGATGTGCATAGCCTTGGCATCAGCTACCTTCCATCTCTTGATATCAGCATCTGTTCCTGATGGAGGTGGAACAGCATTTGTACTTGTGTTCTCTGGGGGTCTTGGATACACTGTCAAAACAGAGTTAAAAATATCTTCGTTAATAGAATTCATGTACAGCTTGATCCTTGCTTTCCAAAGTGCAAACTTGGATAGATTGCACACTAGAGGTCTGGTGCTAGCATAATCTTTGTTTTGGGCCATGATTTGTGAAAACAAAATCTAATAATGAAATGCAACAGAAAAGCAGATCTAACTTGGGATCTTTTGGTTCAGGTGTTAGCCTATACAACCAATCAGGTATGGTATGTTTAACCAACCTCCCTCTGATACCAATTGAAAGTGCAGCTAGATCTGATATACTCTAGAGGGGGGTCAATAGAGTATATGGTGCTTTGAAACTTTTTACAACAATTGTTGTAATAAGAGTGTGAGCAGGGAAGCAGTTAAAAATCTAATCACAGAACTAAACTATACAAAAGCTAATCACAGAATAATCAAGGCCAGAAACAAAAATGAAAACAAGCAAAACCAGAAGACACAAGGAAATATAGTGGTTCCCCTAAACTTGGGTACATCCACTCTTCTACCACCCTAGGTAGGAATCCACTGCAGGATAAGTTGATCAGGTGTCCTTGGCACCAATGAGCTTTTAATAAGGTGCTCAAAAACCAAATCAGATTTTTTGATCAGGTGTCTTGCCACCAATGAGCTTTTGACAAGGTGCTCAAAAACCAAGCTCAAACTTTTGAAGGGAGTTTGAGAAACCCTTTATAGAGAGGGGTGAGGGAGTGATGGTAGTCTTCTCTTTCTCAGATCAGCTGAGAAGACTATGTGGATTGATGGTGTCAAAGCTCCCCCTGAATCCTTGAGATCTTCAGGAAAAGAAGCTTTGCTGAGGGTGATAGGCCTTCAAAGATTGAACTCCAGCAATAGATGATTTCAGCAATGACTGAAATGTTGAATGTCTGGAGTCTTGAAATATGTTGGCCTTGAACACTTGAAAACTAGGGAGATCTGAAGATTTTTGAAAAGGTTGATCTCCTTGGATGAGTGTTCTTGAGAATTCTTTGAGATAGTATATTTTGTTGTAGATTACTGATGTCTGTCTGTGTGTATGTGTAATCTCTGTAATCTGTCTTTCTCTATATTCTTGAGAAATTCAAAATTCTCTCTTTTATTCTCTGGTACTGAACAAAACATTCTCTGAGAAGAATAGTCGTTGGCCTGCATTAATTGCATCCTTAATTGCAAAATCTCTTCTGGAGGAAAGTCCATAGAAATATTCCTTGAGAATCCCTTGAAACTTGGTCCAGAAATGAATGAAAACGGCTAGGAAATCCTCAGATTTAATTGCAGAATAACTCGTTAACTGATTCGAATTTGAATCTAGAAACATCCTTGAAGTTATCTGAAAACGTCGAACTGAGCTCTGCTATCGTCGAACTGAGCTCAGCGATCTGAAAATATACAGCAGCAAAATATCGTCGATCTGAGCCCAAAGATCGTCGAACTGAGCTCAGAGATAGAAATCCAATGCCGAGTCAAGATCGTCGAACTGAGCTCACCGATCGTCGAATGGAGTTCGACGATATAATGAAGTTGAGCTCAGCGATAGTCGAATGGAGTTCGACGATCTGTCAAAGTTGAGCTAGACGATCGTCGATCGGAGTTCGACGAATCGTCGTGCTGAGCTCGACGATATGACTTAGTCTCCAAACAGAAAATCCTGGTCTTGAGGGCAGCTTCCAAACCTAGACTTCTAACCCTTAGACTCAATTCTAATTGACCTATTGATCTATACAGAAGGTCAAGCAATGATACCTAGAGACATAGTGATCCTGACCCAAATTAGTAATAGGGTGTTCCAACATAGACTGCCAAAACCTGCCAAAGCAAAGCAGTGTGCACGCTACTTGCACGCCTGCCCAATGCAACGGCCAAATGCCGGACTCCACACACCAGTCCGCCACAGCTACAACAGTGTTGATCTACCAGAGCTCGGCAAGGCCTCAGCCAAACTCTAAGGCCAGTCTACAACAGCGAACATCACGGACACACCAGTCCGCCAGCCTCCCGCGGATAGCATCCAATCCGCCGGTAAGCACAAGCTTGCAATACGGCCACTGAGCAAGGTACACCAGTCCGCGAGCCTTTATCTGCTCAGGCCGCTCCTTGGCTAAACCAACAGCCAATGCCTCATCCGCAGATAACAGGTCGCCCAGTCTGCGGACTTAAACCGCACAACCCGCTCAGAAGAACAGCTAGCTTCCACTAGACCTATCACTAGGCCGCATAACAGCAGTCCGCCCAGTCCGCCGGATCTGTCCGCCCAGCCCGCCCAGCCCGCCCGGCCTGTCCCATCAACCACTTCCACTTCATAAATTTCAACATTTCTAGCTCTTCTCTGGTGCCACCACTAGTGTCGGTAGGGGCCAGCTTGCTGCGGACAATACCCGACCTTGAGCTTGGCTCGGGTGGTGTCGGCAGCACTCCGGCCACCGGGAGGCGCATGCACAACATCCAATTGGGAAGGACACCTCTTCGGCAGTGGCCCGGCGACTTCCTGCCATCAGCCGCCGCCGGAGTAAAATACAAAGAAAAGTCTATTTTCACGGGTGCCGCCGGAGCGGCATTTTCTGGTGGTACCCCAGCCTTCCACCACTGGGGAATGCTATCCCCAATGATCTAGCTCTTCTCCAGCGCCACCACCGGCGCTGGGAGGGGCCAGCTTGCTGCGGCAACCACCTAACCTGGGGCTTGGCTTGGGTGGTGTTGGCGGCGCTCCGACTGCTGGGAGGCGCATGCACCACGTCTGGGGGATATGGAAGGCGGAGGAGAAGAATATCCACTTGTGTTTGGGGGGTTTGGGATGGTCCCGACCGAGCCGCCATTTGAGATGGGGGTGGAACTCGGGTGGAGAAGGTTTTCTGACGAGCTGGAGCTCTGGCCAGGTGAGGAGGGGGGCAAAGATGAGGGAGATGTTTTCTCAGCTGTGTCAAGTCAAGGGAGGGGGGTTGCCTTTATATATGTTGGAGTGGAGGGATCCTTCTACCTTTAGGCAATGTGGGATTAATCCCTCCTTAGGGAGGGATTAATCCCCACCTTCCAGTTGTCTAAGGATAGCTGAAGGTTCAAAGGATTTCCCCCATGTGGGGGAAATGGATTTGCCCTCATTGGGAGGGACTTTCAAAGTAGGGGAGGAGAGAGAGAGAGAGAGAGAGAGAGAGAGAGAGAGAGAAAGAAAGAGAGAGGTGGGGGAATTGAGTTGGTGGGCCTCCACTTGCCTCTAAGAGTGGGCTTGTTGGTTGGGTGCCCAAAGTGGGTGAGGGGGAGAGGGGTAAGGTAAGGCCCTAATTAATTAATGAGCAGGGGGAATGCACACCTCTTTTGAAAAAAATCTAAAATTTGGACTTTTAGGAGGGTTTGACCAAAGTCAACCCTAGGATGGATCCCCCAAGCTGGTCAAAGTCAAGACATCAGGAGTCGGGTCAAAGTTGGGGCGTGTCATCATAATTTGGGTGTGCACGCTTTTTGATGCACGATTATGCCCGATTTGACCACGAGTTCACTTATCGTAGCGAAATTGACCGGAAAAAATCCTGTTGACTTTTTATTGGTTATACGAGTCCAATGCCACTAACCGGGGTCGAATGAGTTTGTTTCGTAAAAGTCCAAAATCTGCACTGTACAACCCCGTGTTCGTCGAGTGGGTCCACTAGGCAAGACGAGCGAACCAAGGTGACTTGTCCGCGCCAGAACAGCATGCGGGCGTGTTCATAATAGCCAACTTGCTCTCGCCAAAGCTAGGCGAGCGAGCGGCACGAGCCGGCCCAAACAGCCCGCATCCGCCCGGGGTTCGACGATCCGGATCGGGCTTTAATCGGACCAAGCTCAGGTGGAGATCGCCGTTTGTCGAGTGGGGCTCGACATTCGTCAAACGGAGATCTAGGTTCTTCGAGCTGACCTCGTCGAATAAAGCTCAATGAGCTCAAATCTTCTAGAATTCCTTCTGTAGTAATAATCCAAGACCGCCTCGGGCGAGTGAAGGTGTCAGAGGGCTACTCGCCCAGCTATTTTATGAAACTTCATCCAAACTTTCCCCCCTGGCTTTGGTGTTGATTGATGTTGCTCCACTCAATGCTCTCGACGCCCTTCTGGCTTTGGCATTGAGTGATGTTGCCCCACTCAACGCTCTCGACTCCTTCCTGGCTTTGGTGTTGAGTGACGTTGCTCCACTCAACGCTCTCGACGCCCTCCTGGCTTTGGCGTTGAGTGACGTTGCTCCACTCAATGCTCTCGACGCCCTCCTAGCTTTGGCGTTGAGTGACGTTGCTCCACTCAATGCTCTTGACACCCTCCTGGCTTTAGCGTTGAGTGACGTTGCTCCACTCAACACTGTCAGCGCCCTTCTAGCTTTAGCGTGGAGTGATGATGCTTCACTCGCCCAGTCTCCTATGAGGTGTTTTTCTTTACCATTTTACCCTCGCTAGGGGTGCAAAAAGCTTAATAGAATGGCAGAGTTACACTGTTAGCTGGTACAGTTGGGCTGCACATAGCTGTTCAAAACAGCGGAGGTTGGCTATTGGCAGGTCGTTTTCATAAATCTATAAATAAGACCCAAGGGGCACCTCAGAAGGCACACTTATCAGTATTCAAATCTTCTTGCATTTTCTGAGGTAGCCTTAGCTCAGCTATTGGCTAAGGTGGGAAGCACTCTAAGATCTTCCGAGTTTGTGGTGGGACCTCCACGTCATACCCTTGGGTCAGTTTCCATTTCTTTTTGCTATTTGTTTTGCAGGAGAGAAGTAGGTGCACGATCACCCCTTCCCCAAGGGTGAACTCCACAAGAGACCGAATTCTCGGTTTCAACATGCATGTCACGACACATTAAATCGGTCAAAATGTCTATATTCATCATTAAACCTTAGATTGTGATGCAATGAGTTCTGGCGTGCTTGTATTGTCTATACGAGGCCATAGGAGCTGACAGAACTCAAATTGGGCTTCTCTAGACCGATATTAAAAATCTTATCTCTGCGATGTTTTACGAGGGATGGTCATATCCACTACATGACCTCGGGGTCCAATAGAATGAGTTCTGATGCATTCATGCTATCTATATGATTCCACAGGAATTAACAGAACTCAAATCAGAGCTCTCTAGCTCCATTTCTCGCTTAGGGTTACCTTTTACTAGGTCATGGGTAGGATTCATGTCACTTTTATTGGGCCTACTAGGGCTCTGGTGGCCCAATAAAAGTGAGGATGTTACAATCCAATAAAAATAAAATGATTTTTGTCCACAAACATTTGCTTGAAGTAGGGGGAAAAGGAGTGACATACCTGAGGAAAGAGCTCAGGGTGTTTTTCGCGGACGAGCGTCTCTAGTTCCCAAGTATACTCATCTTGTCCATGATTTAACCACAATATCTCGACCATTGGGATGACCTTGTTACACACATTCTTCACTTTATGATCTACGACTCTGATTGGTTCAAGCTGGACGGATCTGTCTAATCATTGTTGCACTAGTGGTGTAGGTAGATACTGCTCTGGTTGCCGGAGAACTCGCCTCAAGGAAGAGACATGAAACACATCATGAATATTTCCCAGTTCTGGGGGCAGGGCTAATCGATAGGCAATAGGGCCAACGCGCTCTATTAACTAATACAGGCCCAGATAGCGGGGATCTGGCTTCTTCTGTTTTCTCAACCAGGAGACACCCTGCATGGGTTTAATTTTTAGGAACACCATTTCCACCATGCAAAACACCTCCGGTCGGTGTCGCACGCCATAATACTTGGCCCGTCGGCTTTTCCCCCGCATCTGTTCTTGGATTAGTTGTATTGCTGCCGTAGTGTCATCGATATAAGCCACTCCCAAGGCTTCTAGGACCTCTTCATGAGCCCAAGTTAACGGGGTTCGGCAATGCCTCTCGTACAATGCTTCATACGGAGCCATCTTGATGCTAGACTGGTAGCTATTATTGTAAGAAAACTCAACTAGGAGTAACAGCTATTCCCAAGGCTCATTGTGTTCCACTATATAAAGGCAAAGTAGATACTCTATCGTTCGATTTGTCCTTTCCATTTGTCCATCTGTCTGTGGGTGGAAAGCAGTGCTAAAGGCCAACTTGGTCCACACGTATGCATGTACTCATCTCCATTCCTTGGATGTGAATCGTCCGTCCCGATCTGACACGATTGTCTTTGTCACTCCATGGAAACGAACTACTTGCTCTATGAATATTCTGGCCGGAATAGCAACACCGTCTCCCTGTTGGTTTAGAATGAACCGTGCTACCTTGGTGGGTCGATCTACAATAACCCATATGGAGTCATTTCCAGCTCAGGACCGAGGCAGACCGTGGACAAAGTCCATGGAAATGTCCTCAAATTTCCATTCGGGTATAGGCAGGGGCTGCATCAGGTCTCCTAGGTTACGACATTTCTCTTTAACCTTCTGACTGGTCTGACACTGGGCTACGAAGTTGGTAACATCTATTTTCATTCCAGGCCAGTATATGGTCGTCCTGCACAGGTCAACATACATTTTAACCACACCAAGGTGGATGGAGTACCTCGACTTGTGCGCTTCGTGTAGAATCTCTTTACGAATTCCTCCGGTGGAGGGGATAAATATACGATGCATGTACTGCAAGATCCCATCGTGCAGATTATAATCTTCCTGAGCCCCACTTTGCAGAGATCGGATGATCGGAACTACCTTTGGATCATTCTTCTAGGCATCTTATATCCGGTCCCGGATGTCGCATTGGATCTCCATCCAATACAATTGGGCATGATACTCCTCCAGATCTCTTTGGGTAACCAAGGTAATTTCAAAGTTTATTAAGGACTGGAACAGCCTTTTTGTGATTAGCTCCATCCAAATCCCAACTACCAATGGCTGGCGGCTTAGAGCGTCGGCAACTCTGTTAGCCTTCCCAGGGTGATATTGGAGAGCGAAGTCATAATCGCACTGGAATTCTAACCATCAATGTTGTCGAAGGTTCAGCTATTTCTGAGTGAAGATGTATTTAAGGCTTTTGTGGTCGGAGAAGATTTCGCAGCATACCCCGTATAAGTAATGAGTCCAGATTTTAAGAGCAAAGATGACAACACCTAATTCCAGATCATGAGCTGTGTAGTTCAACTCATGCAGCTTAAACTAGCGGGATGATTAGGCCACCACCTTGTCATGCTACATCAGAACAGCTCCTAATCCCTTCAGGGAGGCATTAGTATATATCTGAAATCCCTTAGTCCCTGTGGGGATCGTAAGGACTTGTGCATCAGTCAGCCATTTCTTCAATTTGATGAACGCAATCTCGCATTCTGGTGTCCATCGAAAGGTAACATACTTCTTGGTAAGGGTGGTGAGGGATAATGCAATCTTGGAGAAACCTTCTACAAACTTCCTGTAATACCAGGCTAGACTAAGGAAACTTCGAATATCTTCCACTGTTCTGAGCGGTGGCCAGTTTTGTACTGCCTAGATTTTGGCATGATCCACCGCTAATCCCTTTTTGTTTATAGTGTGGCCCAGGAATCCGACTTCTTCTAACCAAAACTCGAGCTCACTAAATTTGGCGAAGAGTGGGTGCTCTCAAAGTTTCAGTAGTACCATTTGCAGGTGTTTGGTATGATCTGTCTTTGTGTTTGAATAGATCAAAATATCATCAATGAAAACGATCACAAAGTGATCTAAGAAAGGCTTGAAGACTTTATTCATTAGAGACATAAAGGAGGAGGGTGCTTTGGTGAGACCAAAGGGCATCACCAGGAACTCATAGAGACCATAACGGGAGCTGAAGGCGGTCTTGGGAATATCTTCTTCCCGAATTTGAAGCTGGTTGTATCCTGGTCTCAGGTCCATCTTAGAAAAGACAGACGCACCTTGTAATTTGTCTAATAGTTTGTCGATTGATAGCCCGCGAACAGACTCTTATTTAGGTGGTTGGTTCAATGAGACGAACTCCACGGTCTTGCTAAAAAACAAGTTTTTAACGAAAGGAGGCAAGTGCACCTATCGTAATTAGTACTCGATATTCGGGGAATACCGAGGTCGTATTATTCTCGGGGATGGGTTGATTATCCCTACTGCTCCAGGAGTAACTATTATTTTACTGAAACTTTTTTGGGGATTTTAATTAACTAAGGCTGGTAAAATAAAAGTGCGAAAACGATTTTAGAAAATTCGATGAAGGGTTAACGCTCGGCACCGAATTGGATTAAGACTAAAATAACTTTTAATAATTATTGAATTTAGTTTTCAATTTAATAAAAGGCAACTTGGCCGTAGATGTTCCATAAATATGAGCGCACTTATCTCTAGGAATATTGCTCACCTGAATGCTAAGACTCTTCAACCGAACGTTACTCTGACAAAGGATTCCTCTTAACACCCGCTTTTAGCTAAGAACCCCGCTATTAGGTGGGGAACCCAATTCGAAAGGATTACGCTTGTCCTCTCTCAAGTGTATGCACGCAACTCTATTTACCCAGGGGTGCTCTTTTTATACACATGGCCTCTCGGCTAGCTAGCGTATGGATAACGAAAATAGGGCCCACACATCGATATGTGGTCCTACGCGTCGTTAACCCGGGGTAAACCTTAAGTCCTAAAATAAAAGTGAAAATAAAGAACTTTAATTATTTCAAATCATTTTGTATGTCCCAATGCTCTTCGATGTTGAGGCTAATAACGATTAGCCACTCATCGGTATAGGGACTGCTTTATAATTTTGATGAGGCGCGAGTTCGAGACTAAACGCTGAAGGGTTATAAGAAGAAGACATAAAATAACAAACATTTAGAAAACTTGAAAAGCTGGCTAATACGAGAACTCACGCACACTTCAAATTATAAATAAAACAGAAACTAAGTTACAAACAAAAAAGGCAAATTACAAGTCCTACTCAAATGAGTAGGCGGGAAATAAGGGCGAGCCATTTAACTCTTAACGAGTAGGTGGAAATAAATACATGTCATTTAACTCTTAACGAGTAGGCAGAAATAAATGCGCACACGCACACACTCGACATGAAATAAATACACACACTCACTCTACTGAAAATGAAAACACACACTTGCATAAATTAAAAACGCACACACACTGCAAAAAAAAGTAAAACACACACACGCACTCTACATAAATTGAAAGAAAGCAATAAAATTATCGCCTACACACACACTCTCTACATAATTGAAAGAAAGTGATAAAATAAAGCATTAAAATTTATCTCCTACACTCACACACTCTACATAATTGAAGAAAGCATTAAAAATTATTCTCATATACTCACACACACGACATGGAATTTAAAAGAACAAAATGAAACCTAACTCATACACTCACACACACAAATTAAAAACAAAATGAAAGTTACCTAAAAATTAAAACAACTACTTTTTTATACTTAGATTTTACCAAAAACACATAAAAAGAACAAATCAAAATTAAAGGAACAAAAATTTTTCAAAACAAAGCAAAAACTAAAGCCTTTCAAAAATTAAAATTACAACTTTTTCATTCTTAGCATTTCATAAAAGTGATTAAAAAGTGAAAAGAAAGTGAAAAGAACAAAAAGGTTTTACAATCCTAAAACAAAGCTAGGTAAAAAACAAAATCACTTTTAAAACCTCCTTTATAAATTCATAAGAATGAAAATATAAAACCTAAAATATGAAGATAGAAATCAAAATGAAACTATCATAACCACTTTTTTTGCAAGGAAAAATACTATAGTTTCTATCATATCAGAAAAACAAAACAACATGAATTAAAAACATTTCTTACAAACTCACACACACACATTTCATAAAGAGAAAAACAAAGATGAAACTAACGATAAAATGAAGAAGAAAGTGGGCACACAAGTTCATTCCAAAGTCATTTAAGAAGAGAAAAGCTAACATATTTTTATTGATTGAAATGAACTATTACAAACCTAACACAAAGCTAATACAAACATAAAAAGAAACGACGAGAAAGTTCTCCTTACATGGCAAAGGAATACACCAGGGCAGCCCACAAAACACACGAAATGTTGGCTCAAAAAATTGAACCCTTGGACCTTACACAAATGGGGTATTTATCGAGAAAATTTTCTAAGTACACACCCTCCGACATGGGCGTGTTGGGGGGGGGGGGTGTCAGCACTATTTGCGATTTGATCCGGCGATTTGACGGAAACATTAACTTGCGGCTGTATACAAGGATGTCACGCCCCAGGTTACGGGCGTGACTGTGGGCGTGTCGGGGAGGTGGAACTGGGCGTGGGTTACATCAAAAGTCGCCGGCGGCATCTTGTCCGGCCAGGAGGAGGAGACACGCCCGATGTCACGGGCGTGTCGCTGGGCGTGTCGGGTTGGTCGACGATCGTTGAGCGTGGTATCGTCGAGCGCGTGGCACAGGTCTTGGTCACGGGGCGTGTCAAATGACACGGGCGTGTGGCCTGGCGTGTCAAACTTTTCTCCTCAAATTCTTCTGATTCCACGGGAAATGAAGTGTCACGGCCTGGTCACGGGTGTGACCCAAAGTACATGGGCATGTACTTGCTTTTTTGGCAATTTGCTGCAAATTTTTAGGAAATCAAAATAAACTTAAGTTAGTATAATTTTTACAAAAAGAAACATTTTATTATTGAAAACTAACTAAAAAGGACAAAAATAAACTAAAATGACATAATAAAAATACTATAAAATAGGTATATTTACAACCTATCAAATATCCTCATACTTAAGGTTTTGCTATTCCAGAGCAAAAGTTTGAGGTGAACTTATAAGGAATAAAAAAACTCTAAGTTTAACTATCCCCTAATTAATTATAAGAGAGATCTAAATAAACATATGAGGTGTAAGAGTTAAGTTCTAAAATTATGTAGATGATTTAAATAGCGCAAAAGTTTTGGCCAAAAGACTTCTTGATGTAATCAAATAGAAAGCATAATTGTAATGGTTAGATTAACAAAAATAGTTTGGAATTATATGAACTTTAGCGTATAGGAGTTTTACTGGAAATAATGTAATTTACAAAATATGCTCCCGAAAAGATTTTTTAATTAATTCTACAATCGTGAAATTGGCCAAGGGGGTTGATGTTGGTTTATGAAGAGGGTTTGGATTTTGAGGTGAGGTAATTTTTTCTCGAAACTCCATTTTTTTTCTTTTTTGGATTATTAGGAAAATGAAATCTTATTTTTCTAATATGATTTTTTTTTCAACTTAATAATAATAAAATTAACCCAATGTATATGTATAGGAGTAATGAATTTTATCCTCTTACTCCGTGAAATATAATCTTTTTAAATTATTGGGTGTCTATGTTTACGGAATGAAATCTTATTCCCATTGACATAGGATCTTTTAAGGATAAAAAATTTTATCATGTCAAGTAAGTTATGATAAGTAAAGGGAGAAAAGAAAATTAGATTTTTAATTAAAAAAATTTTGGAGAGCAACCTTAATAAAATGTACGTTCCAATTTTTCAGAAAGCTAAAAGTAAATATAATTGAATTCTATAGTCGTTATTTTCTAACATAATACACGTGCTCCTATCAATGAAAAATTAGAAGTAGTGTCTAAAATGAGTTCGCTATTTTTAACAAAGCATAATGAATTCTTTAAAATTTAACCCCCCTATTTAAATTTTTCAATCAATAATTAACAAACGAGTAGTGAACAAAGAATTAATTAAATTCACATATAAATAAACTCAAAACAAAATTTTTGGACAGCAAGAAAATTAAGAATGGTATATTTGATTTATTTATTTTAAAACATTTTTTGGATTTTTAGAGTTTTTATCATCATTTTTTGTGTTTTGAATTTACTATCTTGTTTTGAATTTTTGTTTTGTTTTACTCAATTTTTTTGAATTTTTGACTTATTATCTTTTTTTTGTTTTGTTTTAAAATCTGTTATTATATACATATGAAAAAAAGGAGATAAGAAATATATATGTTTTTTGAACTATTTTTTTCTTTTCTAATTTTTTGGATTTTTTTTGGTTTTTATAAGCAAATATTTACAAAATAAGGAAAGAGAGAAACATTAATTACAAAAAAGAGAAAGAAAGGAAGAGGGGAAGGAAAGAAAAGAACAAAAATATTTACAAAAAAATATTTAAAAAATAAAACTAAATATTTTTTGAAATTTTTGTTTTTATAAATTTTTTGGAATTTGTGTTTTATAAATTTTTTTGAATTTTTGTGTTTTATAATTTTGGAATTTTTATGTTTTAAAAAGAAAGGAAAAGAATATTTAAAAGGATTTTTCATTTTAAAACTGTTTTTCAATTTTTCATTGAAAGAATTTTTTTGTTTTGTTTTGTTGTTATATATTTTTTACATATTTTTTAATTTTTGGAGTGCAGAAAGTAGAAGTACAGTGCAGAAAATAGAAGTGCAGAAAATAAAGCGAGAAAACACTCCGATACTTAAGTCCAACATTATCCCTAATGTTGCAACGTATGTTTGAGGAACAAAAAGAAAATGCAATATTTACAAAGAAAATAAAGAGAAGGGGGGAGGTAGAAGTTTCACTGGAATGCGTTCGGTGAGGCCCATTAGAAACCCTGCATTTATTAGAAAAAGAAGCAAACATAATAAATAAAAAAGCGAAAAAGATGAGTGTGAGGTGCCTCCTAAGAGCGCTTTGTTCATAGTCGTGTAGCTTGACTATTTTGGCGGAGTTATATATCAAGGACGGTTATGGTTTCGTAATGCTCGATCACTGGTTCGCCCGCTATGTATAACTTTAACCGATGACCGTTTACTTTAAACGAACCTTTTTTCCGGGTGGGAGACGAGTACGGTCCCATATGGAAAAACTTCTTCAACTATGAAGGGACCAGACCATCTAGATTTTAGTTTTCCTGGAAAACGTTTAAGACAGTAATTATAAAGAAGGACAAGATCGCCCGGAGAGAAAAATTTTGGAGTCTTTATTTTTCGATCGTGATATAACTTAGAACGCTCCTTATAGAACTTATTGCTCTCGTAAGCATTCGCACGCCATTCATCGAGCTCGTTTAGTTGCAGTTTTCTATTCTGAGCTGCTAAGTTGGTGTCGAGGTTTAAGAGTTTTAAAGGCCAAAGAGCACGATGCTCTAGTTCTATGGGTAAATGACATGTTTTGCCATACACTAACCGAAAGGGAGTACAATCAATTGCGGTTTTGTATGTCGTCCGATACGCCCATAACGCATCGTCGAGTTTAACGAACCAATCTTTCCTATTTATTGAAACAATTTTTTCTAATATTCGCTTAATCTCTCGATTTACTACCTCGACTTGGCCACTAGTTTGCGGGTGGTAGGGGGTGGCAAGTTTGTGCGTAACTCCGTATTTAGCTAACGTCTTAGCCATAAGAGCGTTACAAAATTGTGTTCTCCTATCACTAATAATTGCGCGAGGCGTGCCAAAGCGAGAAAATAATTTTTAAGAAATGTAACGACGACTCGCGCATCGTTGGTCGGGAGAGCTTGCGCTTCCGCTCACCTCGATACGTAGTCGACCGCCACTAAAATATATATATATATTTGAAAGATGGAGGTAGGGGCCAACAAAATCTATGCCCCATAAATCAAAGACTTCGCATTCTCAAAACATGTTTTGGGGCATCTCGTCTCGATGAGAGGTGTTACGCGACCGCTAACAGTCATCGCATGCGCGCACAGAATTATGAGCGTCTTTGAAGAGAGCGGGCCAAAAGTAGCTAGCCTCTAGCACCTTCCGCGCGGTCCGGTTAGCTTGATAATGCCCACCAGCCGGACCCTCGTGGCAGTGCCAAAGTATTTGCGTGCACTCCACACCCGCGATGCATCTTCGAACTGCTTGGTCCGCGCAGATACAAAAAAGAAAACGGTCCTCCCAAAAGAAATATTTCAAGTCAGAAAAGAATTTCTTCTTTTGCTGGCTCGAAAAGTCTTTTGGTAGCACCCTTGCAACTAAATAGTTCGCAAAATCTGCAAACAAAGGCGGGGAAGAAGAACTAGTAGTTATGGCTAGGAGGCGTTTCTCGGGGAATCTGTCATTTATGTCAGATTCGACGAGCGCTTCCGCACCGGGATTTTCTAAGCGCGAGAGGTGATCGTCGGCTAAATTTTCTGCGTCCTTCTTATCCCGGATCTCTAAATCAAATTCTTGCAAGAGGAGGATCCATCGAAGAAGGCGGGGTTTCGCATCATTTTTAGCTAATAAATATTTAAGGGCGGAGTGATCGGTAAATACGATAACTTTAGATAATGTTATATACGAGCGAAACTTATCAAAAGAGAAAATGACGGCTAAGAGTTCCTTTTCCGTTGTGGTGTAATTTACTTGTGCGGAAGTGAGCGACTTGCTAGCGTAATAAATTGGATGATAGTGTTTGTCTACGCGTTGGCCAAGAACGGCACCTAAGGCAATATCACTAGCGTCGCACATAATTTTGAATGGAAGGGACCAATCGGGAGCCACTAAAATGGGTGAATTGATAAGTTTTTTGTTTTATGAAATTAAATGCAGACTCGCATCCGCTACTAAAGACAAAATTTGATTCCTTTTCCAAGAGACGAGTAAGAGGCTTTGATATTTTTGAAAAATCTTGAATGAAATGTCGGTAAAAGCCCGCATAGCCTAAGAAACTCCTAATAGATTTTACATTTGTTGGTAGCTGAAGTTTTTTTATAATTTATATCTTGGCCTTATCTACCTCCATCCCCTTAGATGAAATCATATGGCCGAGAACCAAACCTTCTTGAACCATAAAGTTACACTTTTCCCAATTTAAAATGAGATGCGTTCCCTCGCATCACTGGAGGACACGATCTAGATTTCGAAGACAAGACGGGAAAGAGCGTCCGAAAACAGAAAAGTCATCCATAAAGACTTCCATAATCTCTCCTACAAGCTCGCCAAAGATTGCCAGCATACATCTTTGGAATGTAGCTGGCGCATTGCAGAGGACAAATGGAATTCTTCGGTAGGCGAAGGTGCCAAATGGGCACGTAAAAGTTGTTCTCTCTTGATTATCGGGGGAAATGGGGATTTGGAAAAACCCCGATAAACCATCAAGAAAACAATAAAATGGATGACCGGATAAACGCTCCAGAACTTGGTCTAAAAATGGTAGTGGAAAATGGTTTTTACGGGTGGCATCATTTAGTTTTCTATAATCGATGCACACCCGCCAACCCATAACAGTGCGAGTTGGGACTAGTTCATTTTGCTCATTTTCTACTACTGTTAGACCGCCCTTTTTGGGCACGACAAGAACGGGACTAACCCACGCACTATCAGAAATGAGATAAATAATCCTCGCATCTAATATTTTAATTATCTCGGCTTTAACGACGTCTTTCATGTTTGGGTTAAGACGTCGCTGCGGCTGAATGGTTTTGCGGCAATTATCATTGAGAAAAATCCTATGAGTGCAAAAAGAGGGGTTAATCCCCTTAAGATCAGAAATTTGTCATGAAATTGTGTGGCGATGTTTGAGCAAAACTTCCAATAAATCGGAAGTCTCTGAATCACTCAAATGTGAAGAGATGATGACAGGAAGGGTATCATTTTTTTTCCCAAAAAAGCGTATTTAAGAGATTCGGGTAGGGGTTTGAGGTCTAGGAATATTGCTCACCTGAATGCTAAGACTATTCGACCGAACGTTAGTCCGACTAAGGATTCCTCTTAATGCCCGCTTTATGCTAAGAACCCCGATATTGGGTGGGAAACCCAATCCGGAAGAGTTACGCTTGTCCTCTCTCGAGGGTATGCACGCAACTCTCTTTGCACAGGGGTGATCTGTCCATACGCACGGCCTCTAGGCTAGCTAGCGTATGGATAACAGAAATATGTCCCACACATCAATATGTGGTCCTGCGCGTCGTTAACCCGGGGTAAACCTTAAGTCCTAAAATTAAAGTAAAAATAAAGAACTTTAATTATTTCAAATCATTTTATATGTCCCAATGCTCTTCGATGTCGAGGCTAATAACGATTAGCCACTCATCGGTATGGGGATGGCTTTATAATTTTGATGAGGCGCTAGTTTGAGACTAAATGCTGAAGGGTTATAAGAAGAAGACATAAAATAACAAACATTTAGAAAACTTGAAAAGTTGGCTAATACAAGAACTCACGCACACTTCAAATTATAAATAAAATAGAAACTAAGTTACAAACAAAAAAGGGAAATTACAAGTCCTACTCAAACGAGTAGGCGGGAAATAAGGGCGCGACATTTAACTCTTAACGAGTAGGCAGAAATAAATACATGTCATTTAACTCTTAACGAGTAGGCGGAAATAAATGCGCACACACACACACTCGACATGAAATGAACACACACACTCACTATACTGAAAATGAAAACGCACACACTTGCATAAATGAAAACGCACACACACTGCAAAAAAGTAAAACACATGCACGCACTCTACATAAATTGAAAAAAAAGCAATAAAATTATCCCCTACACACACGCACTCTACATAATTGAAAGAAAGCGATAAAATAAAGCATTAAAATTTATCTCCTACACTCGCACACTCTACATAATTGAAGAAAGTATTAAATATTATTCTCATATACTCACACACATGACATGGAATTTAAAAGAACAAAATGAAAACCTAACTCACACACTCACACACACAAATTAAAAACAAAATGAAAGTTACCTAAAAATTAAAACAACTACTTTTTTATACTTATATTTTACCAAAAACACATAAAAAGAACAAATCAAAATTAAAGGAACAAAAGTTTTTCAAAACAAAGCAAAAACTAAAGCCTTTCAAAAATTAAATTACAACTTTTTCATTCTTAGGATTTCATAAAAGTGATTGAAAGGTGAAAAGAAAGTGAAAAGAACAAAAAGGTTTTACAATCCTAAAATAAAGCTAAGTAAAAAAAAAACAAAATCACTTTTAAAACCTCTTTTATAAATTCATAAGAATGAAAACATAAAACCTAAAACATGAAGATAAAAATCAAAATGAAACTATCCTAACAACATTTTTTTGCAAGGAAAAATACTATAGCTTCTATCATATTAGTGAAACAAAACAACATGAATTAAAAACATTTCTTACAAACTCACAAACACACATTTCATAAAGAGAAAAACAAAGATGAAACTAAGGATAAAATGAAGAATAAAGTGGGCACACAAGTTCATTCCAAAGTCATTTAAGAAGAGAAAAGCTAACATATTTTTATTGATTAAAACGAACAATTACAAAGCTAATACAAACATAAAAAGAAAGGAGGAGAAAGTTCTCCTTATATGGCAAAGGAATACACCAGGGCATCCCACAAAACACACGAAATTTTGGCTCAAAAAAGTGAACCCTTGTACCTTACAAAAATGGGCTATTTATAGGGAAAATTTTCTAAGTACACTCCCTCTGACACGGGCGTGTCGGGGGGGTGGGGGGCGGGGGGGTGGGGGCATGTCAGCACTATTTGTGATGTGATCCGGCAATTTGACGGCAGCATTGACTTATTGTTGTACATGAGGATGTCACGCCCCAGGTCACGGGCGTGACTGTGGGCGTGTCGGGGAGGTGGAACTGGGCGCAGGTTACGTTAAACGTTGTCGGCGGCGTCTTGTTGGGCCAGGTGGAGGAGACACGCCCGATATCACGGCCGTGTTGCTGGGCGTGTTGGCTTGGTCAATGATCGTCGAGCATAGTTTCGTAGAGCACGTGACACGGGCCTTGGTCACGGGGCGTATCAAATGACACGGGTGTGTGGCCGGGCATGTCAAGCTTTTCTCCTCAAATTCTTCTGTTTACACGGGAAATGAAGTGTCACGGCCTGATCACGGGCGTGACCCAAAGTACACGGACGTGTACTTGCTTTTTTTGGTAATTTTCTGCAAATTTTTAGGAAATCAAAATAAACTTAGGTTAGTACAATTTTTACAAAAAGAAACATTTTATTAAAGAAAACTAACTAAAAAGACAAAAATAAACTAGAATGAGATAATAAAAAAACTATAAAATAGGTATATTTACAACCTATCATCGATCCTAGGAAGGGGGTATGTGTTTCGTATCATAAGCTTATTTAATTCCTAGTTGTTTATGCACAGACGTAATGTCTCATCTTTCTTCTTCACGAACAATACTGGTGCTCCCCAAGGCGAGGAACTGGGGCAAACGAATCCAACATCTATAAACTCCTGTAGTTGAATTTTAAGCTCAGCTAGTTCTCTTGGGGCCATCGGGTAAGGTGCTCGGGACACCGGCCGTACTCCGGTCATGAGCTCGATCTAAATGATAACTACTCGTCATGGTGGCAATCCAAGGAGTAACTCGGGAAAATGTCCGGGAAGTCACGTACTACTAGGACCTTGGCACGCTGTTGTGTTTTTTTCTCCATTTCGAAGTAAATAAGGTATATCTCGTCCTTTTGTTGGACCGATCTCATAGTCTATGCAGAAGTCAAAATAATACGAGAGACAGAGGGTACACCTATCAACGTAATATCCTGACTATTTTGGTTTTGTAGTCGGTCTTCCCGCGTTGAACAATTTATTTGCGCCTTGTGCTCGGCTAGCCAATCCATTCCCAGTATGATATCAAATCGGGTTATTGCAATGATCATTGCAAAGATTTCAAATTCCACATCTCCTAGCATTGCCTGGAATGTACATTTTTCTATTGACGTAATGTCTGATCCATCTGGTAGATAGATCCGTATAGACAGTTCGGACGAACGAGCAACATTCTTCTTAGTCATAATGAAATGTTGGGACACAAACGAGTGTGTCACTCTAGTGTCGAAGAGGGTCTTGGAGGGGTGTCCTACCATCAACATTCCTAACAGAATAGGGAGCATATATATATATATATATATATATATATATATATATATATATATATATATATATATATATATATATATATATATATATATATATCATATTTTAATATACAAGATGTAGGTATGCAAAACATATCCTAGTATAGCATAAGTAGCAGCATCAGACATATCTCTATTGCCTAATATATATACCTATCACTACATTAAAGGCCAGTCCATGCTGTAGATCTAGTGTATAGGCCTCCAGAGGCGCTGCGCGGCCCTATTGGCCTCTCCTGCTAGCTCTGCCTCGACGGCCTCTTTGGACCTATCCTCATACTGGATGCCCTCCCTTTACAGCTCCTAGCCCTGGCCTTCCTGCTGCCTTTGGGCAGAAGTCCCTCATATGTCCTGGCGGCTGACACAAGAAACAATTCCCTATGAAGGGAATGTCTCGTCGGACTACTGGTGCGGGCTGTGGTAATGGAGATGGTCTGACGTCCTGCTGTGGGTGCTTATGGAGCTGCTGGGCACCTATAAGGCTATCTGGGATGTCTATGCCCGCACCCTCTATCTTGTCGGTGGGGAGCATCTCCTCTGTCTTGTCTCAGACATCTAGGGACCTCGACCTATCATTTGTGCTGCTAGGCTACCATCCGTTGGTCTAACTCTAGCGCCGCTGCATGAGTAGCTATGGTGTGGAAGGTAGATTGAGACATAATAATCAGAGCCTGCCTCAGGTCATCACGTAGGCCTCGGTAGAATCGGGAAGCTTTATCCCTGTTGAAGGCAGCCAAGTTCTTGACAAAGCATGTCAGGTGTATGAACTCCCTCTCGTACTCAGGCACTGTCTGATCTCCCTATCAGATATGTCGGAACCTCTCCTGCAAAATAGCTCGGTCTACGTCTGTAATAAAGAACCCTAGCAGGGCCTCCGAGAACTCTCCCGAGAGGATATCGCTCATCGACCATCCTCTAAAGGTCGAGCGGCTGGCCTCTCTCCACCAATCCCTAGCGTATCCTTCTAATAAGGTCACTACCAATGAAACTGCAGTTACTACTAGGCACATCACATCTACTAGCAGTTCCTCCACACGCTCCACCCATTACTTTGCCTGGATGGCATTCTCCATGCCTCTGAAAGTGGGAGGCCTCAGTCCTCGAATGGTCGTCAACAAATAGGTAGGTGCCATCATCTCTCGTGGTGGTTATGCCAAGGCTATCCGGAAAGTGGCATGGTTAGCCGTATGTGTCTTTCCCAAGTCGGTCTTGACAAACAGTATTGCCGCGGGGACGACCGGGTTTGGAGGTGGTGTGGCGAGAACATATCCTCTAGAAGAGGATCCCCCATTACTGTAATCAAGTATCTAGAGAAGTAACAGGAAAAAGTGTCAGTACTTTGCAGAAGTAATGTAAATTTGCACAGATCTGACACAGATCTGCTGTGGGGGGCGTTGATGCTGAGGCGGGGTGGGAATACAGGAATCATAGACCATCTGATCTCATCGTAGAGATCGGATAGTCGTTGTACCTCCCGGCGGTGTGAAGGGTGGCGGCCTCCAACACCACCGGATGGCCTCCGCTAGCCACCGGCGCCGCCCCCGATCGACTCGCCGGGTCCGACAAACTTCTATGCGGTGGTCCGATGGCCTGCCGCCGCCTGAGATTGTCATCCCAAGAGCAAGGTGGCGGAGCTCTGCACCTAGAGCCGTCGCGCCACCTTGCTTTGCCGATGATATTCCTGGTTACACAACCACCCCCGGCTGACGCGTTGGGGGAAGGGCTCCTCTCCGCCGGTGGCACACCGACTTCCCGTCGTCGGACGCCAACGGAGTAAATACAGAGAAAACTCTGTTTTCTTGGGTACCGCTGGAGCGACGTTTTGCAGCGGCACCCCGGCCTTCCACCGCCGGGGATTGCTATCCCCGATGGTCTAGCTCTTCTCTAGTGCCACCACCGGTGCTGGGAGGGGCCAGCTTGTTACGACCACCACCCTACTTAGGGCTTGGCTTAGGTGGTGTCGGCGGCGCTCCGACCGCTGGGAGGTGCATGCACCACGTCCGGGGGATACGAATGGGGGAGGAGAAGAATATCCACTAGGTTTGGGGGGTTTGCGATGGTCCCGACCGAGCCGCCATTTGAGGTGGTGTTGGAGCTCGGGTGGAGAAGGTTTTTCGACGAGCTAGAGCTCCGACCAGGTGGGGAGGGGGGGCAAAGATGACAGAGATGTTTTCTCAGCTGTGTCATGGCAAATGAGGGGGTTGCCTTTATATATGTTGGAGGGGAGGGATCCTTCTCCCTTTAGGCAATATGGGATTAATCCCTCCTTAGGGAGGGATTAATCCCTACCCTCGAGCTGTCCAAGGACAGTTGGAGGTTCAAAATATTTCCCCATGTGGGGGAAATGGATTTACCCTCATGGTGAGGGCCTTTCAAAGTGGGGGAAGAGAGAGAGAGAGAGAGAGAGAGAGGTGGGGGAATTGAGTTGGTGGGCGTCCACTTGCCTCCAAAAGTGGACTTGCTAGTTAGGGCCCAATGTGGGTGAGCGGGGGGGGGGGGGGGGGGGGGGGGGTAAGGTAAGTCCCTAATAAATTAATGAGTAGGGGAATGCACACCTCTTTTGAGAAATCCAAAAATTGGACTTTTAGGGGGTTTGACCAAAGTCAACCCCAGGGTGGGTCCCCAAGCTGGTCAGAGTCAAAGTAGACCCAAGACATCGAGAGTTGGGTCAAAGTAGGGGTATCACATCATAATTCGGGTGTGCACGCTATTCAGTGCACGATTATGCCTGATTTGACCACGGGTTGACTTCTTGTACCGAAATTGACCGGGAAAACTCTCGTTGACTTTATATTGGTTATACGGGTCCAATGCTACTGACCGGGGTCGAATCAGAGTTCGTTTGGTAAAAGTCCAAGATCTGCGTGTCGTGACGCACTAAATCGGTCAAAATGTCTATATTCATCGTTAGACCTTAGATTGTGATGCAACGAGTTCTGACGTGCTCGTATTGTCTATACGAGGCCATAGGATCTGACAGAACTCAAATCGGGGTTCTCTAGACCGATATTTAAAATCTTGTCTTCGCGATGTTTTACGAGGGATGGTCATATCCACTATATGACCTCGAGGTCCAACGGAACGAGTTCTGATGTGTTCGTGCTATATATCTGATGCTAATGGAATTGACAGAACTCAAATCATAGCTCACTAGCTACATTTCCCTCTTAGGGTTACCTTCTACTAGGTCATGGGTAGGATTCGGGTCACTTTTATTATGACTACTAGGGATCTGGTGGCCCAATAAAAGTCGGGATGTTACAACGATCATGCCCCAGTGGGCGCGATCACGCCCCTGCGCGCGCACGAGCACCGGTGGCAACCTCCACCGCCAACTATCGCCGCCTCCGACCACCTCCACCGCTACGCACCCTTCTCGGACCGCCCATGGAGCACTTTTGTTTTTTGTGCTAAAATTGGTGATCCTGGTGACCAAAACGGAGCGACGGCATTGCCAGCACAGATTATGTCCTAACGCAATTACCGACATATCCCTCCAGAAAACTATAAATAAGTCCTCTAGATCTTCATTTGAAGACAAGCAACTCCATAGTCTAGAAAGAGCTCTGAGGTTTTCTGGCGAGAATGTGGGAGTTAGATTCTTCCTCCGCTTGTAATTCTCTACACTCCCTCTCTAGCACGAAGCCGTCTCAAGACTTCAAAAATTCAACTTTTTCCTTCTCCAGAAGAGCGCTCTCATCATGGATCTAGCTCAATATTAGCGCTTCCATTGAGGCTCCAAGGACGTCTAAATTGTCACCACTGGAGCACTTTCATCGAGGCTCTGAGCACTTAGTTTTTTCTCCATATTTTCATATTCTGCACTGGTAGCGAAGAGGGGGACTGTCACCCTTTGAGGAATGGTTTTAACTCTTTTACTATGAAGCAAAATAGTGGATTTTGGCTCGGCATAGATCCGACCACGTGGTTTTTCAGAATTTCCGGGTTTTCAACATTAAAAAAACATTTTGTCATTTGCTACTATTTTTCATTGATTGTTAGCATGCCCGGTCCAATTCCGAGCCAAGGCGATCTGATTCTCTGGACCGGAAAATCAGGTGACCCGTAACATAGGTTATGCTTGGATAAGTTCGAAATTTTAAACAAGTAATACATATTTACAATATCCAATATAATCTTATTATTTTAATCTATGGATTTATCGTATCTTATAATCTATTTTTTTAAAAAAAACTTAAATTACAATGTTCATTCAAGTAATTATCCTTTACCCAAAAATTAAAAGTAAGGATGAAAATGCATAAAATAAAATAAAAATAGCAGAGCTATTATATTTACTATGATATGTTGTCATTGGCATGTCAACGGTCTTTTTGAGATAAGATGTCATTAGGCAAGTTAGCAATATTTTCTAGGAGTTGTCATTAAATTCATTAACTTTATAAAAGTTGATTTGACCTGCATGATTTTATATGCATAGAATGAGGATATTTTTAACAAAAATCTAAAGTGATGTATAACTACTTCTCATATTAATTAATTGACAGCGTGTTTATTTTAGGATGCAGTTAACAATTGATAGGGCCTATGCCCCGTGATTGTCACGGGGTCGAGATATTGTCGCAGTTGTCTGTGAAGGGAGACCCATGCATCTAACTCATGTGCATGTGTGGGTGTGTGTGGGTGTGTGTGTGCGTGTGCGTGTGTGTGCGTGTGTGTGTGGGGGGGGGCATGTAGGCATGTGTGTGGGCATGTATAAGTGTGTGTGTGTGTGTGTGTGTGTGTGTGCGCGCGCGCGCGTATGAGTGTGTAGTGTGTGTGTGTGCGTGTGAGTGGGCATGTGGGCATGTGTGTGTGTGTGTGCGTGTGTGTGTGTGTGTGTGTGTGCATGCGTGCGTGTGTGTGCGCATATGTGTGTGCCCGTGTGTGCATGTGTGTGCGCATGCATTTGTGTATGTACAGTCGTGCCCTAGGTCAACATGCCATTAATGGGTTACTATCGAGTCAATCTAGGAACATGCAAATATACACAACAAAATATTCAACAATCTTCTCATATGTCTGTCACTGATATGAATTGGATATACTTGATTTGTTCAATGTTCAACCAAATATGAATCATTCACATCAATGTCTCAACATGTTAATAGAATTTTATAAAATAGAGTTTATGCACCATAAGAGTAAAATAAAATATAAGCAGCATCTCACTGTGTCTGAGGCAGACTATAATATAGTGTCCAACACATTTAATGTCTATTAATCAACCAAAGCATAACAGTCCAAACAAAAAAAATGTGTAAGCAGGAAACAAAAGTAACTCTAAATAAAGGTATAAAAACAAAACAAAAAAGAAATAACAGTCAAAACTTTTATTGTCCTCAAATGCACAGCAGGTCATCTTCAGAGAGATCTCATTCAACAAATGGTTCTCCATCTTCACTATCTCCTATAAATTGAAAACAGATAGTTTCATATAAGTGTGAATTCAAGCAGTTTAAAAATTATATGTATTTAGTTCTACTATAAGAACTTAGTATTAAGTGATTAAACAAAGGTAATACCTACTAAAAATATTATATATTTTATTTCAGAATTCATTATCTGTTTCTAACGAGACAGTATTAGGACTTCTAGACAATGCATCTATATCTTGTTTCAATTTGGAATGTCACGGTCATTGTTTACTTAAAGTTAAAATAGATATCATCAGAATTTGGAATGATTAACAAAAGAAGATTCAAACCAAGTTAGTTTGTTATCAAATTTGAAATAAAACTTTCTTCTAAGGTAAGAAAGAATAATCTAGGTGAAGTTAAAAACATCAAAATTTTAAATGAAATAACTCACCATATTAAAGACCAGCGACCAGAAACATCAGGGAAACACATTATGCTTGTAGATGACAAGGGAAACTCAAAAATATTACAACATTGGACTAAGACCGATCTAAATCACCTTTAGTCGCATTTCCCCTGTGGTTTTGATTAATCGATCTTTAGATATTCCTTTCGTCAATGGATCAGCTAAGTTATCATTCGAGCTCACATCAATCAAAGTGATAACTTCATGTGCTTTCAAATATTTCATTCAAGCATGTCTTAGCCATACACATCTCATTTTAGTATTATAGAGAGTATTTTTAATGACATGAACTGCTATTTGATTATCATAGTTCAAACTCAAAGAGTTGACTTGTAGTCTAGATAATGAAATACCTAGAATTAATTTTTTGATCTAGTCCGCTTTTTCACTAGTCGAAGTTATGGAAGATAGTTCGGATTCCAATGATGGCTAGGCTATCTAATTTGCTTTTTAGTATTTCTAAGTAATAGCACCTCCACCCAAACTGAATATATATCAAGTGAAGGACTTAGTTTTTGCAATTTTTGAACATTACGAGACATTAAAAATTCCATCCACTAATAGAGGGTGTCCAGTATAGCATAAACCACGATCTTTAGTACGATTTAGGTATGTCATCAACCAATCAAGGGTATTCAAATGCTCTTGTCCTGGATTACTAATGAAACGACTCAGCATGCCGACAGAAATGACAATGTTTGGTCTTGTACAACTTGTTGAATACATGAGACTACCAATTATCATTGAATATTTGACTTGATCAACACTTGTCCCTACATTTGGACTCAATTTGACGTTATGATCAAAGGGTGTCTTAATAGGCCTACGATCTTTATATCCTCAAGTAGAAAGTAGTTGCTCAATGTAATGAGCTTGACTAAAGATAGTACCACGCTAATCAATACTAACTTTTATAATTATATGGCTATCAACATGACCAATATCCTTTATGTCAATTTTTTTATAGGAGTCGATTTTATATCGTTTACTGCAAAAAAATAGACACTAAAATCAACATGTACTCAATATAGAGATATATGATGATTATTTTATTTGACATGGAACGATAATAAAAAAAACATTTATCTTAGAAGATGGAATAGAATCCATAACTCTATACCACTTTATCAAACTTAAAGGGTTATATCTAGGCGCTTGCTTAAACCAATAGATTGATTTATTTAGCTTGCATGACTTATTTTTAAATATTTTTATACATAGGCTTCTGGTTGTATCATATAAATTTCTTCATTGAGCTCTCCATTCAAGAAGATTGTCTTAACATCCATTTGATGACCTATGAAGTTCTCGATAAACACTAAAGCAAGAAAAATCATAATAGTCAATAGGTGACACACATACGAATAAGCCTCAAAGTAGTTTATTCCCCCATGTTTTTTATAACATTTTGCTACTAGATGTGCTTTAAACCATGTACTAGAATCATCACTATGCATTTTATTTTTTAGAACACACTTGCATCCAATAGGACTTCTGCTTAGTCAATGAGATACCAAGTGTTTTTTTACAGTAGTGAATCAATTTCATCATCAATGACTTTTGACCACATTAGGGAATCTCTAAATCTCATTGCTTTCTGATAGGATATTAGATCATCAAAATGGTTAGTAACAAAGTTCTTTCCAAAATTCTTAGGGATTCTCTCTCTTATAGACACTTTGATAAGAAGTGGTTCAACTTCTAAAGGTAAGGTAGCAGTGATTGAGGGCCAACTTCAGATTCTACAAAAGATTCTAAAATCATATCAGAAGACCCAAATGCTGGATCTAGTAGCCAACCTTAGGGGCGGGGGGGGGGGGGGGGGTGAATAAGGCTTGCAGGGATATATTGGAGATTAAAATTTCTTCTGAAATGAGGAGCAATTTTTTTGGAGCTATCGTTGGGCAATAGAGAGATATCAACGATAATATCCATTGAAACCTTATTCCTTGTTTCTGACAATCGTATTGTGGCACTTACACATATTCAATCAATTATTCCACAAAGAGCACACAATATTAAAGATCAAACAAGTAGAAATGATGTCATTAAATATACAAAATAGAGTATACAAATTTCAAAACTAGATCTCCATGATGCAGGAGATCGGAGGCGGTGAATTAAACAACTCTAATGGTTTCTATACTGACCCTATTTTATGTCTGATTGGATCTCTAACTTCTTACTAAGAAGATCTACAAGCCTACTAGAGCTCTCAGATCTAGACATCTTTCTAGGATGATTTACTCAAATTCCTCTCAAAAAAATCTAACGACCTCCCAGGTTGATTTCTCACGAACTCCTCCCAGGAATCTGACAACCTCCCAAGTTGATTCCTCACACATTGAGTACAAAAGAAAACAAATAAGAAGAAAGAAAATAGATTTAAGAAGACTTTTTCTCCCTCAAAATTATATCTCTAGAGTCGGTGAGTGGTCAGTGCTTTTGATTATAGTGGCTTAGGCACACAATTGTCTTCAAAATCTCATTCTAACATTCCTTCTCTAAAGATCGTCTTCGTTTGTGCAAGAGGGAAAGAGTTCTTCTCCTTGGATGGTGGATCTCATCAGCAAGGACGACAATGAAACGCCTATAAATGCTCTAAGGCCCCTCCATCAGAAAAAGAAATCACTTTTATATCTTTTTAAAATGCTATCGTCTGTGATAAAGAGATATCACCTGACGATATCCTAATTTATCGAGTCATTGTCAGCTGTCTCGCGCTGGGAAGGAAAGTTGGTAGCCCTTTCCTAAATTACTACTGTTATCACTAGCGATAACAATATATCATCGTGCAATAGTTGTTTCCTTTTATATCTTCTCGCGCGTTCTAGCACTGTCAATGGATCGCTGACATGTCCACTTCCAAGCTTTCACCTGCGATAGTGCAAAAATTTAAAGTTCCTGAAAACTTCACACTTATAAACCTGCACACTATAGCCAAAGAATGTATGATCAAATATAGCTTAGGATTTGATATTATCATACTTAAGAGAAGCAGAATGCATGTTCCAACAAACTCTCCCTTTTGGTAATAGCAAATCCTGTTCATGAGATATAAATTATACATAATAGGAAGTAACTTGGTATAGTGTAAACACCAACAATCATTATAAAATGAACAAGTTTATATGTTAAGGTTGCACTATGAATTAGCATGGAAATGTTATTTAGTGTGATCGTGCACTTGTGGTACAACTCCCCATATATGTGTGCCCCCCTATCTATGTGCATGAAAGACAAATCACTCCCCCTACATATGATCTCCCCTATATGACTAACATAGGATTAGCTTATGAATAGTCTAATCTCCTCCTTCGATATTGTAGAAAAGACTAGGCATTATCGAAATAGTTAATTAAGAAAACAGAGAGATTCTGTTTAGTAAGCATATAAAACAGACCAATGCACGCCATAATGATAATCATGAAAAATATAGGAGTGACAAAAATAAATCAGAGTTCAAATGTACTGAGAGATTATAAATACCATATAAATAGACATCACAAAAAATCACTTGTTATAAATATAAGTGGATCATTTGATTTTGGACAAAGCTTACGAAACTAAATACACAAGATTTGTTGTACAATGTTATGTGATTTATAAAGTGAGTACACTAGAACATCGTAAACATCATGAATAGCAATCATGTACTAGTACAATCGTGCAATATACCGGAAGTGTATTTTAAGTCCAATTCTTATGCATTGAAGTGTTAGATGGAACAATGATAGGTATACGTGTAGCATCAAAGAAAAAATATCATGTAAAATAATCATTAATACAAGATATGTCTCAATAAATCTATACAATAACACAAGAGTGATGAAGTGAAAAATCATGTCATGTTTTTTATATACACAATACCAAGATTAGAATAAAGGCACTAACTCATTTTTTTAGTTTTTGCACAAGATCAAAATGATTAATAAGGCCAAAGTGCTCATCTTCACAATGCTCAAGTAGACTTATTATGAGGATTGAGTAGTGCTTGGGGGGTATCCTTATCAAATATATTGATAGTATATTTTTAAAAAATTATTTTTTTCACTATCAATTTTATAATTATTAATTTTTATCTAAGGTCTCCAAATCAATCGAAATCTATCCACATAGATAGATACACTTTAACGTGTATAAAAAAACCTTACTAAGATAATTTTGGCCCAAACATATTAAGCTCTATATATGAAAATGAATCAAGTGATATTAATTTCTAAAGTCATTCCAAGCATGCTAGACACAACATCACAAGTTATAACAAGTAAATTTTGGAATTTCTACTTTAGTGCATTTTCTAAAGATGTGTGATAAGTGAGATGTTATTATTCTACCTAAATCCTCACACATACCTAGAGGCATATAAAATATACACTATCATATCTAGTAGCACTCAATAATTAATACTAACGGATTATATATATCACGAAGAAAGCATACAGTGTACAAAGAGATTAACAAACTTAAATCAAACATTGTGCGAAATATTTATGAATTCAGTTCTAGCCATGCATCCCAAAACTAAAGATAGTATCATTTTTGTTTCAGTTGTTTGTTTTTTTTTTACTTTTATTTTAAGAGAAATAAACAAACACAAAAACAAAAGCAAAAATAATTTTTTTTATTTTGGGGTTTTAAAGTTTTATTATTATTATTTTAGAATTTTGTTTGCAAGACAAAAATAAATAGAAATTGTAAATGAAAAACATTTTTTTATTTTGGGGTTTTATATTTCTTATGTGTTTTCATTTTTTAAAGAAAGAAACAAAATGAAATTGACAATCAGAAGCAGAAGCTAAAACTAGCCCAAAGACAAAAAAATAGTAGCAGAGAAAAAAAATGTGGTTTTTCATAAAAAACATTATTGTCGGCGATATCACTACCGCTCAGCAATAACTCATTTTTTTGAAAAATAAGCCAAGTTTTTGCTCTTTTTTGCTTTCAATTTTTTCGGAAATTGTTTTAACGATATAAGCTCTATTTAATGCGGCAAATATACAGAGAAATACAAAAAAAGTTATGGATTAAATTATTTAACTTAGAGATCCAAAACCCCTAATTCTAAGAGAAGCATAGAGAATCGTGCATGAGGAAGGGGTTTAATAAAGATGTCCGCAAGTTGTTTGTATGTGCCAATGAAACTCACTCTTACATTCTCCTTCTCAAAATGATCTCCAATAAAGTGATGTCGTATGTCTATGTGTTTCGAGCAAGAGTGGTGCACCAGATTGTTCGTTATGTCTATAATGCTCATGATGTTGCAACTAAGATTGGTGACATCCAAAGTGCTTGTGTGCAACAACTTCTTAAGACAATATATTCTTCCTTGGCCATGGAGAGGATAATAAAATTCTTTTTTCTACTCGACTATAAAACAAGTGCAGGTCCTATAAAGTGACAAGTCTCACTAGTAGTTTTACGATCATGAGAACATGCAACATAATTAGAGCCGGAATAACCATAGAGCATGAATATATCGGTGTAGGGATACCAAAGACCTAGATTTGGTGTGTCTGTAAGATAACTAAAGATGTGTTTAACAACTTCAAAGTAGATTCTTTAGGATTATCTTGATACCTAGTGCAAAGAAACACGTCGAACATGATGTCAGGCCTAGACGCACTAAGATATAAAAGTGATCCAATCATACCTTGATATACTGTTTGGTCCACTGAAATGCCACTATCATCTTTTCTCAATTTGAGTGATGCGCTCATAGGAGTTATAGGGTGTTTCAAATTCTCAAAACCAAATTGTTTAAGCATATTTTTACATATTTTGATTGACGTATAAAAAATTTATCATCTCGTTGAGAAATTTGAAACCCTAAGAAATTTTTCAATCCTCCCATTAAACTCATTTTGAATTCACTTTGCATCAAATCTACAATTTCATTACATAATTTTTTATTTGTGACACCAAAGATAATATCCTCAACATGTATTTGCAAAATCATTAAATCAGAATCACTATGTTTTACAAATAGCATAGTATCCGCACTACCCATCCTGAATCCATATTTTAAGAAAAATGTCATTAACTTATCATACCATGCACAAGGTACTTGCTTTAATCCGTATAAGGCATTTATGAGTTTGTAGATATGATTTGGATGATTACTATCTTTACAACCTGGTGGTTGCTCAACTTACACCTCTTATTTAATATATCCATTCAGAAATACACTCTGGACGTCCATTTGATACAATTTATTATTTTAAAACAGTCAAATGCCAAGAACATCCTAAAGGACTCAAGGCAGGATATAGGTGCAAGACTCCACGAAATCTACCCCTTCAATCTGTAAGTATCCTTGAGCAACCAACCTAGCCTTTTTTAATATTATCCTAGATTCACCGTCAAGCTTATTTTTGTAGATCTATTTTACACCTATGGCTGGATGGTTACTAGGGTGCTCCACTAATATCCACACCTTATTTCTCTCGAATTGATTTAGTTCCTTGTTCATTGCCATAAACTAAGACTCGTCATTTAATGATTCAAAAATATTCCTAGGTTTTATTTTAGATAAAAACATAAATTTGAAAGTGATTCATGCAAGGATGAATGAGTCCTAATCCCATGTAAAGGCTCACCAATTACTAATTCTCATGGATGTTGTTTTGAAAATTTTAAATCGATTGGAGGCTTATATTCTTCTATAGGTTCTATTTCATCTACAACTTCCACTCCCTTCGCACTCTCCACTTCTAATGGAATGGCACCATCACCATCTGAAAGATATTGTACCTAATCACCTAGAGGGGGGGGGGGGTGAATAGGTGACTTAAATCTTTTTAACTTTTTAGGCAGAATTCAGATTATATCACAGAATTATAACTACTTTTGCACAGCTATCATTCAGCAATCACAGCAAAACACATGCACACAATGAACATACAGATTTATAGTGGTTCCCCAAGGTTTGGGTACATCCACTTTCCCCCTTCGCCTATCTAGTAGTGAACTAGATTCGTCCAAACTCCTCCACTAACTCAGATCCTCAGATCTTACACTCAGAACCCAAAAACAGGTTCCTACAGCTCAGGCCCAAGGCCCTACAACTCAGTCTTCTCCAAATACCTACACTCAGCTTCTTCACAAAGCCTACACTCAGCCACAGCAGGCCTACACTCAGCCACAACAGGCCTACACTCAGAGATACAAATCTCCTACACTCAGGCACATAGGCCCTACACTCAGCCTTTATAATTACAGGCTTACAAACTCAGATCCCTAAGGATCCTACAAGAAATATAAAATACAAAGAGTATATACCTACAACTCTGAATAGAGAGATGAGTTGATAGGTTCTTGATGAGTTCTTGGATGAACTCTGCTGAGATCAATCTGTCTTGGCTTTCTTCAAAGCTTCTTGAATGTAGAACACAATAGGATTGATCTCCTCTGCAGTTGATCCTTGATCTCTGCAACTTAAGATTCAAAATAAAGTCTGAACCCTTCTTCTCATCCTGGTTCCAATGGCTGTCTTCTTGGATGGAGCTCTCTCTCTCTCCAACTACTTAGATCTTTACTGGATTCTTCAATGAATAGCTAGATCTTCTTTGTATTACTTGATGTGTTGATCATCTCTTTCTATTGACAGTATAAGCCTATTTATAGGCCTTCTTTATGGTAACTGGCTGGTCCGGTTCATAACTGATTTCTGACAACTCTGACAGGTGCAGTAAACCGGCTGGAATGGCAGCTGTCAAGTCATCCAGTCAGTTCTTGAAAAATCTGTAACTGTCTGAAAGTGTCGAGACTATCTGTCTTTAAGTGTCGACACTTATAGACTAAGTGTCGACACAAGTTGACAAAGTGTCGACACTAGCCTTCAAGGTGTCGACACAACTCCTTGTGTTGTAGAATTTACTTCTCGACACAGCTTCTTCATCATGTGTCGACACTGATATTGAGTGTCGACACAACTCCTTGTTCTTCAGCACTTAGTTGAATTCTTGTAAGTGTTGACACAACTCCTTTGTGTCGACACATCTTCATGTGTTGAACTTGTTCAGTGTCGACACATCTTCTTGGTTTCGACACATGCCTTCTGTGTTGATACTTGCTAAGTGTCGACACTGCTCCTTGTGTCGACACATTCTTCTTCTGTTGAGACTCTGGCTGAGTGTCGACACATCTCCTTAGTGTCGACACTTGTACTTAGAATTTTGTTGAACTTTGTTAAGTGTCGACACAGCTCCTTGTGTCGACTCTTTCTTCAAGTGTTGAGTCTTCTACTGAGTGTCGACACATTCTTTCTTATGTCGACACATTCTTCAAGTGTTGAGTCTTCTGCTGAGTGTCGACATATTCTTTCTTATGTCGACACTTATACTTAGACTCTGCTGACTTTTGCTGAGTGTCGACACAGCCTCCAAGTGTCGACACTTTCTGATGTAGACACAGTTCCTCTGGGTGTCGACACAACTGCTAAGTGTCGACACTGCTTCACTGGACTTTTCTTCATTGAGTGTCGACACAGCTCCTTGTGTCGGCACTTTCTGTCTAGTGTCGACTCTACATCCCTAGTGTCGACACAAATACTCCAAGTGTCGACACTGCTTGCCTGGGTGTCGACACAAGTCTTCTTAAGTGTCGACACTTTGCTCCTGGGTGTCGACACATGGACTTAGAAACTTTTTCATCTTTTCCTTCAAATACTTAACCTGCACAAGGCAACTCAAAATACATCAAATACATTTTGATGTATATCATTGAGTGGGGTGAGGCTTCTTCAAATCAGGTACATTAGAACCAATGTACCCAACAATCTCCCCCTATTTGGAGAAGTCATAACCCTTAGTCAATGATATACACCATACAGAATAAAATTATAGCATGATGTACAGCAGGATTATATAACAGGGCAAACATAAACATGTATCAAACAAAACATGTATACACAGATATCATCTCAGAACAATTATGAAATAAATATATCACACAGCACATTGTTCTAATCAACTTTGTCATATTCATTATACAAAAGTTTACAAAATATTTTAATACAAGTGATTTCATAGTAAACTTAAGATAATGCAATTCTATTTCTGCTCAGCCTCGTTGATCATTATGCCCTTCCCAGACTTTATCTTTGCTTGCACAGGGGCTTCAGCATCTTCAGTATCAGGAGGCTTTTTCCCTTTCAGCTCCTTCTTCTTTAGCTCTTCAGCTTTAATCTTTTGCCTCTCAAAATAATGATAAGGCTTGGGAAAGTACTTGCTAGGCTCCTGGGCAGTAGGAGGTAGCTTTCCCATCTTTGCCTTTCTCCTGTATTGCACTATGGCTTCTTGCCTTGTCTCATGCTTCCTCCATTCTAGTTTAGAAAACCATTTGTTTCTATCTTGTATATTATCTTTGGCAGCCTTCCAAGCAATCAAAATAATATTTCTTAAAGTGGGACTCCACTGCTCAAAAATCTGGTCTTTGTTCAGCTTGCTCTCTGAACCTTTTCTTAGATAATCTAGCTTCTTGTTCTTTCAGCAAAGCTTCTTGCATATCCTCAGATACTGGCTGAACCACCTTCTCTATGATAACATTTTGCTGTCCCTCAGGTGGGCTATACATTGTCTGGATATCAGCTTGTATCATATCAAAATCTGGAGGAGGGTAGATTACTTAAGCCACTTCAGGTTGCTCCCCTCCTAGATATGCAGGATGTATCCCAGATTCTGCTACATTGTCATCATCACATAAAGGAGGATAACCAAGAGTTGCTCTGATAGAATTAGAAATCCACTTGGCATGATCAGAGCTGGCTTTGACTAACACCCTCTCCCCCTTTATGACTTCTCTTTCCATGTGATCTCTTAGATCATCCTTTTAAAATCTTACTTGGGCATCCAAATAGTTGACTCCATCTTTAAAGAAAGGTTTCAACCTTTGGAGTTTTTCAGTTATCAACTTCTGAGAGTCTTGAATTGCAGAAGTAACATCAGTTAAACTCTTTTGCAATGCTTTATCAAACTCTGCCTTAGCAGTAGCATTAGAAGTAGTCAGTCCAGTAGCTATATTCTTTATCTCAGTGATAATTGCATTGTGTAAAGCAGTCAAATTGTCATTCATTCTGATCTGGTTCTCAAGAACATACCCTTGCTTCTGTGCAATGTCATCTACTTGAGCTTTTATTTTCTCTTGATGAGTAGCTAAGTAGACTACTGCATTCCCTCCCTTGTGGAAGCAGTCAGTCATCTCCTTTTTATTTAGATTCATCTCAAATCTTATGGACTTAATGTCCTGGGCCAGATCAAACTGTAAAGACTTATGCCCCTCATCCACATATGTTTCTATGGCTTTCCTGTGCTCATCAAGCTTAATTTGCATAGCAACCATCAGAGCACTGTAATCTACAGTTGGTGCTGGCTGTAGTGCAGGATGTGGTGCTATAGTTTGTAAAGCCTTCTTATAATTTTGGCTCCTTCTTTTAAATACTTGAAATTTCCTTTTCTTTGCCTTTGCAACATCCTCATCTTCAGAAGCTGAGGTGCTTACTATGTATACCCTCTCCCTAGGTAGCTCCTCAACATCCTTTTGCTTCTCAGGCTCTTTACTTGTAGGTTCTTCTAGAATTTCCACTAGCTCCCCCTCAACTAGAGCATTCTCCCCCTCTGCAGCAGCACTTTCCTTCTCAAAGTCTGTTTGATCTAGATTAAGGAAGAGATCTTCCATAGTAAATTCTTGTTGAGGTAGAGATGGAGATTCTCTTATCTCATCAGGTACTTGATGGGGTTCCTCTTGATCTGCAGCAGATGTGTCCTCCATGACAACATCTGGGGCTAGACTATCAATCTGTGGTTGCTGATTAACATTATTTAATGAATCAGACAAATCAGTATCCTCTATAGGAAAATCTAATGCATTAATCTCAGTGATTACCTCAAGAATAGTGATTGTAGCTTGTTCACTTTCCAGTGGAGTTGGCTCTTCCACTACTAGAGGCTCCCCCTGGACTAAATCCTGGTATATGGGGCTAGCCTGAGGTAACTCCACCTACCTCTCAGCAACTTCTTGTTGAGCTGGAGACTTCCCAGCATCTCCAGTGTCTTCTTCATCAAGAGTGAAGACAACTTGTTCTTCTGAACTACTTGATGATTCTTGAGCTACTGGAGCTATCTTCTTCTTCTTCTTGAGTGGGGTTTCCTTCTCAGGAGTTATTTTCTCTGGTGTTGGCATCTCCTTAGACAAAACCCTATCCCATCTGGAGAAGAGTCTCATGTCCATTTTCCTCATATGATTGATCTTAGATCCAGCAGCTTGACTCATTACTTCTGGTATACTACCAGCCAAGTAAAGACTAAGTATTCTACCCAAATTGGGCTTCTTCATACTTTCTTTAATCTTATCAAAGACAACAACAGACCAATCAGTTTGCATAGTGAAGATTATCCTTGTCATAAGATTGAACATATGGGCTGATATACTGTCATGCCCTCCAGGCTTACTTAAGATCACTTTTCCAACAATTTCTGAGAGAAATTTCCCCTGGTTGTTCATGCCTTTCCTATTGAATACAGGTCCAATTTTCAGTTTGGAATCCAGTCCACACCAAGTTAAAGCTTCTCTGGTTTTTGAAGAAGTAACTTCATCTTCTTTCTTTGTCCTTGGGAGGTTTAATACATTTCTCAAACTTTTTGGTGAGACCTTTACCTTTTCACCATGAACCCTACACTTTATCTTGAGTCCAGATTCATCTACTTTAGCTCCATGCAGGAATTCCAGTACTTCTTTCTTCCAGATCTTAGTCGGCTCTGAAACAAGAAATTCTAACCCTGAGTTTGCGACTAGGGTTACCACATTCTTGATTTCTTGTTCTGCATCGTCAAACGCATGCCGCACCAGTTCATAGCCTTCGTTCACGTTCTCCTCGAGCTTTGGCGCCATTAGGGTTTGAAGAATTTGAATTGAGAGAAGAGAGGTGTCGACACACAAGTTTGGTCTCAAAACTTTGGTGAGCGTGTCGACAGACAATGGCGAAATCCTATTTATACCTTTCTAAGATTGAAGATGAAAGGGCGGGTTAACTAACTTAAATTGTGTCGACACAGATAAAAAGTGTCGACACTGACTTATAATGTCTCAACACCTATGTGTCGACACAAGTTTAGTCAACAGAATGTATGTGTCGACACTTGTTTATGTGTCGACACCACGCAGCTCGACATTTAGTCGAGACTTTACTTAGATAATTCTGAGTAAACTCTAAGTGTCGACACCACCTTGGATGTGTCGACACCTACTTATCATGTGTTGACACTAATTTTCTGAAGTGTCGATACCAACTTCCTAGATGTGTCGACACCTGTTCTCTGAAGTGTCGACACCAATTTTCTGTGTCAACATAGATATCTCTGTGTGTCGACACCATTTTACTTAGCCATTTCTATAAACTTATTCTAAGTTTATCATACCTAGTTCAATTTTAAACCTATTGAACTTTGTTTCTTCTAAAAGCTTAGTATACATATCAGCTAGTTGATTATCTGTGTTAACATATTCCAGTAAAATATCTTCTTTCTCTACATATTCCCTAAGAAAATGATATTTTATTTCAATATGTTTAGTTCTACTATGGGAAACAGGATTGTTTGCAATTGATATAGCACTAGTAGAATCACAAAACAGTGGTATTCTACTTACCTGAATTCCATAATCCTCAAGCTGATGTTGTATCCATAGAAGTTGAGCACAGCAACTTCCTGCAGCCACATACTCTGATTCTGCAGTGGAGATAGCCACACTTGTTTGCTTCTTGCTACTCCATGAAATCAGTCTTCCACCTAGGAATTGATAGGTTCTAGTTGTACTTTGTCTGTCTTCTTTGCAGCCTGCAAAATCTGCTTCTGAATAACCTGTTAGTTCAAAATCTCCATTCCTAGGGTACCAGAGGCCTAGATAAGGAGTGCCCTTTAGATATCTCAGTATCCGTTTGACTGCTGTCAAATGAGACTCTTTAGGGCATGCTTGGTACCTAGCACAGACACATGTAGCATACATGATATCTGGTCTACTTGCAGTCAAATACAATAGGGATCCAACTATCCCTCTATACAAAGTCTCATCTACAGGTTTCCCTGCATCATCTTTGCAAAGAGACATACTTGACCCCATAGGAGTCTTCATGGTACTGGATAAATCCATACCATACTTCCTTATGAGTTCTAGGGTGAACTTAGACTAGCATATGGATAAACCATTCTCAGTCTGTCTAACTTGGAGACCCAAGAAGAACTTAAGTTCCCCCATACTACTCATCTCAAATTGTCCTTGCATTAGTTTTGCAAACTTTTTGCAAAGACTACTTTCAGTAGACCCAAATATGATGTCATCTACATATATTTGGACTAGTATTATCTTGCCTCTAGATTCCCTAAGGAATAGAGTCTTGTCTATTTTCCCCCTTGTGAATTTATTCTCAATGAGGAAACTAGACAGGGTTTCATACCTAGCCCTAGGGGCTTGCTTTAACCTATATAAAGCTTTCCTAAGTCTATAGACATGATTAGGTTGAGTTGAATAAACAAAACCTGATGGCTGTTCCACATAGACATCTTCCTTTAGATTACCATTAAGAAAGGCTGACTTAACATCCATTTGGTAAACTTTAAATCCTTGATAGGTTGCATAGGCCAGGAACATCCTTATAGCTTCCAGTCTGGCTACTGGAGCAAAGGTTTGATCAAAGTCAATACCTTCTTCCTGCCTATATCTTTTAGCAACCAATCTTGCTTTGTTCTTGACAATTACTCCATGTTCATCCATCTTGTTCCTAAAGATCCACTTGGTTCCAATTATGTTGTGGTCTTTTGGTTTAGGAACAAGCACCCAGACTTTGCACCTCTTGAATATAGAACACAACAGGATTGATCTCCTCTGCAGCTGATCCTTGATCTCTGTAACTTAAGATTCAGAACTAGGTCTGAATCCTTCTTCTCAGCCTAGTTCCAACGGTTGTCTTCTTGGATGGAGCTCTCTCTCTCCAACTACTTAGATCTTCACTTGATTCTTCTAAGAATAGCTAGATCTTCTTCTTTTTCAATTACTTGATGTGTTGATCATCTCTTTCTGTTGACAATATAAGCCTATTTATAGGCCTTCTTCATGGTAACCGGCTGGTCCGGTTCATAACTGATTTCTGACAACTCTGGCAGGTGCAGTAGACCGGCTGGAATGGCAGCTGTCAAGTCATCCAGTCAGTTCTTGAAAAATCTGTAACTGTCTGAAAGTGTCGAGACTGTCTGTCTTTAAGTGTCGACACTTATAGACCAAGTGTCGACACAAGTTGACTAAGTGTCGACACTAGCCTACAAGGTGTCGACACAACTCCTTGTGTTGTAGAATTCACTTCTCGACACAGCTTCTTCTTCACGTGTCGACACTGATATTGACTGTCGACATAACTCCTTGTTCTTCAGCACTTAGTTGAATTCTTGTAAGTGTCGACACAACTCCTTTGTGTCGACACATCTTCATGTGTTGAACTTGTCAGTGTCGACACATCTTCTTGGTGTCGACACATGCCTTCTGTGTTGATACTTGCTGAGTGTCGACACTGCTCTTTTGCATCTCCACCATGATTCAGCTCTTCTTGCATTGCCTCAATCCAATGAGGCTCTAGGATGGCTTCTTCAAACTTCTTTGGCTCAACTTGAGATAGAAAACTGGAGAAGAGCACTGCATTCAGATTTATGCTCCTTGTTTGTACCCCTTGTCTTAGATCACCAATGATTTGATCTGCTGTATGATCTCTACGATGCCTATTAGTTGGAGGCATCCTGGCTTCAGGTTGAACTTCTTCAGTTTCTTCATCTTGCTGCACTCCATGGTCTTCTTCTGCATTAGGTACATGTAGTACTCCCCCTGGACAACAGCCACTATCTTCTACCTGTTATCTTGAAGTAGGTCCTTCTTCTATAGTGAGCTTGTCCATCTTCTCAGTCACACCTGTGGAGCTGTAAATACTACTAGACAACTCATTGTTAATCAGTCTAGTTTCATCAAATACTATATGTACAGACTCTTCTACAACTTGAGTAGACAAGTTGTAGACTCTATAAGCCTTACTATTGTTGTTGTACCCAACAAAGATCCCCTCTTGGGACTTGGCAGCAAACTTAGTCAAGTAAGACTTTCCATTGTTAAGTATAAAGCACTTACAACCAAAGATCCTGAAATAGGATAAGTTTGGTTTTCTGCCTTTCACAATCTCATAGGGGGTCTTGTTGTGGCTTTTAGTAATGGTAGCCCTATTAATTACATGGCATGCAGTATTAACTGCCTCAGCCCAGAAATATTCTGGTAGAGATATGTCACTTAATAGGGTTCTACCAGCCTCAATCAAGGTTCTATTTTTCCTCTCAGCAATGCCATTTTGCTGAGGTGTTCTTGGTGAAGAAAACTCTTGAAATATCCCGAATTCTTCACATAGTTTTGCCATACTATCAGACTGAAATTCAGTACCATGGTCACTTCTTATCTTGATCACTGTACTGTCTAGTTCATTCTGAATTTGTTTGACAAAGCTATAGAAGATACTAGGTGTTTCAGATTTCTGTCTAAGGAAGAACACCCAGGAAAACCTTGAGTAGTCATCTACAACTACAAAGGTATATACCTTCCTACCTAGGCTGTGAACTGGCATAGGACCAAAGAGATCCATATGTAAGAGGTATAAACACGTCACAACATCTTTGTTTTCAATGCTACTAAAGATGGATCTAGTCTGCTTGCCCTTTTGACAAGCTGAGCATATTCCATCTTTAATACACTTAACTTGAGAACCATTCCTCACTAACTCTTTGCTAAAAAGTTGGCCTATTGTCTTGTAGTTGAGATGGGCTAGCCTCTTGTGCCATTTGACACAATGAGAGACTTTCTCATCAGCTACAAGACACACTGGAGAACCATTATTCTCAACCATAATGTCTAGGCAGTAGACATTCCTCTTTCTATAACCTGTCAAAATGATCTCTTGATCATTTGATCTCCTGATATGACAACCATTTTTAACAAATGAGATGTCATATCCTAAATCACTCAATTGACTTATACTAATAAGGTTATGTTTCAAACCTTTAACATAAGCCACTTGAGTAATAGTAATATGGGAGCTAGAAATATTACCAAAACCCTTGATGATTCCTTTTTCAGAACCACCAAAGGTGACTTTTGTATCATCCTTGATAGGTGTGTAGTCCTTTAGCAATCCCCTAGTTCCATTCATATGCCTGGAACATCCACTGTCCAAGTACCATATAGGGGCATGGCCACTTGGACTTACCTGCAAAACAGATTAGTGAACCTTAGAACCCAAAGAATTCTTGGGTCCTTGGTACTGGTTAGTTTGCTTCCTAACAAAGCTACCTGCAGGTTTTCCAACAGGCAGTTTGCTACTCACTTTGGCACTTGCATTGTGCCAACAGTCCATGGCAAAGTGGCCTACCTTGCCACAGCACCAACACTCAAACCTATTGTACCTTTGCTTAGGTACATTCTTAGTTGTTTTATCTACAGCTGGATTTTTGAGAGCTAGGGCTTTTCCCTTGGACTTGGACTGAACAGTCCTAGCTGGTTTAGTAAACCCCAGTCCAGCTTTACCTTTTTGATGAACAAATTCATCAATTAAGGGTAGAACAGACTTTGGTTTAGAAAACCTAGCAACTAAATCTCTCTCCTTCTGAAGACTAATCTCCAGACTTTTGATTTGATCATTCTTAAATGATATAGTCCCCATCTGAATCACAGTTATGTTCTTCAGTCTGGCTATTTCATTTACCTTTTGATCAAACATTTTCTCAAAATCAGTTGCAGCAACTTTGAGATTAGCAATTTCCTTTGTCTGACTCTTGGCTAGGGACTTGCTCTTCTTAAAAGCTTGCAATAGAACTTTATATTCATCTATTAATTGATGAATATCCCCTTCAGACTCAGATGCACTCTCATCACTTGATGATGATGAATCTGACTCTGAACTAGCATAAGAAATTGAATTTAAAGAACAATTTTGTACCTTACTAGGTCCAGGCTGCTCCTGGATTTTGTCACGTTCTGTCAATGCCATCAGTCCTTGGCACTGACTGTCCTCTTGTTCATATATAGAGTTCATGATCTGGATGAACTCTTCTTCCTCTTCCTCAGCAAACAGACCTATGTATGCTTCAGCTTCTGACTCAGTTTCTGATGAAGATATGTCTGACAGGCCTTTGTCCTTCTTGGCAACAAAGGACCTTTCCTTCTTGCCCTTGAATTGAGTGTTCTTCTCATCATTAGACTCCTTCCTTTTCTCTGGACAGTCTGTAACAACATGTCCTTGTCTATTACAGTAATAGCATACTATTTTTGATAGAGTTGCTTTGCTTGACTTGGTCTTCTTCCTGTCTTTCTTTGATGACTTTTTGTTCTAATAATAGTCATCTTTACCCTGTGAAGTAGATGGCTTTGTCCTCCATTGTTTCTTCTTTAGAAATTTCTTAAAGTGTCTTGTGAATGCTGCAAAGTCCTCATCACTTTCACTGCTTTCAGACTTTCTGCTTTCTGAATCATCTGACTCAGTCTCAGCCACTTTTGGAGGTGGAGAAGGTAACTTACTTCTGTATTTTCTGGTGGCTTCTGTCTTGAAAGCCACTGTCCTTTCTTTATGTTCACTTCTTGTAGATTTCTCCTCTTTTTTTCTCACCATCAACTGCATCTCATAGGATAGCAATCTTCCAAACAAAGTTGGAGGAGGAATTTCTGCTAACTTTGTCATTTCCCTTATGGCACAGATCTTGGTGTCCCAATCCTTTGTCAGGGACCTTAGAAACTTATCATTTAACTCATAATTACTGAATTCCCTGCCATAGGACATTAGCTCATTCACAATCCTATAGAACTTTTTATAGCATTCTGTTATGCTATCAGATCTACCTTGCCTGAAGCTGTCATATTCTTGGTTTAATAAGGACTTTCTGTCCTGCCTCACTTCTTCAGAACCCTCCATATACACTATCAAGGTATCCCACATCTCCTTAGATGTCTTACAGTGTATCAAATTCTGAAAGTTAGCATCATCTATAGCACTCACAATGATATTCTGAGCCCTCTTGTCCATTATGGCTAGAATTATCTCATCCTTTGTCATTTCAGAGAAATCCTTAGGTGTTCTCTGATTTGCATCTAAGACTGAAACCTTCATAGGCACATATGACCCTTCTTTAACTGTGATGTATATTCTAGGGTATGAGGCTTCCATAAATAGTCTCACCCTTTCCTTCCAGATGCCAAATATTTCTTTTCTGCAAATGGGTAGCTTCATGGATCCCAATTCCTTTGATTCTCAGTGGAACCCATGGTTCTTGATTTTCTGGATTTCACTTGACTTACACTGAATCTGCCAACAGGATCTACTCAGAGTGTTAAGTCCTTTTTTTTGAGCAACCTGGCTCTTATACCACTTGAAAGATATTGTACCTAAGCACCTAGAGGGGGGGTGAATATGTGACTTAAATCTTTTTAACTTTTTAGGCAGAATTCAGATTATATCACAGAATTATAACTACTTTTGCACAGCTATCATTCATCAATCACAGCAAAACACATACACATAATGAACACACAGATTTATAGTTGTTCCCCAAGGTTTGGGTACATCCACTTTCCCCCTTCTCCTATCTAGTAGTGAACTAGATTCGGCCAAACTCCTCCACTAACTCAGATCCTCAGATATTACACTCAGAACCCAAAAACAGGTTCCTACAGCTCAGGCCCAAGGCCCTACAACTCAGTCTTCTCCAAAGACGTACACTCAGCTTCTTCACAAAGCCTACACTCAGCCATAGCAGGCCTACACTCAGCCACAACAGGCCTACACTCAGAGATACAAATCTCCTACACTCAGGAACACAAGCCCTACACTCAGCCTTTATAATTACAGGTTTACAAACTCAGATCCCTAAGGATCCTACAAGAAATATAAAATACAAAGAGTATATACCTACAACTCTGAATAGAGAGATGAGTTGATAGGTTCTTGATGAGTTCTTGGATGAACTCTGCTGAGATCAATCTGACTTGGCTTTCTTCAAAGTTTCTTGAATGTAGAACATAATAGGATTGATCTCCTCTGCAGTTGATCCTTGATCTCTACAACTTAAGATTCAGAACAAAGTCTGAACCCTTCTTCTCAGCCTGGTTCCAATGACTGTATTCTTGGATGGAGCTCTCTCTCTCTCCAACTACTTAGATCTTCACTGGATTATTCAATGAATAGCTAGATCTTTTGTGTATTACTTGATGTGTTGATCATCTCTTTATGTTGACAGTATAAGCCTATTTATAGTCCTTCTTTATAGTAACCGGCTGGTCCGGTTCATAACTGATTTTTGACAACTCTGATAGGTGCAGTAGACCGGCTGGAATGGCAGCTGTCAAGTCATCCAGTCAGTTCTTGAAAAATCTGTAACTTTCTGAAAGTGTCGAGACTGTCTTTCTTTAAGTGTCGACACTTATAGACTAAGTGTAGACACAAGTTGACAAAGTGTCGACACTAGCCTTCAAGGTGTCGACACAACTCCTTGTGTTGTAGAATTCACTTCTCGACACAGCTTCTTCATCATGCGTCGACACTGATATTGAGTGTCGACACAACTCCTTGTTCTTCAGCACTTAGTTGAATTCTTGTAAGTGTTGACACAACTCCTTTGTGTTGACACATCTTTATGTGTTGAACTTGTTCAGTGTCGACACATCTTCTTGGTGTCAACACATGCCTTCTGTGTTGATACTTGCTAAGTGTCGACACTGCTCCTTGTGTCGACACATTCTTCTTTTGTTGAGACTCTGGCTGAGTGTCGACACATCTCCTTAGTGTCGAAACTTTTACTTAGAATTTTGTTGAACTTTGCTAAGTGTCGACACAGCTCCTTGTGTCGACACTTTCTTCAAGTGTTGAGTCTTCTGCTGAGTGTCGACATATTTTTTCTTGTGTCGACACATTCTTCAAGTGTTGAGTCTTCTGCTGAGTGTCGACACATTCTTTCTTATGTTGACACTTATACTTAGACTCTGCTGACTTTTGCTGAGTGTCGACACAGCCTCCAAGTGTCGACACTTTCTGATGTAGACACAGTTCCTCTGGGTGTCGACACAACTGCTAAGTGTCGACACTGCTTTAATGGACTTTTCTTCATTGAGTGTCGACACAGCTCCTTGTGTCGACACTTTCTGTCTGGTGTCGACTCTGCATCCTTGGTGTCGACACAAATACTCCAAGTGTCGACACTGCTTGCCTGGGTGTCGACACAAGTCTTCTTAAGTGTCGACACTTTGCTCCTGGGTGTCGACACATGGACTTAGAAACTTTTTCATCTTTCCCTGCAAAAACTTAACCTGCATAAGGCAACTCAAAATACATCAAATACATTTTGATGTATATCATTGAGTGGGGTGAGGCTTCTTCAAATCAGGTACATTAGAACCAATGTACCCAAGACCATCTTCATTTGATCTAAAGTCTTCTTTCAGAGAGTTTTCATTAAGGCGCACATGTATTGATTCTTCAATAACTAAGGTTCTTTTATTATACACCCTATAGGGCCAACTAGTGGAGGAATATCCTAAAAATGTTCTAGGTCAGATTTTTCATCAAATTTACATAAATGATCCTTGGTGTTTAAAATGAAACAAGGACAACCGAAGACTCTAACGTACGACACACTCGGCTTCTTTTTTAAATAAAGCTCATATGGGGTACGCTTAAGAATTAGGTGAGGCATGGTCCTGTTTATTATATAGCATGTTGTACTGACCACTTCAACCCATAAAAATTTAGGTAAGCTATACTGGGCAAACATGGTGCGAGCTAATTCTTGAAGCGCCCGATTTTTTCTATCCACTACTCCAAATTGTTGTGGAGTGCGTGGAGCAGAAAACTCGTGTCAAATGCTTAGATAATTACAAAAGAAAATAAAATTTTAATTTTAAAATTCTCCCACATAGTTTGACCTTATGCATTTAATTTTTAATTCCACTTTATTTTAAATTTGAGTATATAAAATGGAGAATTCAGTGAAAGAATCAGATTTACTTGCAAGAAAGATAGTCCAACAAAATTATGAATAATCGTCTATTAATACAAATGTATATCGTTTCCCTCCTAGACTATATGTAGTAATAGGACCAAATAGATTCATGTGAATTAATTGCAGTGGTCTAGAAGTGGTAATGTCGTGTTTACTTTTAAAAGAAGATTTTGTGAACTTACCTTTTTGGCATGTTGCGTATAAAGAAGTCAAACTATCACTTAGTTGTTGAAGTCCATGGATTAGCTTTTCTTTTGATAGTTTGACTATTAATTAACTACCAGAATGACCGAGTCTCCTGCCAAAGTTCTAACTCCTCATTTTTTACAACTAACATTTTAGATTTGAGGAGGATAAGTCATCAAACATGATAGTGTATACATTTTGTTTCCTAGGCATGGTTTGCAATATATTGTGTGATTTAGCATCAATGATTTTACACATATTTATAAAGGTTTTAAATAAAACATTCAGCTTTTATAATACGGTTGACTAATGGATATTAAATTATGCTTTAAACCATCTATTAACAGTACATTTGAAATAGAAAATGTATGTTACCCATGGTGTTGACACCCAGAATTCCTCTTTTGCTATTGTCTCCAAATGTCACCATATCTTCCTCTTTATTTTATAAGCTAAGGAACTTGTCTTCATCTCCCATCATGTGTTTGGAACACCCAGAGTCCAAGTATCATACGATCCTATAGTCCTTAGACTGCCAACACACATACAAAGAGAATGAGGGTAAAATTCTGGTTACCTAAGTTGTTTTACATATAGAATAGGTAAATGACTTTGGCATCCTAATTTGTGCTACTTTAGTTGATCCTTTATTCAAGCACAAGCCAGAAGTGTGGCCAAACTTTTTACATTTGACATATTTGGTGTAGGTAGTGGATGCCACCTTTTGAGTTCTAGTTTGGCTCATGCTCGAAGATGGAGATAAGCTTCGAGTTTTAATATATTTCATTTTATTTTTCTAAAAATTATTTTTCGGATTTGCTGGAGAAGTGCTATCATCGGGAATAGTGATAACGTCAGACGATAGCTTTGCATGTTTGCATCCCATCCCGAACTTTCCAAATCCCTGACAATGATAGCCCAACAACATTTTTACTAATTTCTGGCATATTCCAAATATTTGGATAGTACAGTTCAGGACATTGGGATCTTCTCCTTTAATATAGTGTTTTCCATGACAAACATCACACATCGGTTTGCCAACTGTTTTTTCCATCTTCAATGTGGCCAAGAGAAATCTATAGTATTTTTTCCAAGGCCTTCCACTCTTTGGTAAGAGTTTCAAATTTAGAGGAAGTCTTGGAGAGGATCTCTTTCAGTTCATTTATCATGCTTAGAGAGTGAAAGCACTCTTGGCACTCGACCTTGTCTTTTCCACATTTGACAAGATCATTATTAAGACATTTCATTTTCTTTTCATTTGCTTCTTTTCAGATTTTATTCATTATTTTCATCAACCAAGTCATCTAATTTATCACATAATTTTTCATATAAATATAAAGCTCATCATAAGTGCGAGGGGTTACCTTAGTATTGATATGGACATTGGATTCGCCGTCAAACTCATTTTGATGCTTCCCCATGAGGCATATATTTCCCTCTTCTTCACTACTCGAGCTAGAGGTATCTAACTCGTGTGATGATGTATCGTCCCAGGTTGACACCTTTACCACATTTTTCTTTTCCTTGCCATAGGTATTCCTTTACATTTCCTCCTTCGGAAGCACTGGACAGTCATGCTTGAAGTGTCCAGATTTACGTCAGTGGAAACACTCAGGGATGGATTCTTCTTCATCACTCCTTGCCACTTTTGATGACTTGTTTCCCCCTTTTTCTCTCCAGCGTTGTTCTTCATGAATCTTATTTAGTTGTCCTGCCTCTTTGGGTTCCTCATGAACTTTTTAAATCCATAGGCGTACAAGATGTAGGATCCCTAGTTTGATTTGGGCTAGGTTCACTAAGTTAGGATCTTGTATAGTCAGGGTCATAGTTGTGTCCTAGAGTATAGGCCAAGTCCTTAGTTTCAACATCACATGGACCAACCATCATCAGACTTCCAGAGACTCAATACTTAGAGATTTTCCAAAGACTCGGTAAAATGAGTTCGACGTTCGTCGAACTCTGGTCGATGATTGTCGTGGTCAGCTCGACGATCTCAGAGAAAATTCTCTGAGCTGAGCTCGACGAACTTGATTGTCAAGTCGACGATCTTTGGACTCTACCTTCAGCATTCTAAGTCTAGACTTTGTTCTCTAGACTCAGGTCGACGAACTTAGTTCTCTAATCGACGATTTCTTGGTTCTCTACTTCAACTTATTATTCGTGAATTTTCTTAGTTTTCTAAGTCCAGAATCATCTTAAGTCGACGAATTCAAAATTCTCAGTTCGACGAACTTTGACCACTTTGGTTAAGTTATCCAGTAGCAGTTAGTGGTCCTCAGCTCGACGAAACAGATTCTCAGGCCGATGATTTCTGGATACTTCAACACTTCACACCATAAGTTTTTGTCGACCCCAGAAGCAAGACTTGTGTCGATACCGACAACAATTGTGTCGACACACAGGACTTATGTCAACACACTACAGATTTCTGTCAACACAACAGCCATGTCGAGACAAGAAGTAATTATGTCGACACCCAGGACTTATGTCGACACATTCCCCAGAAGTTCTGTCAACAAGTTATCAGCTCGACGAAATCAAATATCAGCTCGACGAACTCCATACACAGAAAAGGTAAAGTTTCTAGAGAATGCAGTTCTGTTTTAGCTGTACGATCTTGGAACTCAGCTCGACGAACAGAAGCCATCTGGCCGACGAACACAGCTTCTCAGCTCGACGAACTATGGACTCAGCTCAACTATTTCTATTATCTGTTTGACGAATCCAGACTTAGTTATTTCCTTCCTTCTGTCCCCTTCTTACTGCAATAATTCCTGTGTAATTAATGCTCAAACATTCTTTGAATATAGCCGTTAAAATGAGCATTGATTATGGTCTTCTCCAAGATTAGTGCTTGTCATTTTTCCATGGGACAGTTGGGGAAATAAATCAATGCAGTTTATTCTTAAGGTCGTCAATATTGATTGCAGAGGAATTCAAACTTCGAAAGATAATTTTTACAGGAAATATAAAAGATATTTTCTCTCTTTTCCATACAGAAGAATAAAACATGAACACACAGACAAAAATTACAATAAGTCTGCAACAAAAAAACACTCTGCTCTCTCTCTCTCAGAAATCTGATACAGCAACTCAAGAAGCCCTAGACCAGAAGAACATCTGCTACCTGAATAAGAAGAACCATCAATCAAAATCAAGAGTCTTCATTCTTCAACTCTCCAGGACACTTCAACGGACAACAACTATTCCATCTATCAAGAAGTTCCTGAAGATCTTTCTGGCCTAGGCTTAAAGATTGAAGACCTCTCACCCTGAAGCAAAGCTCCAGATTTCCCTGAATCATTCTACATCACAGGGGGAGCCATTTGCTAAAATCATATCCACAAGTCTTCTCAGTTGTATATTGAGAAAGAGAAGACAATATCATCTCTCACCCTCCCCCCCCCCACTGTATAAAGGGTTATAACTTGCAACGCCCCGAAACTCAAAGGAGCGAAGAGGGACGTTTTGGGCCAGTTTGGGTTCTGGCTGCAGGCACACGTCCTGGGACACGGGCGTGTCCCAGGGCGTGTCAAGCCTGTATCGACACTGAGACGGGAAGTCGACACTTTGGTCTCGACATTGTGTCGAGACTGGGCACAGGGCCTGCGACACGGGCGTGTCGCAGGGTGTGTCGACCCGTATCGACACTTAGCCGCGAAGTCGACACTCTGCATTCGACAAAGTATCGAGACATGGCACACATCCTGCGACACGGGCGTGTCGCAGGGCGTGTCGACCCGTGTTGACACTCGTCCCGTGAAGTCGACACTTTGGTCTCGACATTGTGTCGAGACAAGGCACACGGCCTAGGACACGGGCGTGTCCAAGGCCATGTCATCAGGTCGACGATCTTCACTCGACAAAGTGTCGAGTGTCGAGACCGTGTACACGGCCTGGTGTCCAGGCGTGTTGAGGTGACATGGGTAAGGACACGGGCGTGTCCTAGAACCCGTGCAGTGCTCGGGTTGTTTTCGGGGAAAAATGATGGGGGTACACGGCCGGCCACATGGTCGTGTTAGGTGGAACACGGGCGTGTCAGCTAGAACACGGGCGTGTTCAATACCCGTGTGTTGTTCCAGGTGATTCGATTTTGACGGCGAATGAGGCACATGGCCCTGGACACGGGCGTGTGTCAGGCCGTGTTCGGTCCAGATTGGTCATTTCAGTCCCGAATCAAAGCCGTTTGTTTCCTTATTTTGAGATCCAACGGCTGGGGGTTGTTCCTGAAGGGATATACCCGGGATTGGACTTAGAAACCCTCACTTTTCATGAGTGGTTAGCTTTCTAAAACCTTAGAGAAAGTAGAGATCCAAGGAAGGAATAAGGAGCTAGATTCGGCCATTGGAGGAGCTTCGGAGCTCCGAATCGCGAGCCGACTCCGGATCCACGGAGGCAAAGCTAGTGCGGTGCTTTTCATCCGCTTACTTTTCAATGGCACCAAAGAGGAACGCTAGGGTAACGATCCTCATCTTGAGCATGAGTAGCTCTCTTTCTTTGCATAGGAAGCCCGCTCTCGCGAGTTTGCGGAGAGTTGGAGGCGTTCCTTCGGGTAGATATGTGAAGTCCCCGTTGTTTAGAGTCCGTAAGCGAGAACGGACATAGGCATGATGTGTGAAGCCTACCCGAACATGTTGGTCTGGATCGGTGATGTTGTATTGCATAAATGCCGGAGAAGACTCCGCGCTATTGATTGTTTTTCGGGTTTTCTACGTGGTAGATTGCAACAGGGAGCCTTGGGGATTAACCCAAAGGTGCACCCGGAAAACTGGGCGGATGCGAGATCTTGCAACGTGTGGGCCTAGGTGCCAATTAGTACATAACTGGGTTATGTAGCATCGTACATTCGATTCACGGGCTTCGGGGAAGCTTAACCCGTGCCGATGATATTTAAGTGTCGTGGAAAGTGATCAACGGGTTGAGTGGGAACCATTCCTGCGTTATGCCGAGGGCATAGAGGTCGGGTCTTCTGTCGATGACATTAAAGTTTCGTGACATAGGCTGTTGATGACATTAAAGTGTCGTAACGTTTGCCTACAAGACCATTTTGCTCACGAGTTATTGTCGTCCTGAAGATGGTGGTGAGTTAGCGGCTTAGACTACGATCACCGTGAATGTGCCCTGAGAGCACGGGGCGTGTGGCCATGCGTGCCAATGCCTGTGATGCATTGAGTTGTTATATTTCTCTCTTATGCTAATGAAATGCAGGGAAGGAGCATCGCCGCCCCGAGCAGGGGGCGGGATCGTTATAATTTGGTCAGCATTGCTGACCGTTGCCTTGTTTTGCCACCGTGCGGTGGTTTGTTGCTTGCAGGTGCAGCTGGACCAAGCGGACAATAGCGGGCTAAAGCCCGAATGCGAAGCCGGCCCTTGAAGGCCTAATTGGAAGTGTTTACTGCTTTATTCATGTATGAACGTCCTGCGTGCCATGGTTTGTAAAACATGTAATTTGAAGTGAAACATTTTGTAAGGTCTTAAGGCTTATTTTGGGTATTTTGTATAACATTCCTATTTTGTATTAGTGGACATTCATGCTTTAATGCTGGGTTCTTTATTGCAACTTTTATAAACTGCTTCCACTAGAATGCTCTGTGTAGGACGTTGAGATTGGTTGGATGGTTTCCATAAGTAACTACCCGGTCTGTCTGTAGTATATGGCGTCGGGCCCCGGCCGGACCTACTGCTATATGCTATGCGATGGATAGGGGGTGTTACAATTTGGTATCAGACTACTGGTTTTGGTCGGGCTTAAAGTGAATTCGTGGGCGAATTCTTTTTAAGGGGTGGTGAGCACATTGTGTGCGTCATCGTTATAATGGTAAAAGAACCCATGAATGTCCACTTAGGAATGAAAATACTCGTGTTTGAGGAACCTGCGTGTTCCTATAATTGCTGTTTGCAATTTATTTGGTCGCTTAACGGTGTTTTGTACCACTATAGGTGACCAGAAGTGGTGTTGGGCCGTCAGAACGCCGAGTTTCTGAGGCTAGTAGTGCACCGGATGTTGCTCCTGCAACACCTCTGTCGGCTGAGAACATACGATTGGTGGTTGAAGCGTTCTTGGCTGTGATAAATGCGCAGCCTGCAAGGCAAACGCAGCAGCCCACTCCTGTGATGGAGCAGGAACCTCTTCAAGAGGCTGAGCCGAGGAGAGTGGAGCAAGTGGTTGTGGAACCGGTGGTGCCAAGGAGGGCAACTGAGAGGCAGCTTAAGCATGTAATGAGCTTTAACCCTCCGTTATTCTCGGGGTTGGGAACCCCATCTCAGGCTGAAGACTGGCTCTCTAGGGTGAAGAGAGTCATGAAAACGACGGAGACGGAGGAGTGGCAAATGACCACCATCGCTACGTTCCTTCTGGACGGTGAAGCGAGAATGTGGTGGGAAGGTTTGGAGCTGCACTTATTGAGAGGTAGGCAACTTGGTAATGTCTCGATGGAAGAGTTCTCGAGATTATTCTTGGCCAGATACCTCCCTTCGACGCAGAAGATAGCGTTGGAGAATGAGTTTCTGAAGTTGGTTCAGGGTAAGAAGAGCGTGGATGAATATCTCCATGAGTTCACTCGTTTGAGTCGATATGCTAGCTCCACCATCGTGGATGAGGAGCGCAAGACTAATCGCTTCTATGAAGGCTTGAGAGATGAGTTGAGGTTATTACTCTCGGGGCCGATAACGCAGGGTTTCTTAACCTTGGTCAACACGGCCCGGTCCTTGGAGAAGGACATGAAGAATGTGCAGGCAAAGAAAAGCTTGGGCGAGAAGAGGTCGGAGTCCAGAGGGCCAAACACCTCAAAATCTGTGTTCCGAAAGTGGAACAAGAAAGCTAAGACTTCGGGTCTAGCCCTCTCTGCTGGTGCTTCTGGGGCGACTATGGGTCGGACCCCGGGCGCATGTTACAATTGTGGGAAGTTGGGGAATTATTCCGTGAGTGCCGGAGCGGACGTCCCAAGTCTGAAAGGAGGTCGGGAGTTACTTATGAAGAGAAGGGAAAGGCGGTGGAGTCGACCGCATCCCATTATGCTCCGGCCCAACCAAGGGTCTACAATCTTGGCCAACAGGAGGCCATCAAACAGGCTGATGTGGTGACAGGTACGGTTTAATTTATAGCAAGTCAATTTCCTTAAATACATGTTATGCACATGTTACCTTACCACTGCTTGTTTAGGATTTGTATTGGTTTATGAAAATTCGGCACGAGCACTATTCGATACGGGAGCTTCACACTCCTTCTTGTCCGAAGGATTTATATCACGCATCGGAGTCCCTTCTTCGATGGCGAAGGATAAGTTGGATGTGTTGTTGCCCAATGGGTGTTCGATGCGAGCGGATAGGATCTGCGATGTTAAGATTCATATTGGGGAGCAGGAGTTTGACCTGTAGGCGTCTTTACTTCCGTTGGTGGAGTTCGACGTCATATTTGGCATGGACTGGCTCTCGGAGCAGCAGACCCATATAGATTGCGGCAGCAAGGAAGTCAAGCTGGGAGCAAGTCGTGAAACGACTTTTACGGTCTTAAAGGGGTCGAGCAAGACGCTGATGTCTGCTCTTCAGGTGGTGAAGGCGGTTCGTGCCGGAGCAGAACTGTTCTTTACACTACTGGAGGTTGCAAAGCCGAAGCCCGCATTGGATAGTATTTCAGTGGTATCGGAAGACCCTGATGTGTTCCCCGCAGATCTTCCTGGAGCCCTGCCTCAGCGGGATATAGATTTTACGATCGAGCTAGTGCCAGGTGCAAAGCCTGTGTCACGATCTCCTTATCGGCTAGCGCCTAAGGAAATGGCGGAGCTGAAAGTTCAACTGCAAGAGTTGTTGGAGCAAGGGTATGTGCGCCCGAGTTCTTCGCCTTGGAGCGCACCGGTCCTCTTTGTTAAGAAGAAGGACGGAAGCTTGAGGCTATGTATTGATTATCGGGAGCTCAACAAGCTGACGGAGTAGAACAAGTACCCGATCCCCTGGATTGATGATCTTTTTGATCAGTTAGTCGGGTCGACGGTGTACTCGAAGTTGGATCTCAAGGCTGGGTACTATCAGCTGCGAATAAGGGAGAGTGATATCCCGAATACAGCATTTAGTACAAGATACGGGCATTATGAGTTTACGGTCATGCCATTTGGGCTGACTAATGCGTCGTCAGTGTTCATGGATTTGATGAACAGGACTTTCAGGGAGTACTTGGACCATTTCGTGATCGTCTTCATCGACGATATTTTGGTGTACTCGTAAAGTGAGGAAGATCACTTCAAGCATCTTCATTTGGTGTTGGAGACGCTAAGGAGAAATCAGTTGTACGCCAAGTTCTCGAAGTGCGATTTTTTGCTATCCTCAGTGGCATTCCTCGGGCATATAGTGAGTGGAGAGGGTATTGCTGTGGATCCGGCGAAGATTGTTGCGATACGGGAGCGGCCTGAGCTTGCTACTGTAGCGGAAGTCCGGAGTTTTCTGGGGCTTGCCGGCTATTATAGGCGCTTCGTAGAGAACTTCTCGCGGATAGCGTTACCTCTCACTACTTTGACGAGGAAGGAGCATAAGTTCATTTGGACGCCGGAGTGCGCGCGAGCTTTTGAGGAGTTGAAGTGTCGGTTGACCACGGCGCCTGTGCTGAGTTCGCCATGTGGGACCGAAGGCTATGAGATTTATAGCGATGCTTCGGGCAGCGGTTTGGGTTTCGTGCTACTGCAACATGGAAGTGTAATAGCTTATGGCTCGAGACAGGTAAAAGTGCATGAAAAGAACTATCCGGTCCATGACTTGGAGTTAGCGGCCGTGATTTTTGCCTTGAAGCTGTGGAGACACTATTTGTACGATGTGAAGATTGATATCTACACCGATCACAAAAGCCTGAAGTATCTTATTAATCAGAAGGATCTGAATATGCGGCAGCGTAGATGGATGGAGTTCCTGGGGGACTATACATTCAAGATCCACTACGTACCCGGAAAAGGGAATGCGGTTGCGGACGCGTTGAGTCGCCGAGCCCCAGCTCAAGCCAATTGGCTATCGGTGCATGATGAGCGGTTGGTGCAGGAGTTGGAGGCGTTGGAGATTGTTTGTGTGGATAGACAATCAAGAATTGAAGCAGTTCTGAATTGGACTGAAGTCCAATATGACCTGGCTGATCGTATTCAGCAGGCTTTGGATATGGATGCTCATATGAAGCAGTTCATGGTAGAGGCTCTGGATGGGTCAAATTCCCGATTCGTCGTGGAGGATGGATTATTTTGGAAAGACGGTCGTCTGTGCGTCCCAAGTGTTGGCAATTTAGGGGTGCAGTTGTTGTACGAGGCACACCATACCAAGTACTCGATTCACCCGGGGAGCACGAAGATGCACCGTGATGTGAAGAAACTGTTTTGGTGGCCGGGTTTGAAGAAGGATGTGGCGCTATACGTAGCGAAGTGCCAAACTTGCACCTTGGTAAAGGCAGAGTGCCAAAAGCTGGGAGGATTTCTTAAGTCCTTGCCTATTCCGGAGTGGAAATTTGACGACATCTCTATGGACTTTCTGCACGGTTTGCCAAGGTCGAAAAAGGGGAACGACGCCATTTGGGTGGTTGTTGATCGATTAACGAAGGTGTCGCATTTTATTCCGCATAGGAAGGATGATCCGGTGGAGAAGTTGGAAAAACTTTATGTGGATAACATAGTACTGCTTCATGGTGTGCCCCGCAGCATCGTGAGTGACCGTGATGGGTGGTTCACGTCCAATGATTGGAGGCTTGTGCAGCAAATGTTGGGAACAAAGCTGAAATTCAGCACAGCCTTCCATCCACAAACGGATGGGCAGACCGAGAGGGTCAATAGAACCATGGAAGACATGCTTCGCATGTGTGTCTTGGATTTCGGAAAGCAATGGGAAGACCATCTTTATTTGGTGGAGTTCGCATACAATAATAGCTACCAAGCGAGTATTCAGATGGCGCCTTTCGAGGCCCTATATGGTAGAAAATATCGCACGTCATTGTCTTGGTTAGAAACGGGTGAGTCAAAGTTGTATAAGCGATCAGAAGTGGAGGATGCTACTTCTTTGGTGAGAACCATTCGGGAGAGGTTGCTTATCGCTCAGGACCTGCAAGCAAAGTACTATAATGCCAAGCACAGGAACGTGGAGTTCGCTGTGGGCGATTATGTATACTTAAAGATCAAGCCGTTAAAGGGTGTCTCGCGAGTGCGGCGATTGAAAAAGCTAAGCCCGAGGTACCTTGGACCATTTGAGGTTTTGGAGCGAGTTGGTGAAGCGGCCTATCGGTTGAAGCTTTCAGTGGAGCTTAGTGGTTTACATGATGTATTCCACATTTCGGTGCTTCGGAAGGCGGTGCAAGAGCCTACACAAGTGATTGCGGTTGATCAAGTGCCGGTGGATAGTGGGCTAACGACAAAGGTCAACCCGTGCGGATTGAGGACTCGGAGGTCAAGCGGCTACGCAATAAAGAGATCAGGATGGTCAAGGTCCGGTCGGACAATTGCGGTCGTGAGAAGCTCTCTTGGGAGCGAGAGCAGACTATGCTTGACGAGTATCCGGACTTGTTCCGCTCAGGTACAAATTTTGGTTTTGTACATGTCTTTCCTTTATATAATTTCGTGGACGAAATTCTTTTAAGAGGGGGAGAGTTGTAATGCCCCGAAACTCAAAGGAGCGAAGGGGGACGTTTTGGGCAAGTTTGGGTTCTGGTTGCAGGCACACGGCCTGGGACACGGGCGTGTCCCAGGGCGTGTCAAGCCTGTGTCGACACTGAGACGGAAAGTCGACACTTTGGTCTCGACATTGTGTCGAGACTGGGCACACGGCCTGCGACACGGCCGTGTCGCAGGGCGTGTCGACACTTAGCCGCGAAGTCGACACTCTACATTCGACGAAGTGTCGAGACATGGCACACGGCCTGCGACACGGGCGTGTCGCAGGGCGTGTCGACCCGTGTCGACACTCATCCCGGGAAGTCGACACTTTGGTCTCGACATTGTGTCGAGACAAGGCACACGGCCTAGGACACGGGCGTGTCCAAGGCCGTGTCATCAGGTCGACGATCTTCACTCGACGAAGTGTCGAGTGTCGAGACCGTGTACACGGCCTGGGTTCCAGGCATGTTGAGGTGACACTGGTAAGGACACGGGCGTGTCCTAGAACCCGTGAAGTGCTCGGGTTGTCTTCGGGGAAAAATGATGGGGGTACACGGCCGGCCACACGGCCGTGTCAGGTGGAACACGGGCATGTCAGCTAGAACACGGGCGTGTTCAATACCCGTGTGTTGTTCCAGGTGATTCTATTTTCACGGCGAATGAGGCACATGGCCCTAGACACGGGCGTGTGCCAGGCCGTGTTCGGTCCAGATTGGGCATTTTAGTCTCGAATCAAAGCCGTTTGTTTCCTTATTTTGAGATCCAACGGCTGGGGGTTGTTCCTGAAGGGATATACCTGGGATTGGACTTAGAAACCCTCACTTTTCATGAGTGGTTAGCTTTCTAAAACCTTAGAGAAAGTAGAGAGCCAAGGAAGGAAGAAGGAGCTAGATCCGGCCATTGGAGGAGCTTCGGAGCTCCGAATCGCGAGCCGACTCCGGATCCACGGAGGCAAAGCTAGTGCGGTGCTTTTCATCCTCTTACTTTTCAATGGCGCCAAAGAGGAACGCTAGGGTAACGATCCTCATCTTGAGCATGAGTAGCTCTCTTGCTTTGCATAGGAAGCCCGCTCTCGCGAGTTTGCGGAGAGTTGGAGGCGTTCCTTATGGTAGATATGTGAAGTCCCTGTTGTTTAGAGTCCGTAAGCGAGAACAGACATAGGCATGATGTGTGAAGCCTACCCGGACATGTTGGTCTGGATCAGTGATGTTGCATTGTATAAATGTCGGAGAAGACTCCGCGCGATTGATTGTTTTTCGGGTTTTCTACGTGGTAGATTGCAACAGGGAGCCTTGGGGATTAACCCAAAGGTGCACCCAGAAAACTGGGCGGATGCGAGATCTTGCCAACGTATGGGCCTAGGTGCCAATTAGTACATAACTGGGTTATGTAGCATCGTACGTTCGATTCACGGGCTTCGGGGAAGCTTAACCCGTGCCGATGATATTTAAGTGTCGTGGCAAGTGAGCAACGGGTTGAGTGGGAACCGTTCCTGCGTTATGCCGAGGACATTAAAGTGTCGTAACGTTTGCCTAAAAGACCATTTTGCTCACGAGTTATTGCCGTCCTGAAGATGGTGGTGAGTTAGCGGCTTAGACTGCGATCACCGTGAATGTGCCCTGAGAGCACGGGGCGTGTGGCCATGCGTGCCAACACCTGTGATGCATTGAGTTGTTATATTGCTCGCTTATGCTAATGAAATGCAGGGAAGGAGCATCGCCGCCCCGAGCTGGGGGCGGGATCGTTATAATTTGGTCAGCATTGCTGACCGTTGCCTTGTTTTGTCACCGTGCGGTGGTTTGTTGCTTGCAGGTGCAGCTGGACCAAGGGGTCAATAGCGGGCTAAAGCCCGAATGCAAAGCCGGCCCTTGAAGGCCTAATTGGAAGTGTTTACTGCTTTATTCATGTGTGACCGGCCTGCGTGCCATGGTTTGTAAAACATGTAATTTGAAGTGAAACATTTTGTAAGGCCTTAAGGCTTATTTTGGGTATTTTGTATAACATTCCTATTTTGTATTAGTGGACATTCATGCTTTAATGCTGGGTTCTTTATTGCAACTTTTATAAACTGCTTCCGCTAGAATGCTCTGTGTAGGACGTTGAGATTGGTTGGATGGTTTCCATAAGTAACCACTCGGTCTGTCTGTAGTATATGGCGTCAGGCCCCGGCCGGACCTACTGCTATATGCTATGCGACGGATAGGGGGTGTTACAATTTGGTATCAGACTACTGGTTTTGGTCGGGCTTAAAGTGAACTCGTGGGCGAATTCTTTTTAAGGGGTGGTGAGCACATTGTGTGCGTCACCGTTATAACGGTAAAAGAACCCATGAATGTCCACTTACGAATGAAAATACTCGTGTTTGAGGAACCTGCGTGTTCCTATAATTGCTGTTTGCAATTTATTTGGTCGCTTAACGGTGTTTTGTACCACTATAGGTGACCAGAAGTGGTGTTGGGCCGTCAGAATGCCGAATTTCTGAGGCTAGTAGTGCACCGGATGTTGCTCCTGCAACACCTCTGTCGGCTGAGAACATACGATTGGTGGCTGAAGCGGTGTTGGCCGTGATAAATGCGTAGCCTGCAAGGCAAACGCAGCAGCCCGCTCCTGTGATGGAGCAGGAACCTCTTCAAGAGGCTGAGCCGAGGAGAGTGGAGCAAGTGGTTGTGGAACCGGTGGTGCCAAGGAGGGCAACTGAGAGGCAGCTTAAGTATGTAATGATCTTTAACCCTGCGTTATTCTCGGGGTTGGGAACCCCATCTCAGGCTGAAGACTGGCTCTCCAGGGTGAAGAGAGTCATGACAGCGACGTAGATGGAGGAGTGGCAAATGACCACCATCGCTACGTTCCTTCTAGACGGTGAAGCGATAATGTGGTGGGAAGGTTTGGAGCTGCACTTATTGAGAGGTAGGCAACTTGGTGATGTCTCGATGGAAGAGTTCTCGAGATTATTCTTGGCCAGATACCTCCCTTCGACGCAGAAGATAGCGTTGGAGAATGAGTTTCTGAAGTTGGTTCAGGGTGAGAAGAGCGTGGATGAATATCTCCATGAGTTCACTCGTTTGAGTCGGTATGCTAGCTCCACCATCGTGGATGAGGAGCGCAAGACTAATCGCTTCTATGAAGGCTTGAGAGATGAGTTGAGGTTACTACTCTCGGGGCCGATGACGCAGGGTTTCTTAACCTTGGTCAACACGGCCTGGTCCTTGGAGAAGGACATGAAGAATGTGCAGGCAAAGAAAAGCTTGGGCGAGAAGAGGTCGGAGTCCAGAGGGCCAAACACCTCAAAATCTGTGTTCCGAAAGTGGAACAAGAAAGCTAAGACTTCGGGTCTAGCCCTCTCTGCTGGTGCTTCTGGGGCGACTACGGGTCGGACCCCGGGCGCATGTTACAATTATGGGAAGTTGGGGCATTATGCACGTGAGTGGCGGATCGGACGTCCCAAGTCCGAAAGGAGGCCGGGAGCTACTTATGAAGAGAAGGGAAAGGCGGTGGAGTCGACCGCATCCCATTATGCTCCGGCCCAACCAAGGGTCTACAATCTTGGCCAACAGGATGCCATCAAACAGGCTGATGTGGTGACAGGTACGGTTTAATTTATAGCAAGTCAATTTCCTTAAATACTTGTTATGCACATGTTACCTTACCACTGCTTGTTTAGGATTTCTATTGATTTGTGAAAATCCGGCACGAGCACTCTTCGATACAGGAGCTTCACACTCCTTCTTGTCCGAAGGATTTATATCACGCATCGGAGTCCCTTCTTCGATGGCGAAGGATAAGTTGGATGTGTTGTTGCCCAATGGGTGTTCTATGCGAGCGGATAGGATCTGCAATGTTAAGATTCGTATTGGGGAGCAGGAGTTCGACCTGCGGGCATCTTTACTTTCGTTGGTGGATTTTGACGTCATATTTGGCATGGACTGGCTCTCGGAGCAGCAGGCCCATATAGATTGCGGTAGCAAGGAAGTCAAGCTGGGAGCAAGTCGTGAAACGACTTTTACGGGCTTAAAGGGGTCGAGCAAGACGCTGATGTCTGCTCTTCAGGTGGTGAAGGCGGTTCGTGCCGGAGCAGAACTGTTCTTTACACTACTGGAGGTTGCAAAGCCGAAGCCCGCGTTGGATAGTATTTCAGTGGTATCGGAATACCCTGATGTGTTCCTCGCAGATCTTCCTGGAGCCCCGCCTCAGCGGGAGATAGATTTTACGATCGAGCTAGTGCCAGGTGAAAATCCTGTGTCACGATCTCCTTATCGGCTAGCGCCTAAGGAAATGGCGGAGCTGAAAGTTCAACTACAAGAGTTGGTGGAGCAAGGGTATGAGCGCCCGAGTTCTTTGCCTTGGAGCGCACCGGTCCTCTTTGTTAAAAAGAAGGATGGAAGCTTGAGGCTATGTATTGATTATCGGGAGCTCAACAAGCTGATGGAGAAGATCAAGTACCCGATCCCCCGGATTGATGATCTTTTTGATCAGTTAGTCAGGTCGACGGTGTACTCGAAGTTGGATCTCAAGGTTGGGTACTATCAGCTGCGAATAAGGGAGAGTGATATCCCGAAGACAGCGTTTAGTACGAGATACGGGCATTATGAGTTTACGGTCATGCCATTTGGGCTGACTAATGCGCCGTCAGTGTTCATGGATTTGATGAACAGGACTTTTAGGGAGTACTTGGACCATTTCGTGATCGTCTTCATCGACGATATTTTGGTGTACTCGCAAAGTGAGGAAGATCACTTCAAGCATCTTCATTTGGTGTTGGAGACGCTAAGGAGAAATCAGTTGTACGCCAAGTTCTCGAAGTACGAGTTTTGGCTATCCTCAGTGGCATTCCTCGGGCATATAGTGAGTGGAGAGGGTATTTCTGTGGATCCGACGAAGATTGTTGCGATACGGGAGTGGCCTGAGCATGCTATTGTAGTGGAAGTCCGTAGTTTTCTGGGGCTTGCCGGCTATTATAGGCGCTTCGTAGAGAACTTCTCGCGGATAGCGTTACCTCTCACTACTTTGACGAGGAAGGAGCATAAGTTCGTTTGGACAGCGGAGTGCGCGCGAGCTTTTGAGGAGTTGAAGTGTCGGTTGACCACGGTGCCTGTGCTGAGTTCGCCATGTGGGACCGAAGGTTATGAGATTTATAGCGATGCTTCGGGCAGCGGTTTGGGTTGCGTGCTACTGCAACATGGAAGTGTAATAGCTTATGGCTCGAGACAGCTAAAAGTGCATGAAAAGAACTATCCGGTCCATGACTTGGAGTTAGCGGCCGTGATTTTTGCCTTGAAGCTGTGGAGACACTATTTGTACGGTGTGAAGATTGATATCTACACCGATCACAAGAGCCTGAAGTATCTTATTGATCAGAAGGATCTGAATATGCGGCAGCGTAGATGGATGGAGTTCCTGGGGGACTATACATTCAAGATCCACTACGTACCCGGAAAAGGGAATGCGGTTGCGGATGCGTTGAGTCGCCGAGCTCCAGCTCAAGCCAATTGGCTATCGGTGCATGATGAGCGGTTGGTGCGGGAGTTGGAGGCGTTAGAGATTGTTTGTGTGGATAGACAATCAAGAACTGAAGCAGTTCTGAATTGGACTGAAGTCCAATATGACCTGGCTGATCGTATTCGGCAGGCTTTGGATATGGATGCTCATATGAAGCAGTTCATGGTAGAGGCTCTGGATGGGTCAAATTCCCGATTCGTCGTGGAGGACGGATTACTTTGGAAAGACGGTCGTCTTTGCGTCCCAAGTGTTGGCAACTTACGGGTGGAGTTGTTGTACGAGGCACACCATACCAAGTACTCGATTCACCCGGGGAGCACGAAGATGTACCGTTATGTGAAGAAACTGTTTTGGTGGCCGGGTTTGAAGAAGGATGTGGCGATATACGTAGCGAAGTGCCAAACTTGCACCTTGGTAAAGGCGGAGTGCCAAAAGCCGGGAGGATTTCTTAAGTCCTTGCCTATTCTGGAGTGGAAATTTGACGACATCTCTATGGACTTTGTGCACGGTTTGTCAAGGTCGAAAAAGAGGAACGACGCCATTTGGGTGGTTGTTGATCGATTAACGAAGCTGTCGCATTTTATTCCGCATAAGAAGGATGATCTGGTGGAGAAGTTGGCAAAACTTTATGTGGATAACATAGTACGGCTTCATGGTGTGCCCCGCAGCATCGTGAGTGACCGTGATGGGCGGTTCACATCCAATGATTGGAGGCTTGTGCAGCAAATGTTGGGAACAAAGCTGAAATTCAGCACAGCCTTCCATCCACAAACGGATGGGCAGACCGAGAGGGTTAATAGAACCATGGAAGACATGCTTCGCATGTGTGTCTTGGATTTCGGAAAGCAATGGGAAGACCATCTTTTTTTGGTGGAGTTCGCATACAACAATAGCTACCAAGCGAGTATTCAGATGGCGCCTTTCGAGGCCCTATATGGTAGAAAATGTCGCACGCCGTTGTCTTGGTTAGAAACATGTGAGTCAAAGTTGTATAAGCGATCAGAAGTGGAGGATGTTACTTCTTTGGTGAGAACCATTCGGGAGAGGTTGCTTATCGCTCAGGACCGGCAAGCAAAGTACTATAATGCCAAGCACAGGAACGTGGAGTTCGCTGTGGGTGATTATGTATACTTAAAGATCAAGCCGTTCAAGGGTGTCTCGCGGGTGCGGCGATTGAAAAAGCTAAGCCTGAGGTACCTTGGACCGTTTGAGGTTTTGGAGCGAGTTGGTGAAGCGGCCTATCGGTTGAAGCTTTCAGTGGAGCTTAGTGGTTTACATGATGTATTCCACATTTCGGTGCTTCGGAAGGCGGTGCAAGAGCCTACGTAAGTGATCGCGGTTGATCAAGTGCCGGTGGATAGTGGGCTAACGACAAAGGTCAAGCCCGAGCGGATTGAGGACTCGGAGGTCAAGCGGCTACGCAATAAAGAGATCAGGATGGTCAAGGTCCGGTGGGACAATTGCGGTCATGAGGAGCTCTCTTGGGAGCGAGAGCAGACTATGCTTGACAAGTATCCGGAGTTGTTCCGCTCAGGTACAAATTTTGGTTTTGTACATGTCTTTCCTTTATATAATTTCGTGGACGAAATTCTTTTAAGAGGGGGAGAGTTGTAACGCCCCGAAACTCAAAGGAGCGAAGGGGCACGTTTTAGGCCAGTTTGGGTTCTGGCTGCAGGCACACGGCCTGGGACACGGGCGTGTCCCAGGGCTTGTCAAGCCTGTGTCGACACTGAGATGGGAAGTCGACACTTTGGTCTCGACATTGTGTCGAGACTGGGCACACGGCCTGCGACACGGGCGTGTCGCAGGGCGTGTCAACCCGTGTCGACACTTAGCCGCGAAGTCGACAATCTGCATTCGACAAAGTGTCGAGACATGGCACACGGCCTGCGACACGGGCGTGTAGACCCGTGTCGACACTCATCCCGGGAAGTCGACACTTTGGTCTCGACATTGTGTCGAGACAAGGCACACGGCCTAGGACACGGGCGTGTCCAAGGCCGTGTCATCAGGTCGACGATCTTCACTCGACGAAGTGTCGAGTGTCGAGACCGTGTACACGGCCTGGGGTCCAGGCGTGTTGAGGTGACACGGGTAAGGACACGGGCGTGTCCTAGAACCCGTGCAGTGCTCGGGTTGTTTTCGGGGAAAAATGATGGGGGTATACGGTCGGCCACACGGCCGTGTCAGGTGGAACACGGGCGTGTCAGCTAGAACACGGGCGTGTTCAATACCCGTGTATTGTTCCAGGTGATTCGATTTTGACGGTGAATGAGGCACACGGCCCGGGACACGGGCGTGTGCTAGGCCGTGTTCGGTCCAGATTGGGCATTTCAGTCCCGAATCAAAGCCGTTCGTTTCCTTATTTTGAGATCCAATGGCTGGGGGTTGTTCCTAAAGGGATATACCCGGGATTGGACTTAGAAACCCTCACTTTTCATGAGTGGTTAGATTTCTAAAACCTTAGAGAAAGTAGAGAGCCAAGGAAGGAAGAAGGAGCTAGATCCGGCCATTGGAGGAGCTTCGGACCTCCGAATCGCGAGCCGACTCTGGATCCACAGAGGCAAAGCTAGTGCGGTGCTTTTCATCCGCTTACTTTTCAATGGCACCAAAGAGGAATGCTAGGGTAACGATCCTCATCTTGAGCATGAGTAGCTCTCCTTCTTTGCATAGGAAGCCCGCTCTCGCGAGTTTGTAGAGAGTTGGAGGCGTTCCTTCGGGTAGATATGTGAAGTCCCCGTTGTTTAGAGTCCGTAAGCGAGAACGGACATAGGCATGATGTGTGAAGCCTACCCGGACATGTTGGTCTGGATCGGTGATGTTGCATTGCATAAATGCCGGAGAAGACTCCGCGCGATTGATTTTTTTTCGGGTTTTCTACGTGGTAGATTACAACAGGGAACCTTGGGGATTAACCCAAAGGTGCACCCGGAAAACTGGGCGGATGCGAGATCTTGCCAACGTGTGGGCCTAGGTGCCAATTAGTACATAATTGGGTTATGTAGCATCGTACGTTCAATTCACGGGCTTCGGGGAAGCTTAACCCGTGCCGATGATATTTAAGTGTCGTGGCAAGTGAGCAACGGGTTGAGTGGGAACCGTTCCTGCGTTATGCCGAGGGCATAGAGGTCGGGTCTTCTGTCGATGAAATTAAAGTGTCGTGACATAGGCTGTTGATGACATTAAAGTGTCGTAACGTTTGCCTAAAAGACAATTTTGCTCACGATTTATTGTCGTCCTGAAGATGGTGGTGAGTTAGCGGCTTAGACGATCACCGTGAATGTGCCCTGAGAGCACGGGGCGTGTGGCCATGCGTGCCAACGCCTGTGATGCATTGAGTTGTTATATTGCTCGCTTATGCTAATGAAATGCAGGGAAGGAGCATCGTCGCCCCGAGCTGGGGGCGGGATCGTTATAATTTGGTCAGCATTGCTGACCGTTGCCTTGTTTTGCCACCGTGCGGTGATTTGTTGCTTGCAGGTGCAGCTGGACCAAGCGGTCAATAGCGGGCTAAAGCCCGAATGCGAAGCCGGCCCTTGAAGTCCTAATTGGAAGTGTTTACTACTTTATTCATGTGTGACCGGTCTGTGTGCCGTGGTTTGTAAAACATGTAATTTGAAGTAAAATATTTTTAGGGCCTTAAGGCTTATTTTGGGTATTTTGTATAACATTCCTATTTTGTATTAGTGGACATTCATGCTTTAATGCTGGGTTCTTTATTGCAACTTTTATAAACTGCTTCCGCTAGAATGCTCTATGTAGGACGTTGAGATTGGTTGGATGGTTTCCATAAGTAACCACCCGGTCTGTCTGTAGTATATAGCGTCGGGCCCCGGCCGGACCTACTGATATATTCTATGCGACGGATAGGGGGTGTTACAATTTGGTATCAGACTACTGGTTTTGGTTGAGCTTAAAGTGAATTCGTGGGCGAATTCTTTTTAAGGGGTGGTGAGCACATTGTGTGCGTCATCGTTATAACGGTAAAAGAACCCATGAATGTCCACTTAGGAATGAAATACTCGTGTTTGAGGAACTTGCGTGTTCCATAATTGCTGTTTGCAATTTATTTGGTCGCTTAAACGGTGTTTGGTACCACTATAGGTGACCAGAAGTGGTGTTGGGCCGTCAGAACGCCGTGTTTCTGAGGCTAGTAGTGCACCGGGATGTTGCTCCTGCAAAACCTCTATCGGCTGAGAACATACGATTGGTGGCTGAAGCGGTGTTGGCCGTGATAAATGCGCAGCCTGCAAGGCAAACGCAGCAGCCCGCTCCTGTGATGGAGCAGGAACCCTCTTCAAGAGGCTGAGCCGAGGAGAGTGGAGCAAGTAGTTGTGGAAAAAAACGGTGGTGCCAAGGAGGGCAACTGAGAGGCAGCTTAAGCATGTAATGAGCTTTAACCCTCCGTTATTCTCGGGGTTGGGAACCCATCTCAGGCTGAAGACGGCTCTCCAGGGTGAAGAGAGTCATGACAGCGACGGAGACGGAGGACTGGAAAATGACCACCATCGCTACGCTCCTTCTAGACGGTGAAGCGAGAATGTGGTGGGAAGGTTTGGAGCTGCACTTATTGAGAGGTAGGCAACTTGGGTGATGTTTCGATGGAAGAGTTTTTGAGATTATCTTGGCCAGATACCTCCCTTCGACGCAGAAGATAGCGTGGAGAATGCGTTTCTGAAGTTGGTTCAGGGTGAGAAGAGCGTGGATGAATATCTCCATGAGTTCACTCGTTTGAGTTGATATGCTAGCTCCACCTCGTGGATGAGGAGCGCAAGACTAATCGCTTCTATGAAGGCTTGAGAGATGAGTTGAGGTTACTACTCTCGGGGACCGATGACGCAGGGTTTCTAACCTTGTCAACACGGCCGGTCCTTGGAGAAGGACATGAAGAATGTGCAGGCAAAGAAAAGCTTGGGCAGAGAGAGAGTCGGAGTCCAGAGGGCCAAACACTCTCAAAATCTGTGTTCCGAAAAGTGGAACAAGAAAGCTAAGACTTCGGGTCTAGCCCTCTCTGCTGGTGCTTTTGGGGCGACTACGGGTCGGACCTCGGGCGCATGTTACAATTGTGGGAAGTTGGGGCATTATGCTCGTGAGTGCCGGAGCGGACGTCCCAAGTCCGAAAGGAGGACCGAGAGCTACTTATGAAGAGAATGGGAAAGGCGGTGGAGTTCGACCGCATCCCATTATGCTCCGTCCCAACCAAGGGTCTACAATCTTGGCCAACAGAGGCCATCCAAACAGGCTGATGTGGTGACAGGTACGGTTTAATTTATAGCAAGTCAAATTTCCTTAAATACTTGTTATGACATGTTACCTTA